>WOVY01000368.1:0-600000 GCA_013436015.1 Rhipicephalus annulatus | reverse complement strand
GAGGCGGAAATGTTGTAGGCCCGTGTACTCAGATTTGGGTGCACGTTAAAGAACCCCAGGTGGTCAAAATTTCCGGAGCCCTCCACTACGGCGTCTCTCATAATCAGAAGTGGTTTTGGGACGTTAAACCCCACAAATCAATCAATCAATCCTCAAGGACCCATCCGGAAGACTTGGAAGGTGGAACCTCAGACTGCAAGAATATCACATATCCGTGGTATACCGATTTGGGAGGAAGCATACCTATGGTGATTGTTTGTCACGGGCACTTGCAGACAGTACTATCAGAAGAAGAGGAGTTTCCATTTGTAGGTATTGTTGAGGCTTCTCAGATAGCCGAATTTCAACATGCCGACGAAAAATTGCTCCCACTCATAAAACACAAGGAAGGGGCTGACGTACAAGTACCCCTTATATTTTCTCCGAGCCTCGCATCGTTCTGGCTCTAAGTAAATACTGAGGGAAACTTATAGATGCCTGAACCACCACAGAAACTAATACACAGAGAAAAAGAGCGTCGACTCGCAACTGATTTGTTTGCAGAAGAAACGCAGGAAATATAATGCTGTACCACACATGAGCAAAGCACACTTTACCTAGTCACATATTAAAAAATAAAAACTGAGTAAATTCAAAAAGCATCTCTAATCAAGCAACGAAGCGCAAAAATCAAACTCAGACATGTGCAAAGCAACTGACGTGTCACTTTTACACAAGTCATCCTTGTTTCTTTATCTAGAACGCTTTCATTATTTCGTGGGCCAGAGCATCTGAGCTTTTTGCGAGAGCAGAAGCGCTCGAAAACCTCGCCTCACAAGAACAGGAACGTCAATGCACAGGTAAAAGTGCCCTTGAATTATTTAGAATTAAAAACTCGTGTTCCCTAATCTTGACGTTCAAACGCCGTCCAGTTTGGCCGTTGTAAACCCGGCCACAACTAAGTGGGATTAATACACCACACCCGCCACGCAAACCACACACATCGAAGCATGTATCTTCTCACAAATGGAGGCGCTCGGTGTTTTATAAATACGTGGGAATAGGTCAGCCAGCTTTCATAGCGCAGAAAAAATAACAGACACATTGTACCTGTTGCCACGTTCTTACGGTTATGGGTTGCCTTATGAACATATGGTACAACCATAGGTCGTTTATCTCTCGGCCGTCTACATTTTCGTGTGCCCTTTAACGTTTGAAGGAGGGTTTTGGAAACGGATACAATGACAGAGTTAGGATAGTCAGCTGGATGCAACCGCCTTACCTGATTCAAGTAGCTATCCTGCATACTGTGTGGGCAAGATTCCACCAGCGCTCCCTCGAGACACATGGCCGCAATGGCTCTTTTTAGAAGTTTACAATGAGCCACATCAAAAGTTGATAGCTCTTTGTCTGGACGTGGGTGATACGCCCAGCACACGGGTTGCTTCGTTAATCTGACGCTGAAGTCTAAAGACAGCAATTTATTGCCAATACGAACCTCCTGCGTAAACGGAAGGCCATTAGCATGTTCTCTGAAAAGTGCTAATATTTCATCAACTGAACAAGAAATTTGATTGATTGCTTTGTGGGATTTAACGTCCCAAAACTGCGATTTGATTATGAGAGATGCTGCAGTAAAGGGCTCCGGAAATTTCAACCACCTGGGGTTCTTTAACGTGCACCCAAATCTGAGCACAAAGGTCGACAACGTTTCCGCCTCCATCGGAAATGCAGCCGCTGTAGCCGGGAATCCATCCTGCGACCTGCGGGTACACTGAACTAGTGGTGGTTGTCAAAGGGTTAGTGTTTAAAATTATTAATTAAATCCACATACCGAAAGACTTTCACCACCTTTGCATCGTCAGGTTCTCGAGATAAAACACTGTCAAAGGAAGCTAAGAACATGTTACACAGCACTGGAGCGACTCAAGAACCAATGCAGATCCCTTTTTGCTGAACGTAAAGATTGCCATCATGTCATACAAATGTTAAGGTGAGATAAAACTCTAACAACGCTATTAAGGTATCTAGAGACATGGCTGCGACCATATCGATTGCTAGAACTCTGTTAGTTTCAATACAAGTTCTAACAATTTCAAATATTTCTGAATGTGGCACAGAATAGAAAATGTAATATTGAAAGAGGAGCTAGTTGGTATGAGTACATCGTAACTTATTTTTAGCGCACAAACACACGGAAAAAGAAAAGAAGGGTACAACACCAGCGCTACCATCAACTGATGGTTTTATTCAGGAAAGAAACATTTATATTTCCATGTAGTCACCCCCTGCCCATGCGCACTGCCGTAATTTGAAATCCATGTCTATCGTACCTTATCTCATGTGTTCATAATCCGCTTTAGCAGTGACACTTTTTCGAAAATTGTCACTGACAGGTGGCGGATACAGGATGATTGCCTAATGTTGATGTGACATGCCTCCGCGATCTCTTGTGCGGTGCGATCATGCTGCCTCAACAAGATGACAGTATTTGAAAAACGTGCCTCGCATCCACACTTTGCACAGTGTAAGGCCAAATGCGTTAGCGGCATGATCTTTGAAGATGACTGGTGCTCCCTTAGGTGAATATTTATGAAACGACCAGTCTGTCCGACATACACTCCTCCGCATGTGAAAAAAATGCAGTAAACAAGGTGAACGCATATGGAACAAAACAGACCTTGTGCTTAATTTTGCAAGTTTATTGCGCCTCCTCGTTCAGCAGCATCCAGCTTCTTCTCAGCCACGACGCACAGCTTGGCTAGTTTATTCCTGGCCTTGAAAACAACATTGAGCCGATACCTATGGGCGGTTTTTTTATTTCGGTATTACCGCTAATCTACCCCATTCATGTTCCTGCCGTTGATCTTGGCTGCCTTTTATATGCCTAATAAGGCGCCTGCGAATTTCCTGCAAAACAGACCCAGGAAAGTCGGCGTGTTTTAACCTAATAACCTGCTCCCTGAAGCTCTAATGTGCCAAATGATGACACGAATCAGTAATTGCGGATTTTAGACAAGGTGTGGCCACTCCGTTTTTTATTACCTTGGAATGAAAGGAGTGGTAGCTCAGAAGGGGATTTTGTGATCGAGAAGCGTACTTGTAGCATGTATGGTCGGCTGAAAAATATAACCTAAATTATAAAAACTGCTAGGTATTTTGAACAGGTACCTCGTAAGTGAATTTCAGCCCTCCTTCTTTTGACTCAAAGGCTACCAGAACAATTCGAGAATCGGAAAATAACATGCGGTTGTTAGAGCCGTATCTCCAGGAAGCTATTGTCAACTGGAAAGCGTGTGGAGCACTTCGAGACTCGGCGGCAACCATAGACGTTGTCCATTCTCCGTTTGTGTTTGCGGACGACTTTACAGGAGAATGCGTGTGGATCAGGCAAGTCACCGAGAAGCAGAGTGCTTGCTTACCAATCGCTACGGTTGTCATTGAAGGCCCGTTCGGTAAGCTTCGCACCGAAGCGGCTGTGTCTGCCGTGCTTCCCGATCGTTTTCCTTACCTTTTTTTCCCAATAATGTGAGCAGCTTCTCAAAGAGCCGGGTAAATTGTTCTTCTCCATCTTAGCATATATGGCCCTCATGCAATTGCGATCGCAGAAGCTTTCGCAGGAACTTGATCCCGTTCAATGTAGGGAAACACCATCTGCAAAAGCTGCTGCTCTATGTGACCTTGGCGGCGAGTAGATGGAACCTCGGACAGGAAATTCTCCCGGTGAGTCACTAGACCAGTCACTCCAACGGCCCGTCACCGAAGCGACTGGCGCTGTCTCTGTCGGTGGAGGAGACGACATGACCCCAGTGGATTAGAGCGAGAGGGGTGCTGCGCACTCGCCTGCAGAGGAAAGATGAAGTGAGCTGTCGAGGGTAGACCAAGAAACGCTCATTTGAGAGCATTCGAGATAAAGTTAGAGCGTGCGCTGCTCTGAAGTCTGTATAGCGTGCGCTGCTCTGAAGTCTCTGTAGAGCGTGCACTGCTCTGAAGCCTGCCGAAGCGCTAGATACACCTGCCTCTAACTCTCTATAGCTGCCTGAGTTTAGCGCTCGTACGCTCTAGTGCTGACTCCAGCTGTGCATGCATTCGTGCTTAAAGGGACCCTGAAACGGTTTTAATATTTTTTCACAAACACATTGGGCCGGTAGACCAAATCCCAAGGGTGATTTAGAGAGCGATTTGAGCTCTCCGCGTAAACTGTGTAATTTATTACAACGCTTTAAAGCTGTGAATCACTCCAGATTGCTGCAAACCGCTGCTACTCGGCCAAAAGCGTTTTCAATCGCCCATACACCAAGCAATACGCTCTGCCCTACTGACGTCATCGTTTTCAGCTGATCTGATTGGTTACAGAACGCGCAGCACAGACTGCCAGTATCACACCAGTGGCGGCATTTAAGCGTATGCGGTCTCACGTCATATTGTTATGCAGGCACTGTAAAGGTGGAGCTTATCCCCAAGTGCTCGAAGTAAGAGTTGAGATCAGTTTTGTTATCGCCCAAATATACTACACAATTCTCAGTGCGAACCGCGCCTCCAGTTTTCGAGAAGCTTCAGGACTGTAGTAGATCATTTTGATAAGATCACGTCCACTCTGCGAACTGCACAGATTATTCTGGAACCTACGCCACCGCCAGCGATAACTTTGGAACATTCGATGGCAAGAGTATAAATGCCGACGCACTTCGCCGCTTGTAAGTAGTTGATCGAGGGCCGACGCTCCGTTCACCGCTATCAGTCCAAGACTGCTACTGTAATCAGATTTTCCGGGTACCGGGCACAGGTTCTCCCAAATAAACAGCTAAATCCCAACAGAAAGTATCCTGTCTTCGCCCACGCCCTGTCCTCGTGACATCTAGTGGAGGTGCTGCGTCGTTCATGTACCGGACGCCCCCGTCCAGCCGTGAACCCTGCCCACGCCGCGAAGAAGACACCAACGCCAACCAGGAGCAGTGAACAAGCCACCGACAGCAAGTTCTACCACCGGAGTACGGGCTTCTACATGACAAGGCGCGGAACACCAAGGCCATGACCTCGACTGCAGTGACAATGACAACCGCAGCGTCCCAGCCCGCGATTGTCATTCATCAACCCAGGGAACCACCAACGTTTCATGGGTCATCGTTTGAAGACCCGGAAACCTGGCTAGCAACACACGACCGTGTGGCCGCCCTCCAACACTGGGACAACGAAGAAAAGGTCCGTCGTGTGTACTTCTACCTGGAAGACACCGCAAGGACCTGGCTCCAGAATCGGGAGTCCACGCTCCGATTGTGGGATGTCTCTTGCGGCGCATTCCTGCAAACGTTCGCGAGCGTCACTCGCAAAGAGAAGGCCGCTGCTTTACTAGAGACCCGGGTTCAGCTACCAAATGAAAATACTGCCAATTTCACAGAAGAGATGACCCGCCTATTCCCTCACACTGACCCTGACATGCCTGAGGAGAAGAAAGTTCGTTTCCTCGTGCGAGGGGTCAAACAGGAGCCCTTCACGGAACTAATGAAGAATCCACCGAACGCCGTCCAAGAATTTGCATCCATGGCGACCACTATCACAAAGACCCTGGACATGCGCACCAGACAGTACAATTGTCGCCTGACTCCAGAATGCGCTGCTGCTCAAGCCAGTAACTCCGAAGACCTGCGTGAAACGATCCGAGCGATCGTGTGGGTGAGAGCTGCGCAAGATGTTGCCTTCGGCGCAACCTCAAGTGTATTCCATCGCCGACATTGTGCGAGAAGTTTGGAAATCGCGTCGGTTGCCCAAACACCGCGGCCCGAGCCAGAAACTGTGAGCTACGCCACTGCAGTGCGCCAGAACGCTCGTTCCTGTCCACGCCAAATTGCCGCTTCGTCACACTTCCGTCGCCAGACGCCACCGCCGCCACCACCCCCACCGACGTCCTACCGTTCGCCAGCGGGCCAGCGCAGTGCGCCGAGGAAAACGGACGTTTGGCGTGCACCTGACAATCGCCCGCTCGGCAACCAAGGCAGCGAGGCCGGCCACACATGCCGCCGTTGCCAGTACCGACAGATGCGACTGCATGGCTTCGCCGTCAATGCACCACGTCCGCAGCAAGGACAAGGGCCACGTGACATCGCCGCCTACCTGACAGGAACTCAATGGACACCACGAAGTCCTTCCCGTTCGCCGTCGCCCAGCCATCGCATGTCACCACACCACCGGCAGTACTCTGGCCCAAAGCGGGGCCGGTCTCCTAGCAGGTATCCGGGAAACTAAGGGCAGCAACCGATGGAGGTGCGTTTGCTGTGCGACGAACTACCGAAGAGCCTCCGACGACGACGACGCCGCGACGGAGCTTTTCGAACACAACGCCAACCAGGCAAAGCCCTGACGGCGAAACCTGACTTACCGAAGGTGACCTGACGACGCAACATGGAAGCAGCGGAACAAGCTGACGCAGCCGTGACCCGACGTCACGCCCTAACTGTAACGCGAGACGGCGAACTAGCGACCTCGACGTTCTTATCAACGGCCACAGTGTGACTGCTCTCGTCGATACTGGAGCCGACTATTCCATCATCACTGAGTCGTTCGCCGCGAATTTGAAGAAAGTTAGGACAGCTTGGAAAGGCCCTGAAATCTTCACAGGCGTAGGTCATCTCGTAACGCCTGCAGGAATCTGCACAGCGAGAGTCACTTAACGGCCCTATTTATCCTACAGACTTCGTAGTCCTACAGCGTTGCTCGAGAGATGTCCTGCTTTGCATGGACATTTTATGCCTCCATGGTGCTCTCATCAAAATAAGAACAAAGTCGATAACGTTATCCACAGAAAAAGCACTACCAACGCGCACATTGTCAGGAAACCATGTCTTGAATGTGCTGAAAGAACAAGTCACTATTCCGCCTCGCTACAGCGTCATTATTTCAGTCGGCGCTCCTCAATCACCTGACTTGAAAGGCGTCCTTGAAGGGAGTCAGCATCTGTTGGTCACCCGAAATATTTGCGCCGCAAGAGGAATTGCAAAGCTGCGGCGAGGAAAAGCAATAGTTATGCTCACGTATTTCAGCAATGAGTACGAACATGTGAACAAAGGAACAACGGTCACATACATCGAAGAAATTGTGGAAGCCACCTGTGCTTTCGCCTTCACCGATTCTGCGGAACCTGCTCGGACGAACCAAGCTCCTTCCACAGCTTTCGACGTCAATCCCAGACTTCCGAACCATAAGCAAGAACAGTTCAAGGCACTGCTCCTGCAATACAAAGGTTTCCCTTTGTCATCAACAAAAAATTCGCCAGAAATTACGAAACATCGCATCATAACCGAAGAAATTGCCAGACCACTCTGTCAGAGTCCGTATAGTGTTTCGACGCGAGAACGCGAGGCCACGAAAGACAAGTTGATGAAATGCTGCGGGATGACTTGATCCAGCCGTCCAAGAGTTCATGGGCATCCCCCGTGGTGTTAGTGAACAAAAAGGATGGGACCCTACGTTCCTGCGTCGATTATCGACGCCTGAACAAAATCACAAGAAAGGACGGGTATGCTCCTCTTCCACGAACAGGCGACGCACTTGATCGGCTCCATAACGCCAAGTACTTTTCGTCAATGAGCCTCAAGACTGGCTATTGGCAAATCGAAGTCGACGAAAGAGACCGAGAGAAGACGGCGTTTATAACACCAGACGGCCTCATTGAGTTTAAGGTGATGCCCTTCGGTCTTTTCTCAGCGCCTGCAACTTTTCAACGCGTTATGAATACAGTACTGGCAGGATAGAAGTGGCAGACTTGCCTTGTGAACTTGGATGACGTCGTCGTGTTTTCAACGCGTTTGGACGAGCATCTTCGGCGCCTTGAAGCTGTACTTCAAGCCATCAAGACGTCCGGACTCAAACTGAAGCCAGAAAAGTGCAGATTTGCGAACGAGGAGCTCTTGTTTCTGCGGCACGTGATTAGCAAGTCTGGCGTTCATCCTCATCTATAGAAAACAGCCGCCATCGCCGACTTCCCGCCGCCCTCTGACAAGAAGGCGGTGCGCCGATTTCTGGGCCTGTGCGCCTATTATAGGCGGTTCGTGAAAAACTTCGCCCGCATCGCCGATCCACTCACTACCCTTACTAAGGATGACGTGGAGTTCAAGTAAGAAACGCCGATGGAGCATGCTTTCCAGGAGCTTAAACATCGCCTCCAGACGCCTCCGTTACTTTCCCATTTCGACGAATTCGCCGAGACAGAAATACACACCGACGCAAGCAGCGCAGGTCTTGGCGCCGTTCTTGTGCAGAGGGCTGACGGACTCTAAAAGGTTATTAGCTACGCCAGCCGATCGCTATCCAAAGCAGAAGCTAATTATTCTTCAACAGAAAAAGAGTGCCTCACCATCATCTGGGCTACGTTCAAATTTCGCCCATACCTCTACGACAGGCCCTTCGAAGCTGTGAGCGACCACCACGCCCTGTGTTGGCTAGCCACCTTTAAGGACCCTTGAGGTCGCCTCGCGCGATGGAGCCTGAGACTTCAGAATTATGACATTACCGCCATTTACAAGTCCAGCAAGAAATACTCCGACGCCGAATGTCTCTCTTGTGCGCATGTCAACCAACCACCACCCGAAGACCCGGATGACGACTGCTTCTTGGGAGCGATAACTACCGACGACTTCGCTGCACGACAGCGGGCCGATCCGGATCTTAATGCCTTGTAGAATACCTCGAAGGCAGGACCGCCGAAGTCCCGAAGGTATTCAAGCGCGCACTTGCGTCGTTCTTCCTACGAAACTGTCTTCTCCAAAAGAAAAATGTTTTCACCGCTCCGAGCCAATTACCTCCTTGTAGTGCCTTCAGCTCTGCGACCAGAAGTCCTGCAGACCCTGCACGATGATTTGACGGCAGGGCACCTCGGTGTTTCTCGCACGCTCACGAGGATACAAGAAAGGTACTAATGGCCACGTCTTACCACTGACTTCACTCGTTATGTGAGGACATGCTGGGACTGTCAGCGACGCAAGACACCGCCGACAAGGCCAGCGGGACTTCTGCTGCCGATTGCCCGCCGACTGTTCCAGCAGATTGGTATGGACCTGTAGCGAGAGAGGAAGACGGGACGGGGACCAACGTGGTCGTGTCCTTCTCTCGCCACTTTATTCCACGCCTGAAGCGGAGCCGCGTGGCTTTCCACGTCCGACACACCAAGTGCGCTAGCTTGTTCTAATCCTCGCGCAGCTCGAGCTAGCATCAGCTGCGCGAGAGGTGCGGCGCAGTGATTGAGAAATGATGATGGCGATGATGGCACTACAGGCCCCCCCCCTAGCGCTTTGCGCGATTTGAAGGCATATGAAAAAAGAAAGAGAGCGACAATTGCTATATACATGAATGACGATTCATAAAGTGTTCATTTGGCAAGTCCAGGTTGTCAACGTTTATGGGCTATCGGTAAGCAGTGTGTCTCCGGTGGGCGACTCTGGGAGAAGCGCAAGGAACGAAGAAGGACGTGCCGGGTCACTGTCCGCACTGCCGCACTGCCGACCCTCTGCCGACGTTAGCAGCATGACCTCGCGACACACAGTCCACTCTCGGCCTGTCCGACCAGGTCATCGTGAGACCCGCTTGTCGGCAACCACAGACCTACTGGGGCCGTTCCCGATGTCGGCTTTCGGAAACAAGTGGATAGTGATAGCTACCGACTTCCTCACCCGCTACGCCGAAACAAAAGCCCTGCCTAAAGGCAGTGCATCTGAGGTAGCCAAGTTCATCGTCGAAAATATCGTCCTACGTCACGGCGCCCCGGAGGTCCTCATCACCGACAGAAGAACGGTATTTACTGCTGACCTAACTCAAGCGATCTTGGCATACAGCTCGACAAACAACCACCGGACGACAGCGTATCACCCACAGACCAACGGCCTCACCGAGCGGCTAAACAAGACGATCGCCGACATGCTGGCAATGTACGTCGATGTCGAACACAAGACGTGGGACCCCATTTTTTGTACGCGACCTTCGCATACAATACGGTGGTGCAGGAGACGACGCAGATATCTTCATACTAGTTGGTCTACGGAAGGAGCCCGGCAACGACGCTCGATGCCATGTTACCCAACGTCACCGACGAAGAAAACCTCAATGTGAGTGAGTATCTTCAACACGCCGAAGAAGTCCGACAACTTGTGCGTCTACGTATCAAGAATCAACAAACGACCGACAGCCAACATCACGATCTCCGACGACGTAACGTGGAATACCAGCCCGGTGAACATGTTTGGGTGTGGACGCCGATACACCGACGTGGACTAAGTGACTTGTGCGATGGTACTTCGGACCGTAGAGGGTGGTTTGACGTCTCGGCCCACTTGATTACGAGGTTGTCCCTAACGACATCACGAACTCTCAACGACGCCGATCACGACCGAAAGTCGTCCATGTCGTGCGCCTCAAGCCGTTTCATTCACGTTAATAAACTGAAACAGTGTTTTTTGTAATATTGCTGGATCGTAATTTATCTATTGTGATTTCTTGCATTATTGTTGTACCTTCATCTTCATTTAAAGCATCGGGACGATGCCTTTTTCAGAGGGGGGCAACACCACGTTCCATTTCTCAAGTTTTGTTATCGCCCCAATACACTACACAATTCTCAGCGCACACCCCGCCTCCAGTTTTGGACACGCTTCAGGACTGCAATAGACCATTTCGATAAGATCACGCCCACTCTGGGGCTGTACAGATTATTCTGGAGCCTACGTCACCGCCAGCGATAACGCTAGAACATTCTATGGCAAGAGTATAAATGCCGACGCACTTCGCCGCTTGTCAGTAGTTCATCGACGGCCGACGTTTCGTTCACAGCTAGCTGTACAAGACTTCTACTGTAATCGGACTTTCAAGCTACTGTAATTGGAATAAACAGTTGAATCCCAACACAAAGTCTCCCGTTTTCGGCCACGTCATGACCTCGTGACACTATGGTATTGTACGTACAGCCATGGGAACACGACAGGCAGAAGGCTGCATGCGCTGGCGTCTGCAATGCCTGTCATCTATCGCTTCGGTTGGAGGAGCTCCACATGGAATGAACAAGATGTGACAAGAGTTAACTTGCACTCTTCACCATGAATTCATATAAAAAATGCAGAAACCTAATGTGTATGTAGAAAAATAAAAGATGTCGATGTCTTACTTTTGTGTTTCGTTGTTGCCGTGACTGCGAAAGCAGTTACACAAAGGTGGCTAACTACTTTTTCGCGTGTTCTTTTCTGCGCTAATTGTTGCTCACTGCGCAGAAAAACAGGCGAAAAAGTATTAGGCCTGGCGGAAAATAAACAAAAAGCAAAGTTTGAGCTGTGGATGAAAAGTTCATCCGATTGGAGAACTTGAGTGGATCAACTGTTCGTCCGACTAGGTGTAACTGTAAGGACTAACGGTTGTCCGGTAAGGTGTAAATGTGGGAATTAACAGTTACCCTTTAAGGTGCAAACGTGAGGACTAAATGTTAGTCATTTGAGGTGAATTCCGGGACTAACGGTCATTCAATAAGGTGTAATTGTGAGATAATAATGTTAGTCCTTGTGTTTATCTGTGGGGACTAACTATTAGACCAGGTGCCGTTAGTCTTTAAAGGGATTAATGGTTGTGGCATCCCCATTAGTCCCTAAAAGAACAAACCACACACCCTTTTAACACCCTTTTGCCTTATAGAGTGTACGTGAAGTTGGTCTTTAGTGACGACACCCAGATCCCTCCGCGCGCTTGTCTTCGCACCTGCGTCGTGTTCAGCCGTTGTCGAGGCTACCGCATTTTCACACCTTCCACTGCTTTTCACCCCTTCCACCACTGACATTTATTACACCTTGCAGTCTTCGCTTTCCCATCTTTAGCAAACAACGACCACACTGCGCTCCTCTTCCAATTGCCCGGCATTATGACATCCCAAAGGTAGCAGTACAACCACCAAAGTGTAATAATTTTACAATATAACACGCAAGCCACGTAAGCCTCACTTACACTCAGGCGACGCTCAACCAGCTTAAGGAAGAGGAGGTGAAGGCACTAGCAACAATAGCAACAGTAGACTGTGAGCCGGAGAGAAATGGGCAAGTCCATTTCTTCCTCGATGGGGTGGAGCCGCCAACTGCCGGGGTTTGAAGCGTTGGGGAGTGCTCGGAGTTGTATGCCGTTCCAGGCGTACGCGACAGAGATCAGAGCGAGTTCATATCTTTCTCTATGCGGTATGGCCGCCGCCAGCTCCGGGCTCGTTTTGCTGGTACAGAAATTTGCGTTGTAGTGTAAACAATGAAAGAAAGGCGACGTGCATGGCATCTGTGTTGTCGACCTCAGATCAAGCAAGACAACCAGCTGAATTTAAGCGTATCAGTAGACGGAGGAAAAGAAACCAACTGGGATTCCCCGAGTAGCTGTGAGCGAAACAGGACCGAGCCCAGCACCGAATCCCCCGTCCTTGCAGGCGGTCGAAAAGCGTGGTGTATGGGAGGCGACATTCTCGGGTGTTTGCGACGGTGCAAGTCCCCCTGACAGGGGCTTGTTCCAGAGTGGGTGCCAGACCCGTCTCCGCCATTGCGCGCCCATGATGGAGCCTCCCGTGAGTTGGGTTGCTTGAGAGTGCAGCCTTAAGTGAGTGGTAAACTCCTTCTAAGTCTAAATACGACCGAGACCGAATGTTTGGTGCTCTGTTTTCTTTTCTTTTTTTCTAGGTTGTTCAGGGCTGGTCGATTTGCATAAAACTCATTCAGTATCTCGCGAGCCGATTTTTTAGTTTGCATACTGCCATAACGTCTATTCTGAAAAGGTTGGTGCAAATTGTGGGGGCTGCGTGCGTACTGCATAATTTTTTATGCAATGATGTGCCTGTTCCTGGTAAAGCTGCAAGGTTGCCCCCATCAAATGTTTTTTCACTAGCTCCAAGCATGCTGTGGCCGCAGCAATGCCTTCGTTGTCGCGGTACGGGAAAGCCTGTGCGGCTATTTCTAGAGACGAGGTGTCGTGGAAGTACGACTCTGCCTACCTGAACTTTGCAAAATAAAGAAGAAAAGAAACTGGCACATGGAAGAAGTTTCCTTGATTTACTTGATGAGACATTTCTTCACTGATGAGAAAAATTAGATACATGATAATGGAGTGATAGGAAAGACTGCTTGAATTTGTACACAACAGAACTTACGGCATACATCTAGCTTAAGTATACACGCGTCCTATGGGAGGTGAACTCATGGGAGGTGAAATATTTTGAACTCATGGGAGGCGTCCTATGGGAGGTGAAATATTTAAGGGAGGTGAACAAGTTGAGAAAGTAACGTCGTGTGGGATAAAGTAGGTATTATTTCATACAGACTGCACCAATTTACTCACTGTCCAAGTATTCATTTGTTGTTGGCACTCCAGTTGCCTAGAAAAGCTCCTCAAAGCATGCACTAAAGTGGTTTCGAGCAAGAACTCACCACTCAGCACAAAAGATGCAGTCAGCACCAAACACTTAGCAGATGACATGATTCGTCGTGGCTGTGAATGAATAATTTTCAAAGCATGACTCTTTGTTTTACGTTTGTGCAACACAATGGTACGCCGAATAAGTAGAGTTTTTTTCTTTTTGCAGATGTAATGAGTGCTTTTTAACTGTATTAAGCTGTGCATTCACCGCTGCTTTTTGTGAGCAAGTTTTCAGTAGCATTCCTAAAAAAAGGTTCGCTGATTGTTCAATGCGAAAAAACAACAACTGTAATCCTCTTTCCGTGCACGGTGAGAAGGGATGGTAATATCAGTGAGAAAGATAGGTGCAGGGTCCCCTGTAAACTTGTCTCCCAGCGGGTAATCACACGGTCGTTAACTTTTCGCCGTATAGTTATCATTAGGGCCATGAAAATAGAATTTGGCACAACACCGGACGGTATCTATGTAATGCAGTGGACAAGAGTAACGATGTGGGCTTGTTGGTGAAACATTTGAAAGAAATTTATGTAGCGCGAGGCAAAAAAACGGGCACAGGAAGGAATAGACTGAAAGGACAGAGTGCTACTAGCAACAACAAGTTTATTTTCGACCTCCAAGCCGCTTTCAAGCCATAATCGTCAGGCGAGCAAGCAGATAAGCACGTGTATTCAGATAAATGCACGACAATGTCATCTAACTACAAGAAAAAAACAATAAATAGGACAACAGAAAACATCACAGATAAAATCACGTATCACTGCGTACGCAGGAACACCAGTTCATTGGTTGACAAAGCAATTGAAGGCTTGCTGATACATACATCTACAAGAGCATCAATAAGTTCGGCTTTTATGATCAACCGAGTCATCTCATTCTTATGCCGACCAACAATATTTGTACTCTGGAACAAAGGCCAGCACCCCCACGCGTGAATGCGAAGAGCGAGAAAACCTTCTGGCGGCAGTTTATCCGCCTTGTATTTGTGTTCTCTCAGTCGCTGATTCACACACCTACTGGTTTGGCCGACATATTTTTTCCCAAATGTGAACAGAATAAGATAAATGACAAAAGAAATGAACTCCACAAATTTGTGTCTATGCCTTTTTAGCACCCTTTCCCCACGTGACGGATTCGTCAGCACACACAATTTCCCAAGTTAATCACGTACTGAAATGAGCACCTTAATATTGTCCCGAAGAGCCACTTTCTTTAGGTTATGTGACAGCTGGTTCACATATGGAATTGTGGCCGTGCGCCGGCCTTTGTTCCAGAGTACAATCATTGTTGGTCGGCATAAGGATGAGATGACTCGGTTGATCATAAAAGCCGAACTTATTGATGCTCTTGGAGATGTATGTATCAGCAAGCCTTCAATTGCTTTGTCACCCAAAGAACTGGTGTTCCTGCGTACGCAGTGATACGTGATTTTATCTGTGATGTTTTTTGTTGTCCTATTTATCGTTTTTTCTTGTAGGTAGATGACATTGTCGTGTATTTATCTGAATACACGTGCTTATCTGCTTGCTCGCCTGACGATTATGGCTTAAAAGCGGCTTGGAGGTCGAAAATAAACATGTTGTTGCTAGTAGCACTCTGTCCTCTCAGTTTATTTCTTCTTGTGTCCATTTGTGTCCATTTTTTCGCTTCACGCTACATATATTTCTTTCATATGTAATGCATTCTAACAAATTGGTCAAAGTATACAAGTGGTTGCTTCCCTTTTTACGAGCAGTCATGTGGTTTTATTCAAGTTCTGCTTTGCTCGTCGTCAAAAGAATGTTTGTCCCCCAATGCTATTCGCGCGCTTCACAGATCCAGCTTGCCGATACGAGTGCCCTACATACCATCAGCGAATGCAGAAAAACTAGCGCATTCAAATAAAAGATCCATTAGATACCAAATTTTGAAAAGCATGCCAGCTATGTGCGTATCTGTTACGCCCCAAGCAGTATTGAATTCACAGGACGTGCGAGGACCACTTCCAAAGTCGGCATGCGTTCCATACAGAGGCATATAGATCGTATTCTCCACGTGACTCAAGCCTCCGTCATGCTTGCAGACAACAGTAATCGATTTTCACTCTTAGGCACGAACAACGCTACTGTGGCATTTAAATCAAATTTCCCGCGAAGGACAGATTATTATAGCAACGATTCACTTTGTCTTTAAATTACGTTTACTCGCCAATACGCACGCTATACCAGCAGCGGTCCGACGGACGCGCGTCGCTGTTACTTTATCTGCTGGTCGATTGCGTCAAGTGAGTGTCCCCATCTAAAGTGTTTGTATCTTACACAGTGTAATGGACCAAATGGCTCAGTGGCTCTACTGGGACAACGAGAGAGAGAAAGGGCATTCAAAAGTGTTCCTAATAGCACATCAACAGGCCCTGATAGCCTCCCTATCATGCTAAGAAAGAAACTAGGACCGAACTCTAAGCAAACGTTAAGAGAGGCAGCGAACAAAGCAATAATAGATGCTGAAGCTCCCGATGGGCGAAAACTAAGCAGGATGAGCATCATCTATAAAGGAAAAGGTTACAAAGTCAATATAAACAACTACCGTCCTATAACAGTGACTTCAGTAGTTTACAGGCTGGTGATCCAGATAGTAAAGCAAGGACTACAGAAATGGGTGGCTAATGAGGGGGTGCTGGGAGAACTACAAAATGGGTTCCGTGAATGATGGAGGTTGGAGGACAATTTGTCATCATTGATGCAGTGTATTGAAATGGCGGATAAAGAACACAGGCCCCTGTGGCTGTCATTTTAAATACACTTACAAGGAAACGTATATTCGCGGATATTTACGAAGTTTACACGCGATGACAATGGCTGGCACACTGGTTGGTTGGATGGTTGGTTGGTTCCTCAACACCTTGGCGCAACCCACTTTGGGGGATAGGCCAGGAATGCGACGGTGCCTTGCTTTTAAATTATTCATTTCTTGAAAGAGAGGGTTGGATTATTTAGGTTGATTGATTTGATTGATTTGTTGGGTTTAACTTCTCAAAACTACTATATGATTATGAGAGACGCCTTAGTGGAGGGCTCCGGAAACTTCGACCACCTGGGGTTCTTTAACGTGCGCCCAAATCTGAGCACACGGTCCTACAACATTTCCGCCTCCATCGGAAATGCAGCCGCCGCAGCCGGGAATCGTACCCGCGACCTGAGGGTCAGCAGCCGAGTAGCTTAGCCACTTTGGAATAATTAGGTATTATAGGTAGTAATATAAAGGTGTTAAATCCCTAAGCAAACAAAAAAACCTCGAAAAGAAAACATAATGAACACACAAGAAAAGAAAAAAAACAAATATACATAAAACAACGGAAGTTATTTATTATTAGCATTCCATTTTTGGAGATTTTCGTAAGAAATTTGTAACAGCAGTAAAAACGCTCCTGTGGCTGAATCCAAATGTGACTGCGCCAAATGAAAGAATCGCCGAAAGTGTCTAGTTTAAGCCCAACTTTCGTAGAGGATCTTCTAGTAGATTTTTCCTTTGAGTTTTAAATTTTTGGCAAGACAAAAAGAAGTGCTCCAAAGAATCTCTCTCATTACAATAAAGGCACAAAGGCGACTGTGCCAGACCCGACCTGTGAAGATAAAAGTTAAAAGAGGGGACTCGACAACGCAGCCTGGTAATCACTATTTTTTTCTTACTTGATGAACACCACTTGTTCTTCCAAAGGAACTTTAGCTGTGGGTAGCCTGATACAAACAAAGGAGATTTTTCAAAGTTATTGGCGATTGTGCGTTTTTCAAAGCGTGCTGCTGTGATATATTCCGAAGTAGGCAAAATAGGTAAAACAGGACAATCAAGGTAAGATACAGCTAGTGCATCTACATACTCATTCAGAGCTAAACCTCTATGGCCTGGTACCCAAACTAGCCGGACGAGTCGCACATGTGTAGGAATGAGCGAGTATAAAGTTTTTAAGGTACGCGAAAAAGTTGGTGAGCTTAAGGCAGTACAGACCGAGAGACAATCTGTTAGAACGATCACCGCTAATATACCTTGCGGCACTTTACGCAATGCTAGGACTATTGCCAGCTTGGTAAATAGGTGTAAAGTCGGGTATACGAATTGAGAAAGCCCAATATAGAGAGCATGGCACGATTCCTACGCAGTCTCCTCTTCATAAACAAAAGCATCAGTCGCTATCACAATGGATGGCACACTGGCGGGCTGGACCACTTTGCTTTGCTTTGCTCTCCTAGATACATGGCACGTACCCACTCTGGGGGATTGGCCAAAAATGCAACGTAGAGATTGTAAATGTTATTTTAGGTAAGCTATGGAATTTAAAACCAAAAGCGAAGAAACGAAATGGCAAATATACGAAAAATATTAAATTTACCTACAAGTAATATACTTTTGAGCCTGTACTCCAGACTACTGTAATAACCTTACGGGGATATTTTGAACACTAAAATTTTAACTTACCGAAATGATGAATAATTTAAAATACCAGGTTAAATTGGTACTCGTTGAGTATATATAATGAAATTACAGACGGCACCAAAAGGAATCCCTGTGTCAGTATCCCAAGCCCGAGGCACCGAAGCCTAAAGTATTTTCCTCCGATAAGGTCAAGCCTATTTTTGTAAAAGAGTAATTAGAAATCAAGTTCTGAAACGAAAATATCTTGCACATTTCAAAAAGTAATGTGCGATATTTTTCAGTTCTCCGCAGAATTGGCAGAGGGGTGATATCGTCAGACCAGCCCTGCACCAATAAAAGTTTAATGGGGGCCACGACATCGAAATCTGGTGACTATCACTTCTGATTGTCGAGAATGCCTTCACTGCGATTTACATGGATGTTTTAGGTGATTATATTCCGTCGACGTGTTTATTGCTTCCATCCTATCTGTGTGGATAGTTGATTTTCTAAACCAGAATGCGGTGAAGTATACAACCGCCGGGAGAACCTGAATTAATGGGAGATCTAGCGATGAGCGCGCTAAGGCGTCGGCCATTTCATTTAATGTTAACCCACAGTGGTATTGTACCCATACTGATTTTAAATACTTCAGCTGAGACGGAACAAAAGATCGTAACGTCGTGATGGCACGAGAGGTATAAGAAGTTGTAAGAGCTGTGCATACCCAGAGCGAATAAGTATTTATTCTTTCTCTGTTAGCATTCCGCGGAAGTTTTCGCAGTGCCATGATGACTGCCATTAGCTCCACCTCAAAAACAGGAGCGAAATCGGGTAACCTCACAGCAAATGACCAGCCAAGTGATTGGGAGACTATTCCTACGCCTGCCCTTTCCTCATTGACAGAAACATCTGTGTCTGTTATGTTACATATGTGTGTATGCTGTAGAAAATCTTCTAGCCTGTTCTCTATGAATTTGCGGGATTGAAATTTAAGATGTGGAGGAAAGATCTCATTATATTCTATATTAGGAATATAGTTTGAAATATCAGATACAATTACGTCACTAATGTTGATATTTACGCTTGTCAGTTTCTTTTGTACATAGATTATCTGCGGTGTATGAAAACGAGGCCAATGAGCGAGAAAGAACGAATCTGGGTCACCGATGAAAACGTATTCAGCTCTTCTCACTCGTAAGCTGTAAAATTTTAGAAATTTCTGTACTGTAACAAGCGCAATAGACAGAGAAATGTAAAAAGACGCGCTTACTGATAACTCACATTAATGGCTGTTATACCTAGGGAGCCCCAGATACAAGCGCAGAGCTTCCCGCTCCAAAAAACCAACTGCTTAGTTTTGTACGCAGGTCCTCCTGAAAACAAGACACCTCCGATTTCTAATATTGGGCACATATACATTTTGGATATCATTAACATGGTGTCTCTACATACGCGAAATTTGGGATTCGTCATTCTCCGCAGTAAGCCTATAAAGCCCGTTGAACCTTAGCCGCAATGACTCTATTTGTGGACTCCAGTTGAGTTTTTTATTGTACAAAACACACAAATATTTAAGAGAGTCTACTTGCAGAATGGGTTCCTGATTATATACCATGTCGATTGAAATAGAATCGGCTATGGGAAACGCCAAGAGAGCGCTCTTTCTTACATTTAAGGCCATTGAAATTGACTTCAGCCATCTTTCTAGCATGTTCAAGTATATTTGTAACTTTTGCTCTAGAGCATAAATATCATTGTCAGCAGAAAAGAAGCCTATATCATCAGTATATACATACACATAGATATCCTGGCAGTTCGGTATGGCACACTTCAGTATATTAAATAGAAGAGGTGAAAGAACTGCTCCTTGGGGTACCCCACGATTCTGTTTGTATCCAGATGATGAGCATCCATCCTTGACACAATAAAATTTCCGTGAGGTCAAAAACTCTGCTAACCACGCCGTCAAGTACTGAGGGAAGTTTAAAGTCATCAGTGTATTCAGCAAAACCGAATGCTCAATGCTATCAAAGGCTTTTGCAATGTTAAGAGTCACTATTGCCACGTATTGTCTTCTTTTTTTAGCAAGCTGTATTCGGCTCTCTATGTCTGCATGGGCACACCACATTGAAAAATTGGATCTAAAGCCAATTTTTTGAGGTTTTAGTATTGACTTGACTTCTATTAAACCAGTGATCGTGCCACGCAGAACCCTCTCTATGTGTTTGACCATGTTAGAAGTTAAGGATATAGGTCTTATATTTTCTATGTTGAATTCTGATGCCGTTTTTTAGGTACTGGAATAACCTTAGCTGTTTTCCAATCGTAAGCAATCCATCCATGCCTTAGAGAATAATTTATAACATTAGGAATTTCACAGGGAGATACTTTAAATATTATTTGGATCATAGGTACTGTGATGGCCCGGGGCTGAAAGGGGTAACTAACTGCCTTATCACGTAGGATAGTTCCGAAAGTGAAACTTCCTCAAAATCAGCCTGGTTTGTACGAATCTGCCACCTGGAAGGTACCATATATGTAAATGTAATCTCCAAGCCTTTAGCGAATAAATCCAGAGCTTTATTCATTTGCTCGGATGATAGAAGTTCATATTCCGAATTTACTGGTGATGGCAGGATCTTTCTTCTTCTCATTTATCGAAACAGTGTTTTCTTATTTTTGGTTTTGAGAGGAAGTCATAATGTCTACGATCATGTTCCTATTTTGCTTTAGCGACTGTGCGTTTAAACTTAGCTGCTATAAATTTATAATCAGACCAGTTTTTAGGAGACTGATTGTGAATAAGCTGCTTCCAAGCTGCCTGGCGACGACGGTGATCTCGTGTGCAATCTTCATTCCACCAAGCACTAGAGGGTGCCCTTTCGGCCGACTCTACAAGAAAACCTCATTGAACCGGCACTACCAGTACCAGCATTGATGTACGCGGATGATAGAGTGCTAATGGCCAACAACAAGGAAGATTTGCAGAGATTGATGGACATCTGCGGCAATGAGGGAGATAGGTTAGATTTCAGGTTCAGTAAGGAAAAATCAGCAGTCATAATTTCTAATGACAATGAAGGTAGCGAGCTTAGAATACAGGAGGTCTTGTTAGAGATAACAGATAAATACAAATATCTGGGCGTATGGATAAGCAATAGGGCAGAATACCTAAAGGAGCACGAAATATATGTGATGACCTAAAGTAACAAGAATGCAGCGGTTAAGAAAAACATGGCACTGTGGAATTACAATAGGTATGATGTTGTGAGAGTAATATGGAAAGCGGTCATGGTTCCTGGTCTGACGTTCGACAATGTGGTCTTGTGCATGAGATAAGAGGTTCAAGCAAGATTAGAAATTAAACAACGTGGAATAGGTAGGCTTGCATTAGGAGCTCCCGGGTATACACCAAATCAGGGAGTACAAGGTGATATGGGATGGACATCATTTGAGGGCAGGGAAGCTAGAAGCAAGAAAAAATTTGTGAAGCGATTGAGAGAAATGGGGGAAGAGCGTTAGGCTAGGAAGGTATTCAGCTACTTGTACATGAAGAATGTCGATACAAAATGGAGGAAGCGAACCAGTAAATTGATTGGTAAGTACTTAGAAAACAGCCGGTGGCCAAACTATGAAAAAACTATCGGTTAAGAGGAAAGTGAAGGAAACGGAGACTGACATGTAGAGAATTGGCATAATTAAGAAGTCCGCACTAGAGATATATCGAACTTTTAAGCAGGAAATTGCCAAGGAAAGGATCTATGATAATACTCGGCGTAGTTCTCTACTGTTTGAGGCCAGGATGGGAGTATTGCGAACCAAGACATCGGGCCAAATACGAAGGGGTAGACACAGTATGCAGTGCGTGTGGAGAGGAAGAAGAAACTGCCGAACACTTGAAAATGTTCTGTAAAGGGATTCACCCTATAGTTCAGGATGATGGCGCAGAGTTCTTCAAAGCACTGGGGTTTAGGGGCAGGGAGGGCAAAATAGACTTTAAGCGGGTAGACTTAACTAGAAGGAGGTTATCTGATTGGTGGCTAAAGTCAAGGCACGAGTGAAAATTAAACCCTTCACGGCAAAGTACAAATCCTCAACCTCACTTTTTAACATGAAAAAATAAATAAATCTAGTTTCTGGTTCATTAAGTATTACTGACTGGTGGCGCTAGCCACCGCCCGATCTAAAGGGTACAGCCATATCCATCCATCCATCCATCCATCCCTCCTTCCAAAATAGTGTTTCTCGTTTTACCGGTGCCACGAATTTCCGCATTGTGAGTCTCCTGAAAAGAATAATTCTAGATGACAAGTTAGTGTACCCTTTTCTGCGCTTCGAAAGAAATAGTTCCAGCTTGTAATAATTGGGTGCTTTCAACAATAGAATTAATAATTACTCCTAAAAGTTTTTTCGAATGGTGCCAAGGCAAAAACTGTACAATAATGGGATAAGCCTACTGCGACCACTGCCTGCATTCGATGTGTAGTGAAACATTTTAGTGACTTTTTTGTTTTCTGTTTGCTTGTAAAAACGCAGGTCAACGATTGCTGACGCGAGAGGAAGCGCTGGAATTATATTTTAGCCCTTCTGACGACCCTACGTCGAGTGATTCCGAAAGAGATACGGATGAAGACTTCGCACCCAAGCTCGCATTGCCCGATTCAGATGAGCAAGGCAGTGAAGCCGAAGCGGTGGAATCAACGAGGAAACCACAAAAGCGAAAGTTTACCTTTTTAAGAAAGAAAAGGAAGCAAAATAAAGTGCCTAGAATTCGCGACGAAGCTGAAGTCGATGAGGAGGAGGTTGGGGCATAGAAGAGTAGTGAACCGGAGGCTGTCATTCGTGTTCCAAAAATTTGGGACTCAAAATACAGTGAAAATCTCCTGACGACGCCTTGTGAAGCTTTTGCTCTTTATTTTGACAAAGGTATGAACACACTGGTGACTGAGACAAACCGCTTTGCCAAAAAGAAAGGCCGACAACTTTGGAAAGAGCTTACCATTGATAAACTCCGTGCATACTTTGGCATACTTCTGCTGATGAGCACAAACACCAGGCTTCAAATGTACCTGTGCTGAAGCAGTCACAGTTTCTTCAATTGTCCTGAAATATCAAAGGTTATGTCGTTCCGTCATTTTCAAACCATTATGAAGTGTTTGCACCTCACTGACCTGAACAAGGAAAAAAAGAAAGGTGAAGAAGGGTACGACAAAGTGGCAAGAGTGCGTCCTCTCATCCTTGCACTGAATGAAAGTTTCAAGAGAAAATACACTCCATCAGCGCACCAAGCCATTGATGAGATTATGATACGATTCAAAGGACGGTCCTTACTGAAGCAGTACCTCCCAATAAAACCTATCAAGCGGGAATACAAGGTGTGGTGCAGAGCCGACTCCCAGATAGGCTACCTGATTGAATTTCAGGCTACGAAGGTAAAGATGCAGACCGACCTGCGAACGTAGGTCTCGGTGAGCATGTTGTGCTCTCCCTCATTAAAACAGTGGAGGCTGGCACGCAGCTATATTTCGACAACTTTTACACGTCCACACGCCTGATGGAGGCCTTGAAAGAAAAGAACATTTTGGCCACAGGAACGGTTCGCCCAAACCGCAAGGACTTACCTGACGAAATCAAATGGGATAACAAGCTACAGAAGGGACAGTATATCTGTCAGGCGAATTGGAGCATCACAGCTTATCAGTGGCGGGACACGAAAAACGTACACGTGCTGTCCAACTTTCATCACCCCAGCGACACTGAGGACGTTGTTCGAAAGCTTTCTAATGGCTCATCCATATCCGTTTAGTGCCCAAAAGCAGTCTCTGTCTACAATACCTGGATAGGCGTAGTCGACAATTTTGACCAAAGAAGGAAAGCATACCCGGTGGATCGACGATCTAAGAAGTCGTGGTACCGAATGCTTCCTGCTTGACGCAGCGATAGCAAAGGCTTTTCTTCAAATGAAAGCAGTCAATGAAATGAGCTACCTTTGGTTCCGGCTTGTCCTTGGTCGCCAGCTGATAAACGGGCAAACATTCAAAGGGTCCAGCAACCGCCCATATCGATTCAACAAAAAAGGCTCCAACATGGCCAGAAAATGGTAGGCGTCGCTGATGAAGTCCAATTTCTGGGAGCTGGATATCACCCTCAGAAGATTGCAAATCGAGGCGGTTACGTTGGTGCTCGACTGCCAAGAAACAAGCGCGCTCCAAACTTTTGCGTTCTGTGTACAATATGTCCCTTTGTTCAACGTGTTTTGGACCTTTTCATAACGGCCGAATGTAACCCGGGAGCCCTCAAGGAGCATTGGGACAAATGCGTCCCACTTTTCGAATTTTAATTAAGCACCAAGTGGGACAAATTTGTCCCAGTTTGTATTAATAAAGTACTCGTTGTACAGCCTTGCCATTTCTTTACAAATACTTCTATTGGCTTGGTTAGTAAAATCAGGCAACCTTTTTCTGTTTAAACAAAACATCCTCCCATACAAAGGGTTAACATGCAGGTTATATACAAACCATAAGAAGAGATGTAGAAGAACCTCTCCGTATGTTGGCTCTAAATTTATCTTTGCCGGCAGTCCTTTCCTTTGGAGCAACTGAAAAGATATTTAGCCACAGGAACGTTTGCGAGGCCTTATGCGGTTTTTAAAGGCAAAAAAAAACGAATAGAATCTTAAGCTGAGGCATAGATTCACTTTATTTCAAAGCATGTTAGCTTATTATTTTTTGTATTACCTCTATTTTATTTCTAATATATTATTTACCAATTGGTTCTTGGTTTACACATCATTATCTAAATAATCCAGCTGGTAAAACGATTCCATCTCACAATATATACCTTGCCAACGAAGAAACCAGACTCCATTCATACATTTCCCTGATAAGATCATCGCTAGAGTATGCTTCAATAATATGGCATCCTCACACTGAAAATTTAACTTACCTGGTTGAATCAATTCAAAACGAAGCTGCACGCTTCATAACGTCGTCATACTCACGGTGTTAAAGCGTAAGTTCCTTACCGAAATTGCTTAATCTGCCCTTCCTTGCCACGTGCCTTAAACTTCCAAGGCTATGTAATTTCCACTCACTCTTCCACAGAAACTCCCAGTTTGCGCGCAAGCATATCCTCTCGGCATGACACGTCGTGACACGTCGTGGCGAGCGCGTTACTAAAAGCCAAATGCTCCTGTCTCTCATTCCCCATTAGCAGCCATTGGCATGTACATTGGGCAATATATGACAAGAAAGGGTTGCTACGTTATACTCGCTGGGTGTAACCTCCTTAGTTTTAGAGAGATTTATCGTTCGTTGAGCCGCAGTGCCATGAATACAATGAACTAGTATATACCATGAACTCGAGGTGGTTAAAGGTGGAAAGTAGATACGAAGCGCAAGTCGTAAAAAGTAAAAGTCGAATTCTCCTGTCTCTCATTTCCCATTAGCAGCACCATTGGCATGTACATTGAGCACTATCTGACAGGAAAAAGTTGCTACGTTGTACTCGCTGGGCGTAATCTCCTTGGTTTTAGAAAGGTTTAGCGAGTGTTGGGCTGCAGTGCCATGAGTGCAGCGAACTAGTATATATACCATGAACTCAAGGTGTTTAAAGGTGGGAAGTAAACCCGAAGCGCAAGCCGTAAGAAATTGTTCGTGTGCCACCTTTCGTTTAGTCCTTGGAATGTCTGCTGGATGGCGGTGCTTCTATATGGGCAATATATGATGAGAATATTCGAGATGGTGGTACTTGGAGTGTTGAATAGACGGACGAACGAACACACACACAGATGCATGGTTGGACGCATAAACGGACGCAGGGGCGGATGCATGGAAGAACGAAGGGACGGACGCACAAACAAACGCACACACGGACGAACGAATGGACGCATGGACGGTCACACAGATGGACGCATGGATGGACGGACGAATGCTTCGCCCCACTCTCCATCATTCACTTCGTGGATATGCCACCAATTTTTTTCACCAGCAGACGTTGCCTTCGTCGGCCTTGAGAGGCGAGAGAGGGTGGAAAGGCAGAGACCAGAGACACGCGAAGTGGGGGTGTAGGCGACACCGCCGACACCGGATTTGCGAGTAGGTGCAACTACAAAATGTTCCGCAATTAAAAATGCCCATTTGAGAATATATACACCCAAACATTAACTTTGCCTGCCGTACACCTTGGCACGACTTTCCAAAATGAGCGCAAAGTGTAAAAGTGAGAAACTACTTTTTTCTCTCCGCAGGCAAGCTTCGCCAACCACGCGGCAGCTTGTTGGACCTTGAGGTTCCTATAAGGGAACCTTATTAGACCATACAAAGAAGCGCCGTGGTTAGGAGAAAACAGTGGGTCACGTCCACCTATGCAAACACGCTGTCTTTGTGCAAGGGGGATGCCCGGAGAGGAACCCGCCGCACGCCCACCATCTTGGAGGCCATGACAGCATTTAGGTTTAGCAGGGGCCAAGCGGAAGGGGACACAGCGTGCACGCGAGTTTACACCGTCATCATCATCATCATGATTAGAGGACTGACGCCATGCAGCGAGGCTTGGTGACGAAGAAGCCGGGCTCGTCCCTTTGGACTCTTTCGGACGGTGGTTTGGCTGAGCTTTGGGTGAATTTGACCTGTTGAAACTAGCTGACATTGCATGTTACTTCTTTAAGCAATTGAATTAGTGCTAATGTCTAATTTGTCTCCTGGCCAAGGGCAGAGCCCTTGGTCAGCCTCCTTGCCTAATGATGAATTGCCATTGGAATATTTTTTCCGCAGTGGTGTTGGCAGCATCCCTGTTGCGCTGGTGCCCTCGAGTGGTGGATTTATTAGGCTCAACAACCCGAAGGCGATCCAAGTGGAGTTGTAGGCCATGACGCCTCACTTTCACCTGATAAGTGATTTTCGTCAGTTCGGAACAGGTGGTTTCTAGGCAGATTGTCAGATCCTTCGTGCGTTTCTGACATCCTAAAATGCAAGACATTTGCTTCAGTCCCGGGGAGTGCATTTATCCTGCCTCATTTAGCGTGCACTAAGGGAGTTGTACGAGGAGTCGACTCTAGATTAACGCCCGCTGAGACTCTGGAAAAGCTGTCTGATGCTGGGGTCATAGCTGTGTACCGATGCAACCGATTACTTAACGGTGAGAAAGTCCCCACTGAGTCGGTTATTGCTACCTTTGCCGGCACTTCCTGTCCATCCGAGGTGAAAATATGGCCGCTCATTTTCAGAGTCGAACGTCTCGCTTCTCGTCCTCTCCAGTGTCAAAACTGTTGTCGTTTTGGTCACAGTGCAGGGGAACGTAAATCAAATTCACGTTGTCGCATCAGTGGCGATACCCATCCATCGAAGGAGTGCAACGACGAAACCGAAAAGTGCTGCCTCTGATCAGGAAATCACGCGGCCGATTACCTGAACTGCACCACAAGGTCTAATGAAACGAAACTTCTAGAAATCATGGACAGACGTCGTTGCTCGCGGCGAGAAGCAATAACAGTTGTGAAGGATAGGGTCTTTGGGTATGCCGGAGTCGCGTCGAGGCACGAACAACTAAGGGCCAAACCTCATAAGCGCGAAAATGCACGCGACAGCGACGAGCGACGCTAGGAGCGACAAAACAGGGCGTTCGCGCGACGTGTCGCGTGCTCGTTTTCGCGCGATTGCTCGGTTCTACAGATTTGGAAACCGTCGCTCATCGCCCGAAAGTGCTGGGCTCAAGCAGCCAATAGTGAAAAACCGGAAAAGACAAAGACCACATAGGTGCACGTGACCCTGCCCGAGTCACGTATGCGCAACGAGAAATAACGCAATGTTTATTACGCATGTGCATATAAAAAGTACTGCAAGGCAATAATAAACACTTTCTGTTTCATTACACAACAATATATCTTATTTTTAAATTGCATACCGCTCGCTACGCGGTTTTCTTGGTGCGAGTAGACGGCCTCATGCCAGCAACAGTGGAATTCGCTCGCCGAAGCCGTCGCGTGAATGAGGTTTGCCTGCGCTAGCGACTGATTGCGCAAAGCCGATCTACGTCGCGTCGCTTGTCGCTGTCGCGTGCATTTTCGCGCTTATGAGGTTTGGCCTTAAGTGACACGAAGATTCTGAATTTTATTGAGGCTGCAGTAGAAAAGGCGATGTCGAAAGCACTGGAACACATAGTTACGAGCGTAAGTGAGTGCATCTCTCAAGTGTTTTGCTCACAGATGACACAGCTGGCTTCTGCAGTAGCAGTACCGATAACCAAGTCGGCACCCTGTGCAGTGGAAGAGATACCGAATTCAGCCCACCGCGCCGATCCCGAGAGGAGAAAACCCCAATTTTGTCCGTACCTTCTACGTCGACCCACGCGGAGGATCAGAACAAAATGGACGTATGCCAAGATTTCAGGGGTCAGAAGCGCACTGGATCTCCTGTAAAATCTCCTTGCCCAAACACAAAACCTAAAAAGGACAGCGAAAATGCCAGTGCACTTACTAAGGAGAGTATTTTAGAAGCTGCCGTTGCTGAAGTGTTTCGCTCGTCAACATAGATACCTTGAAAGTACTACAGTGAAATTGTAGGTCTTTGATTTCTGGTTCTACTGACTTACTTTGCCTAATTAATCAGTTATATCTGGATTTAATCTTACTACAAGAAACCTGGCTAGATCCTGCTAAGAATTATCATTTAAACAATTTTGGAGCATTTCGGTTTTACCGTTCATCACTAGGAGGTGGTGTAATTATACTAGTCTCGAATAAATTTTGCCGTACAGCGAGCATAGCTTTTCAGCTTATGTCACAGACTGTGAAATTTTGGTAATAGACCTCTGTCTGCCAGGGCACCACCCTTTTTCACTTATAAACGCATATGTTCCAACGGGTTTGCATATTACTCAACAATTAGATACTGCCTTAGCTAATTGCAAGAATGATTTTCTTCTGACTGGTGATTTCAACTCACATCATGTTTCATGGGGATTTCGAACAGACCCTTCTGGTACTCTTCTGTGGGATTGGCTCATTAATAAAAACCTCACCTGCTTAAATGATTGACAGCCTACATTTATTCGCGGACGGACACGCTCAGTATTGAATCTCACGTTTTGCAGCCCAAGTGTTTCAATATAGTCTTGGAAAACAATTGATTTCTCTTCGAACAGTGACCATCTTCCTGTATACTTTGAAATTTCATGTGCTGTGAAATCTATTGAAAGGAGAGAGAAAACATTGAGCAATTACAAAAAATTTAAAGACTGCTTGCGTTCCAACATTAGGGCAGTGTCCAGTGGTCAAAATGAAGACCTTGTCAGACATCTCTGTTCTGCTTTAAAAATCTCCAAGAACACTTCAGAATTTGTAATTGCTTCGTCTTCATCCAAAAATGCCAACCTAGTAGATGGTGGAATAATGAGTGCACACGAGACTATAGAAGAAGAAAAGCTGCATGGAAAAGACATATGTAATCAAAGTCCAAAAAATTAGAAGGATTATCAGTTCATTGCGGCAACATATAAACGCACTGTATCGCGAGTGAAAGAGCATTATGACCAAGAACATTTCGAGTACCTGTCTAAATCAAATAACAAACGGGCTTTATTCAATTTCCTTCATGGTAGGAAGAAGACCCCTATACCAAGGAAACGTTGACTTAGTAGTTCACACATCACTGGAACTACAAGAATCATTGAATAAGTTGGCTAAACAATTAGAAAACTGGTTCTCAATGCATCTTCCTGATTCGGCTTACACTAAAATCATCTATGACTACACAGAAATATCGACTTCCGAATTAAATCAGGCTATGGAAAGATTACCAAATGCAGCACCAGGCCCCGATGGAATAATAAATACAATGCTAAAAATACTACACAGGGAATATCCGAATGACCTGTTAGGTCTCGTCAATTATTCCCTTAGAAGAGCATGGATCCCTTCTGAATGGAAGATTGTGAAAATTATACTATTGCTCAAGAAACAGGGGGCAGGCTATAATTTAGACAACATACGACCGATAGCCTTGACATCTAATGTAGTAAAACTTAATGAAAGGGTACTTCATGGTCGTATAATTAGGTTTATTAACGAGAAACAACTGTTGAGTTCTTCCCAAATTGCCTTTAGATCTGGATATTCCATATGGCATGCAAATGTAGATCTGGAAAGTCTTATTCAATTTGCCCGTCACAAAAAGCAGTTTGCGGCTTTAGTAACGTTAGACATATGTAAAGCATACGATAGTGTAGAGTATTCTATCTTGACTAATCAGTTATGGAGTCATGGACTTCCTCCTTATATAGTAGCATGGGTGACGGAATTTTAAGTAGAAGAGATTTCTATTGTTATCAAGGCGGTTTCTCTTCCTGGAAGCACAAGCAAACCCGAGGTGTACGTCAGGGGTCAGTACTTTCCCCGGTATTATTCAACATATTGCTTAGTACCATTACTGTTCATCCCGATGTGAAAACCTATGTTTGTGCCAATGGCATTGCTTTCTTTGCTATGGCACGTGACTTCCACTGTCTCTACACTATCTTGCAAGCATATCTTAATGAAATAGAACATTGGCTAGATGGATTGATGTTGAACCTGAATACCGGTAAATGTGCTATTCTCGTTTTTTTATCAAAGATCCCGTGCACATATCTATTATGTACAAGCTTCAAGATATCCCACAAGAACAATCATTGAAATATCGTGGAGTTATGTATAATGAACATCTAAATTGGCGCCCTCACATTCAATACATCACGAAAAAAGCAGTATGCGCGATAGGCGTATTGTGGAGGTTGACCAATTGTAGATCACGTATGAGAAGAAAGGCACTTTTGATTATATATGAAATGTATGTCCGACCTGTGTTAGAGTTTGGCTGCATTCTTTTTTCTGGTGCGCCAGCCTAAAAACTTCGGCCGCTCGTCCTGTTGGAAAGAGAGGCGTTACGGCTCTGCTTAGGACTTCCAAAGTATACTGCAAATGCAGTGTTATACCTTGAAGCACGAATACCAACCTTAGATATGTCGCTTTACCATTCTTACTCTGCAGACCTTTTTACGACTATATGAAGCACTGTTTAACCCTTAACAAATTATTTTTATTTCAAATTCTGACCTATTTTTCTCCGTCCATTGGCCCAGATTTCACAAACCAGAAATAGTATTTGTTGAATTGTTACTTTAGCCTCTAAATGTACACGTTCGTGATCTGATTCCCTTAACTGAGCAACAAAATTCTCCAGAAATTGTTTACCCTGATATCTTCCCAACTCACACTAAGCTATTACCTACAGGCATTTTAAATGGTTTATTGCAGGACCATTGAAGTACTCTGCCAACAAATGTCATTATAGCAACGGATGCATCTCAATCACATAAAAAATCAGGTGTTCGAATATAGTACTTGATATAGTACTTGATGGGTCATTTTCACTTCGCTTACCGGATTTTCTTCATGTCTTTCTGGCTGAATTCTTGGCAATAATGTTAGCTTCGCGAAAGGTAAATACTTACATTCCAGTCGTAGCAGTCATAACGGATTCATTATCAGTGTGCTCTTCTCTGTCCGCAACTGGTCACTCACCTATACTGAAACATTTTAAATAATTGGTTCCCTGTCATCTCCGAAGTATTCATTTAATCTGGACACCAGGGCACAAAGGTTTCTTGTTAAACAAAATAGCTGATTCTCTTGCGAAGGCATCGCTTTCGCAAGAGAGCGATGCCTCCTATTCCAATTATTCCTATTTTCCCTCATACAGTATACATTACGGTGGTGCGATTTCGCACACTTATAATCAGGCAAAATTTATCAGACCCTGCACTGACGGCTTCTACAGAGTACAAACACTTGTTATTTCCCTGGCGCAGTGAACTGAATAATTAAAGGATGATGGAAGTTGCCATTACGAAATTTCGTTGCCGCGTTACCTCCCTCAATTTTTACTTGCATAGATCAGGTATATTGAATTCCCCTATGTGCATTTACTGTAATCAAGAGGAAACGACCAGTCATTTTTTATTACATTGTCACCGTTTCGATTTTTTCAGGCAAAGCATACTAGCACCATTTCTTCAAAGACTGGGCTTACAATTATCACAACCTGATCTTCTTTCATTTGGAGCCTCTACACTGGGTTTCAGCCACGGGGATGTTTTATTCGCCGTTCAAGAATAAATCACTGCGACTAAACAATTTTCTTGCTAAAGTACGGTCTCACTATTTTTCTTCATTTTTTTTCTGCAAACCTAATATCGGCATTTTAAATCAAAATTAAGTTACAAACAGTTTGTAGGAATGACGCAATGCTTAAAGAATAGGGCAAATTCACATTATAATCGGCCAATCCCCTCCTTTGGGTACGAGCCATTTGCACTGGGAAACAACAACAACAACAACAACTTGGTGACGGCACATGAGACACGAGCAGCTGTCTTTGACGCTTGATTGGTTGTCTCCTGACAGAGCACTGCTGGATGTGCTGACTGCGGATGCGGCGACCACGGGCCACCTCCCATAGGTCTCCATAGTGATGAGTCTAACATCTGTAGAGCCACCTTCGCGTTACCTTGTGTTTGGTGCAATATGAATTAAGTGTGTTAAAATACTGCGTAAGGTTGTGTTTAGCGTTTTGATAAGTAGTGATAAACTTCATACAGCTGACGACATCTTCGACGTAAAAGTAGTTCAATAAAAGTTTTGTTTTGGTTTGGTTCGATTACGTATACTGTGGCCGTGTCTTTCGAAAGTGGTCTTCTCACTTCGAGACCCATCTACATACCCTGAACAGTATCCCAGTGAGGACTGCTCTGCCTGAAAACAGTAAGCAACATTGAAACTTGTGTTATGCGAATGTGTAGCCATCGACGGTGTCTTCAGCGTGGACAGGTGGACAGCGTTGCTGCTCGGCGCAGAACTCAACGACCAAATACTGGCCATCCGTTGTGCCCGCCGACGGGCCGTTAAGCTTGGCTTGCCGGTTCCCACGTGGAACTTGGAACTAGCCGGGTCTTGCAGCGCTTCTGCGGCGTCTGCCCTGGACGCAAATGAAGATTGTCATCATCATCAGGCTCGTGCATGTTGCATGGTGAAAGTAATTAATTGATATGTAAGGTTTAACGTCTCAAAATTATCATGTGTATATGAGAGATGCCGTAGTGCAGGGCTCCGGAAATTTTGACCACCTGGGGTTTAAAGAACCCCAGGCCCGTGTGCTCAGATCTGGGTGCGCGTTAAACACGTGCACCCAAATCTGAGCACACGGGTCTACAACATTTCTGCCTCCATCGGAAATGCAGCCGCAGCAGCTGGGACTCGATCCCGCGACCTGCGGGTCAGCAGCTGAGTACCTTAGTGACTAGACCATCGCAGCGGGGCGTAGTGAGAGTAAAAGAATTATGCGGCTCCTTCTCAACGCGCGCAGCGGGATAACATATCTCCTGTAAAGGTTAACTCATATCTCCTGTAATTCATATCTCCTGTAAAGGATAACATATCTCCTTCAAAGCTTACGAGTTGGCGCGCTGGTGGGTTTTTCTCCAGCCGTCTCAAATGCCATTCCCCAAGCAAACAGACGTAATGCCCCTCGCGTGCCCGACTGGTGCATGACGGCGTGCTAACCGAGGATTCCAGCGATTCCAGCGGCAGCGGATACCGGGGCAGACAGCGCAGTGCACACTACAGCAGCGTGCACATTGGTTCCTTCAGAAGGTTAACAGCCCGAAATAAAAAAGTGAGAGCTTTGCCGCAAAAGCCGAAGCAATGAACGCGATAGCCACAAACTAGAATGTCACGCGCAAAATGGAAAGCTGATTGAAACATGCCCCGCATTTCTCACGCACGAATAATGCTCAAACAGTTCTTACAGGTACAGATGAACGCGAATAAGTCTTTCAGGAGTTACTTCGCTGTGTCTGAAAAGCGTGCCCTTTTCGCAAATGGAGACTGTGCAATGATTGCAATGACCTCTGTGCGCCCCGTCACTACAACATAATCGTTTCCGTGAAAGCCCAATGCCAGACAAGACGTACGATCCTACCCACCACATAAGAGCACGTGAGTGAGAGTCCACCCTCTTTCGCACCGCGGGGCAAAGTACGCGTGGGTAATGAAAGCACTCGCGGCCGTGGCGTTAGGATGTGATGACGCGCGCTCATTGCGCCATCTGGCTGGTGATGCTGCAAACACGATAGTGCCCCCCCCCCCCCCGAAATGGCCGTGAACAGCGGTAAGTGGTAGATATATATCGCTTCCCGTTTGAAACGTTCAAGCAGATGCTCTTCGGAGGCTTAGTGGGTAACGCCTCACAAACACGACCCAGACTACGTTCAAATCTGGGCGCTGGAGCCTTTTTCTTCGATTAGATTTTTTTGGTATATATATATATATATATATATATATATATATATATATATATATATCGATATATATTGCAAGGGGTTTAATAGCGATGCCAGGTAATAGGCAGACAGCCGGTACGGAAACAAATGCTCGGGCAGTTCAGCGTCTACAGCTCGTGCACAAGCTAGCGCTTCGCACTCAGCGATGGTCTCACTAGTCATTGCCTTGCAAATTCCCCACTACAATGCCCCGGTGACGAAGACGAGCCATCTTGGCGACTCAAGGTGACGAGAGAACAGGAGGGTCGTAACAGGGCTTGAGGCGACTGACGTGGACCGTCTCACGACCAAGGCGGCGCTTGTCCGTGGACAGCTTGAGCGGTTCAGTGACATAGGTGACAAAAAGGTGCTGTATGACGCGGTAAGGACCCGTATACTTCGGTGAAAAATTGGGAGTCAGTCCAGGAGAGTGGAAAGGCAGTCGGCGCCACACGAGAAAACCGACGGGGAAGGTATTCTGAACAAGATCATGGTCGTGACGATCTTTTTGGAGGGCTTGGTTATCGGCTGTGAAGGACCGTGCAAGCTGATGACACTCTTCGGCATATTCGGCCATTTCAGAAACTGGGCTGAACTCGGAGGCATCAGGATTGTATGGCAGAATTGGGTCGAGTGTGTTGCATGGGTCACGACCATATAAAAGAAAAATGGAGAAAAGCCTGTTGATTGAATCGCCGTGTTGTAGGCGTTACAACGCCACGAGCGCCATCCGAAGGTAGCGCTGCCGTTTCGGCGTACCTTGTCAGATGGTCAGCAGCCACAATCACCCATCGATTACCGCCAACAGAGCACGGTAGTGGGCCGTAATGGTCAATCCCAACACGGTCAAATGGGCGTGCAGGACATGGCAAAGGCTGCAGTTGACCGGGCGAATGAGGGAATGTCTTGCGCTCCTGACACTGGGAACATGAGCAATTGTGTTTGCGTACAAACGTGTACATACCCCGCCAGTAGTAACGTTGGCGGATCCGCTCATACGTCTTTAGCGCAACGGCGTGTTCATGTTGCGGTTCAGCATGAAAATATTTGCAGATATCAGACCGCATATGGCTGGGTATGAGTAGCAGCCATTTACGACCCGCCACTTGATAGTTGCGACGGTATAACAGGCCATCCCGTATGACGAAATGCGTTGTTTGGCGGCGAAGAGCACGCGGGTAAGCGGAAGTTGATGCGTCAGAAAGCATATTCAAGAGCAGAGCAATCCAAGGGTCCTTCCGCTGTTCAGATGGCATGTCTGTGATGCTGACGGCAGAGAGGGGAAGGTTCAGGGCTGATATATCCGTATCATCAGATTTCACGGGTGATCGTGAAAGCGCATCTGCGTCAGAGTGCTTTCGCCCCGATCGGTAGACGACGTGTATGTCTACAGCTCGTGCACCCGCTCGCGCTTCGCACTCAGCGATGGTCCCACTAGTCATTGCCTTGAGAATTCCCCACTAAATATATATATATATATATATATATATATATGCAGGCATGGTGGTTGAGTGGCCGTAGCGTTGTATAAAGTCCAGTAGATTCTCCGTGAGCGGTCACAACGTGGTTTATTTCGACGTTTCGGCCTAGAGTCTGGCCTTCATCAGGATTAATCCTGATTAAGGCCAGACTCTAGGCCAAAACGTCGAAATAAACCAGGTTGTGACCGCTCACGGAGGATCTACTGGACTCTCTCTCTCTCTCTCTCTCTCTCTATATATATATATATATATATATATATATATATATATATATATATATATAATGCCGCGACAGGTTGGCCACGTTCAAGTAGCCGCCGCAATCATCATGGCAAGAGCACCAGCAAGACCCGGCTGGCATGCGTCACGCGTTCGTGCGCTCCAACAACGAGGAAGAGGAGGTTAGTTGACTCTGTGCCTCTCGGCTACTTGGACTCGACGACCATAGTCATTAGACTTGTGAGCACAAGTTCGCCCTAATAAAGTTGCTTGTTTTTTAGCCTGTTTGCCTCAGCATCGCTACATTTTTGGTGGAGTTGCTGGGTTATGAATCGAAGCCCCGCGAGCTCAAGACTGCGTAGCCCCGACGACCAGCGTATCAACCCAGTGGAAGTGACTCCTGTACACCAGAGGGCAAGTCGCCGTCTTCGAGGTGACTCACCTGAGTTCGATCCTCTTCACTCCACACCAAGGGGAATTCAAACTATGGGTGCCACCACTATGACTACCCAGGTAACACCGGCACAAGTGTTCATAAGCCAACCGCACCAGCCGCCAGTATTCCACGGTGACTCGTACGAAGATGTTGAAGATTGGCTGGACCTGTTCGAGAGAGTGGCGCACTTGAATGATTGGGACGAAAGAGAGAAGCTCCGTCGCGTGTACTTCGCCCTGGAAGACTTCGCAAAGACATGGTTTGAGAACCATGAAACCTCGTTGTCTACCTGGGAGGTATTTCGACGACAAGCGGTGGCTACGTTCGCGAACGTAGACCGAAAAGAAAAAGCGGAAGCTGCTCTTCAATCCAGGAACCAGCTCACAAACGAGAGTGCTGCCATGTACATCGAGGACATGGTCCGTCTGTTCAAGCGTGCGGATCACAACATGGCTGAAGATAAGAAGGTGCGCCATCTAATGCGCGGAGTGAAGCAAGAGCTGTTCGCCGTTCTCGTCCGCAACCCTCCAAGCACTGTTGCTGAGTTTTATTCGGAAGCGACGGCCATCGAAAAAACACTAGAACAGCGCGCTCGGCAGTACAACCAGAATCTTAACTGCGCATCTGCACAGGTATTCTCTGGAGGCGTGCGAAACGACGTTGAAGCCCTGCGAGAGCTCATTAGATCAGTTAGTTATTAGGGAAGAACTGAGCAGACTGCAAATGCCCCAGACTGCAACTGCACTATCTGTTACAGACGTTGTTCGTGACGAACTGAGGCAGGTCATACAAGAACCAGAGCGTGAGCTGCAGCCGGTCGAGCTATTCGAACGTACTCTGAAGTTCTCCGACAACCAACGGTACACAGCAATGCAGCAGTTGCGATGGCTACGACTCCTCTCCCATCTACAGCACGCAGCGCACCTCGTCCACGGGAACCAACGGCTACCTATCTGCCCCCAGGAGCACGTAGCACGCATCGCTATGTGAAGCCTAGGCCCAGGAAAAGTGACGTCTGGCGTGATCACGAGCGCAGGCCTCTTTGTTTCCATTGTGGCGAAGCGGGTCATTTGTACAGATTCTGCCCTTACCGACAGGCTGGATTAAGAGGTTTCCCGTCGTATGCACCATGCCCCCGAAACGGCGAACGACCAGCGGAGATCGAGGAGTACTTGTCTACGCGCCAGAACTCGCCACCTCTACGCCAACGTCGGTCACGGTCACCATCGCCTATGCGCTATCGGTCATCCAGCCCACGTGCACCTTCAAGGCAGCCTGGTCATCGCTCTCCAAGTCCACTCCTGGAAAACTGAAGCAAGCGACCTGTGGAGGTGAGGCCGCTGATAACATCAATTACGAAGATCCTCCAATATGGCTTGAGGGCGACGAGGGTGTATTTCCGGTAAATGGGTGCAACCACGAAAGCGTTACTTCAGATTTGCGGTTGAGAATAGAAGGATGGGAGCTGAATGCCTTAGTCGACACCGGTGCTGATTATTCAGGGATAAGTCACAAGATGGTGAAGAAGCTAAACAAAGTTGTGACACAGTGGAGTGGATCGCAGATACGCACGGCAGGTGGTCACATTATTACGCCCCTTGGCAGATGCACCGCAAGACTTGAAATACGGGGCTTTATTTACGTTGCCGATTTCATTGTGCTACCAGAATGTTCAAGAGACCTCATTATAGGAATGGATTTTTTGCGAGCTAATGGCGCCGTAATTAACCTGCGTAGGTCCAGCGTGTCGTTTTCGACTGAACGAGCTATACCTGTAGAGGAATCTGAGGAGCGACGCCTAACTGCTCTACGCGTTGTTCATGATGACGTAACTGTGCCGCCACGCTGCAGTATAATGGTGCTCGTAGAGAATGACGCATCTTACAACCGCGAAGGCATAGCGGATACAAATGTAGGGCTGTTTTTAAAAAAAGGTGTCTGCGTAGCTCGGGGTCTTGTTCACTTGACGAATGGCCGTGCAGATGTCCTACTTACGAATTTCTCCAATGAACTTCAACACATCGCCCAAGGCACGGCTATTGCCTATTTACACGACTTCTGTATGGCGACAGAACTATGCAGCTTAACCACGTCAACCACTCGACCATTGGCCTGCAACATCGACACATCCGTGACCGTCAACCAGAGCCTTCCGGACAGTCAAAAGAAACAGATTTATGCCTTAGTAAAAGAATTATCTGATTGCTTTTCAATTGCCTCGAAGGTCCAGCGCACGTTAATTACGAAACACAGAATTATAACACAAGACGACACGAGGCCTATATGCCAGCATCCATATCGAGTGTCACAGAAAGAACGGGAAATCATTAAGAAGCAAGTGGAGGAAATGCTTTCGGATGAAGTCATCCAGCCTTCAAATAGTACATGGGCGTCCCCCGTAGTGCTCGTTAAGAAGAAAGACAACACGCTTAGATTCTGTGTCGACTACCGAAAACACAACAGTGTAACTAAACGAGATGTCTACCCCTTGCCACGTATTGACGATACACTAGATCGGCTGCAATCCGCAATGTTTTTCTCCTCCTTGGATCTGAAAAGCAGATATTGGCAAATAGAGGTAGACGAGCGGGACCGTGAAAAAACGGCATTCGTAACACCAGATGGCCTCTACGGATTCAAAGCGCTTCCATTCGGCCTCTCACGCGCCAGCGACGTTCCAGCGAATGATGAACACTGTCCTCGCGGGATTGAAATGGCAGTCATGCCTAGTGTATTTGGATGACGTGGTGGTATTCTCTGCAACGTACGACAAACATCTAGAGCGACTGCGCACTGTATTACAAGCCATCCGGTCAGCAAAGTTGACAACCAAACCCGAAAAATGCCACCTCTGCTTCGAAGAGCTGAGATTCCTTGGACATGCCATTAGTTCTGACGGTGTTCGTCCAGATCCAGAAAAGAAAGCCGCTGTTCAAAGGTTCCCTACATCTAAAGACAAAAAGTCAGTGCGCCGATTTTTGGGTTTATGTGCCTACTATAGGCGATTTGTGGAAAACTTTTCAACGATTGCGGAACCTCTTACAAAACTAACGAAAGACGACGTGCCCTTCACATGGAAAAATGAACAACAGAAAGCTTTTGATGAATTAAGAAAACGGCTACAGGGTTCACCAATACTTGCCCATTTTGATGAGACAGCCGACACTGAAGTCCAGACCGATGCCAGCAATGTCGGCCTCGGCGCCATCCTGGTCCAGTGGCAAAATGTTCAAGAGAAAGTGTTAGCCTATGCCAGCCGCAAACTCTCAAAAGCTGAGGCAAACTACTCTGCTACTGAAAAAGAGTGCCTCACAGTCATCTGGGCAATAAATAAGTTTCGACCCTACCTTTATGGTAGACTGTTCAGAGCTGTCAGTGACCACCATGCTCTATGCTGGCTAGCAAATCTCAAGGATCCGTCAGGTCGACTAGCCAGATGGAGCCTTAGGCTACAGGAGTATGACATTACGGTCGTATACAAATCTGGAAGGAAACACAGTAATGCCGACTGCTTGTCACGCTCTCCCGTCGATCCTAGTGTACCTGAAGAGGAAGACTTCCCGTTTCTAGGCGTTTTCAACGCATCCGAAATCGTTCAACAACAACGAGATGACCTGGACGCTACTGAAACGTTCCGCATATACGGATCCGTACATACGCAATTATTGGACTACGGAAAGCCGCATCATGCGGAAAGATACAAACATCCGCAGCTTACGGAAAGCCCCATATCATGCGAAAAGATGCGGACATCCGCAGCTTACGGAAAACGCCATATCGTGCAGAAAGATGCGGACATCCGCAGCTTACAGAAAGTGCCATATCATGCTAAATTACCCGATAAGCAGCTTACGGAAATCAGCATAATGCAGAAACCATGCAGCTATCTGCTACATCTTGCAAAGATCAAATGGACATTCCAGATCTCGAGTAAAAGCAATTGGCCATTCACGTTGTTTTCAACAGCAAGTACTGTGTAGAAATATATATGAATATTTCATTTTTAATATGTTGCATGAAGGTGAAATATGTTTGCTATCTCAAACAGCCTTGAAGGAAAACAAAGGCTTGAAAAAAACAAATGTGTTGAGAAGCTACTTAATGAGGGATTGAATTATCGGCATCTTTCTAATTGTCGTGATGCGGAAGCAAAATTACATTTCAAATAAAATACACAACAAAACTACTAAATTAACATGCTAGCGATCATAAATGGTGATTACATTGCAACACATTAATGCAGTGTTCTATGCAAGACCTAAAGAACTTATAAAGTTATTATTATTAATAGAGAAGCATTATTATACACACCAGCCCTGCTACAATCAATATATTTTTTATTTGTCTGTATCCTCCAGCTGTGAATAGTGACATTGCAGTGTTGATGGTACACAAATTAGGTGACTGCACCGTAATTTCACGAGCTCCACCTAAGCCACAGGATGGTGGCACAAAACACAATGTAACAGCAATTTTAGAACGAAATGTTTAAACATAAATATTAATCATAGCACTGTGAAAGTGTGGCGCTGTGTTTGTCTCATGAACGCCTTGTGGAGATCGTCGAAATGCTGCTTGAGGCTCCGGCACCACTGTAAATTTGGAAGGTCACTGCCATAGAACTTATGTGTCCTTCATAGGCACCTGGAAATGAAAATAATTGGCACAAATAATGTCAGAGACCCATGTTAGCACATTATTTCACATGCACAAGAAATATAACACACAGAATGAAACTAAAAATGTAAGGCACACAATCCTTCATGTTATGCATATGTAAATAATAGAAGGAATGAGTGTATAAATTAGTTCTTCCACATCAAAGAAAACAGCATGCTTATCACAGTGAAAATAACTAGGTTGTCACGATTTTCAATGGTAAAGATAATCGATAATTATGTCCTTATGAAATTATGATTTAAATGCTCTCTGCACAGTAAAACTTTAGAAACTGCAAGTGAAACTCTCAATGTACATTTAATAGTGTGTGCATGTACATCTGCTGCATTTATACTATACAGTTTGTGCACAAAATTGGCATCTTGAACAATTTTGGGAGTTAAACCTATGCAACTTATGAAGGTTAAAATCACCATAAAAGCAAGCAGGACCGGGCAGGTGCCATTAAAAATCTGTGCAAGCCAGATAACTATAACCGAACTGCACACATATAGGGGAGCAAGAGCAACAGAAATTCGGCTGCTGACCCGCAGGTCGCGGTATCAAATCCCGGCTCCATTTCCAATGGAGGCAGAAATGCTCTAGGCACGTGTGCTCAGATTTGGGTGTACGTTAAAGAACCCCAAGTGGTCGAAGTTTCCAGTGCCCTCGACTACGGCGTCTCTCATAAACATATCGTGGTTTTAGGACGTGAAACCCCACATATAAATCAAGAATAACAGAAATAAACTGCCAACAGAAAAGTAGGGTGCATGTGCTATCTGTAAGTGCTTACACCTTACTACATACAGCATGCTCATTCCATTTTAAATACCGATATTGAAAATAACTGCTCTATTAGGAATGTAGAAGGTAAGGTAGAACTGAACGACTCTACAAAAAGTGACCCTATTATGACATCACGTTTTCCTATAACAAAATTGACTAAGACTCTGAAATATCATTATGAGAGAAAAAATCTTCAAAAGAACAATAAAGTTTGAAGTCATATATTTTTAATATGGCTACTATGACTATAACCAAAAATCGACCTCAACATGGCTAATGTTAGTTTTTAAGGCCTATGTTCACTAGACAATGAACTATACCACAAAAAGCACAGCGTTAAGGCAAAGCACCACACAAAAAAGAAAGCAGTCCTTTTTGTTATTACCTACAATGCCTTTAAAATGGTATTTTTACCTCTACTTTCCGCTTTTTATTTAAGTAACTGGTGTAAAACAACTTAGCTGAAAATGCACTGTGCCTCCAAAACCTGTTGGTTGAATCTGAATTTTTAAAAAATGGTGAAGCTTGCACTAAAGTAGGCTCCACAAGCCTTGGAACAGTGAGACTGCATGACTGTTAGGTCTACTTTGGTTACTTGTGTTTTGTTTCTGGCCTTAAGCATAAAGACAAGGGCTTAACTGAATTGCTGCTAACAAACAAATGCTTTCGAAATTGCCCGAACGTCAAAGGATTCTCAGACATTTGTTGTTTTTCGCACTGGGCTATACTATACCAAACATACAAACCATGCTGCCTGGCGACCATCACAGATGTATAGTTCAAAAAATGATGGTAATTTACCCTTCTGAAAATAGTTATTTGCAGAAATGTTCTGAAGAGAAAAAAGTAGTGGTCACGTGGGTACCTTCAGAATTTCGCAGAATGTCGTGCGGGTGTTATTTGTGAGAAAAATTTCAAAGTACCGTTTTTACTTGCCACATCAAATTTGATCTACATATTAAGTAAAGGTGCTTGTTAAAGTATTTGAAGCCGAGTATCATTAGTGCAATTTTTTCGCTACATAGGCTTTGAAGAATTCAGCCAAACTGTTTATCGTTTGCATTTTTTGTATGGCAATACTGCACTTTGTATGAATATTTGAGCCACAAATACTCACTGCACAGAAGTTATACTTCACGAAAGAAAAATAATGTTAGGTCCAGATTACAAATATCACTATATAATCGTTTTTGTCCACACTGAGATGCAACTTGAACTGTGTGTTTGTCTAATTGAAAATACTTTTATGTGTAAGTTGAAAGCAAATAAACAGTTCTTGTTATATGGCAAGTGTTATCATTACAATTTTTGTTTAAATGAGGAAAATGATTTTTGAAGTCTTCTATTGAGGGCCATAGGGAACTTCGGAACGGAAGCTGTCGTATATCAAATGCAGAAAACAGCCATCATAAGAAAACTTCAAAAATTCATTTCTACTTTAAGACCAAGTGTAATCATATAACTTGCCATATAAAGAGAACTGCTTCCTTGCTTTTGATGTGGCAAAAAAATTGCACTAATATTACTGAGCTTCATGCACTACACACAATCACCTTTACTTAATACCTAGACCGAATTTGGTGTAAAAGAGGCAGTATTTTTGAAACACTTTTTACTTTTTACAAACAACACTCAGACGACATCCTGGGAAGTCCAGAAGGCACCAGTGTGGCCTAATATTTTGTTCTCTGCGATATATTTTAGCATTTTGCTGTTTTCAATACAGTAAAGGAGCACAATACTTTTTTTCAAAACACATTTAGGACGGTTGGCAAAATGGCTGGGATGTTTGATGTGTAATTGCCTCACTGCCAGCATTTATTCTTCCGAAGTTCGAGCTATCACCTTTCTGTTACTGCCTCCCTCATATACAATGCCTGCATAGGAAAGAAAAAGAAAGGCAGGTCCGACAAAGTTCACAAGGCAAGATATTTTCATGTTGGACAAATTCGATCATTACCATAAACAGTAGCAAAATAACATTCATTTTGAGTAGTCCATGACACAAGCTATATACCAGCATACTAAGAGCCAAGCACAAACTTCTCATTTGAACATGTGTGGTGATAGACAGAAAGCACTTATTGCAAGACTGATCAGTCTGTAATTAACTGAATGAAGTACAATGCACTGTTCCATCCAACATCACATAGGCATCTGTGCTATAGCAAAGCCATGTGTCATTGATTCATGCACTAGATGGGACAATGCAAATGTAAGAAAAAAATGTGAAAAAAGAAAACAAGGGAAAAAAAGAAAGAAAAGGGGGGATGCAAAGTAGGAGCAGTGTAGCACTACTTTTACTTTGCATCCCCCTTTTCTTTCTTCTTTTTTTCCTTCTTTTCTATCATTTATTTTTTTTTGCTTCCCTTACCCCCAACCTCCGACAGGAGAACGCTTTGTATCAGCGCAACCTAACTTGAAAAGAAGCAAGTGCTGCACTCTTCTGCGTTATAGGTTTTTTTTTCAGACAAACATTACCAACAGGCACACACGCCTACACCAAAAGATGATGTCATTACTGACCCCATTTAAACTAACACGCCAAGGATGACAAGCCCCGTCGCGGTGGTCTAGTGGCTAAGGTACTCAGCTGCTGACCCGCAGGGCGCGGGTTTGAATTCCGGCTGCAGCGGCTGCATTTCCGATGGAGGCGGAAATGTTGTAGGCCCGTGTGCTCAGATTTCGGTGCACGTTAAAGAACCCCAGGTGGTCTACATTTCCGGAGCCCTCCACTACGGCGTCTCTCATAATCATATAGTGGTTTTGGGACGTTAAACCCCATATATCAATCAATCTATCAATCGCCAAGGATGACAAGGTGACTTCTAAAAAATAGGTCTTTCTATCGCAACATCGGCCAGCCTGTCTGAAGAACTTCTACTGTTCACCCTGATTACCCCACTAGATGTTTCCATCTGTCGACTCACATCTTCATTTTGGATAACACTAAGACGAGCTTACATTGATGAATACGCATGAAAGTTTGGTGATGTATCATGTATCAGATTAGGCAACTCTGTTAAAAAATAAATTATAGCTTGCTTCCAGGCTTTTTATACTGTAGCCTGAAACTTCGTAATGTCTTCTATGCACATGAACCAGATTGACAACGTAATGCACAACATGCTTAAGAATACTGCGAGGAACATGATAACGACAAAACGACCAGCCACCAAAATTTTTCGCTGTACATGTTTATAAAATGTTCATGTACCCCAAACGAGGTGCTTATGATAAAAGCCGAAAAAACCTACAAGTAGGGTCTCGGAGCATTCTGGAAGTAGACGAGTTACATTTTTTCTGTGGAGGGCTTTACACCTATAAGTGAGGAACAAAACTCCTGTATAATGAAGAATGTTAACAGCTATCAGTTATAGAAAAACCTAATGCAGCTAATCTTCCCCGACACATCTGTACATTTAGAGAGGTGACGTAGCTTCTGCGATTGTGGCAGTAACTCTAACAGGACCAGTGCGAAAATTGGCACTACTTGGCTAGACAAATGTTCAAACATGCCTGCCCGACTCCCTCTAGCCATCCCGGCTGAATCTGACACATGATTTCTTAACTGCTGGCTGGACAAAAACAAAACCACTGAAGCACTCACAATACACAGCGTGAAGTTCCTCTGGAGTGGTCAACTTCGTCTTCTGCGATGAAAGAGCAGCACAGTGTACTGATAAGGCACTCCTTGCAATGGTTTTCAATGCCACACAGTGACCTTGCTGTTCCTGTCGAAGAGAGCTTCGGGAGCTTGGAGGGTGCTTGCTCTTTTCTGGGGACTGCTGCCGCTCCTCGTTTTCTGCTGAAGGTCAACCTGCACAAAGTTGTAGACGAGGCTTTAAGAGTTGTATATAATGATATACAAATTTTCGCTGAACACACATTTTCTCGTGGCACACTGAGGAATTTCTTATAAAACTTAAGGCCCCGCATATGCAAACATTTACAATTGATCCGAAGATGCACTCGACTCTAAAGGAGCAAGTTTGTTATGTAGTGTATATAAAGAAAGGTCATTCAGCACAACCACAACTACAGTTGCACACGAAAACGATATTTTACACGATCCTGTTTATTCACATGGTCCATTTTATTTTATTTACACGGTCCATTTTACACGGTCCTGTTTTACACGATCTGGTCTGCATGAACTCTTGAACCGGGCACCGTATAGGTTGAAAGACACACACAGAGTTTGGGACAAACCTAGTTTCCCGTGGAGAATCCTCTTGCACTATAACAACACATCTCAATCTAGTTAGTTGGTCAGAACGAGCTGAAAACAGCTCGCACTTGAAAAGCACGGGCAGAAGGAATGACGCCTGCACCCTGTGCTCCCTGTACATTCTCATTGAGGGTGCAGTTTTCACCTTATCCTTATGCAAATTTGCATTTATAACATTGTTTGCTGCATAATCTTTGTGGCATTAAAGTGTGTGATACCGTCATGTGTATCCCATGTAATTTATAAAAGTAGAATACAAGATAGCTTGATTCAAAAATAACAAAGTGCATCCAGCGCCATGTCCTGTAGTCATTCTTTAGGCAAGTGGCAGAATGATTTATTTTTCAAAACATACCATACTTGTAGCCACTACAAGAGCTAACTCGTACACTGGCACATTCTGTTTGCCTCTTCGAATTATAAGGTACCTTTTTTACACCAGAAAATCTTCAAGAAGAATAAAACTGTTGTAATTGTGAAGAAAGAAAAGTACAAAAAAAAGATAACCTGCCCTGTACAGGGACCGAGCCTGCGAACTTCGAATAACATGTCCGATGCTCTATCAACTGAGCTACCATGGCGGCTATCCCTCTTCCATTTTGCATGGTATATATGTGCATTTATACATGGAAGAGTCAGTCAGCGCTGCCTGTTACCATTATGGCGAGTGTGGGACACCTTTTTTTTGCCTACTGGCAATTACATTACGATTGCAGTTACGTTACGATTACTTCCAATATCCCTATACTTCTTTGGCAGCATTATGCATCTGTCAGTTCTCAGAAAATCTCCTAGCCACAGGAGGTGGCGACGGTTCGCCCTCCCACCTAAATGCATGTACTTGAACACATGCACAACTGATCAAAAAAAGAAAAACAAGTCACACACCGCTAAGATTACTGAGATTCACTGTTTCAGATTCATGAGTAGTTTTGGGACGTTAAACCCCACAAATCAATCAATCAGATTCATGAGTAAAGGAAAGAACTATAAATTTAAGGGTTTGTTGTCTTTGTTGAACACATTATAATGAGAACTAGCAGAAAATGATGCCAAACAAACTATAGGGGACGTTATGAAAAGTAACTTTAACAAAACTGTGAAAAGAAAAGTGAACAAAAACGTACCTTGGCAACGTTTTTTGACAATTGAATTGACATTACTTTTTATAACATCCCTTTATTTTACTGGGTAATGTTGTCGGGTAATTCTCATTATTAGAGTGGTGAGTAGGCTCACAAAGAAAGTATATGGCATTGATACTTCTTTTGACCACCTAAAAGTTGGAGGACCTTAAAAGAGCGGAAGCTACTTTCAGTAGACCAGAATATTTAGTTGGAGTGAAAAAAAAATGTACACACATTTTTACCAGGCTTTTTACACATTTTGAGACATAAAAGTGTATGCTGCCAGTAATGTTAAGTACCATTACTTTTGTCACACTATACAGTGTAGCAGGTGTAGTTAGAGTGGTGATAGTGAAGGATTAATCAAGCACGCCACCAACTGCGTTCACATCAATGGTCGCGTATTTTAGAAATAAACTTGCTGTATAGTAAAAAAATTTTAAAACATTTATGATTTTATCCAAATAAAGTTAAACCGACTGGATAAGCAAACCATTTGCATAAAATCAAAAGGCATAAAGTGATTCATGTATTATAACTATGTGAACAATTTCAGCAACGCAAGGCAAAGTGACAACAGTTCTATTAAAAACCCCTCTCATTATAACATGCATGAAAAGCACCACACCAGAATATTTTATAGTGCATGTAATATCGAGCCTACTAGACTGTCTATTGACCTTTTAGAAGAAGGGTATCTCCTTCATTTTCAAGAGGCAACCACTTAGCCTTTTCCAGAGCTTTTCGGTGAATATTTCCTGAATTTCAGATATCATTAGGATTGATTTAGAGAGAACAGATTTTGCTTACGCATTGAAACCTAGTTCTGTATGTAACTGCAATTATGGGTGCCAAACCACCTCCAAATAATTTTTAACATTAAACTTATTTTTTAACTGCAGCGAACAACTAGCTACGGGTGCCCAAAAAGTAGCTAGAAACAATACCTTTACCTCTTTGAGCCTTTTGAAAGTGTTCAGCTTCTCAGTGCTCACCTTACAACATTTTTTTAAATACGTGTTTGTGTGCCCACTGCTCTTGCTCCTTGTACAGTAAGGAGGAGCACATGGCAAGAAGAAACAAGAAACAAGCATATAGAAAAAAAAGCGAAATAAGCGAGGACCTCTTTTGTATTGTACAATGAGTGTAACATTACTATTGCGACAACGCATAGAAAATTTATCACGGCTATGCATCCATTGTAGAGTCATACACAGCTGCAACACCACGACTAAATTTCAACCTTGTGTTGCTTTAGGATCTCTTTCTAGCGGCAAGCTAATGATATCTGCATTTGTTTGGCGCATATTAAGATGCAGTGAAATGTGATATGGTAATCTCATTTAGAATGCACGTCATGTGGCTTCATTGTATATGTGGCCACAAGTAACTCTGGTTGCAAAGCAATATGGCAGAGCCTAAACAGACGTCACCGACCACTCCAATCTGAACTTGCCTTTACTACTTGCCCATTATCATCCCAGCAAAAAATGAATAATTGAATCTGCTACATTTATGTGCTAGCTTATGCTAAGGACCAAGTATGAAGGGTGTTTTGTCATTATTGAGTTCAGATATTTGTTCAAGAACACTTGCTGTCAAACACAAATACATTGCTGTCGAAGCATAAAGACTCAAATATAAAGCAAAAAGAAGTGTCTCTTTAAAAATTACAGGCCACAAGGTGCAAGATAAATGTTTGATATACTTGGGATGTAAGACACGCACAAGAGATGCTGCCATGTTATACTTTTCCTTGTGTTGAAACCTGCTTGCTTTACTCACCCAACGCATCTGTAAAGATGCCGTGAAAACACCAAGAAGCTGATGCAGCAAGGTTGAACACACATCCAGGGATTCCACCATTCCTAAGCAGCCCTACAGCCTCCACAGTCCTGCAATCATTTGTAAGATAAATATAGTTCTACACAAAGTTCTTGGTTTACAGACACACATGCAAGACGCATAACCACTCTATAGGAAGTTTGCATGATAATGCGCTGGGTAGCAAAACGGATGCCAATATCAAGTATCCCGGCGTGCCGCTTCTTTCTTTCCGTTCCTAATTCATCAATCCATGGTTAATAAATGTTCTCCCAATGTGAAGTGTACTGGCAGTCCGGTGAAGAATTGCAATGTATTTCAAACACAGTCCAAGTCATGGCAAGTAAGCATGCAATAGCGATTTGTCAGCTGTTCGAGAAAAGAGCATGAAGTTTAGCTAAAACCCATGTTTTTTATAAACACCATTCAATTTATTATCAGAGTTGTGAGCATTATGTGAATGAACACAGATTCATGTTTAATCAATGATTTCTTATAATGTACTGATATGAATGCAACTAACTGAATATGAATTGATAATTTTTGCTTGAGAATTTAGAGTTATGAACACTATCGCACTTGCCAGCTGCATCTTGTCCAAAACAGCGGCAAGATAGGCTAGTTTCTGTAGGTGAGCAGTAATGAGCAGTGCAAAGTAACAACAAGAAACACCAGTAACAACAGTATGGGGCAAGCACAGACTGCCAACTGTATAATTTAATGCACAAAAGTTCGCCTGAATATCAGTCAGACAACTCGTGCAAATGAAGGTCCAGTTGGGAATGAACAAGTTACGAAATCAACAATGCCTGCTTTCACTAACAGGACCCTCATTCACATAAAGTATGCAGCGATAGGCCCCTACTGAGGTACGTCACAGCATGATGTCACTGGCACATGTAAAAGGTGTGGCTGGAAAAACACTCCCGCTGGTGGCTCAGCCCGGTACAGTCGTGCGGTGTTTGGGGCAAGTTTTAATTTTTCAAAGCTTACACTTCACGTTACAATGTCAACATTAGCTGTAGTATGTGTCAGCAAACATCTAGCTGTGTGGTAAACTGTGTGGTAAAATATTTGCCACGCTGTCTGTTTATCTTGAAAAAGTGAACACACGTGGTGGCCTGTGCGAGCAACAGCGGCATAGTCTTCAAAAATGTGCACTTGTTGATTGCGGCATGTAGTGTGCATTGAAAGATATTCAGAATATCGGTTCAACTGAGAATATTGTGTGTGGTGTGTGCAGTGTCAATAACAATGTATCTTGTTTGCGAAGACGTTAGCACTCATGGCAGAGACCGGTCGATGAAAAAACTTGATTCGACATTTTAGTCAAGGTAAATATGCACTTGACGCGACCATCTGCGAGTAGGTACATCTCAGTGTTTGCGCTGTGCGCAGAAAAAAATTGCATGGTCACCGGGCTGGAAGATACCATTTCCTGTGGGCACAGCGGCACTCAGGCAATGCGGACGCTTAACCCCTTCGTCTTCATCGTGCAGATGCTGCAGCTCTTCCCGGACTTGCTGTTCTCTGTCAGCGGTGGAAACGCCATCTTGACCACGGACACGTGGACTGCGCAGGCATTCAACGCACCGACACTACACGCACCAGATATCCTGCTCTTCGTGGCAGTTGAATCTGAGTTGCGTCACTACAAGGCAACCAGTGCAATCGACCTACAAGCAGCGCCACCACGGATAACCACGACTACAAAAGCGCCCGCACCAAACAACGCAGGCTGTGGGCACAGCGGCACTCAGGCAATGCGGACGCTTAACCCCTTCGTCTTCATCGTGCAGATGCTGCAGCTCTTCCCGGACTTGCTGTTCTCTGTCAGCGGTGGAAACGCCATCTTGACCACGGACACGTGGACTGCGCAGGCATTCAACGCACCGACACTACACGCACCAGATATCCTGCTCTTCGTGGCAGTTGAATCTGAGTTGCGTCACTACAAGGCAACCAGTGCAATCGACCTACAAGCAGCGCCACCACGGATAACCACGACTACAAAAGCGCCCGCACCAAACAACGCAGGCTGTGGGCACAGCGGCACTCAGGCAATGCGGACGCTTAACCCCTTCGTCTTCATCGTGCAGGTGAGAAGGGAACATGGAATTTGTATTCGATCAGACAACCGTTTCTTGCTTGTGCTGCTGTGCCCGCGGCAGTTTTGTGGAATTGTGTCAATATGTATAGACCTAGCGAAGAAATTATTGCTCCTTGGGGGCGATATTGAAACAAACCCTGGGCCTGAGCTAACCCAAATCGCAAGACAGATAAAGGAAATTGCTTCCGACATAAAAGAGATAAAAGAGAAGCGTCTGACCGATATTGATAAAAAGCTTGACGCAATAACGGAACTAGAAAAGAAAGTCGAAGCTTCTCACGGTGAAATATTAAACATGAAACAGGTAATTGAAACACTGCAAAAAAGAATAGATGACCTTGAAAATCGAAGCCGCCGGTCAAACCTTATTGTGTACGGCTTAGCTGAACAGGAGGGAGAAACAAGTGAAAGCTTAGAACAAGCCGTAAACGAAGGTATTATTAAAGAAAAACTGGAACTTGAACCAGTTGCAATCGAACGTATACACCGATTAGGGAATGCACAGCCAAATAAAGTCAGACCAGTGATTTTCAAACTGCTGGATTCTAGACAAAAAAATGGAATACTCAAAAATGGGTACAAACTGAAAAACTCTGGCTTGTCCATTGGTGAAGACTTCTCGCGTAAAATACGGGAAGTCAGAAAGAGGCTTTGGGAGAGTGCAAAAGAAAATCGACAGAAACACGAGAAGGTGTCACTAGCCTTCGACAAACTCTATATTAATGGCCAAGCCTTCGTTTGGAATAACGAAAAAAATGACAAAGTTCTGCTCCGTCAAAAAAAGGACGACACGAAGGGGCGGCCTTACACTCGTCAAGGCACAAAATTAAAGAAATAACTGTACTGAATATAAATGCTAGAAGTATTCTAAACAAAATCGAAGCTCTTGAAAATCTGTTGCTTGAATATGAACCTGATGTTGTGGCTATTACTGAAACATGGCTCACCCCTGACGTGTACGACTCTGAAATTGCTCCCCCAAGTTATTCTGTAATCCGCAAGGACCGTCTGACGCGAGGGGGTGGTGTTGCTCTGCTGATAAAGAATCGCTTTTCCTTCCACGTTTTGGCGCACAATTTAGAAGCTGAAGCAGTCTTTTGTAAACTCACGTGTGACTCAGGGACTGTGTTCATTGGGTGTGTTTACCGGAGCCCGTCATCGGGTCATGAAAGTATATCGGCCATTCAAGAATTCATGCATCAAAATGTGAGAAATTCGAAAGTACTGCTGATGGGTGATTTCAATCTTGCTGACATAGAATGGAATACTATGCATCACTCGTCAGCAGCCTCTGAAGCTCTCTTTGATATTATGCTTGCCTTTAACCTTCAACAAATCGTAACTGAGCCTACGCGCACACAAGGTGCCGTTAAAAACATCCTGGATCTTATCCTTCTCAGCCAACACTTCCCGATAAGTGCCGTTAAATCGAGTATTATTGAAGGCATTTCGGACCACGATATACCGCTATGCATTCTACCTATTAGCAATACCCAAATCAATCGTGACGAAGTGTCTGTGATTGCTGACTTTCAAAGAGCAGACGACAACAGCATACTAACACACTTAGACTACGAGTTTGCCAACTTTTCACAACTCGCGTCGGACGCATCATGTGACATAGACGCTCTATGGATTAAGTTCAAATCAATTATATTTTTTGTATCGATAAGTATGTTCCCCAAAAAACTAGAAAACAGCAGAGGTCAAACCCATGGATCACGCGTGAAGTTATTCACTCAAAACGTCGCGTGAATCGTCTTCGTAAAACAGCAAAAAATAACCAAAGCCAGTCGATAACTTTAAAACTGCAGAACGCTAAGACTGATCTACGAGATAAAACCAAAGCGGCAAAAGATCATTACTTTAACGTAACTCTGCCGAGTTTCCTTGCAAATAACCCTCGCAGGTTCTGGAAACATTTCAGTGTAAAGGGGGCAGTGACACAACTATCTGCAAAAGAAAAACAAGATAAAGCTGAGTCATTTAACAACTTTTTTCAGTCTGTATTCACAGCTGAAAATAAAAATGTACCCTCTATTAGTTCGCGCATTACCACGACCATCGATGACCTAATCATTACAGATGCCGGTGTCATGAATCTTTTATTGAAAATTGATCCCAGGAAATCTAGTGGTCCCGATAACATTCCGAACGAATTTCTTAAAAGGTACGCGGAATGGAGTAGTAAATATCTCGGAATAATTTTTAGGAAATCCTTGCAGCTCGCTAAATTACCGTCTGACTGGAAATTAGCTAAAGTCATACCAATACATAAATCCGGAGATAAAGTCCTGGTATCGAACTATAGACCTATATCTCTTACAAGTACATCGTGCAAACTACTAGAACATGTTATTTTTAAACACATCACATCTTTCCTTGAACAAATACATTTTTTTTCTCCCAACCAGCATGGATTTCGAAACGGTTTATCAACTATTACACAATTGACCGAAGTTGTACATGACCTTGCACATAGCCTCAATCGCCGCAGTCAAACAGATATGGTCCTATTAGATTTTTCAAAAGCATTTGACAGTGTCTGCCATAACAAATTAATTGCGAAATTGGAAGCCATCTTAGGTAACACTTCATTCGCCAGTTGGATTAAGGACTTTTTGCTCAATCGAAAACAATTCGTATTCTTTGAACAAGCTACATCGAAAACCGTTTCTGTATCATCAGGCGTACCACAAGGATCAGTTCTTGGACCATTGTTATTTTTAATCTATATCAACGACATTGCAACAAACATCGACTCTAACATAAAACTTTTTGCTGACGATTGTGTTATATATCAGGAAATCAATAGCCATACAGACCACCTTGCGCTGAGTGCCTCCCTAAACACAATATCCGAGTGGTGTAAACAATGGCAGATGTCAATAAACGTAAAAAAATCCGCTGTGATCACAATAACTAAAAGAAACAGCCCTCAATATTCAACTATGCAGTCGACGGCACCATGCTACCTAAAGTAAACCAACATAAATATTTAGGGGTGACGCTTACTTCGGACCTTAACTGGACCCAGCACATAGATAACGTTTCCGCATTAGCACTACGCAAGTTATTTTTTCTTAAAAGAAGCCTAAAACTAGCTCCCACCCCAATAAAGCTGCTTGCCTATAAGACATTTATAAGACCGATTTTAGAATATGCCAACGTGGTTTGGTTCCCGCATACAAAGACTAACATAAGGAAACTGGAAGCAGTGCAAAGAAAAGCGATAAGATTCATTCACAACAGGTACAGGCGCACTGACTCCCCAACTTACCTTTTAAACGCATCCAATCTAAAAACGCTGCTAGAAAGGGCGAAAGAAGCCCGCTTAAATTCTTGTTTCAGATAATTCACAACAGTTTCAAGATAAACGTGTCGAAGTACATTTCGTTTTCCGAAACCCGACCTACACGCCAACAGCATCCCAATATACTAACAGAATATTCATATAGTAATGAAACCTTCAAGCATTCTTTTTTTCCACTTGCCATTAGGGAATGGAATCAAGTACATCCATCGATCACAAACACCAAATCATTCTCGGAATTTGTTAATAAAATTGAAGGCACAAGCAACTAATCCTCGACACAGAAAGGATATAACTACAGGCCTGTCTCAATAGTGTGATAAATGTATTCATTGTATATATTTTGGTAAACGCTATTTGTTCTTGCCTTATATTTATTGTAACCTCTTTTTTTACATTTATTAGATATTTCATTGTTCCTGAAATGTTTTATGTTTTATATATTGCACTTTTGTATTGCCCTCCTGCTACGCTCTCAGATGAGAGCAGCAGTATTGGAAATAAATAAATAAATAAATTTGCTGAAGCTGCATGTATGAATCGCCCCGACGAGTACGCAGCCCAATAAAGGTATAACTCGTTTTATCGAAGGCCTCATATGTCTTCATGTAATAAGCAGAGATTCTTGTTTCACATATACTCAGTACCTTTACCGCTTGATATTCATGAAGTGACAATGCAAACAACAAAATTGTGTGTTAGGTCCTAAGGGAGCAATGTAAATATGCAATAAGTTGTAGGTGTCAGATGCAGCGATGTAACTGCACAAAAGATTACGTATATATTAGGCTACAGGTTTAGAATCGCATACATCTCAGTGGTCTATCAGGAACGTCACAAACAACTTCCTTGCCAACCAGCCCTTGCACAGAGGGAGGGAATGGCTGGCACGGTGCTCGAAGTGACGTCACACTATTTGCAAACATAGACGAGGTTTCTCACTTAGGCAACATTTTGCACAATATATTTTTTAGATGCAAGACTGTACTCGTCCACATTGATCATACTGATGTCTTTTGTTGTTACTTTGTGCTGTGAATTACTAGGCATTTAGTCACCATGATCTTTAAAAGCTAATTTCAGTGTTCTCTCTCATATTGCTGACAACTGTTTTGTTGCATAAATTGGGCAAAAAAGCAACACAGAAAGGCTGTCACAATAAATACACCAACATGGGTATTCTCCTGCAAACAAAAGTCGGCACTGGTCCTGTCATTACCCGTCTTCCTTCTCTCTTTGCCTTGTTTGTAATGAAACAGCCAAACACCTGATGAGTTAGATGAGAAATATTAACGCATCAAAACTATAAGTGCTTGCATCAGCAACTACACAACAGCGTGATAACCGCACCCCTGCCACACAGCAGCGAAACCTATTTTGAACATGCTGGCAGTGTATTATTTTATAAAAAGCAACTCTGGCAGATTACAAAATCTCACATTGTGCATGCAAGTTTTCTTCAAAGTCAGGCGTACATTGTAGGTGCTGGCCGGTACACATGCAGATTGCACGAACACCTCTCTCTCTCTACTCTAGGCACACACATTATATCTTTCAACAAGCACACGCCACTGTTTCGGGGCATAATAACGCTCTACCGTGAACGTATGCTAATCAACCCACTTAGGCGGTTGGCTAGGTGAATCGAGCCAAGTTACAAATTGTATCGCCCGCGAACGTAAACAAAATGCTGCTTTGCATCAAATGGCACTGCAGGCTTCGTTTAATCAATAACGTAGCAAGCGCCGTGAGCGTCTTCCTCACTACATTGCACATATGAAAAATCGATCACCCTACACATGCATGTTGCCGCAGTTGTCTCGAATTAGCTCCAGTAAGGCTGCGCCGATGCGCCATGGCTCTGCTGGCATTAGCGTTGTCAAAGCGAATCGGCAACAGCACTCGCAAAGGTGCGTAAGGTTGCCGTTTCACGACGCCTCGTTCGAATGCAGCAACACACACTTGCAGTGAGTGGCATACTTGGTCTACATAAAAAAGTGTCCTCCTTACCTTTAGTTTTTTTCACACTGTCCTGAGGGAAGCGACCAAAGGCGTCAGCCGTCACCTCGGAGTCCTTCGAGCGCCCGCCCAACCCGCCGATTCCTTGGACGACCCGCACTTGATCCGCACTCGAACAACCGCGGGAATAGGGCGCAATTTTAGCACATCACACGAACGAGGAACGGCGCTTCCTTGCGTAAATTTAACATTTCGTGCTCTCGTGTGTGACAGCGCGAACACATGAGAGACGCGCCGAAACGGCATGCCTACGTTAACAAAGAAGACAAACAACATGTGGCTTTAGCTGTGAATGGATTGGACTTGGATATCTGTGTAAGAAAAATAAAAAAAAAACATCTGTCGCTGTTATAAACTGAAAAAAAATGTACGATATCTGGTAAAATAACTTTAAAAGTGATAAACGGTTATTCGAAAAACAAGTTACAACTTATGAATATTTTCGCAGGTCTTTGTTTTGTTTTTGTTCTAGCAGACGACAGCCTCCTACTGCTTCTACGACAGACGTAGTGCGGTTTCACGTTCGGCGCGTGTCGCCGACGCAAAGCTCTACAGTAGAGATATCAGTTTTCAATTCTTAATGAATCATAGGATGGCTACAAAGCAGTAACATTTTGACATAGTGCAGTACGCAATCTTTCAAGGTATGACATTTCTTTGCTCTGAAGCAAATCGAAACACGCCGGCCGGCGCAATCAGCTGACATCGCCGCTACGCGAGGCATGGTCGTGCGCAATAGCGTCGCGCCCCGCGCTCGATTTGTCACCAAGCGATAGAGCTACTAAGTGGAATACAGCTAGATGCAGGGATTAATGGCGTATCACTCTAATTCCCTGAGGTGACCGACTCAATCGCAAGAGAGCCCCGGGAAACAACCTTCATCTGCTCAAGCTTGTGTGTGGGTGTAAAAATACTTGTTTTCATCCGCGGTGGGGCAGCAATCTATAGTTGAAAGACATGCGAAAAGCATGTGACGTATATACAATCACAAAACATATGCACACAACAATAGATACGATCGCATATCGTAAATAAATATGCCAACACATAGCGTGTAAAAAGCAAATTGATATACATAACTTAAATTACCTGCACTCCTGAGCGCGTATAGCTTAGCAAGCTAACGCACTCAGTTCACGTACACGAGCACAACTGAGTGGCGCATGTTCGAGTCCCGCCAAGTCCATTGTTTTTTTTGTTTTTTTTCAACGTTTTCATTGTACTCCTATCTTTTCTAATGCCTTAGGTTCTAAAACAAAATAAAAGCAATATTGCGTTCAAGTACGTATATGGGGCTGTGTTTTGCGCAACAGTTATTAGTATTTTTATTTCATTATTATTTTTTTATTTATTTTACAATATAACAAAAGTAAGGACTCAGGGGAACATTGGGTCTGCTTGATTGTGAAGGGACTCGAGAAGTGAGAAAACTCAAACCAAAAAATTTATTTGAGATAAAACTGAGCATTTCACAGCCGGACCAGTTTCTTCAAGGGTAGGCCCTAGGTATGCGCGAGACTTGCTATATGACTCATCTCAACCTGTGGCAGTTGAGAGAAGGCAATATCACCGAGAAGCCGTTCCAAAATATATTTTGGTTGATGTTTTTTGATTCCTCCAAAATAAGGGTTGCACAATTGTGATCGAGCCAAACCAAGAATTGCGGGCACGAAGTCATGAGACAGAAAATGAATAATGTTGATTGAAAAATTGCTCTTTATAAAAGGAAGAGTTATGGAGTGCTACGTAGCTTAACTCGCAGTAGGAATTTTATATATACATATGGATAGTTTAAAATGGACAATGTTGCACACGCAGATATTGGTTAAATTTCTTTGCAGCACAGTTGAAGCATCTATGTAGAACTGAAGCATCAAGAGAAGCTCATGCGTCCTCACTTTATTGCGCTTTAAATAGCTTGTATGCGTCCACAGCCATGATATGATATATTTTAAAGCATTTGTTTAACCTATAATCTTCTTATTCATTAAAGCTGGCCCATAAGTTGTGTCCTATGTAGCAATACAATTAAAGCGTAATCTGCATGGTGGTCTGAAACAATGCTTTTGAAAATCTCAAAACGACCCAGCTCTATACACGATCATCCGAGCATCAATGATAAGCACCATTATGTGTCCGTACATATCAGTTGTGCTCTCATACTTAATTATTTTTCTGACCACTCCCTCTGCCCCTACCTCGTTTCTGTCGTGAAGCTGTGGCAAGTTGTGTATAGCTGTCTTCATAGTGTAGGAGCACATACTATCAATAAAAAATTATTTTTAGGCTACATGCAATTAGTTTTCATAGATTTTCATTTCTTTTGTCGGTGCTCAGGAGAGCTAAGCTCATGGTCGATATTTTAAAATGACAATTCTCTTTGCTAATGTTGATGAGAACAGCTTTATTAATATTGACAAGTTCTTTCACATTGAATTTAGTTCTCATTAATATTGTTTCTACCAAAAAACGAGCCCTTGTAGTTATGCTTTTTTGCTTGATTTCTTTTCGTGTGACAGCATGCAAGTAAAATGACAGTTATTGTCATTCCTTGTGAATGACACATTTTCCGTTTGACAGACTTTAGCACCTGGTCATCTGCAGAAGTTGTATTCATTCTGGAAAAGGGCGAACAGCGGTGACTGACAACACAGACTAGCCTGCGTTATTCTTTTGTACTATATATGTCACTGTGAATTCATTTATAACTTTTTAGAGCTCGGATTTCCAGCTGAAAATGTGACAACAACTGTATAGTTTCCACATTTTTGCAACAATTCACATGCCTTTCATACACTATTGCACATTTTCGTAAGCACCTTACAAAATCTGTATATTTCCGTAAGACCTTACATTCTGCATTTTCCTTATGAAAGCTTCTGTACACTCCATACACTTTCCTTATCCTTCAATATCTTCCATAATGAACTCTCCGTATGCTCCATAAGTTTCCTTATCGTTCCATATTTTCCATAAAACTCACTCCATCCACGCCAGAAAACTTCCTTATCCTTCCATATACTCCATAAAAAGCGTTCCATATATGTCATACATTTTCCTTATCTTTCCGTATACTCCATAAAAAGCTTTCCGTATACGCCATACAATTTCCTTATCCTTCCATATACTCCATAAAAAGCTTTCCGTAAATGCCATACAACTTCCGTATATTTCCATAAAACTCCTTATTTTTTCCGTATGTAGCATAAGGAAATGTTACGGAGTCCATATATTTTCCGTAAGATTTCATACGGAACGTTTCAGTAGGGATCTTTGCTGGCGCTTATACAACACCTGCAGGGTCTCGACGTTCAAGTACCTCGCATATTCTCCAGAGGGCTCTCCACGTTCTGCCTTCGAGGAAGTGTCCTTTACAGGAGGAACTTTGAACCTAATGGCGAAAAGTTTTTACTAGTCGTGCCCACAGCCATGCGACAGGAAATTCTGCATGCCTACCACGATGAGCCAACGTCCAGCCACATGGGTGTGAACCGAACATTCGCCAGGATTCGCCTGAAGTACTATTGGCCTAAGTTGCTTGCATCAGTGCAGCGCTACGTGAAAACTTGTCGTCAATGTCAACGGCGCAAAACTCCAGCCGTAAAACCAGCCGGCCTTCTCCATCCAATAGACCCTCCGGATGCCCCATTCCGACTAGTCGGCATGGACTTCCTAGGACCTTTTCCGACATCATGTGCAGGCAAGAAACGGATTGTCGTAGCTACAGACTATCTGACCCGTTGTGCTGAGACTGACTCTCTGTACAGTGCCAAGTTCTTTGTGAACAACACAGTGCTCAGACATGGTGCGCTTATCGTCGTTATTACGGATCGGGGCACAGCATTTACTGCAGACCTTATGCAATGTCTGATGCGCATGGCAAATACCGATCACAGAAGGACAACAGCGTACCACCCTCAGTCAAATGGCTTAACCGAACGCCTCAACAGAACTCTGACCGACATGCTATCAATGTATGTCGATGTTGAACATAAACAGTGGGATGAAATACTACCCTACGTAACTTTCGCATATAATACAGCCGTTCAAGAAACAACCCACGTTGCCCCTTCCGAACTAGTATTCGGCCGAAGAGTGACCACCCCACTGGATGCCTTGTTACCACTACAGGACGAAAACAGCTATCCACCTGACTTAGATGACTTCTTGCAACGAGCCGAAGAAGCACGACAAATGGCAAGATACCGAATACGCCGTCAACAGCGCGTCGACTCTAGTCGGTACAACAAGCGACGCAGTGACGCACTTTATCATCCCGGTGACAAAGTGTGGATATGGATCCCAGTGCGCCACCGCGGACTCTCTGAAAAGCTTCTTTGTCGATACTTCGCCCCTTATGAAGTACTCAACCGTATCAGCGACGTCACTTATGAAGTCAGATCCGCGGGACACGTGAGCTCAAGACGCCGCAATACCACGAAGTGGTACACGTAGTCCGCATGAAGCCCTATCATGACAGATCGTTGGAAAACGAGTGAGAGGGCGCATGCATCATTTTACTCTCTCAAGCATCGGGACGATGCGTCTGAGGAGGGGGGGATAATGCCGCGACAGGTTGGCCACGTTCAAGTAGCCGCCGCAATCATCATGGCAAGAGCACCAGCAAGACCCGGCTGGCATGCGTCACGCGTTCGTGCGCTCCAACAACGAGGAAGAGGAAGTTAGTTGACTCGGTGCCTCTCGGCTACTTGGACCATAGTCATTAGACCTGTGGGCACAAGTTCGCCCTAATAAAGTTGCTTGTCTTGTTTTTTTAACCTGTCTGCCTCAGCATCGCTACAATATATATATATATATATATGTATGTAAGTATTGTAGCGATGCCTCCCAACTCTGAAACGGGTCAAACTCTTGAGTGCCTTTTAGTGGGTCTACCCAACAGCTTGGAGTCCATGCTCGCACTGGGAGTCCGTGAGTACAGCTCGCGTTGTCATTCAGGACATTCTGTATGTCACCAAGTTCATCCTCATTCCGGCATGCTCTCATGACATCATCCAGGGATGGGGCTTGCTCTCCCACCACGACGCCGCCATCCGTTGTGCCTCCGCCGAAATTGAACTCTCACCCTTCTCGCATTTGACGCGAGAAGAGAGTCTCTCGACACTAAGCAAGATTCTCATGAAAGACGATACAACAGTGCCTCCAAACTCAACGACGACTGTGTTGGTCTACTGCGCTGGTCTCTCCGACACAATTGCACTAGTTTCGCCATCCGACCGCGCTTGCAGCAGAAAAGGTCTGTTAGTACCTTTCGTTACCGTACAAGTCACCCAAAGCAACGCCGCTATTTTTGTAACGAACCCATCTCCGTACACTGTTACCTTGTTTCGAGGGAAATGTCTCGGCAGAGTAGAACCAGTCGACGACGCACAAGTCCTGGGCGTACCCGATGGCTCGCGTGGTCCCAGTTCGCGTACCATCAATGCTGTTTCCACTTCTGATCCGTCATCTGCTGAAGTATTTGGCCCCTCTATTGCTGACAACTTTACGGTGGTATAGTGTTCTCAGCTGCTGTACCTGTTGCAAGAATATCGTTCTTCTTTCGATATCGGGTGAAGTTCTCTCGGTCTCACGTCCACTGTTACGCACCGCATCGTTACTGGTGCCCATCTATTTACGGCAACGTCCATATAGCGTGTCGCCTGCTGAACGTCGGGTGATTAACGAGCAGGTGGACGATATGCTCCGACGCGAAGTCATTCGGCCAGTCCAGTGGCATATCATGTTGTTCTTGTTGCGAAGAAAGACAGTTCTGTGTGGTTCTGTGTGGACTACAGACGGCTCAATGAGATCACTCGCAAGGATGTTTATCCACTGCCAAGCATTGATGACGCGATTGACAGCCTTCACGGAGCCGATTTTTTTCTCTATCTGTGCTCGGTGTACTGGCAAGTACCCCAAGGCTGATGGCGCTCGACCAAAGACCTCTTTTGTCACACCCGACGGCTTGTATGAGTTCAACGTCATGTCGTTTGATCTATGTAATGCACCTGCGACCTTTGAGCACATGATGGACATCGTTCTGCGCAACTTGAAATGGTACACGTGCTTGTGTTACCTCGACAATGTTGTTGTCTTCGCTCCGGATTTCTCTACGCATCTCCAATATCTGAAAGCAGATTTCGCAAGAGTGAGCAATGCCGGCTTGCAACTAAATGTGAAGTGCCGCTTTGCAGCACGGCAACTCACCATGCTAGGTACGTCGTGTCCAAGGACGACATTCTTCCTGATTCGGCCAAGCTTCGCGCCATGGCCGAATTCCCCAAACCTGCGTCCGTCAAAGAACTGCGTAGTTTCGTGGGCCTGTGCTCATACTTCCGACGTTTCATACGAAACTTTTCCGTGATCATATCCCCGCTGACGAAGCTCCTTGGAAGTAATGGGCCCCTCAATTCGTGGTCATCCGAGTGCGACGACACGTTCGCAAAGCTCCACCATTTGTTGACGTCTCCTCCCATTCTACGCCACTACGACCCTACGGCCCCAACGAAGTTGCGCACGAACGCCAGCGGTTTAGGCCTCGGCGCTGCCCTGGCGCAGCGCAAACTCGGATTTCCTGAATATGCCGTAGCATATGCAAGCCGTACGCTCACGAGAGCTGCGACAAACTACACCGTCATGGAAAAAGAGTGCCTGGCCATCATCTGGGTCCTTACAAAGTTTCAACCTTTTTGTAAAGTCGCCCATTCAATGTCGTCACTGATTATCATGCACTATGCTGGCTGTCATCATTGAAGTATCCCTCAGGCCGTCTCGCCCGTTAGGCTCTTCGCCTACAAGACTACGACATCCGCATTCTGTACCACAACGGACGCCAGCATGCTGACGCCGACGCCCTCCCGCGCTCCCTTCTACCTGAAGACGACGTGCCCTGCTCAGTAACCTCAATCACTGTTTCTGCCATCGACGTTGACATCCTCACTACCGAACAGCGAAAGGATAATTGGATTGCCCCGCTGATCTACTTGCTCTCTGATCCGTCCGCAACACCATCCACGAGTGCCTTGCGTCGTCGAGCACACCCTTTTGCCATCCGTGACGGCCTCCTACACCGACGCAATTATGACGCTGATGGCCGGCAGTGGTTACTCGTGATACCCCGCAGTCTGCGGTTGGAGATATGTGAATCTTTGCATACTGATCCGCAATGTGCGCACTCTGAAGTCCTCAAAACTTGCCACCGCATTCGACAACGCTACTTCTGGCGTGCGATGTACCGCTATGTGCAGCAGTTCGTACGCACTTGCCTCACTTGCCAACGCCGCAAACCGTCAGCACACATGTCGCATGCCGGTCTGCAACAGTTACCTTGCCCTGACTGTCCGTTTGGGCGTGTAGGTATTGATTTGTGTGGACCTCTTCCTCCGATGTCGGCTGGTAACCACTGGACCATCGTCGCCGTAGACCATTCAAGGCGATACGCCAAAACCGCCGCTCTCCCTGCGGCTACTGCGCACGATGTTGCGTCCTTCCTGCTGCATGAATTCATAATGTGCCACGGACCGCCCTGAGAGCTTCTCAGCGATCGAGGTCATGTCTTCTTGTCGAAAGTCGTCGAAGCGATTCTGACAGAGTGTCATTAGGTCCACCGCAAAACTACTTATTACCACCCGCAGTCGAATGGTCTCACCGAATGCTTTAACCGCACCCTCGGCGACATGCTTTCGATGTACATCGCCGCCCACCACACGAGTTGGGATAATATACTGCCCTTCATAACCTACGCGTCCCCTGGATTTCAGCTCACGAGCAGGAGGCGCGCTTTCCCGCATGGTGGGGGCGAAACCAGCATCACTCTAAGGGACCGGAGAGCAAACAATAATAACTCTTCTCCCTTTCTGAATTTCTCATTGCTTTTACGGTTTCGGGGAGCAACTGTATGAACCTTTCTTCTGCTGGAGTTACAGTATTGTAGTCGCAATAGTGCAAGTTCCCTAGCTTATTAAAAGATAATGCACAGCGCCTATGGGCGCTCTCGGAAATATCAGTTGTTTTACCGCATTTGAATCGCTGCCCTGAAGACGTGCTTGAAGAATTCAATTGCTTTCTGGGATATAGGTACTGGTATATGTCTAGTTTATGATGGTACATAGCGTGTTTGAATCGCGTGGTAAAAAAAAGTTCCCTGGCCAGTTTTGTTCATGGTGCGACAGCCGTGAAGTCCTTGTACCTCCATCTAGCGTTGAGGTGTTGTACTCTACGGTGCCACGTAAATATTAAAATAGGGTACGCATAAAAAGAGAGGATTCTTATGGAAAGCACATTCATGACCCCGTGAAACAATAATTAGGGCTCGTTGAGGTAAAGATCGATAGTATACCACATCGCTAGGGTATTTAAAAAAAGACGAAGTGCGCGTTTCCGAACATTCCATGTATGTACCACATAGACCCTCCCAATTTATATGCACATTCTCGAGTTTTACAGCTTACATGGTAGTTACAGTTATCTACTAATTGGTTAACTAGCGCTAATTAACTAACTCATGTCTGGTTAGGCTTTGAAATTGCGAGTAATATTCACCAGACACGATATTATGGACGGTGGTATCAACTCGCCGTGCGCGTCGCTTAAATCCGGCACACCTGAGGAATCCGTCCTCGGGTCTCTTTTCTTTCCGGTTTATATCTCAATAATTCCACCCGTGACATTCCAGCAAATCTAAAGCTGTTTGCGGATGCCTGTGTGCTACAGTAGTTAACGCTTCCAGTGATCTGGTTCTTTTGAATAACTCTTTATTTAAGATTCACGATTGGTGCACAAAATCACACATGACCTGTACCGCGAGAAAAACTTTGGCGATAACCATAACCCGCAAAAAGATCCAATAAAATTCTAGTATACAACCTAGGCAATCAATTCTTGTACTTTGCCTCGCAGTATACGCACCTTGGTCTTCTCATCACATCTGATTTAAGATGGAACGAACATGTGTCTTATACTGAGAAAGAGGCTTTGAAAATACTAAGCTACCTAAGACGGGCACTCGCTAAGGCATGCAGCGTACCTAACGGACTTCATGTGAAACGTACGTAATACCAATACAAGAAGATTCATCGGCTGTCTAGGACCCGCATACGCAAGCTAACACAGATAAAATTGAATTGATACAGCGAAAAGCTGTAATATTCCTTTTCAATGGCGAAAATTAAGACATATCCATCAGTTCTTCTGGAAAGCGCTAAACTGGTAACCCTGGAATGGAGACATTATCACGAAATAACGAAGCTGTTCTATCTCATAAATAATATAAGCTGGCAATAAAAAAAAACTAATTATGTCGAACAAATCTTGCGCCATGAAACGCGTGCCTCCAATCATGAAAGATTGACTGAGCTCCTATATACAGGTACATTTCCCCCCCCCCCCACAACCAGAGAGTGCAACAATTTACCACCAGAGATTCTTGAAAGTGTTGATCTCAACTAGTTTCTTCGAGTGTTAGCTCTTTCACATGGCTCATAACTGCACCTTCATATATATTACAGTGCGCTTCATGTTATTACCCGTCTTGATCAGACTGATGGCTTGAGGTTCAAAGCCTCGCTTCTACACAATTCTTCAATGCTTCGATTCTGCAAGGTCTCGCTCTTTAATATTGCCGACTTTATTTTGGCTACCGTTGGTATTTGAGTTCTTTTTACTTTTTACCCCAACAAAATAACCAAGGGAGCACTGTTGTTATAGTTCCCGTTTTGCGCTTGGGATCGTGGGCCGCATTTTATGTAGTTTTTTTTCTTTTTGGTTTTGAATCATCGCGCTTTCATTCAAAACTAGCCATACTGCTGTATCTCCTACACATTGTTGTGTCCACTGCACTATATATATAGAATTTGATTGTGAAAATCGTTGTGAGCTTCACTACACAGAACATTTTTTTTATTTATTCTTGCTTTTGTTTTGGAAGTCGTTAATTTGTGGAGTGTGCAATCTATACGCTTCAATGTAGGCATTTTGACTGAAATTTGTTGCACTCGGTAGAAGATTCAAGAAGTTGGGAAGTTCATAGAGGGCCTGAGGTGTTAGGAACGACTTGGTAACTTCCTCAGGATCTGTCTGTTTCTCATAAAACATATCCGTGTCTTGTTTTGCAAAAACTGTGGCTTTTCGTTTCCAACGCGATTGAAAAGCCGTAAACGAATACTGAAGAGATTGTTCCTAGAGAGCGGTTCAAGTTTGTTGGCGTGTTGTAAATGTGCCAGGATTCGCGCAAGAGCTCTTTCCGAAATTCCTCTCTTTCTAGAACAGCAAATATGTAGAAATCGATCATATGATCTGGCTGCTCAAGGGCTCTGCAAAAGCGCCGTGTTGCACTTCTGCCTTCCTGAGGTCGTTCTTAAGTTGGCGTAATCTTAACGAGTGCACGCGAAAGTTTATTGCTGCCCGGCAAGACGCACGTTAGCGATCAGCGGCTGACTCCCATATCGGGAAAGCCATTTCAAGCCTGTCGGCCACTCCACGGGCTTTCTGAACGGAAACATCCGCTTTTGCCTACGTAGCTGGCTGGACACTCTGAACACGGCAACTTGCAGACTACTCGCTGGTGTTGCTTTTTTCTTCGGCCATGGTAGCAAGCGGGTGAGCATCGAAGCAGGCTTGTCAACCACCCCGAACTCTGATTTTCTTAGTATCGCGGAGAGCTCTTCTCTGGCGTCTGGCACATATGGGATGAAAATGCGCTTGGCTGGCTTCAATTATTTTTCGCCAGTGGCGTGATTAGAGAGGGAAGGTTGTCGCGTAGTGTGTCTTTCATGGGTCCTCCTACACGGTACAGTGGTCGTTCTCTCAATACACGTCGCGACGCCCACTTAGAATAATAAAAACGCAGGCGCAAACGCAAAGAAAACAAAAGTCATCTAAATACACAACACTGGGTAATAATTTTATCAGTCTTTACCTCTTGAGGGGTCTTCACAAAAGTGTAAAATGTGAACATTCCCGTTAATAAATGAAAAACCTGGTTTCTGAGATGTAATAAAACTGATAAGCCAACTGAAAAAAATGTTAGAAGTGATTTATGCTATCGTTTACCATCACTGAAAAAATGATATAGGTAAATATTGTGTTAATGTGTTGCTTTCCGGCCCTAAAACTCAGCTGTTGCTCCAGTAGTTGTAACACTATACGATGTGTGTAACACTACATGATGGCACCAATCGTGACCATCAGCTTTCTTTTTCCTGGAAGGAAAAAAAAAGCTAATCGCTGACAGTAATGACCTCACATTAGCAACTAATAAAATATTAATAATCAATGACTGATTTATACACTGATACAAAATGTTCTGCATCACTTTTTTCTTGACTACAGCACGATTAGTGTTCTTGCCGTTGCCATGTTTACACTGTTGAGATAGGTTTGCACTAGGCTTACCTACTAAGCGCAACCGTGCAGGGAGGCGACGTCCTCCACTGCCGCTGCGTGCGAAGACGCTGCGGCCGGGTTCGTCGTTTTCTCCGGTACGGTGCAGAAACCATGCACGAGGCAAGATAACAACAATAATGAGTTCATTAACCAAAGATGCAGCACAGTGCGACACTCACGGGCTTGCAGGCCGTATAGGGAACTCCGCAAGACCGAGCAAGTACGCTTGCCTAGGGCGCGATGACTCTCGCACAAGGGCCGAAGTCGAACGCACGAACGAGAAGCCGCCTGCTTAGCAGCGCGTCTACCCCACGTGAAGGCCAGAGAGCATCTGCCGCGACGAGCGAATCGTCGGGCGCAACATAGCTCGTAGGAGAAGAGGATGTCACGCGTGGCCCAAAAGGAAATGGTGCTGCGTTGTGACGTAGGCTCGCGCAGCGAGCCAGCCTAGCGCGCCCGGATATGCCAGCGCGGGATTGAGCCGACTGTTGACTGGCCCAGACCAAGAGGCGCCCTGGCAGCTATCTTGGGGAATGCCGGTGCCCATGCACGCCCGGGCTACGCTATCGGCACGCGCGCGGCAGCTGGGGAACGAGGCGCCAGGTAGGAGGGCGCTCTCGATTCCCACATCCCCCCTCCTAAGACCGAGGCCACCCTAAAGACGCCGTAATAACAGCATTCACCGACACCGAAAAAACTGAGGTCCAGCTCAGTGCCGTCCCTGAGATCGATGGAGGCCCCGGTGTCTTCGTTCCGCGGCGTCTCAGCAGGAACCTGGGGCCGCGGGAGGGCGGTAGACACCGCAGCAGCGATGGCCGACTTGAATGAAGAGTCCGTGACAAGCGCAGCTACGACCGCCTGAACGGAGTCGGTCGACGGGGCCGATTGAAGGCCCAGGCCAGGCGGCACCGCTGGAGCGGACAGGACCACATGGGCACCGCAAGACTTCGCTCGGTGAACCCGCGAACAGAGGTGGGTAGCCTCGTGCACCAGCAGGACGTCGAAGCGTCGAGCAGGTCCGATTGAGTGCGTCCGCAGAAAGGACGCGGGACAGACTCGGGGTCTAACCCCACCCAGACTAAGCGTTGCTTGGACCAGCGACGAGTCGACACGAAGTCGACCGGGGCCCTAGAGCCTTGGTGGAACGTCCACGTAGCGACTTCACCACGAGGCGGTGTCCTGTTAGCCGGTGCCGGGGGAGCATTTGACGGAGGTGGCATGGACGCGGCTGGTGCCTGCGGAACGACCGAGTGCGCGGCTGGTCTCCCAGGCTTTTTCTTGGAGGAACGAGCTATCGAGGAGGACATCATGTAAGCTGGGGTGTCGATGAAAAGCAGAAACGCAACTGAAGGTGTGGCCTCGGAGGCGCGACAGGCTCGCCCAATAAAGAGAGCCTTCTCCGTTGGATTGAAGGTTGTATGAGCCAATAGGACGCACGCTTCCCTTCTCCCGCCGACTACGCGGAAGATACCCATTGAGAGAGTGAGCCATCGGGGAAAGGGCTTTTCTCTCTCGAGCAGCCGGGAGCGCTGGGAACCGGGTGGATATTGCGTGTGCAGGGCGTGTAATGGTGTTACCAGGGAGAAAGCTCGCCAGGTAACCACTACTGTTGCTGCTGGATGGGCTCTCGCACAACAGCTATAAATCTCCGCTCCCTTACATGAAGGGGATAACGTCCCGCTACATGCCACGGGCGAAAATCAGCCTAAGCGTGCTTTCGCAGGTTGTAACGGTGGCGTGGTTTGGAACCAGCCTTATCCCGATTTCCCTGCGGTTTGGTGACCGCCTCTCCCTCCCCGAAGTCGTTGCTGCGGGCAACGAAAGGTTTGAGGTCGGAGATGTTAACTGGACTGCCGACTGGTCTCCCTTGGGAGTCAGCCAGCTTGTATACCAGGAGCGACACTTTGGTGTGCACTCGGTATGGGCCCAACCACTTGACCGAAAGGGAGGCCTTTGGTGGCGTCACTCAAGACGTGATTGCGCCTGAGGACGAGATCGCCGACATCGTAACGGACATTCCGATGCGACCGGTTGTATTGAGACTTCTGACCAGCTCGCGCTTTTGCCAGGTTGGAACGCTCAGGTCGAGGGCCGCGTCCATCCGTGAGCGCAGTTCCACCGCGTAGCCAGACGGGCTGATCTTCACGGCGCTTGCCCCGCCGCCGCCCCCTTAGACGCGGTCCATGGGGTTAGGCAGCTCTCTCCCAAAGTTGAGGAAGGCGGGCGTGTACCCTGTCGAGCGATTCACCGTAGACCTCAAGGAGAAGCCTATCTCGTTAAGACAGGCATCCTAATCCCTGTGTTGCTGCGCAAAGGCTGTCAGCAAGGGCTTGAGGTTCCGGTTGATCCACTCGGTCGGGTTGGCCTGTAGGTGATACGCGGTTGTTTTATGGTGCCTAATGCAACAGGCAGCACACGCATTCACAAACACCTTGGCCATGAAATAGGACGCATTGTCTGTCATCAACTCCGCCGGAAAGCCAAAGCGGGCAAAGACCTAGGTCAACTTGTCCCAGATTGTGCATGCCGTTAACTTCCGAAGGGTAAACAGTTGGACCCACTTCTTGAAGTGATCTGGGACAGCCAGGAGAAAAACATGGCCTCTCCGGCTTCTTGGGAAAGGTCCCATAATTTCACAGGCTGCGACTTGCCAAGGTTGTTGGCTGTCGATCGACTGCATGAGCCCGCGAGGCTTGCCCCCGCAAGGCTTCACGCATTGGCTCACGCGGCATGACTGGGCGTAGTGAAGGGCGTCGGGCTTCATGCCAGGCCAGATAGCGCAGCGGCACAACTTTCGAAAAGTCTTAAGGCTACTCGCGTGTCCGGCTCCGCGAGTCGTGCAAATAACTTAGTGTGGCTTTCCTTAGACTGCGGGGTATCACCACCTTGAAAGACTCTTGGGGAGCTTCTTCAGGTGGAACGTAGTGCAGGAGAACTCCGTCGGCGTCAAGCAGGTGCGAGTACAACGTGCACGCAGCAATACCAGCCTGCGTGCGGCACTCGGTGACGACAGCAGTACCAGCTGTCTGTTCGCGCCCGGTGGCTTGACCGCCCCGCTCCGCTTGGGAGCTCAGCTCTTTGAGCTCGTCAACGATGTCTTGACAAAACGGATCGTCCTGCTGTGTCTTGAGCAGCTCCTCTCTTCTAAAGACAATTCCGGCGGACGTGACAGGGTCTACCAGCTTTGCGTCCTCACCCGAGGCTGTCGACTCGAAAGTCACTTCGCCATCGTGTTTCGCGCCTTTCGACCTTTTGGAGCCAGAGGGCCTGAAGTCTACTTGATGCGATTGCTCTCGGGACTGGCGCACACCAGTGTCGGACGCCGAAACAGGGGCATGTGACAAGGCGTCAGCCACGACGTTCGCACTTCCTTTTCGGCAGCGCACAACAAAGTTGTACCACTGCGAGGTCAACGCCCAGCGCGTGAGGCGGCCCGAGGGCTCGCGCAAGCGCTTAAGCCAGGTGAGTGCCATGTGGTCCGTTTCCACCACAAGTGGCACGCTGTCGACATAGAAGTCTAACTTCAGCAGAGCAAAAACTAAAGCGAGACATTCCCTTTCTGTGACGCTATAGTTACGCTCGGCGGCGTCAATTGACCGGCTCGGAAAGGCGACTGGCCGGAGGACGCCGTCGTGTTCCTTAAGCAGTACCGTGCCGAGACACAGGTCGCTCACGTCCGCTTGGACAACGAACTACCTGTTCAGGTGGGGCAGCTTTAACTCGGCTGTGGCCACTAGAGCTTCGGAAAGTGCCTTGAAGGCTCGCTCTTGTTCTGGCCCCCAGCTCCATCGTGCCGACTTTTTCAAGAGTGCAGTAAAAGGCGCTTGGAGGGCCGCACAGTCTGGGATGAACTGTCGATAGTAGTTCACCATGCCCAAAAAGCGCCTCAGGCCTTGAATGTTTTCCGGCGTCGGGTACTGTAAAATGGCTCGTACCTTCTCCTCGCACGGCAGAACACGACCACTCTGAATGGTAAAGGCTAATAGTGATATGCGAGTCTCAGCTATTTGAGCTTTCTTCGGGTTCAAAGTCAACCAAGTGGCACGCAACCTCCCGAGGACATCCTCCAAGTGGTGAAGGTGTTCCTCAAACGTTCGAGAGAAGATGATGATGTCGTCGAGGTACGCCATGGCGTGTTGCCATTTAGCGTGCCCTATAACGGAGTCTATCAATCTCTAGAACGTAGCTGCAGCTCCAGAACAGCCAAACGGCATGCGGGTAAACTCGCACAAACCTCTGTGAGAGGTGAACGCAGTTTTCTCCGCGTCAGCCTGCTCCATCTGAACCTGTAGGTAACCGTGGCTAGCATCCAAGGTGCTGAAGTAGCAAGCACCGCCTAGAGCAGCCACGATGGAGTCAACGTTAGGCATAGGATAAGCATCCTTCCTCGTGACCTCGTTCAGCCAGCGGTAGTCCACACAGAGCCGGTGAGAGCCATCTCTTTTGAGGACGATTACCACCGGTGAACCCCAAGGACTGTTTGAGCGCTGGACAACTCCGATCATAATCAAGTCATCCTGTGCCTGGTCAATCGCTTTCCTCTTTGCCGCACTAACGGGGCGAGGATTGCATTTCTACGGTTGTGCGTCACCTGTGTCAATCCGGTGCGTCACTAGAGAGGTGCAACCTGGGCGTTCCGTGAACGTATCGCTGAAACGTGTCAACAGTGACGACAGGCGTGCTTTCTCGCGTCTCGACAAGCTGTCTGGCAAAGGCGGCAGCGAGCCATCTGAGCTGCTGCTTAGCGGGCGGGTCACCGGCATAGCCGAGACCTCGTTCACCGCGGCAGTATATGCTCGAGGGAATGCTGTACGCACGGACCGTTTTCTGCCGTGCCGGCCAAAGGACCCTTCTTGGCGTCGGAGGGGGAGACGCGGGCCACGGGGGCAACGCTTGGTCTCCTTTCCTTCTTCCTCCTCGTGGCGTCTGGCAACTTACTGGCAGCCGAGACCACGGGAGGTGCAGCGAAAGGCCGTAGGGCGCCGGAAGGTCCGTCCCTGTAGCCTCCGCTTGCGACGTCAATCACGGTACCTGTGCGCGCGAGAAAGTTGCGACCGAGAATCACTGGTACGGAAAGACCAGGGAGATGCACAAAGCGCTGCCGGAGTGCGCGATTCTCCCAACGTACAACCAACCGCGCAGCGCCGCACGAGGTGGCGGTACCGCTGGCGAGGTGGAAGGCAGTGTGGCAAGCTCGAATGCGGACAGAGCGGTCGCGCAAATGAGCCCTAACCTTTTCGACGAACAGCGAGATAGAAGCCCCGCTATCCAGCAACGCCGCGAACTCTGGACCAGCGATCGTAAGGGCGATGAACGGTGCCGGCGTGGCTGGAATGTCAACTCCAACGCGACATGCCATCGGTGCCAGAGGTTGTTTTACGCTCCCGTGCTCTCCTACTGCTTCAGCCGCCGGCAAGGAGGAGCTCACCGAAAGCTCACCCCGTTTTCCGACGGGTTAGCAGGCCCTTGTGTCGGTTGCGGCGCGTTGCACTCACGTGCGGCGTGACCACGCTCACGGCAACAGAAGCAGACAATGCTTTTTCCTCCAACAGGGGAGGATTTCGGCGATCCTTTAGAGCTACGAGGTGTCCGTTCGCTAGCCGCAGCGGGGGCTCCACGATCGGATATCTCCTCGTGCACTGGAGCACGGGGTTTCCGTTCTTGTTCACGAGGCCGGGCAACGGTGGCCGCTCGGGCGTACGAGAACGGGTCCAGAGCGCGGAATCATGAGGCAGAGGCTGCCTCATGGTTCGGGGAACCCCAGTATGACGAGTCACGATCAGCCCACGCGCAACGAGGCTCTAGAGACGCGGATGGCGGTGGCAGCGGGCGATAGGCTCACGCCGCCAAAATGTCACCCTGAGTACCCTTCGCATCGGATGCCAGCTCGTTTAGGTCACGATAACGGGCGCTCTAAAGGTAAGCGGCGAAGGTTGGATGAGCCTGGCGTATGGCTCGCTCCACCTTCTCGGCATCTGATGCCGTAGGATCGGCAAGGAGGAAGAGCTCCTGCAAAGCCCGAACGTACTCGAGAAGAGATTCGTCGGGAGGCTGTGTGCGAAACTATAACTCGCGACGCATGCGGCGCTCGTATTTAGGAAGAAGGAATTGGCTACGAAAGAGCGCCCTAAACTCTTCTATCGAGCGAGCTTGGTGGCCGACCAGCCGGTACCACCTCGCCGCTTGGGTTGTCAGCGACACGGGCAAAACAGAGCCTAGCATAACGCTGTCGCTCAGCCGCGAAGCTTGCTGATAGCGGTGCAGCGCCTCGAAGTACTCTGTGGCACTGATGCGGTCCGAATAAGCACTGTACTTGGCAGAGGTTCCCTTAAGCTTCTCGGAACGCTTGGCTGAGAGGACTGGGGGTCTTTTTTTAAAGCACAAGGCTGCGAGCACACCACTTCTAACAGAACGTTTAGGAGCTGTGCCGCAGTTGTGTGCAGCGGTGACTGCTCCGACGCGGACGCGGCCGTAACAGGTGCGCGCGTCTGTTCTCCAGCATGCGCGTCTGTCCGAAAAGGGCCAATACACGGCATGGAGGAGGATAGAATTTGCGCTCCGACTGGTGCTTGAGGCCTCACGCGACTGACAAACGGGTCGACAGCAGAGCACGGTAGCCCACGTCCGTCGAAAGTGTCGCCCACGCGAGTTTCAGGCCAGCGAGCATCGGTGAACGCGGTGACGTTGTCGGTTAAGCGAGCAGGGTCGCAAACTACATTGTCAATTGTCAACCCTTTGCGCTCGCGACCACGATGGGTCAGTAGGCGCATTGCCGCCAACACCTGAGTGCTCCCGGTAGGAAGGACTGGGTGCGGCGATTTGAGCTGTCAACCGTGCTGCTGACGGGGAAAGGCCAGCGAGCGGAGACTGCGCCGGGGACGGGCCCGTAAGCACACGAGTCTCGAACAGCTGATACAGCCCGTCACTGGCTTGGCTAGGACTGTGGTCCTCGTTCAAGCGCCTCACATCACCGTAGAGGGCACCGAAAAAGGGATCTCTCCCAGTGAACGAAGGCAGAGGGTCGCCGAGAGGGCCGTACCCCGTGCTGTTGCAGCCGTCCGGCTCGAACGAGATCAAGTCCGTCGCTGCAAGATCGAACAGGAACGAGCGCCTCGAAGGGGTCTGCTCTGAAGCCATGCCGAAACAAACTTGGGCGCCAGTTATGTGGAGATAGGTTTGCACTAGGATTACCTACTAAGCGCAACCGCGTAGGGATGTGACGTCCTCCACTGCCGCTGCGGGCGAAGAAGCTGTGGCCGGGTTCATTGTTTTCTCCGGCACGGCGTAGAAACCACGCACGAGGCAGGATAACAACAACAACGGGCTTATTAACCCAAGATTCTGTGCTGCCGCTGCTGCCAAGTGAATTGTATTTGTTCTGTGTGCTACATTTCCTGGTACTATGTCGACACTAAATGCATGCCCTACATGTAACGATGCCATTAAATCCGATGAATTGTCGGTGGCATGTGGCGAGTGTAGCCACTGTTTTCACATTGGAACATGTGCAGGCATATCAGAAAAACAGTATAAAAAGAAGTCCGAATCGGCTAGGCAAAAGTGGGTTTGCTCTACGTGCAAAGATAGTGGAAAAAGTGTTGAGATTACTGAAGGGAGGCCGGAAGCTGAAGTTGACATCAGATCTATTCTCAGTGGCATAAGTCAGAAGTTAGACGAGTTGTTGCCGCTCAGGGAAACAGTGCCAAACATCGAGCGGTCGATACAGCTCATGTCGGACAAGTACGATGAGATGTTGACAAGGCTTGCCGCACAAGAAAAAGATACGAAAGAAATACGGAAAAGACTTGAACGCCTTGAACAGGACACCTGCGCTAGTGATGATGCTTCAAAAAAACTTGAGGCCGATTTAAATGAGCTCGAGTGGAGAAGCCGCAAGTTTAACTTGGAAATGCATGGTGTAAGCGTCTCTGAAGGTGAAAATTTGCTTGCAAAGGTAAATTCTGTTGCCAGCATGATTGACGTTTGTGCACTGGACGCAGCAGACGTCGCTGCCATTCACCGCCTCCCATGCAAATTTGGCAAAACACCAGGTATAATCGTTCGGTATGTCAGACAATCTGTTAGAGACGAATGGCTGCATAACCGGTCAAAACTGAGAGAAAAGAAATCAAGCCTGTTCATCCAAGAGAACTTGACCAGCCAAAGTCGGCAACTGCTTCGAGAGGCTAAGGAATGGGCGAGGGAAAATCGGTACAAATACGCATGGCACAAGAACGGGAAAATCCTGCTGCGCAAATCTGACGGCGATTCCGTGTTAGTAGTGCGTCACAGGACCGACTTTCCCGTCTAAGCCTGCTAGTTGCTGACTGTATCTAGATTATTTTATTCCTCAAAATGGCTAGTCAAGGTCCCTTTCTTCCACACGAGCTAGACGCTTTTGTGACAAGTCATCACGCACATTCCTTGAAGTGCCTTCATCTAAACGTTCGTTCACTCTATAACAAGGAAGAAGATATAAATGACTTCATCAATGGTTTTCATTTTCTGTTTGATGCAGTAATGCTTAGTGAAACTTGGTGCAGGGATGATCGTGATTTGTTCAAATTTCCGTCTTATCAATCGTATTGTGTAAACAGAACTAATCGCCGAGGCGGTGGCGTTATGCTGTTGCTAAGAGAGCACGTAAACTGCGAGCTGCTTTCCAACTTTTGTATCTGTTGTGATGATTTTGAAATAATAACAGCTCGTGTGAATGACTGTATGTTTTCCGTTTGCTATAGACCACCAAGTGGAAATCTTCCTAGTTTCTTTTGTTTCTATGAACAGCTGTTATCATTTGTTTCAGAAACTGGCGATTATTTGGTGTCTGCTGGTGATTTTAATATCGACCTGTTGACCATTTCTGCACCACAAAAGGCCATGTTAACCATGCTGACTTCTAACGGATGCGAAAATTTAATCTATGTACCGACAAGGGTAACTACTGAAAGCGAAACACTGTTAGATTTATTTATTACTAATATCGATTCTACAAAAGCCAACAGTGGTGTAATAACGTGGGACCTTAGTGACCACCTCCCAATATTTGCTCTACTAAGAAAGCAAAATTTCGCGATAAATGAAAAGCATCAGTACATTTCTTTTCAAAATATTACACAAACAGGTTTGGATAATTTTAGAGCTGAATTGCTACTTAGCGATATTCCGCAAATTCTGAAAATAGACGACGTTGACATTGCATACAGTAAACTTATTGATGAAATTTCTCGTGTGTATAAGCGTCACTTCCCACAAAAAAAGTTTAAATTGGGTAAAAAAATAAGAAAACCATGGATAACCCCTGAATTGTTACAAAAAATTAAGTGTAAAAATGCGCTTTATCACAAGTTCATTAAAAGTAAGGAACCAAGCATATTGAAAGAATACAAGTCGCTTAGAAACAAACTAAACAAAGAACTAAGGTCACACAGGAAATGCTATTTTCAAGCTGAGTTTGATAGCTGCTCGAAAAAACCCGATATGTTATGGAAAAAGCTTAATACTGTCTTAAATCGCCGTAAATCGTCTCCACGTGTAGAAAAGCTATTTCTTGGTGGCCACGAAATATGGGGCGATGATTTGGCGAATACATTTAATGATTATTTTGTGAGCAATTCTAATTCTTGTGCATCTGCTGATATTACAAAATTTATGCCTGATAGCAATCCATCTTCCTTTTTCCTTCGCCCATTTACAGAGTCTGAAGTACTGTCAGTTTTTCTTTCGCTTAAAAATAGCTCAAGTTGTGACGTTGAGGGCATGCAGGTTCGTCCAATCAAGTATGTGCTTGATTTAATTTGTCCATATCTTACCTACATCTTTAATCTGTCTTTGGCGAGCGCTATCTTTCCCAGGAGGATGCAGATCGCAAGAGTTTCTGTGCTTTTTAAGAAAGGTGACATAAACGATATCAAAAATTATAGACCTATTTCGATATTACCAGTATTATCCAAAGGGCTGGAGAAACTTATACACGTGCAAATGTCTAATTTTTTCGATAAGCACAATCTTATATCTACAGCCCAATTTGGATTTAGAAAACACCTTTCTACTGAGTTAGCCTTGCTACAACAAAAAGAATTCATTTTAACACAATTTGAAAGCAAGAATCTTGTGCTCGGCCTTTACATTGATTTCAGTAAAGCATTTGATTGTATCCATCATTCCATACTACTTAAAAAACTTGAAACCTATGGTATTCGCGGGCACTGCTTAAACCTCGTGAAGTCGTATCTAGATCATCGCCATCAGTACGTCCAGATTGAGCATTACCGTTCAGACTTAAAACACATCAGCAGAGGCGTTCCTCAAGGTAGTATTCTCGGCCCATTTCTTTTTATAGTTTACATCAATGACCTAGTAAATATCTACAGTGATGCGAAATACGTTATGTACGCTGACGACGCTAGCCTATTTTTTTCGTCACCTGAACTTGGTAGCCTTCAGAATAACACCAACACTGCTCTAAGGGCGCTCCAAGAATGGTCAGCAGCAAACGTTTTGCAAATTAATACTAAAAAGACAAAAGCCGTGATTTTCAGACCAAAATCTAAGCAGATAACCTGCGATCACATCACCCTTCTTTACACAAATGAAGAAATAGAAATAGTGAGTAGTGTGAAAATACTGGGAGTTACCTTCACACAAAATATGCTTTGGGATTAACACATCGAATCAGTTTTAGGCAAGCTATCTCGTGTGGTTGGTATGATGGCGCGTCACAGATTGATATTACCTTTTAAAATAAAGCTTCTTGTTTACAATGCGCTCTTTTTTTCTTCCTTGTATTATTGTTTTTTGGTATGGGGTACGACGACATATACAAATCTTGAAAGACTTCATGTACTGCAGAAAAAATTTCTACGGGCGCTTTTCAATGTACCCTACAATTCCCATACTTCAGATTTATTCTTGAAGGGAAATGTCATCCGCGTGTTTACCCTATACAATTACAAGTTAAGTATAGCGTTCAAACGAGAGATAAAAGAAAACCTAAAGTTTTTCCACGAGTTATCTCATCTTGCCAAAAACACCCATTCATACGGCACTCGTTACATAGAACAGTGGAAGGTGGTCACTGCGCGGACAAGCTATTCTATGCAGAAGCTATCATACACGCTGCCAACCCTTTTAAATTCATTTCATAAATTACACATTGAATTGAAAATAACTTCTGCACGAACACTGCGCGAGCATTTCATCAATTCATGCTAACATAGTAAATAGTGTAAAATATTGCTTTTTTTCATTCTTCCTTACTGATGTGTTTTTTTAGACATATCTGTATTCTGAATATGTGTTTCTTGTGATTTTTTTTTCTCTTTATGTGAATTTTTGCCATCGCTGCCTGCACTGTAGGGGTGGCTGCGGGCCTCTGTCAAGTTGCTTGTGCTTTCAAGCAACTTTTACCCGCAGTCTCCTCCATCGCTGATGGAAATAAAAATTATTATTATTATTATTAAGATGCAGCACAGTGCGACACTCACGGGCTTGCAGGACGTATAGAGAACTCCGCAAGACTGAGCAAGTCGCTTACCTAGGGCGCGACGACTCCCGCCCAAGGGCCGAAGTCGAACGCACGAACGAGAAGCCACCTGCTTACAAGCGCGTCAACCCCTCGTGAAGGCCTGAGTGCACCTGCCGCGACGAGCGAATCGTCGGGCGCAACATAGCTGGTAGGAGAGAAGGATGTCACACGCGGCCCAAAGAGAAATGGCACTGCGTTGTGACGTAGGCCCGCGCAGCGCACCACCGTAGCGTGCCCGGACATGCCAGCGCGGGAAGCAGCCGACGGTTGACTGGCCCAGACCAAGGGGCGCCCTGGCAGCCATCTTGGCGGATGCCGGTGCTTATGCGCACCCGAGCTACGCTGTCGGCACGCGCGCGGCAGCTGGGGAACAAGGCGCCAGGTAGGAGGGCGCTCTCGATTCCCACAACACATACATCAGCGAGGCTATTAAGTAGAAAGGTGGATTATTATCAAGATTTTCCTATCTAACAAAGGCAATAATTATGGCGCATTCACTCGTCAATCGCAAAGTCAAGGTCTGAATTCTGACAATATCCGGGCGCGAGAGGAAGCACTACATACTTGAGAAGTACAAGTAAATAAACAGTGTGGGTTTAAAATTGCTTTTAAGATAAGCATGTTAGCCCTTACATCGTGCGCCAACGACCCCATTCGATAGCTGCTTTATTGGTGCACAGGCCTTCAACACGTATATCAACAATGCGCATCGTTGCACATTCGACTATCTGTTGCATAAAGCACTTGTAATGTGCGCAACAACACTATGAAATTTCCTTTCACATGTTACAGTAAAATCTCACCAGATGAAATGTTACATAAATAATTTATCTATTACTATTTTCATTATATTATTGCGATAGAAGTGTGCCAAGAACATACATAAAGACACAATAGTTTTAGGTGTAGCAAATCTTTTGTAAACCACGTGATGCTACATAATCTTAAGTTGCGAACCTCATTAAATAAACGTTGTCAGGCAGCAGTGCAAAACAATCTGGGGCACGCTGTCCCTTTAAGCAGCCATTGTTTGAAGGAGAGTTTACGGAACTATGCTGGGTACCTTATAACATAAGATGGCTGCAATGAAATGCCAGCAATTTGGACGCTAACACTAAACTACAAAAAGGTCTAGAAAAGCCGCTCTTCCAGCTTACACTGTAACTGTGCTGTCCGCCCCGAGTGTCTAGTGTTTTTTTCTATGGAACTATACTCAGCTCCTTATGTACATTTACGCCAAGAATAAGCGCTACAAAGAAATAAGAAAGCGAAAGAGCTTCCACAAGGGATAAATGGACAGTACAATCTCGGAGCGTTTACTATGTGGTTGCCAAGCATATTCCTTTCCTACCCCATGACTAGTGTATTGAACATATTATTATTATTAGTATTTATTTACAGTTGCTGCAATCATCATTTGGTAATTTCCGCAGGGTGGTACATATACTTAGTATTGACAAAAACATGACAAAAAAGTGATGCAGAAAAGTAAGCAGAGCTACAGTAGGAACTGACACCACTTTGGTAGCCTCTGTGGGAGTCGAGTAACATGTTTTTAAGAATATTCATCCTTCAGCCCCACCTATATACTGGCCGCCCCACCGCAGTGGTCTAGTGGCTAAGGTACTCGGCTGCTGAACCGCAGGTCGCGAGATTGAATCCCGGCTGTGGCGGCTGCATTTTTGGTGGAGGCGGAAATGTTGTAGGTTCGTGTGCTCAGATTTAGGTGGACGTTAAAGAACCCCAGGCGGTGGAAATTTCCGCATTCCTCCACTACGGCATCTCTCATATTCATACGGTGGTTTTTAGACGTTAATCCCCACATATATATCAACCTATTTATTGCCCACCAGAAGTAATTACGTAATCTACGCGAAAATACGTGCGCACGATGCGTTGAAGTATACAAAAGTATTTATGGAGGTATCTTTGCACCATTGAAATCATTTAAACCCTACGAGCTCTGTTATGTCTTTTTGATACACCGTAGGAAAAAATGTAGCCTTTGTAAGCAAAACTTTGCTGGCAATGCGAAGAATTACTTACGTCCAGTACACTTGACACAAGATGCAATTGGTGTACGTCGTGCTCAATATAGAAGGAAGAAAGAAAACAAGAGGTGGCTTGACGTGACACTCTTCAAGCCCAGTCATAGAAAAATTAAACTGGGACATGCTGGGAATCTATCATCATGAAGCACGAGGGGGTCGGCGCCTGATGAAGTTCAATTGTGGACAAAATAGAACATTGTCTTCTACGTACTGTTTTCTTTGTGGTGATAAACGCTACGTGCTACAGCCAACCACGAGAAAGTTTTTCTCGGGTCAAAACAAACCCAGCTTGTGTTTTATAAGACTATTAACCTAACAGGGCAAAGCAGCGCTCTTTCCAAGAGAATAGCAAAATGTGTGTACCTATATGTTCAACAAATTATTCCCAGTGTCCAGTATATTGGACATGCTTCTCCTGTGAAAATCATTGTACTAACATCTTTCTTATATTTTTTCCGTGCTTTTGAATAGCCTAATAGCTTAAAAGAAGATTAAAAAAAACGTTGTTCTGTCCTAAAAAATTCAGGTCGGCAAAGAATAAGACTTAGCCACAAATTAAGTATTGAACCTGATATTATGCATACTATTGATTACCTACGACGAGAAAAAAAAATTAAAGAATTTAATGCAGTTGGTCGTAGCTTCTTCGTATATAAGTGACTATATAGTAAAACTGTGAGGACTCGAATTCAACCAAGCCAAAAATAGACAGAAGTCCTTTGTCTGAAAAACCGTTCACGACTGGTCCGGAACATGTTCGCGTACTCTACACCAGCCGGTGTTTAAACGGCGCGGGGTGGAATGCGCTGGCAGCGCGGCGCTATTCTTTGGTTCCCACAATGAGGGATGGGCGAGAACAGGTTAGAAGAGCGAAGCCATTTTTGAGGGAACTCGTCAGCGTCGTGGTGGGAGGAGAAAAAAGCGAGCGGGGGGAAGGGTTCATCTTCATGCGGCACGTGGTGGACGTTTAAAGAACTAGCCCCTCGTGAGCCGGAATGCTGGCTACAGTGCACTAGAAGAGGGCAGCGGGCTTACTCCGCAGCTACTCTGACGCTTTTCGCGTCACATAGGAGAGATTGCGCCACAGGCATCTTCAATGGAAGCTTCACCTGCAGAAGCTGCTCTCCGATGGCCGCTCGTAAAAATTAGAACGTGCATTTATTCGATATTTGTAACAAACTTGCATGCTTTGACTGCACTCTGATTATATTAAGAGATTCTGGTGCTCTGGCTTCACAGTGTTTTTCTTTTCTTTTGCGATAAAGCTTCCTGAAAAGTATTCCGATGGCAGCCGGCGCAGTCTGTGCATTCTCCTTTCTAGTGCGACGCAGTTAACGCTTTTTTTGTGTGTGTGGGTTTCGGGGGGTGTGTGCTTGAGTTAGTTACGTATTCCAGATAATCACTAAATTTGTTCAATCCAAATCGTGTTTCCTCGAATATAACACCTCGTCGGAAAGGATGATGCATTCCGCAAGTTATATGGTTTGATACAGTGACCAAACGTACGGTTCACGTTGAGAAGACCGAACATAAAAAATTTGCAACAAGATTATGCCCGCCCTTTCACGAAATAATTAGAAAACGGTGCACGTTCACTTCCTAGAAAGGCTTTAACATGCAGGCGTGCTGGTTTGGTTTGCGTCTTTATAAAGTGAAATTGTAGTGCTTAAATAATTTTTGTTCTGCTTTAGTTGTAGACCATGGCCCAACAGTTTTCTGGGGGTCATTAATAACCATAATTATGCAGATACACGTACGTTAGGCACATGTAGAGCGACATAGTGAAAAACTAAATAAAGAGACACACGAAGCTTCTGCTCCTAACATGAAGCTCTTATTTGCAAGAACTTAAGTACACCATATAGGCACTGATTTACATATCTTATTCACTTCATGTGTGACGGCTTACCTTCAGCTGCTTGGCCCTCTGCCGCTTCTCTGCCTAACTGTCAGTGTTCAGTCTTTTCACATTGAATGAACACGTGTGACAACGTAAAAAGTAATTACATTCGCTGTCAGGGTAGCTGCGTGCACACTGCAACCAACCTCAATCGAGAGTCTGCGCTGAACAATTGCCAGTATGTCCATAATGCTGTCAGAGTGCAGCTCCCTCTGGCAAAGACATTCTGTGAAAATATCCTCGAGCTTTTCATGAAGCTGTACAGCTGACTTGAGGGATGAAGGAGGCCTCCTTGGTCACAAAAGTTGGTCAGCCGAACAAGTTGAAAACAGCCTCGGCATGGATAATGGGTGATGTATGCGCACTTTTTTTCCATCGATAATATGCAGAGACGCAGTTGCAAGTGGAGTTCGCAAACTGCGTTGGTGTCTTCCAGAAGCTTGTCTGCTCTGTGCTGGTTCTTCTCGCATGCTTTAGCCCTGTTTTATTCCTTCAGGACACCAAAAAATGACAGGTCCTGCTTACTCTTCATGTACACGTTGCCTGTTAAACACCCAGGCGCCTAACAGTGGTTTTGCCGTTGTTGCGGCATGGTTACAGTATGCACTGTAAAGCATACTCACATCTTGCGTGGTGCGTAACGCTCAAAGCTGACGGCAAAAACTCAGCGCAACGATGTCCACAGCCACAAAACATGGCTTAAACTCTGTTGATCTGCAGGACTTGACCGGCTCACAACCGGCTCAGCCGCAACGTCCCTCCCAAACTTCTTCCATTGATAGTGATGCCAGCGCCGCCACTCGTGAGACCAGAGAACCACAAGCGTGTGAAATTTCTGGAGCCACCCCTCTGCATACCCTCCGTTGGAGAGTGAGCTTACTGCCCCCTTCTAGTAGACTGTATCCTGGCCTCGCCTAAAACACTGCCCCTCAGAGCACAACCAGTTTTTCAGCTTCCTTCTTGTTGTACGGAAGGCACCCGTCGCACACCATGAACACGATACTCCCGTACATGCCGGATTCATCTGTGTTTGCACCTATTTCTGAGACAGCTAGGCTTGCTGAAGAGTGTCGCGAGCTTGCCATGACTTTACGACGCATGAGCAAGAGCGGCGGAAAGAGTATTCGTGATGGCTTCACCACTTCTGAGCCCACGTTCCTTCCTGCTGCGCTTGTATGGCTCTCGATCCCGACCTCTGTAGCTGGCCTCTCTTCCAAACTACTTCCCAAATACGAGGGCTCTTACCGTATCATCGAGCGCACATCTCCGGTCAACTATCTGATCGAACCCGTCGAACAGTCTGCGGACATGCGCCACCGCGGGCGCGACATCGTCAACGTGGAGTGCCTGAAAGCTTATTATGACCCGATCATAGTAACAAGCTGTTAGGCCGCCAGGCGGCTCCCTTTTCGGCCCCTGGAGTTCAGTTCGGGCTGTCACGGTGGATGGACGTGTTTTTGAGCGCTCCGGATTGACTGCGCAGATAAGTGTTTTAGCGTGTTTTGAGCTTGTCTTTATAATTATAAGGCTGCGGTTGAAATCTTCGTAGCACTTATTTTATGGTACGGATTTTTCGGGGGCCAGTCACCAGGTATTTATTAGTTAGTGTGGGTGTGTGTGTGTTTGAATAGTTGTTGTTGTTTTTTCTTTTCCCACCCCGTGGGGGAGGTGCGCGTAAATTGAACACACAAATTTTTGTAGTAGAGCTTAGACTTTCTTTTTTTTTCGTAGTGCAGGGCTTGAGTTTAGTAATTATCGAGTATAGGGACAATTGGTGTCAGAAAGACATGGTTAAAAAGTCTGTAAAGTGTTCAGGATTTGGAGTGGGTTTGAAAGCTGACCCAAGCGTAGAAGCGGATGGAGAAGAGGCTGACGCTAAGTGTAGGCAATGTGATTTGAAAAATTGAATTGCTGCACAAACTTGAAGAAAAAAACAGGAAAGACAGCAAAGAGCACAGTTTTTTCTCCAAGTTTGTGAAGCAATTCAGTTTTTCAAGAATGAACTAACTAGTCTGCAAAAAAGTATTGAGGCAATGTGAGGTCGAGGAAAAAATGGAGAAAATGATGGTTGCCCAGAGTGAACTGCTGATGAGAATCGCTGAGCTCGAGACTGCGTTGGCGACAGAGCAAGAGAAAACGAGGGCAATGGGAGAAAGACTGAAATCCGCAGAGGAAGCAGTAGCGAAGCTGAACAAAGAAGCGGCCTACGGAGAGAACAGTAGGGAACCGGCAACCAGAACGGTGGAGAAGGAATAGCAAGCAAGTTTGGAGAAAACAGGTTTAGCCGGTTCAACTGTCGCAAGGCCCAGCTTCAGCGAGGTAGTGGGGGGGCTGGGAGGGGACAAAGCAGCCGGCCTCACAGGTGCAAGTAGCCCCCAGGTGCAGGACGTTCCAGCTGAAAAGTCACAGCATGTGATAATCGCCGGAGACTCGAATTTAAATTGATGCACAGAAGCCATCAAAGAGAGGGTACGAGGTGACAAGAGGGTTGCAGTAGGGGCATTCCCAGGACGCAAGCTTGAAGCAGTCATGAGGCAAGCGAGGGCAAAACTCAAAACTACAGCTGATTGACGAAACCTCGTGATAATTTCAGGCGGTTTAAACGATGTCTTAAATGAAGATACAGCAGTACTAGCAACTACACTGGCGAAAGACGTCGATGACATGTGCGCCACTTCTCCTGAGGGACAGGTAGCGATATGCACAATACCGGAGGTACCGGTGCGTGATAGCAACCTGCAAAGAACGGCTGTCAACGCAAACCAAGAGATATGGCGGATGAGTAGAGAGAAAGGCTTTGAGGTGGTGGAAATATACAGAGAGGTTGGAAGTCAGCTCCTTTCCCATCTGCAGTGTTCCGTGTCTGTGGCCTAGTTTTTTTTGTGCTGTTAGCGTTGGGTTGCTCAATCAACTAGAACAGTCAGCTACTTTCTTGATTTGTTCGCTATTTGTCTTTAGAACCGAGGCATGTTAATCAGGTCCAGGCTTGTCAATCGTCTGCGTTGTGTGCCGTAGCTTGTGTTGATGATTTTGCTGATAACGATGAAGAACAATTTTTTTTCTGCAATCACGGCACAGCACCAGCAAGGTACCCACTATGCGTCTTGACGATGACGTTCATAGTAATGACGATCATAGACAACGCAGTAGATGACGTCTTGATATGCTCTACGATGCATTTCGTATGACTGGAAACAACCAACTGTCACCAGGTGAACTGCCCAGACCTCGTCTTTGCTAACTTCAGGCTGGTTTCAATACCGCTAAGCGTATTGAAGGCGAATTGAAATTCACAACTCAACACACATACCAGGTGTGGTAAATAACTGTACACCACTTTATCACTAATTTATGTGTATGGGTGGTCAATGTCACGCGTTATTTGTGGTAACAACGAACGATCCTTCTGCTTCGCCAGTTCATCATCATTCAATTTTTGGGTATGCCGTGATAACGTATCTACAAAGATCGTAAAACTCACAGTGCATATGGGCTACCATGAAAAAATAAAATGTGTCTGTAGCCTGTCCGGAGCCAAACTGCAAGCGAACCGCTAAAGGCGTATTATATTACAAGTAATGGGTCGGCTTCTGTCAGTGACCCATCTGTTGCACTCTGCCAATCTGTGTGGTCCTTCGTTAATCAACAGCTCACGTCATGGCACGCATGTGGTAGCTCCTTCGCGCCACAGCGCATGGGTGCAAGTTTGCCTGTTTTTCATGCAGCGTGCACTGAAAATAAATATTTGGTAGTTTGGTGCCCGTCTTTATCTGTCCTTCCCTCTGTTGGGTGTTCCTATTATAGTGTCATAAACGCAATGTTCAGGAAACTAAGGCACTCACTCACCTAAAAGCAAGTTCTTCTAGAGTATATTGCGTGCTGTGCGAGCGCAGCTGTCGCCAGACCCATTGGCACCGTCACGACTAGATAGCGTGCCCAGTACCGATGCTTATAGGGCAGAGTTCAGTCGTCTGAGTTACAATTCCTGTCCAGCATGCGCTGACCTTACTTCGATAAAACACGCTCATGCAATGGCATTGGTACGGTTACCTTGCGTGGATGCGTGGCTGGCCTTCTGCGAAAATGAGAAAAATGTTAGACATCGCTGCTTCGAACACATCATGCTACACGCTGATCTTACTTCTTGCTGTGATTACTCCTGGTGTGGCATTTGCCAATACACCGCAGAGGTTCGAAAGGTTCAGTTTATCAAAATCTGGTCTTAACGAACGTTGATGTGACCGGAGCTGCCAAATGTTCTTTAGAATTTTAGGAAAGTGAGGCATAATTTCGTTGATGCCCTTTTAACATGAAACTGTTTTATGCCGGCGTTCACCAACATATCAGTCACAACTTTTCGTCACAGAATGGATGTCGAAAAGATGAGTGCGATCAGAAAGCAAAGAGAAAATGATTAACCAGTGAAAGCATAAACGTGGGTTGCCGCGGTGTTTAGAAGTCGATTCAACCCGAAGCTGCCCTAAAGCCTTTCACAATTACCGATTGCATGTTCGTGCTACCTAATGAGGTTAGACGCACGTGAGTCTACCACTGTCCTTATTCCACATGCACACATTGTGCCTAGCGTGATCAGGGTCATGGAGGAGCGGTTGAATGCGTTAATTACAGTGGTTATTTTCGAACCACGGGCGCTCACAGACATAGCAGCGGGAGCCAAAGCGCTGCATGAGAAAGTCCTGCCGAAAGCGGGCCGTTCACTCTTGTGAACGTTCTCGTGCAATCATCACGTTGACGCGTGGTTGCGCCGTCAACACGCTCATGCGACGCGGCGTTGTTCAGCGTGGCGTGACGTGTGCAATTTTTTGAAAGCGTTTGACATCGCTAGCTAGCTCAGTGGCGTGATTTGCGCGATCTACCCGTCAACTAAACTTGCATTCTAATTTGCAATTTAGCTCGGCTTGGCAGGCTGCCGGATCATCTGTACGCAGTTGCTGCCGGCAGCTAGCCTCCAGGGCCCGATTTTGTGCCCGGACTGGCAAATTCGGTCCGGCAAATTTGAGCTCTTTCATGTTTTCATTGCCGGCGCTCTTCTGGAGTTGTCCGTTGTTCGCCCATGTGAAAGCTCTCAGTAAAAACTAATGCCCGCGTACTTGGCGCCATGGCTGCGACGAGATGCACGACGTTGCTCACAACGCAGCCAGTGGCGCGCGTGCTTGGTTACGACGCTGGCAATGACGTAACTGATAGCGCAGCCAAAGAAGTCCACTCGTGACAGCGAAGAGTAATTGTTTTTTCGCTTCTCCAAGCCATATACAACTTTTGCTGTGAAACGTTTCGTCGATGGCAGTCGAACCTACAATATTTCGGTCCGCGAAAACAGAGGCCGGGTGTGCTACCCACCATGCCACGACCATATACTATCATATACATTACATATACATTACAAACGCGCGTTTTATATCTAAGACTAACCATTCCCAGTGCTCTTGGCAAAGTGAAGTAATGCATGATGACCATGATCTACGATTATTTCTTTAACGCGTCTTTTCTACGCGCACATACCATTCGGCGCGTTTTTTATAGGAGAACTAGAACCAATGTTCTTGTTCACAATAAGAGGTGCGCAGTTTTGTCGAAGTATTAACAGAACGCCAACTGGCGACAGCCCAGCCCGCGTTGACCTCACTCATAGCATCAATCCATACCAAAAGTAGCTCAGTGTCACTTGGCTGCAACTCCGTGTTGTCCAGTTACGCTAGTAGCTCGCCCAGCAAAAAATCACGGATGGCCAATAGCGTATACATGACGCAAGTTGCGTTTTTCTGTACACCTCGTGACGACTTTCCAAATCTACGCAAGTGGACTTCCGCTAATGTATTACCACGCCAAGTAGTCCATTTGCGTGCGATTTTCATTTCAGTTTCGCAAGCGCCTCTAACCTGGGCGTGTTCGCAGGGACGTTCAGGGTTTCTGACGTTATTTCTTAAAGTTGTTTGAGAAACTAGGTTCTATATACCTTAAACAGGAAGCAATGAAGAGCCTTGAAATGCCATAGATGCACCAGTGAAAAAAAAATAGATGAAGTCATTTCTGTGCTTTTCTGACACTTCCCTTAAACGGCGATCTGCCAGCGGTTCAAGCCCACGTGCAAAGCGAAGACCATACACTATTGCTTCTATTTCTTTTTTTTGCAAATCATTATAGAACATTTTGATTTGGAGCAAATCAGAAATCAGTTTTATGAAAACAGAACCATAAATTTTAGTGCAGCTTTGTTTGAGCAGGAAGAAAAGTAGCCAGTGAAGAGGTGAAATACACTAGCTTCTCGTCTTCTTGCACAAACAGAGCTGTGCCTGATAATTTCAACATGCACAAAGTTGTTACCAACCGACCAACTCTACCACTGTACAGTCTTTATCCAAACGAGAAGACTTAAAAAAATACGGCTGATTCCTATTTCTAGTAATGAGTACATCAGAAAAGTGAAACCAGCCTTCACAGTGGTAGTTGAGCGTTTTCGTGTATTGTTTCATCTAAGGGGGTGAAGGAATGAAAGCTGCAGCAGCAAATTGCAAAATCAAGCGAAGAACGACAACCAGTTTGTAATTTGCAGCGCGCACCTCAAGCAGAAATCACGCACGAAATGAGCATACAAGGCTAGTGGGCGGAATAACAACTCTCACAGCTTGACACCTAAACATCGCTGTTCAAACAGAAAGAAATATTCGCAAAATGAACGCACAAGTGTACACAGGATAAGCGCGAGCAACTGTCACAGTTCTTATTTTTCATGCATGACAGCATGTTCCTTGCATACACACGACCGTGGCAGTGAGCGAAGTGACCTTTTTGCTATCCGAAATCACGACTTGCATTTACGCTTTCGCTTCAGTGTGGTTTTATTAAACTCATGACGGTCAAAATAACAAAATTGGAGTCCTCAGAGAAACCTTTAAAACTTTGTACGAATTTGTTTCACTTTATTGTTCACTTAAGAGCTCGATATCTGGGAGAATATGATATATGTAGTGTGTGGACAGTACTTTAGGTGACTGAGGTCCACGACGCTCGGGGAGTAAAGGTCTGGCCATGGCCGCCTAAACAGTTAATTGTATATTTGATATGTAAATGATTTTGTGTAAGCCCTGAATTTCCATGCTTACCGTGGGCACTTAACTTGTAAATGTGCGGACGATTCAAAATATTGTTCAAAATATTCTAAACACAGAATATCAACACAAATGTATTTGGAACATACAGTCACCTGCTTTATTAGCGAAATGACAGAAAGAGGACGGATAAACCTCAGAAAGGCAGTTTAAGCTTGTGCAGGCGATATCCTTCATAGCGCCAAACACCGAAAGCATACAAGTGCATCGTTTGACGGCAATGACTTGTGACAACTGGATGCAGCATTGGCTTCAACAACGCGTCGTGTATCTTATCAGATATACGTCACGATCAATGCTAGCATTTGAAGTATAGGAAGTGTTATACGTGGGCAGTAGTTATTCATGAGGTCTTGAACAGACCGAACGTACTGGATTATTGACGCAACCTTCACAACTGTAATTACATGAAGGAATCACTTTAAAATGCCGTACAAACTGCATTATGTGAATTCCAACGTATTTTGAAGCTTTCATAAATAAAACGCCCAGACATGACAATGTGCGCATCTAGAAAACACAGAGTGAAGACTGAAACGACAGAGAAGCTTCTCATTTCGTACCGTAATGCGGGCAGGAAGGCGCAGAAGTGTGCTAATACACTATATAAATAAAAGTCGTATAACTCGCACCTTACAAAACAGCTAAGCACCGGAAAGAAAAAAAGAAGATGACAAAATAACTAATATTTTGCAACATGAGTCTAAGTGTCTTAAAGAAACGACCCCAAAGACACAGCCCGCTTGGCATCTCGCTCTATGAGGGTCGTCAGAATGGCATGCTCAGTTAAGACCGAAGTCAAGGAAACTTGCACACCAGGTGCGTGCTTCACGCGTGTTACTGCAGCACATGCGGAACGCCTTAGGGTCCTTGGTGACTTTGGCGCACTGCTGGCAAAGGTCACGCACATCGACGTGGGAAGGGCATAGGTCACCGGGAGGCAGAGCGGCGAGAATCGCTGCCTGCAAGTCCAACGCCGGAGGCGAGCGGCGCTGAACGGCGCCTCCCATGGGCCACCAGGACACTGCTGACGCTGCCAGAAGACCAATGGGAGCCATGAGCAGCATGACGTACAGGGATGACTGCAAATGTGCCAAAAATATAATGAACTTCTGAAAACTAGGGGCACTGTGTTAACGTGGAGGATACCTTATCAGTATGCATGCAGACGCAGATGTTAGCTAGTTAAATGAAGTGGCTTACACTTGGGTTGGATGTCCCAAAACAAGAATCTGCGGGTCGCCATGATGGAAGGCTTTGTAACTTTTGACCACCTTAGTTTCTTGAACGTGCACTGACATCACCCAGTACAGTCGCGCGTGATATCAATAGCGATTATGTAGCAGGAAACAAAAAACGCGAGGAATGAGCGATAGTGCTACGTGCTCCAAACTGCGCGGGAGCAGAACGTAAACATTGCCTGACCTTTTTGGCATAAGGACGCTATTTCTAGAATGTTTTAAATAAATATTATATTAATTTTATGTTATATATACACACATACATAAGCGGTTATATATAGCAGTACGAAATTGTTTCTATAAAACACCCTCAGACATTAGCAATATACTTCTGCCATAGAGCCATTTGATAAAAAATGTAAGTAATTATGATTGGCACATAAAGAAATAATGAGAAACTATGTATGCACATTGATGACAGCCAAAATAAAAAATTATAATAAACACAGGTACGAGCCTCATATGCCAGTTATATAAATTAAGAGGATGAATAAGGTGGTTTTGGGACGTAGAGGAGGATGACGACGAAGTTACTTAGTGATAGAACGCGTCTGTCACTACTAACTGTTTTTCGTTATTTTTTCCACAATTCCTGGGACGTTCTCTGCGTCCCGCCTTGTGGCGATGGCAGCGGTGACTTCTACAGGCCCACGTGGTCAAATATCGGCGCCCTCAAGCTCTTCTGTGGCTCAAGGCTCAGGATCCATCACCAGCGACGGCTCAAGAGATGCTCCTGCTCTCGTGCCCATGGACGAAGAACCAACTGCTGGCCCGTCTGGCTACAGCTCGACATATGTAAGCTCCGCAAGGAAACGAGGCTCTTGGTGAAGCTCCAGTGAAGACACGGACATCTACTCAGTCGACGGTGACGACTCGTCTGATGGCAGCTTCGTGTCTGTGATGAGCCGCAAGGCCAAAAGGAGGCTCATCAAGACGTCATCACCAGCAAGCACGTCAACCGTGAAGGCAAGGAGTGAACGCTGGCCGCATACCCTTCTCTTCATGCCCGTGCATCCTTCCGTCAGCCTTCGCAAATTGAACAGGCAAGCCATTTCCGCTGTTCTTGAGGGAATAGCACAAAATGAAATCAAAGAGGTCCGGCTAAACACACGTAAGAACGTTTTAGCTGTTGACACAACACATGCAGACACGCTGGAGAAGCTTCGAAAGATGACAGAATTTGGAGATGTCAAAGTACGAGCGCTCGTACCGATGACTGGGACCTGCACTGCAGGTGTAATTTACGATATTGACTTGGCAATCACAAACACGGATCTACCCATTCTAATAAAAGCGGCGTACGAAGGAGTGGTAATTAAGCATATAAGCCGCCTCAGGAACAGCCGCTGCGTTAAGATAGTCTTTAAGGGCGACTCAATCCCTACGCACGTCAAGGTGGGACATTTCCGGCATGTGGTACGGCATTTTGTCCCAAAGCCGCTCCAGTGCCACAAGTGTTTCAAGATCGGCCATGTCAAGGGCGTCTGTATAAACTCTACCGTATGCCCCCGGTGCGCGGAGGCGCACACGGTAGACACCTGTTGTGCAACAACTTATTGGTGCGGCAATTGTAGAGGTACGCAAGAAGCCACGTCTAAGGAATGCCCAAGACTTAAGAAAGAAATGGGTATCCTGAAAGAAATGGTCAGGGATAACTCCACCCATAGAGAAGCTTCACAGAAAATTTGGCGTCGACGTCACCACCGACGGAAGCGCTCCAGTCATGGTGATATTCATACACCACTTCGGTCTACACCAACATCAACATTCAGTAGAAAGCCAGAGAGTACAAGAATACCTCCACCGGCGAAGCCTCTCTCCCCTGAAGACTGGCCGGTGCTTGCGAACGCACGGCCTTCCGAGCAGCCTTCCCGCTCTCTGCCCCCAGTGAAAGCCAATGCTGCTGATGACGAGGCTCCAACAGCCGATCGTCAAATTATTCCTATGCTGCGATCCATTGTGAGTGTCATCAGAAGTCTTCTGACGAGCATCGATACGCCAACTGCTAGGAGCGGCCTACAGGTGCTGGACGAGTTGAGTCCAGTCCTTGCAAGCCTCCAGTAAAGCCATGGCCGACAATCACAAGTCGTTCCGACAGGAGGTCCGAGAAGCGTCGATTTTTCAGTGGAACGCAAGAGGTCTCAGATCTCGCATATCTGATTTTCGGCAGTTCGTTCACCTGTACCGATTTCCTATCATGATTATATGTGAACCGAAATTATTGCACCCAATCAGATTATCCAGCTACGAGTCATTTTTCTCCTCAAGTGACATCGAAAGTAGCAAGGTTGTTGTATTTATTCCCCGGGAGCTTACTTACGTCGTCCAGCCAGTGCAACCACACGACGGCAATCAGTATGTGTGTTTGTATGTTAAAAAAGGAAAGGTGACATTCACACTTCTAGGTGTGTATATATCCCCATCAAGTAAATTTGATGCCAACAAACTAGACGGCATATTAAGGGCACATCCGGGTCCGTGGGTTATCACCGGGAATTTCAATGCGCATCATCTCATCTGGGGAAGCTCAAGACTTAATTCAACGGGACGACGTCTAGCAACATTGGTTTCCTGCCATGGTCTCGTCCTTCTGAAGGACGCGAGTCCTACGTTTTTGCGAGGCACTACATATAGCAGCTGCCTTGATTTGTCCTTTGTTTCACGCCGATTTGCTACACGGTAAAGTGGTGTTTGGACATTGAAACACACGGAAGCGACCACATTTCCACTTACCTGAAGATTAAAGGTATTTCTAGCACGTACTCCTCTACCACAACACAAAGAATAGATTGGAGTGTGTTCAAAACTCAACTTGAGGATGCTTGTGAACAAGGCATGTCCAATGGTCTTCAGAAAGCTATTAAGGAAACTGCACATGCGGCTATGCACACAATAATACGCTCTTCGAAGTACTCTGAATTTCACCTCGAGCTGGAGCGACTTCGTGCGATCCGCCGTCATGCCGAAAGACGATACCGACGCACCAATTTCACAGACGATTTACGAACAGCCCGGCGCATCCAAAAGAAGATACAACGGCGCCTGAACAATTTAGACACCCAGCGATGGAGAAAATTTTGTGCGTCGCTAGATCCTCATAAACCATTGTCCCAGATACGGAGAATATTGCGAGGCCTACGTTCTGTTCCAGAGCAGCATTTTCCCTTCAAAGCCCTTGCACTTTTTCAACGCCTGCACGAAATTGAGGTAGCAGAAGATTTCTGCGCTATTACCATGGGCCAGACAATTTACACAAGCCTACATACAGTGCATCATATCCCTCACTCACGGAACCCGCGCATGGATCTACCGTTTACATCACAGGAGCTCGATGCGGCACTCGTCTTATGTAATAAGTCGTCGTCAACTGGCCCGGATGACATCGCATACAGGATGCTGTGCAACCTTGGTAAACGGGCACGAGAAGCACTCCTTAACATTTTCAACGATTCCTGGCAAGCTGGCGTCGTTCCGCAAGATTGGAAGATTAGCCGTATAGTACCGATTCTTAAGCCTGGCAGATCTCCCCTGGACATTGCCTCTTACCGACCGATCGCACTCTCAAGTTGCGTATTAAAGGTAGTGGAGAGAATGATCTTGGCCAGGCTTTAATAGTACCTGGAATACTATGAGATATATCCGAACGCCTTGGCTGGTTTTCGCCGTCACCGATGTTCGATCGACAATGTTATAGATCTTGTCACATATGTCCAGCAACAAAAGGCATGTAAACGACTATCTGCTGCCATGTTCCTTGACGTAAAAGGAGCATACGACAGCGTTCTACATGACGCCATCCTCGAAGCCATTGAGTCAGTGGGCCTAGGCGGGCAACTGTATTGTTGGACACGCAGTTATTTACAAGGGCGGACCTTATTTGTTAACACTGCAGATAGTCCAACCTCCCAACACCTAACGCATCGTGGAGTCCCGCAAGGTGGCGTCTTCAGTCCAACCCTCTTCAACCTCGTTCTCATTGGTCTTGTAGAACGACTACCAAGTGTGGTCAAGTTATCCATGTACGCTGACGACATCTGCGTCTGGGCATCTGGCGTGACAAGACCTCAGGTACGCGCAAGACTTCAGAAAGCTGTGACGTTGGTATCAATGTACCTCAAGGACCAGGGTCTGAAAATCTCACCAGCGAAATGCGCATTGATTGCTTTTAGTCGAAAGCCAATGAGACCATACGCTATATCACTCGATGGCCAAGTCATACCATATGTCAAGACGCACAGATTTCTAGGCGTATTCATTGATAGAGACCTCTGCTGGGGCCCACATGTGGCCCACTTGAAGAAGAGGCTGATAGAAATCGCTAACTTATTCAAGTATCTCGGAGGCAAAACCTGGGGAACTTCAGTACATGCAATGATGAAATTGTACAAGACGCTTTTCCTTGGCTATTTGCGCTACAGTTTGTCTGTGTTGACCAACACCTGTAGAACCAGCATTCGGACTCTCGAAAGCATCCAGGCTATGGCTCTGCGAGTTTGTCTGGGGCTACCGCGATGTTCATTAACAGCTGAGGCAATCGAGATCGCTAATGACTACCCACTAAAAACGCATATCATGATGGAAGTGCTCAGAGCACACGTGAGGCATCTTACTCGTGCCCCTGCCCATTATCTAGCTTCACTGCCAGAAGCCCGACCTCGTGCCTCATTTTGCCAGACAGTCTTATCATATCGCACACGCATTCCTACGGGATATACAACTCCATCGAGGATATCAACTCCCCCATGGAGTATGACCTATGCACATGTTGAACTCACGGTTCCAGGCATAGGGTCAAAAGCCCGGCTCTCATCTCCAGCGCTAAAGCAGCTTTCTCTTTTCTTGTTGTATGAGAAATACAGTGAGCATACTCATCTATATACTGACGCTTCAACTAAAGTGGATGGGTCTGCAGAGTCGATAATCTTTCCTTTAACAGCGACAACGGTGAAGTTTCGTTTATCCCGCCAGACATCTTCGACAGCTGCGGAACTTGCTGCTCTACGTAGCGCAATTGAAGTCATTAAACACCAAGAAGCCAAGAAATGGAGCGTGTTCACGGACTCTAAGGCAGCACTACAGTGTTTGATATTCGCCTTGCGCCGGGGACCTCATGAACAACTAGAGCTGGAAATTAGAGAGCTGCTTCAACACCTCTTCGACGAAGGACACAGAATCACGTTTCAGTGGCTTCCAAGTCACTGCGGCATACTGGGCAACGAACATGCCGATGCAGCTGCCCGAGCAGCACACGCAGATGGTGAAGAAGAATCTATACCATTTTCAAGGACTGATGCTGCAACGACCATCCAAAAAATTGCTAATTAAAATCCCTGTGGAACGCCGAGTGTTTACGGCACACGCGACTGCATAGACTGGATGTGTCTCGTCGACTCCGGCCTCCGTCTGGACTCTCTTGACTCGAGACAACGGGGCTTTGCCGACTCAGGCTTGGTGTCGCCTTCACCAAGGCTTTCGCCTTCCGAATTGGCATGGAAGACAGTGCTTCTTGTGGTCATTGCGGCAGCGATGAAACTATTGAGCACGTTCTCTCTCACTGCCCTCGTTACAGCGTGCAAAGACGGCGATTAGCTGCTGCGTTAGCTCGCCTTGGCGACAGACCTTTGTCTGAACAATCAGTGCTGGAAAGACGACATGATTTGTGTGCTCACAGAAAATCAATGAAGGCCTTACTGAATTTTTTGCGTTGCAGCGGCCTATTGTATAGACTGTAGCACCCCAGCTCCCTCCCCTTTTTTTGCGCACGTCTATTTCCCTCTTCGCTTTCTTTCCAATCTTTCTTCCCCATTCCCCCTTCCCCTAGTGCAGGGTAGCAAACCGGATGCTTCATTATCTGGTTAACCTCCCTGCCTTTCCCTCATTTTATTCTCTCTCTCTTAACAGGATGAATCGGAAGAGATATGAAAGTCTGTTGGAGTTTATAGAAGGAATGTATCTTCTTTTTGAAAACGTAAATGGAGAAACTTTGTTCAAATATTGTCATCAGCTCGTTTTTGTAGTGCAATGCTAAAGCATATCATGCAATGCTAAAGCGTGCAAGAGATCCCATATGTAAGACAAGTTTACGGTGCCTCTAGAATCGACAACCGTCCACTTCAAATCTTACTTGTCTTTGGCCCGCCCTATTAAACCATTAATCCGTACTTTATGCTGGTATTTGGTCTAGCTTTGAGTAAGGAGGCTGCGCCAGCCGTATACATCGAAAAAATAGTTCTATTTTTAAGGAACATCGGCGCCTGCAAGGTTAAGTTCTACAACAATGCTTGAGATTACCAAGGTGTGCTAACACGGCCACAACGATTGTCATTACCAAAGACCACCGATTATGAAATACATAACTGGGGACACACTCCGGGCTTATATTTGCCATATATTTACACTGCCTGGCCAACACTTCGCTGGCCTACCACTAGAATGACCGAAGGCAGAGATCTGCACAGTTGTCGCAGCTAACCAGCGTCCCATCTCCAAGAGGTTCTCACCCGCAACGATACTGCTAAGCCCGGAGTGGCGCCTGAAAAGACTTTCCGAGCACATTGAAGTGTCGACGATATAAAAAAGGCTAGCCTGTCATCTGCAGCCACCAATCGAACCTCATTTGACCTTTTGCATGTATCGTATGCTAACCGAACACATACACATACAGACGGTTTAGTATCGGAAAGTTCAACGGGCGCCTTTGTGTTTCCATCTCGCTCAATCACTGTCAAGTTGAAGACTTCACACGTCACGACATCGAAAGGCTAAGAGCTCGCCGCCCTTCAAGCCACAATGAAATTTCTTATGCGAGAGTTTCCTGGTAAATGGTCTATTATATTCTGTGGCTCTAAGGCGACCCTTCAATTTGTGCGAAGTCTACGACGCAGGAACTACCCTTAGTTGGTGTCTTAAATCAATAAAATCAGTCATCGTGCCACTAACGAAGATGATATATAGTCTTTAAATGACTGTCTGGTCACAGTGGTATTAGTGACGTGGTCACTAGATAAAAAAGAAGGTGCGGCCTGTTGCGTCACGACATTGTCAATGGGCCAGTGCGTCTCCACTGATTTGACAGTTGCAGCCGCTTTTTTGATAAGGGAAGTGATACTCCACCAATCAAAGCAGACGACACTTCGCGTTACATTGTCGTCACTCAAAAATTTCAGTGGCTTTGTGGAATTTTTCGTCCTTTTTGTATTTTATTGTGCGTGGGTGGTAGCTTGCCTCGTATTTCCTGTGTTCAAGTACGATTCTTTTGTGCTCTCATGTGTGGCAGACATTTTTTTATTGGTAGGACGCCGCGAACCTGTTGTTGTGCGCTGAGAAGCTCAAACGCGAAAAATTACGCTACTGTGAAATGGAACATAACCTACCAGAGTGTGTCTAGTGTGTTCTGGTGTAATCTGGTGGATACACCTGTAAGCGGACGAGGCGGGCCGAAAGGCAGGAAAAGATTCTAATCGTAGAAAGAAGACTGCATAGGCACAAACAGTGGACCAGAGGGCACGACGAAGCTTTTTGGGACATGTCAGCATTGTTGAAACTGACTGACAGGGATTCCAAGAAAATGGAACTCTCGCTGAACGCATCGAGACGCTGAAGTGTCAATGTGCTTTTTGGCGCGTTTTCAAAAAAGGCTTCCTGGGCGCTTACATATTCAGCCGTAACCCCATACTTACAGCTAAAACAGAAAATAATAAGCACGAGCAAGTCCTGTTTTGCTGCGTCTACTCGAAAGGCTAAGCATTGGAAGACTCAGTTTTCCTGTCCCTACTCGCTATAGGCTGTGTGTTCTGGCACTACCATCAGATTTCGTGAACTGCATTGCTTGGTGCAAGCAGCGCGTTCGATGATCTCCACTTTTTGCCGGAAAGTGTGGGGCGACACCAATTGTTGCTGGACCTTTTTTTGAACCTGGAGCTGGAGTCTCTGGAGTCTCTGGAGCTGGAGCTCACATCACACCCTACCTAGAAGTCCAAGTCCACTTGAATAAAGAAAACAAAACTAATCTGGCATTCCACCTTCCTTCAGAAGTTCAAGTCTAGTTGGAAATGAAAAAAAGAATATTGTGTCGAAAGGTCGAAGTCCTGCAGATGAGGTTGCGTACAATGACGCTGGGGTCGTCGACTAGGAGGTTGCGCGGAAGCTTCATGTGCGGATGAAGGTAAGATGTCATGACAGGACCGGGTGGAGGTTTTTTCACATGTGGGAACTGGCCCTCCTTGCAGCTCTGTCCTGATGACTTGGTTGTCATATTGCTTAAAATCGTAAATTACTTCTCCGGAGGTTCGGTTTGTGTGCTTGCTTTCTTGGAACTAAACTTGGGATTGTGCATCTGCCAGTATTTAGATGTGCTTGTGCTTCTTGCGCCGTTTCTTACGGTTGGAAAAGCCCAATGTTGTGCCACTCTTTTCGGACTTCAAAGTAGTCTCACCACCACTCGAAAAGTGAGACTTGGAAGTGGACTGCAAGGCACTGGGTGACGGTGTTGACCACTTTTTCTTCGTGCTGTTTATATGCACCTTAGGGGGCACACTGCCAGGAGTTGGCTTTAACATTTGTGCGCAAAATGCAAAGAAGCAAGTTGAAGGAAGAGCTTGCTGTGGCACGTATGCAAGCAATTATTCCACGGAGGACACTACAGGGACGGGGACTGCAAGAGACGGGTGCACAGGGGTAGGCGTCAGCTCTAGCACTGTCGGTGTCGTGCAACAGTTTGACAGAACTGCAGCATATTTGCTGAGCTGCGCAACAGTGATGCCATGGAGTTGCTCTTCGCAGACCTTTAAGAGCTGAAATGTCTTTGGGATGGTGACAGACACGTGGCAGTTCACCTCTGCATTCTGGGACACTGGCGAAAGATCAGCATATGGCACTGCCTGTGCAAATGCTTTGTTTCCTTGTGCACTTTTCATGTCGCACTTAGAGTGGTGAGCAACTACAGTGTCCGTTTTGTTGTCATTCTCAGACGGCAAATAGTCAGTGGCAAGTTACGTGTTGTACGCTTCGCTAGGATGCAGTCCAAGCGAAGTTCTTTAGCTGTGCTGTGAGGGCTCGCTCGTGCACAAAGGTTCACAAAGGGGCAGCATTTCTGAAGTAGGAGTGTTCTGCAGTGGCGATGAACGTGACATTTCTGAAGGCAATGGGCTGGAAGAGCTTGCCTGGATTGGGTTCGTGGTTTGGAGATGAACTAGGGCATTTTTGTTGAGCTTGCTCCACAGTGGTTTGTTCTCGTCAGGCTCTTGCTCGGCTTGGAGAGGCTCGGCTGTTGACCGCAAGGTGTCAAAACGCGGCAATGCAGACGTCGTCAAAAATACTTCATTTCATATCCTTGGAATAGTTCTTTGCATTGCACGACAACGTTGAAAGATGGCTGGTACATGACAATTAACTTGGGAGGTTTGAAGTGGAGTTCGGCTTGAGCTGCGCTAAACCAATCTTCACCTAGAATCGGAGAAGGGCGTTCCATTCAAGGATATCTGCTTTGACAATTGCAGATAGTGGTCCAATGGTAATTTTTAAAAAGGCAGATACTTCAGGCACAACAGAGTTTCTGCCGACGACGAGCAAAGGTATTTTGGTGCATGGCTCAATTTCAAGGTTTGATGGATGATTTTCTGCAACAATTGTGATATTGGAGCCACCGTCAGGAAAGGCGCTGATCTCTCCCGCTACGTTGACTTCAGCAGTAACCATGGCGCATCGCAATATTAATCCGTACCTGGTGTTGTCGATGAGGCCCACACATGCTGTTAGTGCTTTGGGGACTGTCTGTCGTTAGCAGGTTGCTTTTGGGCAGTACATCAACTTGCAAGGTGACCTTTTTGTTGGCATTTGTAACAAACAGCCTCTCTGAAGTCTTGCCCTCTTCTGTATGCTGGGGAACCATACTTGGCTGAAATTGCTTTGTACCTTGTCTCTTGGTCATCAGATTGTAGGCTGGCGATGAGAAGAGGTTGCATCATGCTTGTAGTATACTGGAACGTGTAGCATGCTGTTGGGTGTCCACAGTGCTGTCAGTGCCAGCAGTAGCACTCTAAAACTGGGGCTTTCTGAACTTTCCTACAATTTTCTCTGTCGGCTGCGGAGATCGGATCAGGCACGCATGGCCGAGTGCTCTATCCAATTTTGTTACAATGTTGGGAATTTCTTCCACAGTATGGGGTCGTTGGACTGCGATAGATGCGGCTACCTGGTCGTCGCAAACGCCTTGAACGAGGTATTCGATGCGTTTCTTGTCAGTAATGGGAACTGGGAAGTGAGACATGATCTTGAATTTTCCAAAACCATACTGCTGCGGGCTCTTTCTGGCTTTCTGTGTGAAGACTGTGACCTTCTGTGGCCACTGTATGATTAAAAGTGGCTTGTCCAATTGTTCTTGGAGTCCTAATTTCCAGATGGTCCAGGTGGTAGGCTGACGCCCTGTTGAGGCATGCCAGTATGCTGCGAATTTTCCAACAGTTTAAGAGAAGTGGATAGAACAGTCGACCATGCGTGCCTGATATGATCTCCGTGATGACGAGGAGAGGCACGTCTTCCCATTGTGCAAGTCGGTAAACGTGCTCGAGCTCTTGTATTCAGTGCTTGAAAGTCGGGGTGCCACTTCCCTTGAAAGTAGGCCGCGAAGCTGATAGACTCGGCAGCGTTGTCACATGCACTTGGTTCATATGACTTGTCATCGTTGTCATCATCACGGCCATTTTCTGGTTAAGAAAGGCTGCCATACGTTGCATGTCCTCTGCTGGGTCTGACGTGAAGGAGGGCATGGCTGGGAATGACATCGTAGGCGCTGGCGTTGCCGCTAGCGGCGTGGAAATGTCAGGCGCGCTTGGCTCAGGTTCGTGAACTGGCGGTGGATCTTTCGCAATAAGAACGAAATGTCGGTCGATAAGTTCCTCCTTGTTGCCGGTGGTAGAGAGGCTGTGGCGCTGCAATTCGTTGCGAATTAACCGCACATTCATGGCGGTGAGGTCTTCGGCGATGGCAACACGCCGTTTGATGACCTTTATCGTCGTTGACACACAGGGCTGGTTAGGCTTAGGGCTTGCGGGAAGGTCTTCGGTGGTGGCAACACGCCAGTTCATGACTTATATCGTTGTTGACACACAGGGCTGGTTAGGCTTAGGGTTTGTTTGGCGATCAGCAGTGTTTGCTCGAAGTCATGGTGACTTACCTGGCGGAAAAGTGGCTGTAGCAGTTTTCAGACATCGACTGCACCATATGTGATAAGACGAGGAGCGCCGAAAGGCAAGGAAAGCTTTTAATCGCAGAAAGAAGACTGCATGCAAGCAGCGCGCTAGATTCTCTCCGCTCTTTGCCAGGAACTGCAGGCAATGCCTCCTCTAGAAAGATGCCTGGGAAATGGCTCGTGCTCCCAGCGGAGTTGGCCTGACTTCAGTGTTAAACAAGATTCGTGTGGTGGCGCTCGCGACCGACACTATCTACCTGGTGGCGGGCGGTACCAGCTAAGCGCTTTTCATCTGCGGCCAATCGGGGCGCGTCAGTCGAGAGTTGTTCGAGACCTGCAAGTGTGCACCACTGTTTCGGAGGCTGTGCAAAGTGTTGCGTCGTTGCACCGTCCGCCACAGGTGACGCTAGCGACCGAGAACATTTTAAATTCAAGGAAGGAAAGGGCGTGGCAGCTGTTTTTCTTCTCATGTGGCAGGCATCTTTCTAGAGGAGGCGTTGCTGCAGGGCGACAGCCAGGGTTGTTTAACCTTTTTCTTGAACCCACTATCTCTGGAGCAGGAGCTCACACACCAGATGAAACTGTCCTTTTCTGTTGTATGCACCAGTCTGGTTGGCTGTGTTTTGGTGGAAATACCGACCCACTGAGGCCTCTCCTGGTGAGATGTATTCTGGTGTGATGTGTTCTGGTGTGAATATTGACCCGGTGTGGTGTGTCCTGCGCAAACGCCACCCAGTCTGACGTGTTCTGCTGGGAAGACCACACCGGTGTGCTGTGTTCCGGTGGGATTAGTTCTGGTTGAATGTGTTCTGGCCGAATTTTTTTTTTGTGGACCCAAAAGATCTATTTTGTGCTTGGGGCTTGGACTAAAAAGTTTCTTCAACCGAAAGCACTCGAACTCACACTACCTAATATTTACGTCAACCAAATTCGCTTGGGCTCAAACTCACGAAAATATTACTCAGCCGGCCGCTCTCAGACTCGTGGCTCAATTAAACTGATGAGTTGACTCATAAGTACTTTAGCTTATAATTAGCGTTTTCAACCATGTTGTTGATGCTCTTTAACTTCCCTGGCATTCAGTGTTAGTACACACCATTCACACAGGAACCAGGAAACACGTTTAACAAAATTTGGTTTGCTATTGATGTTATTGTTACCATGGAGAGTATGTGATATCTTGAAAAACAAATAACTAAGTACCTATGGCCCATACAGCTTATTCAAGCACCAGTGCTATATGAAAAGCATAATGGCGTGCTTCTTGTGTACTATTTCAATGTATTGTGGCATATCTGCATTGTTTCTCAAGCTTTGCGAAAATGTCCGCATCCTCAAGGCAACCTCTGTAATAGAGCTTATCACATCAAGATAGCACAGCTCTTTTTATTTGCAAGCTGAGTTCCTGTGTGCAATCAAATTTTCTGTTAAAGCACCTGCATGTCCATTAACCCGTCACTGTTCGCGTTCAACATGTACAACCTACAGCAATCTGTTCAGTACTTGTTACTACCCCGTTCTGACTTAGACATATATCAGACTGTTTATGCATCACTATAATACCACCACCTCACTATCAAAACTGAAAATATTTTTCTCAGGAAGCTGTATTAAAAATATATATCAATTCAATCCAAACAACTCTACATTTTTGGTACCAGAGCTTTTTAGAGTGACAATACAAAAATTGCTGAAATTCACAGTGCTTCCTCAATGCTTCAAAGCTAATATTTATCATAATTGACGTCCTCCTTAGTTTATAGTGATCTCGTACATTTCACTTTGAGTTATTTTTTGCAATTCAGTAAGCCCAATGTGATTGAAAGACAACTTACACAAGAAATTTTTATGAATAACGTTTTGTGAAAAGATTGTGAGCTAAGGTATCTTGCTTGCAGAGGAGTACCCACGACAATGTACTCGGATAACGCTCTCGCCTTCAAGAGAGCGTCACGGGACCTCAGGAACATCTGGAGTGTCATCAAGAGCTCTTCATTCACATCTTTTCTGCTGAACTACCCCATAGAGTAAACGTTTATCGGGCCAGGGGCACCTTGGTGGGGCGATTGGTGGGAGAGGCTTGTTTGGACTGTCAAGTCATCGTTGCGCAATCTGATGGGTAAAAGCAAACACAGCAGCGAACAAGCTGAAACTATGCTACTAGAGGTTGAAGCGGTTGTTATTTCAAGACCGCTGACCTACACGTATACGAACGCCAAAGAGCCCTCTTCCATATGTCCAGCACATTTTCTTGTTAGGCGTTAATTGTTAGCGCCTCCGCATCAAAACAATGCTCATGATGCCATCAGTGCTCAAACTAGTCGCAGAGACAGCAGCAAAATGTTGAGATACCGACAGAAGATGATGGATCAGATGTGGATGCGATGGAAAAAAGTGTATTTATTAGAACTACGGGCAGTTCACCTATACCCAGCTCATCCCAGCAACTGCCTCCGAGTAAATGACGTGGTGATAATCGACAGCCTGGCATTTCCAGAGGAGTTTGGCCTCTTGGGCAAATCACAGACGTTTACCTTGGACAAAAAGGAATAATACGAGCTTGTCGAGTGAAAGCTCAAGACGGGAAGTTTTTCAGGAAAACAGTACAGAAATTGTACAGACTGGAATTGAGCGATGCTACTGGGGGGCGAGAGTATGTTGGAAAAGAAAAGAAATAAACGTGTGCAGGCTAGTACTGCAAGACAGAAGAAGAAGTTAAAAACAAGAAACGGCGTTCGGTCTGGTTTCTTCGCCAATCGGTAGTTGTCCTTTACAATACGTATACAAAACCCACGAGCGTATACTGCTCTGCCACTTTTCCTTTTAGCTATAAATGTTCTCTGCACTCCTGCTTGACCCTTTGCGAGTCTGTACTTTTACTTTCATGAATAAATCCCCAATACCACCCCCTCTCTGCTGCTTTCTGTTCTAATACAATATTTCCATGCAGAATTTGGATTGCTAGGTGGTTGCTCCAAGTCCCCAATTGTGTTTCTACAAACCCATGTATACCATGAGCTTTTTTTCTATTAGCTGTTCTTCTACCTGTTCTCATTTCAACCTATTCCTGCCACCCTGCATGTTATTATAATTTACGTTTGAATTTCTCAGACCTCGTGCCTACGTCGATTTCCCTCCGGGACTCTACGTGTCACAGACATTGGTGCCACTTTGAAATCGTATCTGTCTATACAACCTGTTCAGTTTAGTTCAGTTCAGTTTATTACCTTAAAAGGCCCCCTTTCTAGGAGCGGCATTACATAAGGCGTGGGGTTTCATTTAGGTTAACAATAAGCAGTAAGAGTTGTTTTAGCATTGAAGATGATAAAATATGGTCTTGAAAGGCAGATGATGAGGCGATGTTGGCGATGTCCCGGGGGAGGCCCTTACAGTCCGTGGCTGCTCGGAAAAAGAACGAGGCAGAAAAAGCAGTGGTGCGCGATGATTTGTGGGAAACCTAAAATGGATGATTGGTTCGATGAGATATGCGTGCTGCGGCTACTATATAAGGTGGCTGATTAAGAGAAGAATGAAATAATTTGTGATGAAGCACGAGAGTTGCAGTGCAGTGGCGCAAAGAAAGGGGTGGCAGTCCAGATTTCGCTTTCAAAGATGAACTACTGGTATCGTATGAGTAAGATGAGTGAATGAATCTGGCAGCACGGTTTTGAAGCGCTTCTAATGCTTTGATTAAATACGCTTGATGTGGGCTCCATATGGCAGATGTATATCCTAATTTCGGTCTGATTAAAGATTTGTACGCAAGTAATTTTACATGTAGGGGGGCTAGGCGGAAATGGCGTTAGAGAAAACCAAGTGCTTCATTAGATGCTGAAACTACATTAGCGATATGGGTACGCCATGATAAATCATAAGACAAGGTTATTCCAAGATATTTATAAGATGGTAATGATTCAATTGCGGTGTTAACAATGAAATACTGGAAGCGATATGGGCTCTGGCGACGAGAAAAAGACACAAGTTTACATTAAGAAGGATTAAGGGTCATTAACCATGTGTTACACCAATTAAGCACGTTGTTAAGATTGGTTTGGAGACACAGGTGATCATGCTGGTTACTAATAGTGTGATAAATGACACAGTCGTCCGCGAACATGCGAATGCTGCAGGATACGTGGTCGGGCAAGTCATTATTATATATTAGGAAAAAAAGGGGACCAAGGATAGATCCTTGGGGAACGCCTGATGCTACTGGGAGCAAGTTAGATAGGTGGCCATTAACAAAGACAGACTGAGAACGGTTAGTGAGAAACTGTTCAATCCAACGAAGAATGATAGGGTCTAGGTGCAGGTGTGAAAGTTTTCGCAAAAGGCGGCGGTGAGGAACTTTATTGAACGCTCTCGCATAGTCTAGAAAAACGACATCAGTCTGCATGTTACGGTCTAGGTTAGTGTGCAAGTCGTGAAGAAAGAGCGCTAATTGTGTTTCGCAGGAATGACCTTTACGAAATCTCTGTTGTGATCGATGAAAAAATTACATGAGTCCAAGAAACTTGCGATTTGAGAGTAAATGACGTGTTCCGCGATTTTACAGGGTACACTAGTTAATGAAATGGGGCAGTAGTTCAAGGGTGAGTCTCTGTTACCTGATTTGTACACTGCAACGACCTTCCCCGTTTTCCACTCATCTGGAATGATTCCTGAGACGAGTGACTGTGAAAAAATCGAAGATAAATAGGCGGCACAAATTGATTTACCATTTTTGAGTAGCTTAGAATTAATTGAGTTCATACCGGCTGATGATGAAGGCTTCATGTTATCGATTACTGATGCAATGCGTTCTTCGAAAAACGAGATAGTTGGCATGAATGCTTTGATGTTAACTGATGGTGACTGTGAAAGTGTGTCAAGTTCTTGAGTAAAGACAGATGTGAATGCGGTGTTAAATATTTCCCCACATTCATGGTCTGTCACTGGTTTATGCGCGTCGTTAGTCAGTGTTATGCCGTGAGTCTGCTTTGGATTTAAAAGTTGCCAAAATTTCCTGGGGTTGCTGGTTAGTAGCTTTGGTAAGTCGTCGTGATAAAATGTATGCTTGGCGTTCCGGATCCCAACTAGATATGACTTTTCAACTTCGAAATATTTATCCCAGTCACTCCGCGTGTCACGGCATTTGGCTGAACAGAAGAGCCGTTTCTTTGTATTTTTCAGCCGTTTTAAACGTACAGAAAACCATAGCTTTTTGTGATTAGTATGAAAGGTAACCCTCGGAATGAACATATTAGTGAGCAAACTTCATTTATTTTTTAATATTGACCAGTTTTAATGTACTGCGCGAGTGGGAAACACTGATTTGTACTCAGAAAAAAAGGTGTTAGGGTCTTCAGTTATTGCATCATAGTTTCCCCGGTCGTAAAGACATATTATGTTTGCGGATGTGTACTCTGGAGCAGAACTGAATGAAAATAGGGCATGTATGGTTTTATGGTCGCTGATTTTTGGGAGATAACTGATAGATAAAAGGTTCTCAGGACTGTTAGTTAGTATTAGGTTTAGGATGTTTGCTGATTCTTGCATAACGCGTGTTGGCTTCGAGACTAACTGACTCAGGTTAAATTTTAAACAAACGTCAATGAAGTTTTTAGCGTCTGCATGACATAATAATGAGGACATGCCTAGGTTATGCCATTCGATGTTCGGGTGATTGAAGTCACCAAAGAGAAGGATGCGAGCATTAGGGTAAGTGGCAACAAGTTGCCTTAGGCTATTATTTGGGTGCCTACAAAAGTCTGGACTAGTATGCGGTGACCTATGACAAACGCCAAGAAGTACTGATAGAAGAGAAGCGTGACAAATGAGCCATAATGATTCAATGTTGGATGTGACGTGTACAACGGAACATAATATACCTTGGTGAATTGCGACCAGAACACCACCCCTTCGAGTACATTTTCAGTAGCTACGATACACGCGGAATTAGGGTAAGTCAGTCAGAATTTCAGCGTGCGAAATATTATCGTTGAGCCAAGTTTTAGTTAGTACCAGTATATTGCTTCCTGATGACAAAACAATGTTCGATAAGAGTTCGCGCTTTGGAAGGAAACTGCAGATGTTAGTAAATATTACGGAAAGTTAGAGTGGTTTGGCAAGTGCTGGGCGTTGTCGGTTTGTAGGTACATGGTGACAGGATGACTGCTATTTGATTTCTTTAACTGTGCTAGACAATTTATCAAAAATATAACGTTTCGGACCGATGTGCAGGGTTTTATACCGTAAAGAGAACTTAGTAGATTTAGCTTTGGCAACTGCTATTAATTGTTGTCGCGCGTGTCGAACGGAGAGCGAAAAGTCCTCTCTAATGCTAAAGTTAGTACTTCTTAGTTTCCGGCCAATTGATAGGATCGAGTCCTTTGTTTTGTAACATAGGAATTTCAAGATTATGGGACGATTTACACTGAACGAATGACGACCAAGGCGATGAGCTCTTTCGAAGTCATGAGGTCCTACGGTTATTACTAGATTATTATGGCAGAAATCGATAATTATTTTTCCGGAATCATTCCATGTCTCGCTGTCAGTAGGCTCGGAGACGCCATAAAAGATGAGGTTATTTCGACGTGATCGATTTTCCGCGTCGTCTAGGTGGTCTTATAACTCCTCGATCTAGCGAGACATGCTGCTTGTGTCTGCCCGCATCTTTTCATGTCGTTTCGGATAGGAATAAGGGCCTGCTAGTGCGCTTCTAGCTCAGTCATCCGCTTGCATAAATTCGTTAATGTTCTATCAGTAGTGTTTAGCCAAGATTTGAGGCTCTGTACTTCGGTAATTACTTTGCATTGGCCTGCGGCTATTTTCTGAAGTTCTGTCAACACGGCAACGTTTCCGCCAGGGCCAGGGTTAGTTTCCACATCTCCTGACAACATCAACAAGGAATGAATAATGGAAACACATTCGGCGGCAATGGCGAGACAGCACCGTGGGCTCGGCAACTGCACCAAGACGTAATTGCTAGTTTCTTTTTTTGCAAACAGCGCATAGGATTTACTAACCTGCATCACAAAGATTAGCGCGTTAGATGCCTGCGTTGAGATGCAGTCACAGAGCCCACGGGGCGGTGCCGGCGGCGGGTGCGCTTTTATATGCAGCGGAGCTGTTGACGTCGATAATGATGAGGCCATCCACAATGCTTTGGCCTCCGGTAGCCACTGCTCCCCTGGCGGCACGGTCATCCCGGGTCGGCTGTTGATGAGCGACAGGTGGTAGCGTCCCGACGCCGCTGCGAAGCACGGCAGTGCTCACCCCGATGACGCACCGGCAAAGATGCGCACCAAGGTCAGCAGTAGCTGGCTGGTGATCATACGGAAGATCGTCTGCATCGCAAAGATTAGCGCGTTTGATGCCTGCGCTGAGATGCAGTCACAGAGCCCACGGGGCGGTGCCGGCGGCGGGTGCACTTTTATAAGCAGCGGAGCTGTTGACGTCGATGATGATGAGGCTGTCCACAATGCTTTGGCCTCCGGTAGCCACGCTCCCCTGGCGGCACGGTCATCCCGGGTCGGCTGTTGACGAGCGACTGGTGGTAGCATCCCAACGCCGCTGCGAAGCATGGGAGTGCGCACCCCGATGACGCACCGGCAAAGATGCGCACCGAGGTCAGCTGTAGCTGGCTGGTGATCATATGGAAGATCGTCTGCATCGCAAAGATTAGCGGGTTAGATGGCTGCGTTGAGGTGCAGACACAGAGCCCACCTGTCAGAGTCCCCCTTGTTATTTTCCTCGTTACTAGCTATCCTGGAGCCCAAAGAGCCTGCGTGTCTCCCAAAAAAAGCTACTGCGCGTCCTGCAAGTCGCCAACATACCTTCTGACCTATTCTTCTCTCGAATTTAATTGTGCCTCGTTAAAAACAACCCCACCTACGTACCTCTCTTTATTTCCACTACCTCAAAGCCTTTCTCTTGACTCATCTGCCAATGAGCGTCGACAGCCGCTGATTGCGATTGCCGTCATGCACCGCTACCTCCGGTATTGTGCATATCACTACCTGTACCTGAGGAGAAATGGCACGCATAGACCTCTTTGGCCAGTGTGGTCGCTAGTCCTACCGAATCTTCTTTTAGGACATTGTTTAAACCACCCACTATTATCACGACGTTTCCTCTATCAGCTTTAGTTGTGTGTTTTGCGCTTGCTTGCCTCATCACTGCTTCCAGCTTACGTCCTGGGAATGTCCCTGTTGAAACCCTCTTGTGAACAATTACCCTCTCTTTGATTTTTTTCTGCGCGTCTATTTAAATTCGAGTCTCGGCGATTATTTCGTACTCCAACTTTTCTGCTAGAGTGTCCCTCACCTGGTCGTTACTTGTGCTTGTACCGCCGGCTGCTTTGTCCCCTGCCACCCTCATCACTACTTCGCTGAAGCTGGGTCTTCTGACCACTGAAGTGGTGGAATCTGTTTTTTTCGAATGTGTTTTTTTTCTGTCTTCTCCGCCGTTCTTGGTGCCGAAGCCCTACCATTCCCTACATCGGCCGCTTTTTTTGTTTACTTTCGCTAGTGCCTCCTCTGCTTACCTGAACATTTATCCCAAAGGCCCTTTTTCCTTTTTAATAACCAATGGTGTCTCCAGCTCGGCAATTCTTATTAGCAGTTGACTCTGGGAAACGATCATTTTCCCAATTTTTTCTTTGACCTCATGCTGCCTACACCAAAAGTTAGCCTTTGCTGCATTCGCGTCTACACTAGCCTTCTTTTCCAAACTCACCCCGCATTCTCAACATTTTACAGTATTTTTAACCTCGTCTTTCTGACGACAATTGTCCTGCTGAATTGTACCATTCGCTAAATACAAAACGCGGCACACGAAGACCCATGCCCTAAGCGAAATATGCCTAAGCTCAATACAGAATTTTGTGTGTTCAGATCACGAATGTATGTGCACACCCACCTTTGTGTGGCAGGAGAATAAATAACGCACACAAACAAGTAAATGTTAGGTGACTCACCCCCCAAAAGCTGTGCAATTCAATAAGTGCTATTAGGGTTTACAGTGTTGCCCTAATAATTATAAAGGCAAGCTTCAAACATTCGTAAACACTTCTCTGCGCAATCTATCGGGAACCCTCACAAAACACGTCCATCCACCGTGCCCATCGGACGTGTACTGCTCGGCTACGTAAGACGTCATGTGTATTGTGCGCCCACGGATTTCCAGTTCCTGATTTGTCAGCATGGAGGCATTCCACATCGCTATAGAAATTGCTGAATCCTACATCAAAGACGAGGAACTGGATGCAGTGTGGTGTCAAAACGGTATGCGCACGTAAAACTTCGTTTTTCTCGAATAGCGTTTACTGTAGTTTTGTCAACTTCAATGTGCCTTTTTTCAGAAAGCACTCAATTGATTCCAGTGAATCTTTTTTTGTGCGAACCGCAAGAAGTTAGAAACAATATGAAATAAAAAAATGCTGACTTTACAAAAAGTAAAGCTGCAAAAAATTACACAATACCCGTCCCTGGTGGCATTATGCAAGCACTATTTTTATTCTTAACAAAAGCTTCTTAAAAGTGGTATATTTTATAATTCAGATTTAATCTATGAGTCTCTCAACATCATCGCTAAAACTGGTTGCATTCATTTCGGTAGGTTCAGAAAAAAGGTACAATAAATGAGAGAACCCCCTTTAGTATTTCTGTGCGGGCCATCGAAAGAATAAGCAAAAAAGGGTGTAACTTGATACCCAGTGGCATTTTTTGTGAGCACGTAAAATTGTATGAGAATACTTGCTGCCTTTTTTAAGATATGACGCAAAACATGACATATACCGGTAACTCTACCTCTTGAATGTGTGAGACGACATGGAAGCCAAAGAAATCTGAAAGTCCAAGCAATCAAGTACAGTAAGAAAGAACAGCCTTCAGACAAACTCATATGCCAGTCTCGGAACATACGTTCGGCTGCAAACCTTTCTATTGTGGATTATATGGCACACAAGGTGCGCCTACATTCGATGCATAGCAGACTGCGGTAGCCAACGCGCTTTCATACGATACGATGTTTTTAAGACGCTAGGACTGAAAGAACTATGGATGAGTAGTCTGAGTCTTTCAACAGACAGGATCTTTTTCAAGGCTGCACCGCATCGTGGACCTTTGATTGGGTAGCCAGACAACAGCATGGAACACTTCATTCGAGCGATTGAGATTACCTTCATTTACAACGACGTAGTACAGGTACCAGTGAACCATGCATTTGTAAGTAAAAGTGACGACAGTGGATTTCCCATTGTTGATAAGCTATTTTCACCAAGAATTGTCACTGTACCTGAAATAGTTTCTTACTAGTAGTGAATCACTTGTGGTAGTTATTGACAGGAGAGATTCGACGTTGGCTCAGTAATAATGACTTAGTCTTGTATCTACATTCAGATGGATGTTTCAAGGGCTACTCTTCTTCATTACATCGGTCAAAATAGCCTCACAAGTGAGCATACTACGTGTGAACACTTCAAGTGAGGTGACCGATAAGGTTCTATGAAAATTCTGGAAACTTGAAAGCACAAGGATATTATTTGAGGATGACAGCGAAGCCAAAAGCAATGCATCGGTTCTGGAATTGTTTAAAAAAAACTCTAATTTGTTGACGGTCGATACGAGGTTGCTCTCCTACAGAAAGAATACGAAAAAAAAACTTGGTGGTAATTCAGCCTTAAGGAGATTCTTGTCTCTCACAAAAAAATGAAGCGTAATCTTGATTTTGCACTGGAATAGGAGTCGTCGATCAGCACCTGTATGCAATTGGGACATGCTGAACGGGTGTCCAAAGAACCAGAAGAAAGTGACAGGCTACTATCTAGTATTTATTAATTACTGCATCATGCCATCATACGAAGTGCGTCTACGACTACAAGGGTACCTGTGCTCTTCGACGCATCAGCACGTGTACCTAATTACTCTTCACTAAACTAATGTTTATAAAGATGTCCTAATCTTCTAGCTGACTTGCTGGCTCTTCTCAAATGATTCAGGAGAACCCAATTGCTTTAACAGCCGATATAAAAAAGGCATTTTTATGAAATCTATACTAGAAATGAAGATCGAGACGCCCTGCGTTTCTCTGGTTCAAAGACGTTCAAACTACAGCAAATCCGGAACTTGGAAACGAAGAGTGGAGGATGACAATGCTTCCCTTGGGAACTGCAGCAAGCCGATTTCTACCAGGCACCACTTTGCGACAATACCTGACGCCCATTCAGGGCAAACTATGGTTTACAGCCCAGATTTCATGTGAATTATTATACGTACATGACCTTGCCGTCAGCGCTCTAAGAGAGAAAGAAAATAAGGTAATCTCCCGAGAAGCCTATTAGATGATGGAATCACCTTGTATGCTCCTCAAGAAATGGGCGTTAAACTCGAAAACTTAACGCCAGCTGTTTGCTGCGACTGAGGAAACTGATGTTTCTTCGTACTCAGTGAAAGTGCTCGGACTTATATGGAACCCTTCGACAGACGTTATGATGGTTGCCTCAAAGTTGGCACTTGAATTCCTGCAGACAAAGTGAAAACCACGCAAGAGATCTGTGCTGCAAATGGTATCAAGAATATTTGAACCGATGAGGTTGATTGCACCCTTCGTCATACAAGCAATGCTGCTATTTCAAGGGCTGTGGAAAATGAAATTTTATTTGAACGAGGAGCTACCAGAAGAACTTAGTATAAAGTGGAGTACATGGTGCTCAGAAATACATCAAATTCAAAGGACGGTAAAAAATAGTTGGGCAGATGTTTTTCCTTGAGATGGAATTACGCAACTACACCTGTTTTGTGATGCCAGTAAAAATCTTATGGAGCGTGGCGTTTCTTGTTATCGAGGGTAGATATCAAGGGTATGAATCTTGGGCGTTTTTGAGATATCAAAGGTAGCTCCTTTGCGGAAAATTGCGCTGCCCTAATTCAAGCTTCTGGGAGCGGTGATTGCAACTAGGTGGGTGACGCTTTTTATTAGGTCTCTGAAGACGTTTCAACACAATATAAAGGCTACTTTATGTACCGACCCCACCTGCGTGCTTTATTGGATCCGAGCGGCGCCAATTACAGCTTCGCTCTTTATATTCATTCAGAACTGTGGAAACGCACGCCTTCGAGAGAAATCATCCAGCATAACAGATAAGGACAGGGGCAAAGCTGAAAGCTAGTGCATCAAAAGAGTACAAGCAGAGGTATACTTGGCAGTGATTAACAAAGTTCAGAAAGTAAGATCGTTATTTACAGTTGAGGGTCAAGACGCTCTATCCTTTTCTGAATATGCAAAGGTAACTGCATGTATGAGGCAGGCTACCGTTAACTCAAGAAGCAGAAAGAGTAAAGCATCCTGTTTTTTTTCCTCGACATAATGACTTAACTACTATTACGTGACTGTCATGGACAAGTTCTTCATAGAGATGTACAAGACACCCTAACTGAAGCTAGAAAAAACTTTTGGACACCTCACACCAGAGAGGTCGCCAAGAAAGTTATTGGTGGATGTAATGCATGTGCAAAGTATGAAGCCAAACTAGAGAGTGCCACTGTGGCCCCCTTGCCAAGAGGAAGAGTTTGTCGCTCCGATTCTTTTCAGGCTGCGGGAATGGGTTTCGCCGGTCCACTGTACGTGAAAATGGACAAATTATCTTCTAAGAGTAACATAGCTATATTCACGTTCGTTCGCACAAGAGCTAATCACTCAGAACTAATCTCCAGTGTATCAGTGTTGTATATGCGCCATCAAACTACGTCATCATGTGCAAACTGTCATTTTGCATGCGCCAGGCTCATTTTTGATTGTATTCTTTCTTCCCTTTTACCTTTCCACTTTTGCCTATGTACATGCTTGCAATTTACGCTTTTTGAGTTGTTCCCACCTGACACGGAATCGTCAACGACTCCGTTCCATCAAAGTGGTGGCCAGACTGACGCCGCTATGCAACACTGGCGACGAGTCAAGAAAACACCCACGCAGTCAAGCAGCAATTCGAAGGTAAGCATCTAGTTACAGCCGCACCATTACCAATGATGGCCTCCTACATATTTCCGAACTTCGACGACACCACAGATAAGTGGAAGCCATACGTTATCAAATTTGAAGCGTATTTCCAAGCAAATTCTATTCCGAATTGTGCTAAGGAGAGAGCACTGCTAGTAGCTGCACTTAGCACATCGACGATACAAATCTTGCTGGAAGAATAGTACCCGCAGAGCCCAACAGCCTGAGCTATAACGATGTAGTAAGGGTGTTCAATGACCACTAGGACGCGAAGCGTGACGAAATTACTGAAAGCTTCCAGTTTTTCAACCGTTGCCCACAGGATGGGGAATTCATTCAGAATCCGAAGCATCGCAGACAATTGCAATTTCGGAAGCTCTCTGAACAGCCTACTTCGTAACCAATCTGTGGCGTACGTTATGTGCTGTGCAGAGGCAACTTCTGGCAAAGACAGATTTAACTCTGCAGAACGCTGAGTTGGTAGCGATGGCCACCTAAACTGCCGAAAAAGACACCAGGACAATGTCGGTGGACGTACCACCTGTTTTTAAAGTAGAAGCTAATCACAAGCTACCATCGGGATCAAGCATGGGTAGTTCAGAGGGATTGGAGGGTAGTAGTTTGGCAGTGCTAGACATGACAGAAATAGCTGCAGATGGAAGAATGCTAATGCACGGTGCTACGCTTGTGGCTTAAAGAGGCACCTGGCTAAAGCGTGTCGCAGTGGCATTGGTAAAGATGTTGCCGCCCTCGGCGTGTGGCTCACACGAAAGCTTTGAACGTAGAAGCGGCTACTTCAGAAGAAGACACCAGCGATAGTGCTCAAATCTAGACGTTAGCATCAGCACGGGAGAATTCGTTTTAGCCACCGCTAAGACGAACGTTCAGTTGGGGAGGCGGGAACTTATCAATGGAAGTTGACCCAGGTTCACCGGTGTGTGCCATATTGTGAGAGCTTTTTTAAAAAAACGTCGCAAATGCTCGCCCAGCTTGCAGCCTTCACACATCAAGCTATCCTGCCACAGTGGAAGGTTGCCGATGCTGGGCGAGCTACAACTTCGTGTGAGATACCGCAACGTTGCTGTTGACTAATCTTTTGTGAATATAGATTGCCATGGACCAAGCTTGTGTGGCCGTTACCTGCTCAATCTTCTGAGAGAAGCTGGCGCCCCAGAACTGCGAGTGGCACAGGAAGGTGAGGCAACGGGTGTTCATGCCCAATGCAGTACCTACAAGGATGTTTTTTCGGAAACCTTGGGGTTGATCAAGAGACCACCAGCCAGCCTCCTGCTTAAGGACGGCGCTGTTCACAAACACTGTAAGGTGAGACCCATACCATATGGTTTGCGTGAAAGTGTCGCAAGAACTGAACCGGTTTACGTCCCTACGTCACAAGTCAAGCATTCTAAATGGGTGACACCTATTGTGCCCCTTCTAAAGACGGCTCGGTAAGAATATGTAAAAACCTTAAAGTCACTATCAATCCTGCTTGTACCACAGAGCAGTACCCACTTCCGGTAACTCAAGGTATTTTTGCCTCATTAGAAGGAGGCCAGTTGTTCAGGGCTCTCGACTTGCGGGATGCACATAGTCAGGTGGTTCTGAATGAGGACTCTCAGAAGCTTTGCGTTATTATTACTCAAGAAGGCCTGTTTTCTTACGATAGGCTCCCTTTCGGCATTTCTTCCGCTCTGCGATCTTTCAAAGAAAAATTGACACATTACTGTTTGACCTACCTGGCGTTCAGACCTACTTGGATGACGTTCTGGTATCTGAAATAGTGGGCGATTGCGAAGCACGATTAAAAATTGTGTTGGAATGGTTCCGAGAGCATGACGTAAAGCTCAGATACAGTGCAAATTTAGCCAGCTATCGATCACTTATATTGGGCATCGTATTGATCAAGCCGCCCTTCATCCAACTGAGAAGAATGTAGAGGCTATCGTAAATGCACCTAGTCGCGAAAACCTAAACAAGTTACATTAGTTTCTCAGAATGATAACACTTTGTTCTAAGTTTTTGCTGAACACATTTGACACGTTGTTTGCATTGTACCGACTGTTGAAAAAGAACGCGCGATCGCAGTGGAAGTGATCACAGGAATCTGCATTTCGCAAGGCACAGCAATGTCTTAAACACCCTGAGGTATTGGTGCAATTGGACCCATTGAGACAACTCAAGTTAGAATGCCACGCATCCGCTCGCAGGATATGCGCCATATGTTTTCACACAATTGGAGGCACTAACAGGTCAGTCAGATTCCAGTCAAGAACTCTGAAAAAAGCGGAAAGGAATTCTTCTCAATAGGAACGAGAAGCGCTGGCACTGGTTTTTGGAGTTACTAAACTTTGGGGCTATCTTAAGGTCGAGAATTCGCCCTGGTTACCGACACCCACCCACTGCTGCGACTGCTGCGACCCGACCGACAGACGCCTGCCAAGCCGCAGGTAGCGTGCAACAGTGGGCCCTGTACCTGGAAAGTTACCGCTACAAGCTGCAATATGCTCCAGGATGGCAGCTACTGAATGCGTATGCACTCAGCAGACGGCCACCACCTGCACAGATCCCACTACGGAACCCGTGCCTGAAAAATACGTATTTCGAAAAGTATCGATGAAGCGATAGTCACAACGCGCGTGCTTAAGGACCTGACCGCCGATGACTCAGTGTTAGCTCGTGTAAAACAAAACGTGTTGCACGGAGGGCCGAAAGGCGCAGGACGGCTTGACCCTTCCTTAGTTCCTTTTGCTGATCGTCAGCTGGAGCTATCTCTGCCACACGAACTCGTCTACTGGTGACATCTCACCGTCATACTTGTTGCAGCACGAAAGCGTTTGTTGCAATTATTGCATGAGACGCATCAAGGCTCCTCGGCAATGAAAACAGTGGCGTGACAATCGTTTTGGTGGCCTGAACTGGACCGTGACATAGAGTTAACAATAGTGCACCGTAACAGCTGCATTAGAAATTTGCCTATGCCTCCCACAGCTACACATTTAAACTGGCCGAAAACACAAGAAAAAAGGTCGCGGGTGCACGTTGACTTTGCAGGGACAATAGAAGGTAAAATGGTTTTCGTGGTTGTCAATTCTTACACAAAATTGATAGAAGCGGTGCCACTGAACCATGCTACTTCGGCAACCACTATTCCGCCTGCGCGAAATGTTTAGCTGTTTCGGGGTGCCGAGAAATCTGGTGTCTGACAATGTAACCCTGTTCACCAGTAACAAATTCGCCATCTTTGCTGACAGAAACATTACGTACCCAAGAACCGCTCCTTTTAAACAGCAGTCCAGTGGAGTGGTGGAGAGGGCAGTCAGGACGATCAAGGACGGACTGCGCACTATGAAAGGCGGGAAGCCCGAGCGTAACCTTACTCGTTTGCTGCTAAATTACAGGAAGACTCCACAAAAAACCAGAAAGTCTCCAGCTGACTTGTTGCTGGGGTACCAGATATGGTCACGCCTTGACACGTGCTTTCCTGCGTCGGCGGGGCTCAATGTTAACGAGGAAAGTGACGAGTTGTTGCCACAATGAACTGTGATTTGCATGTGCGCAACTACGTGTCCAGTGTTAAATGGATACTAGGAAGGGTAACAGCCGCATCGGGAGGACAGATGGTCACAGTTGAAACTCCACAAGCAAGCGTTCGGCGGCACATTGATCAAGTTTTTCCTCGTACGGCGTCTCCGCTAGGTGAACCAGCATGCACCAACCTGGGCACACTCTAAGCCAAAATTACCGAAAAAAGACTAACGGGGCCCAATATGCGCGCGTGATGAACGAATAAACCGCTGAGGAGGAACCACAGAGGGAAGCATGCCGCGTTCAAACTACTTAGTCTCCAAACACACTCCAAAGGAATGAACCGCCCACGAAACGCGGGCAGTGCAAAAAGCGTTGCCAAGGTCACTAGCCATTTTCCTCCTCTCCTGGCTCAGTCTTTTCCCGTATTTCGCTGGCGACGGTTCGCGTGGCGTCCCGCTCGGAGTGCTCGACCATGGTCACCTGGATTCGACGATCTAGGAATTACGACGTGGTGCTTATGTGTACGCTTGGATGATAGTTGGCGGCTACTTTTACAATTCGCTGCACCCATGAAGTCTGGAACAAGTCTCTACACGTCACCACGCCGGGCTGTATATCTCTGGCTTCAAGATAGTCACGACCGCCACATGACAGCAACTGTTAGGAAGGCCAACATGGCGGCCGAGAAGGCAGCTGGCCGACCGAATATATACTTCAGTCCGACTCAGGGCTTGAATGAGCACTGGAGTCTTTCGCAAGTAGGTTATCGTTCTTTATTTCGCTCTACTTGTCGCGTGTGCGATACAGACCGCGCTTGCCGGCAACGGGCTCGGTCGTATCGTATATCGCACGCACGAAATGCACCGCCAAGGTGAGCTTGGGCGTCTGCAGTTTGCCTGTGCTTTGCGACTGCCTGCAAATTGGCCGCCATTGCTGTCGGCCTCCCGTTTACTCGCTCATCGAGAGCTCGCCTGTCTTCGCCGCCGCGATGAGCTCCGGGCTGGTGATATTGGGCTTAGACCTCTTCGCTGTGTTGGGAGTAGTCGAAAACACGTTGTGGGTTCTCGTAGCGAGCTTGATTGTAGTATGTCAGGCGCTGTAAGTGCGCCAGCACGGGCTGGTGGGACTTTCGCTAGCGTCGTAACTCAGTGAAAATTGGTCACCATTACAGCTGGCTTTCCCTTCAGTCAGTAGCAAGCAGTTCGGCGCAGTCCGTTGGCCGCGGTGGTGCACTCGCGTTTGCGCACTGCACTTGCTCGAGCTTGTGGAATAGGGCCGCATTACCGTTGATTTCTTTGGCGCTAGCTCTAAACCAGCTCGGCGATGTTCGTTGCGGCGGCCAAGCGTACGCTTGCTCTCCTGTTCAAGTTCGCTGGTGGCAGACACTGCACGTGCAGCGCCGTGTTTGGTCCCGCGTTCGTTTGCTCGTTTAGGAATCGCTGACTTGTTGGCAGCACGGTGGTTTGCGGACTCGTGGCTGTGGCCACGGCTCTTAAGCTGTCGCGCAACGGGGATCAAAATGAGTCTTTGACGATGTGTGACATCATGGTGAGATTATTACCACGTCATTTCTCACGTATGTTTTTATTTCACCTTGCACGTATTTCTCATGAAGCATGAAAACTTGGGCAAGTTGGTAGGACATAACTGAATGCAGGAACAGCTTAACCTAGACGTAAGTACTTCGTAACTACGGAAGCGAAAACTTCACAAGCGAAACTGCAGCGCTCTTTTCTGTCCTCGTTTTTTTTCACTTCCGTAGTTACGAAGTAACTACTTTCAGGTAACGCTGTTCCTGCATTCAGTTACGTATTTCTTATATGCATTTATATTCATCCTCTGTAACGTGTGACACTATTTTCCATACTTATTGTGAAGTCGTGGGCATACATTGTGCTGAAGGCTTTGTGCGCTGGCGTCTGCGATGCCTCTCATCGATCTCTTTCATCAGAGCAGCTTCAAAAGGATTGTGCGAGATGTGAAGGTAAAGTTATTTGTGTGTCATATTTTACACGCATGTTTTTATATTAACTTGCACGTACTTGTCATATGCGTGCATCTTCATCTTATGTCACGTGTGTCTAACTATTTTTACTATCTTATTGTACGTACAGCCAAGAGAACTTAAGAGGCAGAAGGCTGCGCGCGCTGGCGTCTGCAATGCCTGCCATCTATCGCTTCCGTTGGAGGAGGTCCACAACGAGTGAACAAGATGTGACCACGAGACTGACTTGTACATTTCACCACGAATTTACCTAAAAGAACGGAGAAACTTCATGTGTATGTAGAAAAATAAAAGATTTCAATGTCTCCTATTTGTCTTTCGTTGTTGCTGTGACTGCAAAAGCAGTTACACATAGGTGACTAGCTACTTTTTCGCGTGTTCTTTTTTGCACTATTTGTTGCTCACTGCGCAGAAAAGTAGGCGAAAAACTATTAGGCCTGGCGGAAAATAAACAAAAACAATGTTTGAACTGGGGATAAAAAGTTCATCTGATTGGACAATTTAGAGTGGATCAACCGTTCGTCCGGCGAGGTGCAACTGTGAGGACTAACGGTTGCCCGGTAATGTGTAAATGTGGGAATTAACAGTTGCCCTATAAGGTGCGAATTTGAGGGCTAAAGGCTAGTGGTTTGAGGTGAATCGTGGAATAACGGTTACTCACTAAGGTGTAAATGTGAGGATAAATGCTAGTCTCTCGAGCTCATCTATGGGGACTAAGTTTTAGACGCGGTGCCGTTAGTCTTTAAAATGATTAATGGTTGTGACCGCCCTATTAGTCCCCAAAAGGATAAATCACACGCCCTTCTAACACCCTTTTGCTTTAGAGTGCCCTAACGGCAAGGACAATACCCGGACTGCAACGCCCCTCAGCCCACAGCTATTCGCGATCCCCGACGACGCTGCGGTAACGTCTCCTCAGGAGGTTTCAGTTTCAGTTTCAGTTTCAGTTTTATTGAGCATTTTCTTCACAGAGTTGCGAAAAAAAACGCAAGGATAAGAGCAAAAAAACTGCTATGTTAGCAGCTTGACGAGGCTCCTACCCCTTCCAGGTGCTTCCAGACGTCGACCAGCATGCACCGGGTGCTGTTACAAGTTTCAACACCCGCTTTATCCGGGACAGATCAACAAACTACACAACCCCTCCATCTCTCCACGAGTGTACGCAAGGCAGTGCTTCGTTATTAAAAAGGGAGAAATCTTGTACACGTGGTATCAACATACGGCGTCATGCGCGAACCGTTATTCCGCATGCGCCAAGGTTCTTTTTGATTGTAATCTTTTTTACCTTTTCCCTTTCCACTTTTGCTTATATACAGGCTTGCAATAAACGCGTTTCGGGTTGTTACGGGCTGACACGGAATCGTCAACGTCTCCGTTCCTTCAGGGCGGCGGCTGGACTGACGCCGCTATGCAACAATCAGCTGAAAGCTTCATGCTAGCCTTTCGAAGGTTTTCCTCACGTCGTAAATAACCTGCTACTGTATACACGGACAATGCACAAGCCTTCAAGAATACTTCGACAAAAATCGCTTCTTTACTAAGTGCATTGTTAAATGTCCAATTTCAAGAATATTGCTCTCAACAAAGCTTGAATGAAAGGTTATTGCAGAAAGGACCGCATGGTGCGGATGCTTCTGAGAAAGAATGATAAGAACAGTAGGGTTCCTTCTACAGAAGACTATTAGTCAGCAAAGGCTCACGTCTGAAGAGCTGACCACGGTCGTGTACGAAGTAAAAGCCGTGATCAATCCCAGGTCTCTTACAAACTTGTCGTCGTCGCCAGAAGTACTGACCCCAGCCCATTTCTTGGCTGGTAAAAGCATTAAAGGCCTTCCCGACCACAAACAAGACATTGACATTACAAGTTCGAAGGCCCCACTCCCAAAAATATGAATTTACTGCGCACAGCTAATTGAGCACTTTTGGGGACCATGGAGAATGGAGTACCTTCTGAGCCTCTGTTCTGTACACCACGCCAGTGTTCAAGCTCCAGATTATGATAATCTTAAACAGGGTGACTTAGTGATCTTGTGTGAAGACAAAATACTGCTGCAACTTTGGAAGACTGCAAGAGTCATAGAGCGATACCGAGGACGCGATTGATTAATTTGTGGGGTTTTAACGTTCTAAAACCACGATAATTGAGAGACGCCGTAGTGTAGGGCTCCAGAGTTTTTGACCACCTGGGTTATTTAAAATGCACCCAAATCTAAGCACAGGTGCCTACAACATTTCCCCCTTCATCGGAAATGCAGAAGCCAGGACGCAATCAGAACGTCACAAGCTGCTCTGTGAAACTAGCCAACAGGTCTGTTATGTACATCTCTACCCTATTCAACTTTCTTTGTATTATATTACTTGAATGGCGCGCCTTTTCGGGGGGGGGGGGCGGAGAATGTTGAAAAAGTCTTTCTGCAAAATCACGCGTGGACTGAGGAAAGAATGCGAAAATCATCAACAGCGTTCGCTGTGAACATTATGTCAGTACAAGAGCATGCTTTCATGTAGATACTATGAAGTCTTGGTAGTCTTGGTTGCAACAGCTTTTAATTGAGGAAAAACCTTGCTAAACGAACGGGAAGAGTCAGTACACAGCCTATGACGATGATGATGGCACAGAGTGGCCAGGAGGAAGAGGCTAGCGGATGATGGTGATTATGATCTTGCAGGGATGAGAACGATGCAAGTAACAATTGCTCACACTAATTCCCCCACTTGGAAGTGGACATCTTGGCCGCCGTATGTCAAAGTGACGGGGAACGTCGCATCAAAGGTTTCATGCGAGAAACGTGGACAATCTCGGTGCTGCGGGAATGGCGGTCTGTTGGGGCGACAAGTTGTGTCACACGATAATTGACCAGCGAAGTCTGTTCTAAATCTATGTATGGTCCAATGAAGCGTGGTTGAAATTTGTCATAGAGACCAGGAGTGCGAATTGGTGTCAAAATCAGCACCTCGTCACCAGGTTGGAAAGACACAACGCGATAGGATGCGTCACAGATTATCTTCCGCTCGTGCTGTCTCGCTTCAGTATTGATGCGAGCCTGATGGCGAGACTGGGCCAGGCGGGAATTGTATTCTTCGCTAGAAAACTGACATGAATCGCCATGGCTGTTAAAGAAAGAGACGTCGAGAAGGGTAGTCGGGGTGCGTTCGTACACAAGGTAAAACGGTGAGAAGCAAGTTGTACGCTGAACAGCGGTGTTGTAGGCGAAGTTCAAGAATGGTAAAAGGTATCCCAGTTTTTGTGGTCGGGTTGGACGTAAACGGCTGTCATGTCAGCAAAGGTTCAATGAAATTTTTCTGTGAGATCATTTGTCTGAGGGGGGGAGCTTGAAGCTGTCTTGTGAGTAGTTCCAGAAGCGTGCAGTACTTCATTTACCATTTGTGACAGGAACACTTTGCCACGGTCACTAAGCAGTACTCAAGGAGCCCCATGACGCAGGATTATGGCGTGAAGAATAAAGTCTGCAAATTCTACAGCTGAGCCTGTAATAAGAGAGGACGTCTCAGCGTATCGAATCAGGTGGTTCACGGCAGTCACTATCTATCGCTTGCCAGCAGATGTTACTGGGAGAGGCCTGTAAAGGTCGACACCTACAACCTCGAACTGTATTTAAGGGCACGGAAGTGACTGTAGAGGTCCCGCAGGTGCAGACGTCGGCTGTTTATGACGCTGGCATGGGTAGCAGGAACCGACGTACCACGCTACGCTAGAAGAAAGGCCAGGCCAGTAATAACGACATCGAATGCGGTCAAGAGTTATTTTTTAAACCAAGGTGACCAGCAGTCAAGTCATCGTGGAAGGCTTCGAGCACTTGAAGTCGAAAAGACCGTGGCAGTACAGGAACCATGCTATGACCGTCAGGGTGGTAACTGTGGCGGTAGAGAACCCCATTGTCCAGCTTAAAGAGCAGGAGTTGACGACGAAGTCCCGTGTTTGGTGGATGAGAAACTCCGCGAAAGGTGGTTCATCATGCGTCTGCAGTATGGATCGGATCGCTGGCGGGAGATAAATGTTACTCGTCGTCCGAAATGGGTTGCCGTATCGGTGCAAGCGAATGAACTTTGGTAGAGGATGTGGTTGAGTTCTCACCAATGCTGATATGGGTAGGTGGAAGCGGGCAACGAGATAAAGCGTCGGCGTCTTGATGTTTTCTACCTGACTTGTAAGTGTTGTCAAACTCGTACTCCTGCAAGCGTAGTGTCCACCGACCCAAGCGCCCAGACAATTCTTCAGTGTAGAAAGCCAGCATAAGGCGTGGTGGTCCGTAACGATTGTAAAGTGATGGCCGCGGAGATAAGAACGGAACTTTCGCACTGACCAAACCACAGCCAAACACTCTTGCTCAGTTATCGTGTAGTTCTTTTCGGCAGGGGTGAGTACGCGACTGCCATATGCAACAACTTTTTCTAGGGAATACTTGTCGCGTTGTAGAAGAACTGCCCCTATACCAAGGCCACTAGCGTCGGTATGGAGGATAGTCGGTGCCGCTTCGTCATAATGGCAGAACAGAGGTTCAGATGTGAGGGCCCGCTTCAACAGGTCAAATGCCGTTTGACATTCAAGAGACTACATAAAGGGAACGTTGGGAGTAAGTAGCTAGTGTAATGGAGCAGCGATAGAGGCGAAATTCTGGATAAACCGGCGAAAGTAGGAGGCAAGGCCAAGAAAACTGCGAAGCTTCTTCGGTTTTTCGGGACGCGGAAAAGGAAGAACTGCAAAAAACTTTTCAGGGTCGGGCGGAATGCCATCTTTGCTAACTACGTGTCCTAAGACTTTGATAGATTTGCTAGCGAAAGAGCATTTCTTAGTGTTTATTTGGAGCCTGGCGCCAGCAAGGCACGTCAGAACTTGATCCAATCGTTCTAGGTGCTCAGGAAACGTTGACGAAAAGATAATATTGTCGTCCAGCTAGCAAAGGCAACTTTTTCATTTCAAGCCGCGTAGCACGGTGTCTATCATGCGCTCAAAAGTCACGGGTGCGTTGCTGAGCCCGAAAGGCATCACGTTGAATTCGTATAGTCCATCGGGGGTTGCGAACAACGTTTTCTTCTTATCGTCTTCATGCATGGGAATATGCCAGTACCCGGAACGCAAGTCGATGCTTGAAAAACGTTCCGCGCCTTGTAGAGAATCAAGGGCGTCGTCAATGCGTGGCCTAGGGTACACGTCCTTGCGTGTGATTTTATTGAGCGCCCGGTAGTCCACGCATAAACGCACAGATCCATCCTTTTTATGGACCAAAACAATAGGAGACGACCAAGGCCTAGATGAGCGACGGATGACTTCCCGTTTAAGCATGTCAGCAACGTTTTTTTCTGTAATTTTTCTTTCAGCTAGGGACACGCAGTAGGGTCAGCGGTGTTCGATAGATGTCCCAACTGTTTGAATTCAATGAGCTGTAGTAGTAGTGCAGCCCTGCTTAGACGAGGAAATATCGAAAGAATTTGCGTGCTTCTGTAAAAATGCGAGCAGCTGCTGCGTCTGTGAATTTGTCCCGTCGCTGCTGATAGTGGTGGCAAAGACGGAGGAAGAAACATGCTCATTGAGGGCAGGGTCTTTGGATGCGATGGCCTGAAGTGGCATGACAAATACAGGTTCAAAGTCAGCAACACGGGCCACAGTAGTGCCTGTGGCAGCAAGATGTTCTGCGGTGTAGAGTTTACAGTGGTGACAAGTGTAGAACCATTGCAAAAACGAACGAAACCGGATAGAAGAGCTGTGCCTTAACGAACGCAAAGTGGTGACGGGGAGACCAATGCATCACTATGAAAGATGTCGTTGGACGTAATGCTCATAATTTGTTCTTGTAGTGGCGGCAGTTCGATGTCTTTCGCAGCGACTTACTGCCATAGGGCACAGTAGTCTTACTACTGTGCCCTGTATCCCACTGCTTACAGGGCACCTTACTGCCACAGGGCAGGGCACAGTAGTGCCCTGTGGCAGTAAGATCTTCTTCGGTGTAGAGTTTACAGTGGTGACAAGTGCAGAGCCATTGCAAAAACGAATGACACCGGATGGAAGAACTATGCCTTTACGAACGCAAAGTGGTGACGGGGAGACCAATACATCACCATGATAGATGTCGTTGGACGTAATGCTGATAATTTGTTCTTGTAGTGGCGGAAGTTCGATGTCTTTCGCAGCGACCAAACGAAGTGGCTTTTGATTGTCGTCGTCAAGCATGTAGTCGGTGTCAGTAGGGTGAACAACGCGTTGTCCACAACAAATAGCTGCGGAAGTAGATGATAAGAAATCCCACCCTAAAATTAGTCGGTGATAGCAGTGGGACAGTACAGCAAACTGGACATGATGGCGGATGCCGTCGATGAAAACATGCACAGTAGAAAACGCGGAAGGGCGAATGACGTTCCCCTGGGCAGTGAATAACGTGGGACCATCGTATGGTGTCGTTACTTTCTTTAAATGTTCACACAAATCAGCATGTATAACAGACAATGTTGCACCTGTGTCCACCAAAGCATCGACTCGCACTCCATATACTTCCACAGAGACCATGTTTCACGGGCCTGGTGGAGGAAATTCAGTTCTAATGACCAATGCAGTTTTTTCTCTACAAACTGCATCATTTAGTTTTCCGAATGAATATAAGAGGGAAATGAGGCGGGCCGAAGTGGAGAAGTGGAATGGCCACCGGGGGAGCTGTTGCGGGGGAGCTGTTACATGGTTACTGTTGCATGTGCGGGAAACAAGATATTTCTCGACTTACCAATGTCTTCGTTTCTCCCTGCTCGATTAATACAGATCTCCTAATGAACATGCACTCATACTCGCTCACAAGCTTCGATGTGACCTTGGTGCATCGTTGTTTACCGGGGCAGGAAAAGCGTGAAATGACACCAGAAGAAAAGAAAACTAAAAACTGCAAAGAATAAAAACATGCATGGGTCAACCTCCCCAGCAACAGCAACCATGTGCACAGCCGGGAGGCCCCCACGACACGCGTAATTTAGAAGCGGGCAAGGAATCCGCATTGCACGCGCTTGCACAGCCTACCGCAATACGGGGCACCCCTATTTTTACGATGAAATGTTGACAGGGCGCGGAGTAGTTAAAGGCTTAGAACTTCCTAAAATGCCGGCTGACCAGCCTCTGCCACAATACGCGGCCCCCGTCCTTCTACGACGAATTGTTTACGGGACCCCGAGTAGTGAAAGGCTTAGGACTTCCTGAAAAGCTCTTTTTTGCCCCACACCGAACCGCCAGTGCCAGGAGGGGCCGTCTGATCGGGAGGAATGCGCTAGTAAACGGAAACATACACAGACCGCTGACATCAGAAAGGTGAAGGGGAGAGGGAGAGAGGTGAGGGGGGAAGTGGAAGGAAAAGTGGAAGGGGGGCACCCGAGGAGCGTCCACCATATATATTTTTCTCTTTTTTTCTGTTTTTCTTTCTTTTTCTTTTCTTTTTTTCTTTCCTTTTTTCCCTCTTTCCTTGCCCTCTGATTTGAGATTGTATAAAGTTGAGCACCAACAAACTGTATCTTTATTCCTGATGAAGGCCAGACTCTAGGCCAAAACGTCGAAATAAACCACGTTGTGACCGCTCACGGAGGATCTACTATACTATATGCAACGCTACGGCCACTCAACCACCATGCCTGCCTATATTATATATATATATATATATATATATATATATATATATATATATATATATATATATATATATATATATATATATATATACATATATGTATGTATATGTATATATAAATTACGCGTGTAGTGGGGGCCGGGAGGCCCACACTACTCGCGTAATCTAGAAGCGGGCAAGGAATTCGCATTGCACCCGCTTGCACAGCCTACCGCAATACGGAGCACCCCTCTTTTTACGACGAAATGTTGAAATGTTGACAAGGCACGGAGTAGTTAAAGGCTTAGAACTTCCTAAAATGCCCCGCTTACCAGCCTCTGCCACAATACGTGGCACCCCTCCTTCTACGACGAATTGTTTACGGGACCCCGAGTAGTTAAAGGCTTAGGACTTCCTAAAAAGCTTTTTTTGCCCCACACCGAACTGTTAGTGCCAGGAGAGGCCGTCTGATCGGGAGGAATGCATTGGTGAACGGAAACATACACAGGTCGCTGACATCAGAACGGTGAAGGGGAGAGGGGGGACAGAGATGAGGGGGGAAGTGGAGGAAGAGTGGAAGGGGGGCACCCGAGGGGCATCCACTGTATATTATTTTTCTGTTCTTCTTCTCTTTTTTTTCTTCTTTTTCTTTCCTTTTTCTTTTTTTCCCTTTTTTTCTTTAATGTCTTTTTTTTCTCTTTCCTTGCCCTCCGATTTGAGATTGTATAAAGCTGAGCACCAACAAACTGTATCTTTAATCCTGATGAAGGCCAGACTCTAGGCCGAAACGTCGAAATAAACCACGTTGTGACCACTCACGGAGGATCTACTGGACTATATATATATATATATATATATATATATATATATATATATATATGTGTGTGTGTGTGTGTGTGTGTGTGTGTGTGTGTGTGACATAGGAAGGCAGTCACTGATGGTAGAGGCAGAAAAGGAAGCATTGAGATGGAAGAAACGTAAGGTGTGACACAGGCCACGTCTCCCATTCATCATAGCGTCACACGAGTCGACAGGATGAATACCTGGCCACCGCTCATCAACCTCACATCACTGACGAAGCCACCGGCAGTACGCCTCAGCTGAATATCGACCATAGAACAGGTGATCTCAGGCGCATGCAGTTACGGGCATCATGACACAACCGTCGACTGGCCTTGCCTTCCCATCCCCAAACACCCCGAAGCAGCGGACGATGCACCTGTACAGGACTGGTTCGACCTGTTCGAGCTTCACGCTAAAGCTGCATCATGTTCGGAACGTGAGATGGTTACAAACTTCAGCGACTACGGGACTGGTGAGGCATTTAAAATTTACCTTACCCAGATCTTCGACAACGACGAATCGTGGCAGAACATCAAAGAAAAGATGATCGCCCGTTTTAACGACTACAATAAGTATTTCCTTATTACCGATCATGTGGAGACAATCCCACTCAGCCACCACAGTTCACGCTCTTTTTTTAAAAGACATAGCTTTCCATCGGGTTTATCTTCTGCACGAAAAGTGGCATTTTCGAAATCGTCGCTCCAGCATATGACACGACACGTTGCTCACTCTACTGCTGCCCAGCATGCTTCGTCTTGCATACATGGTCCACTACCTAGCTTTCTACCGCGCAGTTTTTCTAAGGTTCCTAATGGTCACTGTTCGTGTCATAAGGACGCTTTCTTCACGGTAGACCAGCTGACGCACGGGGAAAATACCGAACAACCCCATGACGACTCGAAGAGGGAAAATCGATCTTCACGCATTGGAGTAGCCTACTTCCCATCTCGCACACTTGGCCCCCCTCTTGGTTTTCCATCGCTTGGCTCTTCGCTCAAAATGCTCACCTCACGTATCACACGCCCACTACGGTCGGGATAGAGCTGCGAAACTCAAAAGGTACTCAGACATGCCCTGCAGCTTCTATCCAGATGCATGCGTCAAAACAGCTCAGCTCGTTAGTTTCACGGAAAGACGAGCATTCAGAATTGAAATCTGAACAAACCACGCTGAATGAGGTGTCACCACTCACAGCAAAACGACTTAAAAATGCAAACACCAGAGGCTAGGAAGCATCAACTCTGACAGGTTACCAGGTTCGAGAAGCCTACGTTACGAATGTCGTCGCAGGCCCCTCTGATGTTAATACAGTAAAATCCGTCCAACCAACTTTGCTGCCTAAGCAATGTTGCAACAGCTACCAACTGGAAACTACGTCAAATTGCCAAAAGAAGCATTGTCCTGTTTCAGAAGTGCTGCCACCTCATCACTTTTCGCAACATTAGCTAGCCAACAGAATGAAATCGACCAGGCTAAGCGCGATGTTATTTAACACGGACAGCTACAGTCTTGTGACGGAGAATGGTGTTGGTCATATCGACCAGTTTCTTTACCTGCTTATCACTGTGATTAAGAGCGATTTCTGTTAATTTAAGAGATGCCTCAAGGAGGACGTTTTTCCATGTTATTTGGTCATGTTCATCTAGATTTGTAGCGGCTGGTGTGAGGAAGAGTGTCACACTCTTGGGGGCTATTCTAGCACAAAGGTACACTTGCAATGTTGATTTATGCATTTCATGTCTATTTAGTTTGTCAGCAAGTTTTCGTTCTTTAAGGAAAGCGGCACTGCAACTGGGAAGCGATGAGCTGGACTTACATTTCAGAAGTCAATCTTCTTTTGGGTGTGGGGATGCACTGATTAGATGCGCAGGTTGTAGTTATGTTTGGCAGGCCTTCGACGTCTTATGGAGGATTTCGGCGTTGGGCTCCCGGCGAACGTGTTCGTTGGTAGTTCCGGGGTCCGCAATAGGGGGACGTGGTTTCGTAGTTCGGCAGGCTTCCTTTTGAGGAGTGGTGTAGTGGTGCTGTCGTGTAGTGCTTTTGGTCTCGACATCCGCATTGGAGGGACGCGTGTTGGCTGTTCAGCAGACTTCCCCCCCCCCCTAGTAGTGGTGCGCTGTTGATGATGGTGAGGGATTGCTTGTGGCTCGCGGGAGTCACAGTTTCGCTGATCGTCGGGAACTCATCTGTGATGTTGGGTGGGTGTGGGGTCCTGGTGTATGTTGATATGCAAAAGTCTCCTCGTGGGTGTCTTGTTGTGTTGAACGTATATTCACGGGAGCTGCTGGTTGAGTCGACCACCCCATGGTCGCTAAGAAGTGTCCACGACCGAGTGCTTTCTTGAGGGTTTCGGCAATCAAAGCGACACCTATAAAACTCGAATGAAGCCCATCCGCAGCAAGAAAGCGTTTTGGTGGCAACTGCTCAAATTGATATTCAATGTATGACACCTTGCTAGGTCTTCGGCAGTAGGCCTTGACTGTCTTGTTGAATTGACGAGCGTCCCGGTTGAAGCGGTGCACGAATTGTTCGTTCGATCGTTCCAGGTGTAGGTTGAGGTAACGGGGCAGCACGCATGAAACAACGAGCCTTTCGAGTTCCTTGCGTGTCCGAAGCGTGTTGTTCACTAGGCGGCGAAGGCGGCGTAGCGCTTCCTCTAGTCTGTACGACGCCAGCTCGCTCGTACCGACGTGAAAAACGAGCGTGGTCACAGATCGCGGTATGCCAGCAAGATCTTTCTCGATGTCGAATGTGGAGGCTCCACGGATGGAAATGATTGCAGGTGTCGTCTTCTCATGCGGGTTGAAATGCCGATGTAAACACCTTGTTTGCGAGTTTCCGATGATGGCTGATGTTGGTGCATGTTTAGGGAAATTCCGTGAGACCTGCTCGACTCGAGGTGCACCTGTGGCCGGTCTTGTGTAGGCAGGCATGGTGGTTGAGTGGCCATACCGTTGAATATAGTCCAGTAGATCCTCCGTGAGCAGTCACAACGTGGTTTATTTCGACGTTTCGGCCTAGAGTCTGGCCTTCATCAGGATTAAAGATACGGTTTGTTGATGCTAAGCTTTATACAATCTCAAATCAGAGGGCAAGGAAAGAGCAAAAAAGACAGAAGACGCCCGCATGTGCGCACGCATGCGGACGCCCGCATGTGCGCACTGAGGGTCAGTGTGGAAAGCTGTACATATTGCAGCATGAAGATGGCGAGGTATGACGAGTAACCACTTTCAGCCGTCTGACTTGTAGTTCCTGCGATGAAGGAGGCCATCGCGGACATCAAAGTGAGCCGCTTGGCGGCGCAACGTTCGAGAAGATGGAGAAGTCGACGGGTCTGAATGGAATCGCAGAAGAGTGCTGATCCAGTCATCCTTACATTGCTCAGACGCCATGTCACAGTTTTCTGGGAACGACACCGTTTCGTCCACGGCAGATAGGCATGCAGAGCTTTCGGAGGACACAGGTGAACGTGATGGGGCGTCGGCATCAGTGTGACGTCGACCAGACCTGTAGACAACACGCATGTCGAACTCTTGCAACCGCAAAGCCCAGCAAGCTAAACGGCCAGAGCTGTCTTTCATTGTGGATAACCAGCAAAGCGCATGGTGATCGGTGACTACGTCGAAGGGGTGACCATATAGGTATGGTCTAAATTTCCCTAGAGCCCATATAAATGCCAGACACTCCTTCTTTGTCACAGAATAGTTCTTCTCCAATTTGGTGAGGGTACGGCTTGCGTATGCGACTACGTACTCCTCGAATCCTGATTTGCGCTGCGCGATCACTGCGCCGAGTCCAACACCACTGGCATCGGTGGGTACCTCAGTCGGAGCAGTCGGGTCAAAGTGACGCAAGATTGGCGGTGAGGTTAACAGGCGGCGCAACTTTTCGAAAGCATCGTCACTGGCGGGTGACCAAGCGTAACTTTTCGAGTCACTGCGCAGAAGTTCAGTCAAGGGGGCGGTGATCATCGCAAAATTTCGAATAAAGCGGTGGAAATAGGAGCAGAGGCCAAGAAAGCTGCGCAGATCCTTCAGGGACGCAGGTTTAGGAAACTCTACAACTGCCCGAAGCTTGGCGGTGTCAGGAAGGATACCGTCTTTAGAGACAACATGGCCGAGGATGGTGAGCTGATTTGCGCCGAAGCGGCATTTCTTCAGGTTGAGCTGAAGGCCAGCGTCAGTTAGGCACTGCAGTACTTCATCTAGCCTGCGGAGATGGGTTGGAAAATTTGGTGAAAATATAACTACGTCGTCCAAGTAGCACAAGCATGTTTTCCACTTCAGGACACGCAAAAGATTGTCCATCATCCACTCGAATGTTGCGGGGGCGTTGCAAAGACCAAAAGGCATGACACAGAATTCGTAAAGGCCATCAGGTGTGACAAAGGCCGTCTTAGGCTAATCTTCTGGGGCCAGAGGGACTTGCCAGTAGCCACTCCGTAGGTCAATAGAAGAGAAGTACTCCGCACCTTGGAGGCAGTCAAGGGCATCGTCGATTCTCGGTAAGGGATAAACGTCTTTTCGAGTTATTTTGTTAAGACGACGGTAGTCAACACAGACGCGAGTTGACCCGTCCTTCTTCTTAACGAGAACGACTGGAGATGCCCAGGGGCTATTCGAAGGCTGGATGACACCATGCTTGTGCATGTCAGCTCTTTGGTCATCGATAACCTGGCGCACGGCTGCGGACACGCGATAAGGTCTTTGACGCAATGGCGCATTGGTACCCGTATCGATGCGGTGACACACAGCGGATGTGCGGCCGAGGGGAGTATGCTGGCAGTCAAAGGAAAAACGGAACTTCTCCAGCAGTCGTAGCAGCTGAGCACGTTGCGAAATGGTTAACGTGTCGGCGATGGAGATGCTGAGTACGTCAGGCCTCGTAGTCTGCGGCGAAGAGGAACAAGTCACTCCGGCGACTTTGTGTTTGGCGGAAGGACCAGTCGACATGTCAAAAATTGCAGAAGGGTCGAGACTGTAAACCCGCCCGACGCACTCAACGCGAAGTAGTGTTACATTACATGACAAGACGTTCGAGATGAGCAGTCTGCTGACGCCATCATGAAGTTCTAGAAGGGCATAAGGTAGCGGCGAACACTTGCGGCAAACGAAAAAGGCAGATGGCGTGAAAAGGGCACTCGACAAGGCGAGCGAGTTGCAAGATACCATGGTAAGGGCGAAAGAGTTCGGCGGTATGATGATGTTTTCAGCAACAAATAGTTTGTCCCCGGTTTCAAGTGCATAATTTAAAGGAGCGTCGTCAAACACTTCAAATTCTACATCAGCGCGAGAGCATTCGATGACGGCCTTATTAGCGGAGAGAAAGTCCCAACCCAAAATGAGATCATGGGAACAGGAATCTAAAACTAGTAATTCGACGACATAGATGAGGCCATCAATCGCGATTCGAGCAGTACAGGCAGCGGCTGGCGTGACGTGCTCTGCGCTGGTTGTACGAAGTGATATACTTGCTATTGACATCATAACTTTTTTGAGCAAGCGGCAGAGTCTGGCACTGATAACTGAAACTGCGGCACCAGTGTCGACAAGAGCGAGTGCAGCGACGCCGTCCACATATACGTCGAGAACATTCGTTAGGGAAGAGAGAGGCCTTGGTCTTTTCGCGGGCGACGCAGTTCCTGCCTCTGGAACTGCGGCAATCAGTTTTCCCGCTCCGGCCATGAAGGACGACGGCGCATCGGGGATGGCGAGCAGCGTCGAGGTGATGGTGAGCGACGGTTAACAGGAGGGCGGTAGTCGGCGTACGATGACATCTGGTCAGGAGGCTGAGATCCTGTGAACGAAGGGCACGGTGACACATAAGGGGCAGGTTCGAAGCTCTGGTGGTAGCTCTGGTGGTGGTAGATAGGGACGCATCGACGGCAGTATCGCGCTATGTGGCCAGGTAGGCCACAGGCAAAGCATATTGGCCGATTGTCGACTGTACGCCATTGTCCACTATTCTGGAGAGACCTTGGCTGAGCGAACCGAGAAGTAGGTCGTGGTGGCATGGCTGATGGCAGTGACGTAAAAGTCTGAAGAGGTGGTCGATCAGCCACTTCAGCGTAGCTTAGAGGTGCAGTTACCTCGGCACAGGCAACGGGGGTCGGCAACGATGAAGCGTCACGGGCAGATGGCAGAGCCGCGCAAACTTGCTCCTGGATGGCCTGGCGAAGGTTTGCTGGAAGAGGTGACTCTGGTTGGCCGACTGTCGATAGCAGTGATAGCTGACGAGCGACTTCAGCACGAACAAACTCCTTGATCTGCGATATCAGGGACTCAAGGTCAGAGGTGGTGGTTAGGCTTGAGAGTGTGTCATCCGCGACGTTAGGGCGTCACGTGAGGAGACGCTGTCGTCTGAGCTCGTCAAAACTCTGACACAATTCGATGAGCTGATAAACAGTGACAGGGTTCTTCGAGAGCAGCATTTGAAAGGCGTCGTCGGAAATGCCTTTCATGATGTGTCGTACCTTGTCAGTTTCCGCCATCTTCGGGTCGACACGCCGGCAGAGGTCGAGGACGTCCTCGATGTAGCTAGCGAATGTTTCACCAGTTTGTTGGGACCGACTTCGTAGACGTTGTTCTGCGCGAAGTTTCCGCACACCAGGGCGTCCAAAAACATCTGTGATGCAGGCTTTGAAGGTCGTGCAAGTGGGGATATACGCACCATGGTGTCTGTACCATAGCTTGGCAACATCCGTTAAATAAAACATCACGGTACCAAGCTTCGCGGGATCGTCGCATTTGTTAGTGGCACTGGCTCGTTCATAAGATTCCAGCCAATCCTCAACGTCTTTCTCATCGGTGCCGCTGAAGATGTCTGGTTCTCGCAAGAGCTGGGCACCGGGACAGCCCCTGCATGGTGAAGCTGGTGGGGGTGAGAAGACAGCGTAGTCAGGCATGACGGGCGGCAGTTTTCGGCTACGCAGTTCCAGGACTGGAGAAGACCACAGCACTCTCCACCAAAATATAATGTAAATGCAAGGTAAACAGCGGTAGCGGCGTCGGTACCGAAGCAGCAAGAGCAGGGCGAGTATACGGACAGCATCGCAGCAGCAACCAGGCAGTCTTAGCTCGTGCCTCGCGCCAACGGGTCGATGTCGCTGCAGTAGTGGGCATTGCTCTTCACTACATACCTTTTACACTAGACGTGGAAACCTCGATAGCCGAGACGCTCTGCCGTGCAGAAGAAGCCCGTCGAATCGCACGCCTCCGAACCTTGGCATCCCAGCAGCGTTCTAAGAAACGTTACGACGCCTGCCATGGCTCCGTATCTTGTAGTAAGGGCGATTTTGTGTGGTTATGGACACCAGTCCACAAACGTGGTTTGTGCCAGAAGTTCTCGGCCCACTATTCCGGTCCATTTGTCATCTTTGACCGCCTCAACGACGTCACATACGTAACATAATCTCGAGCGTCACAAGCAATGGTCGCCGCTCTAGCAAAACACAACTGACACACGTTGCGCGCCTTAAACCATACCACCATCAACCATTTGAGTGACTCGCCCAGAGGGCGTCGTCTGCGAACCGGGAAGTGAAACGCGCTAGTGAAGATTCGACAAAGAGGAAGAAGAGACTCGACTGGCTCGCGAGCGACGCGGTTGATCCTTCGCTGAGCTACACCTCTGCATTACCCATCTTGCAAATAAATGCGTTCCATCGTCACAATATGTATATATATATATATATATATATATTATATATATATATATATATATATATATATATATATATATATATATATATATATATATATATATATATATATATATATATATATATATATATATATATAGGCCCGCCGTCTATATATATATATAGACGGCGGGCCTATATATATATATAGGCCCGCCGTCTGCCACTACGGGTTGTTGGGAGCAGGCGTCTATTACGTCGAACATGGTTTCTCAACACTCCCGCTGCGCCGCTTCCTGGCTGCTGACGGCTTACATGCAAGCTTCGAGGGGGTCGCGCTGCTGGCACAGCACACGAAGGTGCATCTGCGATGGACGTCGGCGGCATGGAGATCGGCGGCAATCGCTTGCACGGACAACTCCAGTGCCAAGCCCCCTCAACAACAAGAAGCCGAGCGACACACAGAGCCATCCAGGGCACCAGCAGTGACGATGTCGCCACTACCACCAGCGAGGCCAGCGAGCCAGCGGGTCCCACCAGTGAGTCAGAGATCGGCGGTAACGGCTTGCACGGCAAACTCCAGTGCCAAACCCATGCAACAAGAGAGAGCCGAGGGACACAAAGAGCCATCCAGGGTCCCAGCAGTGACGACGTCGCCACTCCCACCAGCGAGGCCTTACAACGCCAGGCGGACGAATGCGGCGAAGACCAAGGCGGCGGCTTCCAAATGACACGAGGAAACAAAAGGTACGGGCAGTCTTAAACACGCATGGTCCCACTCATTTCTATCGATTAGGAAAATCATTGAAAAGCGGGTGCAATACGAAAAACACGCAGAACAACTAAACAAATATCTATCTCACGAAATTGCACCTAAGGGTCTCCGCCTAGCCTGCAACCCCTCAATGTCTACACTAAGTGAAGCAGAAAGGGGGAAGTGGGAAAAAATATTACTAGAAGCGTCCTTGCAACTGACTCGGGTCATTGCGGACCATTGTGAGCGTAATGCCGCGGAACACAGTGTCACGGAGGCCACGCAGAAATTGGTATCTAATCTCGGATAGCATGAGGCAAGAGAACTGGAAAGATATGAACTAAAGAAGAGAGGCGAAATTTCAGTAGTAAAAGATAGAAAATTCAAGCGGGACTGCAGTAGCTCCACTGCTCTGCAACAGGAAAATAGGAATGAGGCCGTACAAGAACACCAGGAACCACCCGTACCACAACCTAACTTTGAGGAGAAAAATGGGAACTCAGAACCACAGTGTAATCCTAATCAAAACATCCTTACTCTCGATTATGACGCTGACACTCCCGTGCCACGTGATAGCCAAGAGCAGCCGAAAACTTATGAGGAAAAAGTCCTCAATCTGTCAAACACAACACTCACACCTGCTCAGCTTCAACTTTTGTCGAGAGGCTTGACCTTTTGTCCATCATCCGGTAGATTCAATGAATTTGAACTGTACCAAGACCTCGATAACTTTGCGCGTAATCTCCGCCTCCGTGAATACTTTCATGATCGCAAGGACTGTACGAACGAAAATAGAGTGATTGGTGGTGACAGATCATGGTGTCCGGGTGAGCAGAGGGACAAACACCTCGATATGTATATATCAGCAGTTCAAAAAGACATCATCAGAGCGTATGGAAAAAATCGGCCATTTCGAAACAACATATCAAAGTCAGAACGAAGGGCACTCGATGAACTACGAAAAAACACTGGAATTACTATCAAACCGGCTGATAAAGGAGGCTGCATAGTAATTCTAAATACGTCGGACTACTTAAAGGAAGGGGAACGACAGCTATCAGACACAAAATTCTACAAAGAACTTCCAACGGACCCGACTCCCGAATTTGAAAGGGAGATAAAAGTAACCCTAAACAATCTCCGTCGGGACGAGAAAATTACCGGCAAAATGTTAAAAGCAATGTTACCGGCCCACTCTGTTCCCGGTCGATTCTATTTGCTCCCCAAAATACACAAGGCAGGTAATCCGGGACGTCCGATAGTATCCAGTAACAGCACATCAACAGAAAATATATCAGAATTCATCAATTCCTTAATAAAAAACATCCCCCCAAATTTTCCCTATTACCTAAAGGACACAAACCACTTCATCTGCGAAACCTCAAGTCTCGACATCCCAGGCGGCAGTTTTCTGGTGACCATGGACGTCTGCTCACTGTACACCAACATACCCCACCATGACGGAATAGCGGCTATGGTTTCTGAATATGTAAAATCTGACTCATAAACTAGTGTAAGTGGCGAGGTACTGTTTACACTTCTTGAACTTGTACTAAATTATAACCATTTTGAGTTCAACGGCAAGCATTTCCTTCAGGTCAGTGGCACTGCAATGGGCACGAAAATGGCCCCAAACTTCGCGAGCACCTTTATGGCTTCACTTGAAATCCCATTCATTGAGGGACGCACCTTGAAACCTTTCTACTACAGAAGATACTTAGACGATATTTTTATGATATGGAACCATGATGAGGGAAGTCTTTTCCGCTTCATAGAGGATTTTAACAAATGCCACCCGTCAATAAAATTCACGCACAAAATTTCCAAAACTAGCATTAACTTTTTGGACGTTACTGTCACGGTCGAAAATGACCGCTTGTCAACAAACAATTACAAAAAGCCTACAGACCGTCAAATGTACCTACATTTCAACAGCAGCCACCCAAAGCATTGCAAAACGGGTATTCCATATTCTCAGGCCTACCGGTACCGAAGAATATGCACCGATATGCGGGAATTTGACAGACACGCGGAACACCTAAAGCATTCCTTATTGAAACAAAATTATCCGGAAGACATTATTGACGATGCCATACTACGTGCTCGCAACGTGAACAGGAATGATATAATTAAGGGACCAAACAGAGTACCTAAAACGACTTCCCAAACGAACCTTGTACTAACTTACTCCTCATCAGCGCCACGAATCAACAACATACTTTCCCGCCATTTCAACATAATCAGGCAAAGCAAACGACTAACTTCTATTTTCGCGAAACCACCTCACGTGGTGTACCGCCGGGATAAAAATCTGAAGGACATTCTTGTCAGAGCAAAGACAAACACCCCCAAAATTCAATCAGGGTGCCATCCCTGCGGAAAATCTCGATGCAAGGTATGCCCACACATGCTCACAACACGTGAATCCAAAGCGAACTTCTCGGATTTCAAATTCTGCATAACTGAAAGCCTTAATTGTGACTCCAGTAACGTAATATACATGCTACATTGCAACATCTGCGGACAAGAATATATCGGCCAAACAGACACGCCATTTCGGCTGCGGTTCAATAATCACCGGTACCACGCCACTTCACTGCCGAAGCTACCTTTATCTAGACATCTGCGCCTGCCAAACCACAGTTTTGAAAATATTAGCGTAACTCTTTTGCAGTCCGGTTTTTCAAACAGACGCGAGCGCGAACAGCGTGAGGCATATTTTATTTTCAAATTTCGTACATTAGCAGCCGGTATCAACGAGGACCCCGGAAAACTCAGCTGCCTCCGAGAAGTAAGCCAGGAGAAAATTGGTGACAAAGATTGATAGCTGGAGACCATGCTTTTTTCTGACTGACTCGTACGTGTACACTGTCCTTTCTTCTTCTTTTTTTTTCCACGTGCACATACAAAGTGTTTACGTTCGCCTACCACTTCATGACCGTTGAAGGGAAACGGACGAAGATTAAAGTTAAATAGCCGACCGACCCATTAACGAGAAACCTTTCCTTTACACACACCGCCCGCCGCCCGCCGAACGACCAATTACGGGGAAACCCCTTTCTTTAGGCACGCCGTCCCGGACCCTCCCGGCACCGCGGCGACAATCTTGGGTGGCCCGACACACGCCAAGAACTGAACAGCACGTGATATGAACCATAGGTGGATGTAGACGGACACTTGGCTTCGTTCTCAGTGCTGACAGTGGTTCTTCCTCTTTTTTACTTTCTTTTTTTTCTTTCTTTTTTCGTCTTTTTTCTCCCCCCCCTTTTTTTCTTTTTCCAGTTCCCTCCCACTCTCGCAAACGTCGTTCAAGGCGAGAGGGACGCGGCAGCAAGGAAGTTTGGAAGCTCATGTCAGTATAACTCATCCCCTGATGAAGGGAGGTCCCCTCCCGAAACTGTTGGGAAATAAATATATTTATCCTTGTTGACAACGCTCCCGTTGTGCCATATCCCATATATATATATATATATATATATATATATATATATATATATATATATATATATATATATATATATATATATATGTGTGTGTGTGTGTGTGTGTGTGTGTGTGTGTGTAACGAAAGCCAGCAAAAATTACTGCGTGGTTCTTGAAGATCTAATTTCTGCCTGCCTAAGTGGCAACACAGTAGAGTACTTTGTCGGGGATGCGTGAGGGGGGTAAAAAATACTAGGGAAATAAAAAAGAGAGCAGTCGCCGCACAGGAGTGCCACGAAGAAGAGAGAGATAGGAAAGATGGGGCACTCTCCTTAGTTGGCGATATGTATTCAAGACACGACTTTATACTTACGTCGGAACAATGAATCACCAATCACTTAACGCTTAAGTATTGTCCCTTTCACCGCAGTTTTATGTGCAGCAAGTGTAAATATATAAATACGTTGGTGCATTCTATTTGAACATCTGAAGCGTCAATTTCACTTTTGAAGACCAGCGAAGGAATTGCCAAATATGTGGGACTTGAAATTGCGGACCACAAACTTTCCAGTTAGACGTGTTGGTTGTACGGCCGGTGTTTTCTAGAAAATTCTTGTACGAGCTATTATTGAGCTTCATTTTACCTCCTCCCGGTGTGGTTCGATTCGTGTAATAAAGTCAACTAGATGAGAGCTCTTAATTTAGCGCATTTTTTGCTTTGGAATCACCCGACACTATAATTGTATTCAAAATGAAACGTAACGTTAATGTAGCGACATGTTGTAATTTCGGAAATACAACTGTAACGAGCTTTTTGTGCATTTAGGAAAATTGTAACGAGAACTCGTTGAAAAGTAGACAAGGAACGAGCTTTTGTTATTATTTTAGAGGAACGGGTACAACACATGCAGCGATGGCGTAGTAATTAGAGCATCAGCCTCACATGCAAGAGGTCAGTCGTTTGAATCCTGGTGCCACGCGAGTACCCACCGGATAAAAAATTTGTCCGCGTGATGATGCGATTGCATAGAGGCCTGAGATGCGGTCTCACCAAACACCACCAGCGGTAACGCACTCTCTCACCAGAGAAGGATTGGCCACCCTGCTGCAATATCTGGCCACTATCTCGCAAATTGATACGCCAATTAATCCTCGGCTGTCAGTCCCCAGCGGCTGCGAAGCAACTGACCATGGTGGCGGTCAGATCGGTGACGCAGCAGAGGGGGCTGGGAGTCTTTGGGTCTGAACAAGCCACCACTAGAACTTCAACTTGGCAACGTTTTATGCTAGAACCTCATCTATCAGGCAAGTGTAGCTGTGCTATTCGGAGAGTTGGAGGGTGTTAAATGGGATGCAATGGGGCTCAGTGAGGTTATTACAGATGAGGCATACAGTGATGCAGATCCTGGATTCGCTGACAGAGGAGAACTGGGGCTGCGTTCCTCATCCACAGAAATATAGCTGGTAACATAAAGTCGTACTATAACAATAATTAAAAATGGTAGTTATTGTAATTCAACTCAATAAGTGATAAAGATTGAGGTGGTACAGTCCTACACGCTAACTTCCAACTATGATAACGTATTATTTGAAAGCGTCTAAGGAAACGAGGAATCAACAATAAGTAAGGAGAAAACAGTATATTATACTGATGGGTGACATCTATTCCAAAGTAGGGAAGAAGCAGACTGAAGAACAGGCAGTAGTGAATTATGGCAACGGTAATAAAACACTGCAAGAACCCAGGCCCAGCCCGGCATGTTGGCCGGGTCCGGCGGAGAAAGGTATTGATGGATCGGGCCTTAGGTGGGCTCGGGCCCGTGAGCTTCGTGCTCGGGACGAATCTCAGTCATTCCCGTATTACGCCCGAGTCCTATAAACAGTATGTTTCAAGAAATGTGCCCATAGTATATAAATATCACAGAAAGGAGGCATCAGCATGCTACATCGGGTGTTCGCTTTACTTTGGCAGAAGGCATCTTCATAGTTGCACAAACAATTATTATGGCAGTAATTAATAAATTAAAACATTTCATTTTTCACACCATTGAAAATAAGTAAGCTTTCATTGAGGGTCTCTTCACAGAGAATGGTAGATGCGCTGTTTGGAGCGTCGGTTTCGATTTTGCCTGTTAAGGTAGCCAGATTTTATTGTTTCGAGGTGATTACCAAATTTATTACCATTCAGTGGTGATTTAGCACCATTCCGTGGTGATTGGATTCCAAAATTTTAAAGTGGCAATAGAGAATTCCTCGGAATACCTTCAATTCACCCGTTCAACTTGGCTGGGTATGAAAATACCCGGCCAAGTAGAACTGGTTAAAAAGTTGTTTTAACTTCTGTAATTACTGCCGTAATTACTTCAGATAGAAGCTGTCCTCATTTCTTTGATCCGCAGCGACATCAGTGAATCTTTATGAACGAGTAAACTTCAGGATGTCATTATTCCCAAAGGTTAAACCATTAGCGGTTGCAGTTGTTTTCCCAAGTGCCACCTGCGAACCCGGAGTAAGTGTTCTGAATGGAGTGGTGCAATTGTGAAAAGTAATGCCACATGACAGCGAGCTCTTGTGGGAGTCAGATAACAGAGTGCTAATGACTATAAATACAGAAAAGAGGGTGGGCCCTTCAAAGACCATCATCCTTCAAGGAACAAGATGGACAGTATGCGAGCAGTCATATCTGCATGCGTTCATGCGTCCTGCCTACGAGGGGGGGGGGTTGATTTCTCTAACTCGTCACAACAGGTTTCGGAGCTCGATGCTAGTAGCCTTACAGGAAAGACCTACGCAATCAGGCCGTCAGCGAAGAGTTATGTGATTTATGGCAGTGTTGTCATTTTTTAAATAAACGAACAGTAACCTTGTGTAAAAAGTATGAAGCCACACAAAGAAAACGAATGTACGGGGATATTGCTACTGATAGAATGTCAGAAGTATTCCGCGTACGACAAGAACCATAGTTGCGTTTGACGCCTTTTCAAACGGAGCAGGAGGGTACCCTACTATATCAAACTTCTCGAGGGAAGTGAAGACATAGAACCTCGTGGTGTCAGCTACTCTCCCTTAGATAGCGCGATAACTTTCATCATAATGATCATCAGCAGCAGCCTGCCTACGTCCGTTGCAGGACAAAGGCCTTTCCCATGTTCCGCCACTTAACCTGCTCCTGTGTTGCTGCTGCCAATTTATACTCGGAGACTTCTTAATCTCATCTGCCCACATAACCTTCTATCTCCCCCTAACCTGCTTGCCTTCTCTGGGTATCCAGTTAGTTACCCTGAATGACCAGTGGTTATCCTGTCTACGTGCTACATGCCCGGCCTATGTCCATTTCCTCTTCTTAATTTCCACTCTGATATTCTTAACCCCCGTTTGTCCCCTAATCCACTCTGCTCTCTTCTTGTCTCTTAAGGTTACACCTACAATTTTCCTCTCATTGCTCGCTGCATCGTCTTCAATTTAAGCTGAACCCTTTTTGTAAGTCTCCAGGTTTCTGCTCTACAGCTAAGTACCGGCAAGATACAGCTGTTATATACCTTCCTCTTTAGGAATAGTCGCAATCTACCTGTCATAATTTGTGAGTGCTTGCCAAATGTGCTCCACCCCGTTCTTATTCTCCTAGTTACTCCAATTTCGTGGTTTGGCTTCATGGTTATTACCTGCCCTAAGTATAATGCACTTCAAGTTGTAAAATATTATGCCTATAGGCATAATATTTTACAACTTGAAGTGCATTATTACCTATCTCGAAGCACTGCTCTCTTCCGAGGTTGCTGCACATTACTTTCGTTTTCTGCAGATTAATTTTAGGACCCACATTTCTGGTCCTCTTGTCTAACTCCATAATCATGAGTTGCAATTCGTCCCCTCAGTTACTCAGCAGTGCAGTGTCATCGGCGACGCGCAGGTTACTAAGTTGCTCTCTATTAAATCTTGTCCCTAACTGTTCCCAATCTAGGCTTCTGAAAACCTCCTGTAGAACGCGGTATATACCATTGGGGACCCTCTCGGAAAAAAAACGAATGGTGGGCATGGTGCAAACCACCACCCACCAATTATAGTGGATTAATGTAGTGGGTGAATGGTGGGAAATGCCAACCATGGCGCATGGTGGGATATGGTGGGTGCTGCAGTGCCGGCAACGCTTGAGCGCGAAATGGCGTCAGAATCACGGTGACGAGCTGCCACAAAAAATAAAAAAAGAATTCTATAAGAACGGTATAAAAAACACCCGTTCCGTAAAAAAAGACAAGGTGCTACGGAGGATCGAACGTGCAACCTGCGGATTGCGATTCGAAGACGCTAACCACTGTGCCATATCATTTTTTTTCCTTTATTGCCTTCTTGACTACAGGTCAAGCTAATATGACAATCACTATCACACGTGTTTCATGCGTGACAACGCGTCAAACAAAGATATTACATCTTCATTACAGTCGGTAGTCTTATACACATCTCGCACTTTTATAACAGCTTCCACGAAACACTCATGAACGGATAGAACTCTCATATCACAGTGTCTGTACGATAGCATACTACGCCAAACCGAATGAAGACCAAGTACAAATATAACATCCAAATTTTGCACAGAACTATCACAAGGCAAAAAACGAATTCCATATGAAGTAAGAGGTAAATCTTTTTTTAAAGTTCTCTGTAAAATGTCCCAAAGAAAATAGCGTTCTTACAATCAATAAACACATGTTCAATGGTCTCAGGTTTGTTACACAGGAGACAGCTGCTTCCCCATGGTACATACATCCCTCTCTCTTCAAGCCACGTTTTTACTGGCAAGGTTCCCGTATGAAGTTTAAAAAAGAAGGTTTTCACATTGGGTGGTATACACAGGTTTTTCACTCGCTTTAGTACGTCTTGACCATATGATTTTTCATACCTCGAACGGTACAGGGGCACAGGAAAAGCATTCTGTATTAGGTCTTTCATAAGGTGCTTTCTTTTCACATTAGTTAGGTAATCTATCGAAAACCTCGCCCTTAATAAACGATATGAGAACACAACTTCGCGCAAGAACGGTGACAAGGTGTGTCGTTCTCGCCTGTCTGAAGATACAAAGAAGTCAGGCATGTGGTGTAACAGCGTTGTTTGAAATAAAGAACGTAAAAAGGAGTCTCTCTGGTCTCTAATGAGCAGGAAACGTGATATTACTTGGTTAAGAAACAGATGGCACAGAGACAGCCCTCCTTGCTTAACTCGCCGAAACAAGTTCGTTCTAGATGTTCTCTCCCACGTAGAGCTCCAGATGAACGTGGCGAATATTTTGTGGACATTGTTAATGGTTTTACGCTTACAACTAAGTACTTGCAAAAGGTACATAATTTTAGCAGCCAGAAACACGTTGCTTACAGCTGACAGAGAGAAAATTGATAAGCCACGACCACCCCATCCTTCGGCGGTCGCGCGCAGTTCTTCAGCCTTTTCAAGCCAAAATGCTTCACTGTCTTGATACTTGTCCAATGGTACCCCTAGGTAACGACTAGGCGTCGTGAGCCACTGAATATTTCCAAAAAAACTGGGCGTAAGGTCCCAATTACCGTGCCATAAACCAATGTTTTTTTCTTTGTTCATTAAACTTCCACTTGTGTCACAATACCTTTGAGTGATTTTTAATAACGAAGTGACACTCTCTCTATCAACTGCAAAAAAGACAATATCGTCGGCGTATGCCAAAACACGCACTTCACATGACTGCAACCTAAAACCATTAATCCCTGCATGGTGAATCACTTTCTGACACAATGGTTTCAAAAATAGAGCGAAGAGCAAAGGACTTAAAGGACACCCCTGGCGCACGGAGGAAAGTACTTGTATGCGCTGTGAGAGTTCTCTATTAAATTTGTGGTTGAATTTTTATATGCCAATTTAATACCTTTACATATGATCGCACCAAGACCAACGTACTCAGCTAGCATGAAGAGTATATTGTGTGGAACAATGTCGAAAGCCTTGGCTAGATCAATTTGCAACATAGCTACTTTTAGAAGCGCAGCGTCACAATACTCCAAAATGCTCCTGGCAACATCAATATTCGTGAATATGCTCCTACGCTTGATGCCGCAAGTCTGATGTGACCCGACCAAGTTGTATATAACTCTTTGCAACCTCCTAGCCAGAACTTTCATAAACACCTTATAATCTACGTTTGTTAGCGTGATTGGCCTGTATCCTAACACTTTGCGTAAAACATGTTGCTCTTTCCCTTTAGGAATCAGCACGGTGTGTGCTCGATTAAACGATGGAGGCAAAGCTCCGCAATCTAAAGACTCTGAAAAAACCTCGTGCAATGCGGCGGCCATATCTTCCTTGAACGCCTTGTAAAAGGCGGCATTAATGCCATCTGGACCAGGTGATTTGCACATGCCGAGATCATCGATAGCCTTCTCAATTTCCCCTGTACTAATAGACATTTCCAATAAACTTGTGTCCTCAGCATTAAGTGTCGGCATTTCTATCAAGAATTCATCTACAAAACCCGGCCTCTTTGGTTCGCGATAAGCAAACAAGTCCTGATAATAGTTTTCAAAAGCTTTCATAATATCTTTATGTTCTTTCAATATTTTACCATTCCATTCTATCTCTAGTATGTCGTGAGCTCGAGCATATGCCTTCTCATCTGACAAGGCTCGCTTTGTCGGGGCTTCACCTACGAGGTATCTCTCAGCTCTTGCTCGTATAATTGCGCCTTTATAATTATCTTCTTCAAGACATTCAATTTTGTTTTTGACAACCTGCAGTTGATGTGTGAATAAGCCCGGGTTTTCTGCTTCAATATTCACCAAATCATTTAGCTCTGCCCGTAGCTCACGTTCCTGTTTTCGAGCTTGGTACTGCATGTGGCAACCACACTCTATTGCATTCATTTTTATCTTTTGCTTAAATAATTCCCATCTTTCCGTGGCACTCCTTTCTGCGTTTTTGAAAAAATTCTCGATTTCCTTCTTTGTCTTATCTACAAACCCTTCGTGCGTAATTATATTAGTATTCAGTTTCTATGTTTCCCATACAACCTTCTTTTTGCACTTTCTACCTATCTCAAACAAAACTAAGCAATGATCACTGAAGGAAACAGCATAAACGTCATAGTTCTGACATAAAGGTACTATCTCAGAAAAAACATATGCTCAATCTAGTCGTGCGTGACTCGAACCTTGAAAATGTGTGAAGCGCTGGCGACTGCCACCCATCGCAAACAGAGCTACGTCATGTAAAAAGTACTTATTAAGGCTGTCTCTAAGCAAACCGACGCTTTCATCACCTAATTTAGCAGTATACGTGCAATCTTCTTGGGTCAAAACACAATTGAAGTCACCCAACAGAACCACACATTTCTTACATTCAAAGTACGCTTGCATTTCCCGAAAAAACAAACATCTGTCTCTCCAATTTGTAGGTGCGTATACACAGATAACTCTAAACTTAGTGTTCCCGTAACAACAGTCACACAAAACAAAACGCCCTTGTAGGCAACTTTTGACCTCTTCCACTACAATACCAAGGGAGTTCTTGACAAAAATAATACATCCGGCTGATGTTCCCACTGCATAGCTCACACACGCATTGTACCGCAATGAAAATTCTGCTACCAAGCTATCAGTCGCGTCCTCAGTACTAACTTTAGTCTCCTGGACCGCGAGCAAGTCAAGGTCTTTTTCTTGCATCAAGCGTTTCAACTGGTACTATTTGCGACGCGTTCCTAGACCACGTACATTCAGCGTACCAATGCGTAAAGGCGCAGTCATGCTAGCCATGTTGATGACAAAGATGAAAGCTACAATGCTGCGCTTACCGTGTCTCGTATACCGTGCAGTGGGAAAACCGGGCGTCTTACGCGTCTAGATCCTGTCCCCGAACCGGCGACGATGACGCCGACCGGGTTTCGAGGGCATATTTTTTACTCTTAGCGCCCGTGACGCGATGCCACAGACGTTCCGGGCGTTTCAGGTTGCGTTCCGTGCTCTCCACTTGGTAGCGCTTGCCGCGTACCGTGGTCGCTTCCGGAGACTTTGTGCCGGCTTCTGGCGTAGCGATCTCGCCACTGGTACCCATATCTTCCTCCATCGATTCTTGAATGTCCTGCTGGCCGCCTGTTGCGGCCAACTCCTCGGATTCTTTCGTTGAGTCTTTGCCATCTTGCGTTGTCGCGTCGGCTGTCTCTTCTCCAGTTGCCTGAACCGCGGCGTCGGGTCCCACGGCGTTGCTGCCAGGGGCCAACTTCTCAGCCTCTTCGGCGTCCATTAGTTTATCTTGGGTGTCGTCTGTTGGCAGCACGGTCTTCGTAACTCTGGCATAACTCCTGACGCAATCTTGACTTTCATGACCAAACGCTCGGCATACACCACAGCGGGGAATCTGGCAATCTCGTCGTATATGTCCTTGCATGTGACACCTTAGGCAAAGCGGTGCCCGACCCGGTTCCACAAGAAGGACGGTGCCGCCTCCAATCTTAAAAATGTGCGGCAAGTCTTCGAGCACCACGCCTTCCTTCAGTTTCAGTCGCACCATCCTCGTCGTCGATATCGCGTGTTCAAAGCCCGCGACGGTCCAGTTGTCATTGGAAACCCCCAGAACTTCACCGAACTCACCTAACGCTTGTCGAATGCTCTCATTCGAGACCGCAAAGTCAACCCAGTGGATTTTCACGGTTACATCATGTTGGATAGGGTCGATGATAGCACAGAAGCCACCCTTGACTCGGAGTCCACCTGTTTTGAGTAATGCTTCTTTGTCATCCTTGCTTCGCATCTTCGCCAGCCAGATGTGATTCATCTGGAAGGCTCCAATGCCAGTGATCGCCTTGATGAGTCCCAGTTCTTCCAACGGGGCCCGAAAGTCTTCCAACCGGTATGGTCTTTTTTCCAAATCCCCGTGCAGAAACACACACTCTTCCATACTGTCACCCGACGGCAATGTAGGCAACAAAAACCGGTAATCCGATGGTGCAGAAGGGAACCTAACACAGCGGCCAGCAGCGGCCGCCGAAGCACCTCGCACGGAGCGAGCCATCACACGTCCGTCTCCCACCGAAGCCGAACGCGGAGTGACTGTGCCATATCAACATGGGGTTCCTCATGCGTTAAATAGTATACAAACTTACGGTTCAACTTCAGTTATGTTTGTCGTGTACAAGACACAGACGAGATCTGTACCTGCTACTAAAAACTGCACGTTTATTGAACACAAGCAACTGGTGCCTGTAACAATTGCCACTGTGTTAATGACACCAGTGCTATTCTTTTTTGCAATTCACAAATTCAAGAAAAAAAAAACCAAGTGGACTTGGGAGCAGCAACAATTTGTGGGTGGGGTCTGCCAAGTTGAATATCCGTTTCGCGCTCGTTCCAAAGGACGACATCTGCTCACGCTTTATGACGCTTCTAGGCTCAATCCATAGATACGCCCGCCTAATTTATTTGATTGAGTATTGGAATGCTTTTCGCGCAATGTAGAGGGCGGTCGTGCCAGCGTAATGCTGTAGCTCTTTCACTAAAGCAACTACATAACGGCTTGGCCAAAACGAATGCAGCCTACCGGAAACATTACGCTATGATATTGGTTGCCCAAGCATACGAATTGCCACGTCTGAGTTCTCGCATAAAACTAGAGAAGTACCGGTGAGTGTGACCGGCGGCTGTCGGTGAGAAGAGACGTACGTTCTCTGGGAGTGCTTGAATCGCGCCGCATCGATGTTTGTTGCTTCTTCAGCGGACACCATACACAATGAAAAATGCTTCATTTAGGTTAATTGATGCCATGGCTGTGCTGTATTGTCATTCTTAATCGTCGAAATTGTGTATTTTGAAACCCGGAAGCACGCATAACACAATTGTACGTGCTCGGTCGGTAGGCCTAACCTTTGGTGGAAATTATGGTGGTAGAACATGTAGTGTACAGATCCCAGCTTGGTACACTATATAATATGCCCTCATTATAAGCCCACCCATCATCTGCTTACTGCTTCTCAGCATTATCGCAATAGTGGGCAGAGCTTCTCAGCTTGGTACACCATGTGGCCCACCATAACAAGCAGCACCCATCATCTGCTTAGTGCTTTCCAGCATTATCGCAATGGTGGGAAGAGTTTCTCAGCTTGGTACACCATGTGGCCCACCATAATAAGCACCACCCACCATATGTTTAGGGCTTCCCAGCATTATCGCAATGGTGGGCAGAGTGTTCCATTATTGCCCACTAACTAGCCCCTGCTTTCCACCATCATTCCCACTTTACCCATCATCTGTGCACCATACCACCCAGTATGTCCCGGCATATCCACCATATTTTCCACTCCGTCCCACCATATCCATCATAGTTTCCACCATGCCCACTATTATTTCCACTACGCCCACCATGTTTTCCAGTATCTACCATGGCAATTTTTCCAATAGGGGATATTTTGTCCCGCTGTCTTTCTTGATTGGTATTTTCTTGCATTTTTTTGAAGCACAATGGTAGCAGTTGGTCCCCTGTAGATTTCTTCCAGGATATTTATATATACTTCATTGACACCCTGATTCCGCAGTGTCTGCATGACGGCTGATATTTGTACTCAATCGAACGCCTTCTCGTAATCTATGAAGACTTTGTATAGTGGTTGGTTATATTCTGAGCATTTCTGTATTACCTGATTGATATGTTTTCTTTATTATGTTAGCAATTACCTTTGTAAATAGCTTGTACACTACAGAGAGCAAGCTGATCGGCCTGTAATTGTTCAAGTCCTGGTCATCTCCTTTCTTATGTATTAGGATTTTCATTCTTCCGAGACTCTTGTACTCTTCCCGTCAGGAGACACCTCGTAAACAGGGTTGCTAGCTTTTCTAACACAATATGTCCTTCATCTTTCAGCAGATCTGATGTTACCTGAATCTCACCAGCAGCTTTGTCTCTTTGCATGCTCTTCAAAGCTTTTCTGACTTCTTGTGTCATTACTGGTGGGGTGTCATGTGGGTTACTGTTATTTCTTATAGTATTAAGGTCGCGGTTGTTCCGGCTACTGTACAGATCTCTGTAAAAGTCCTCTGCTATTTCAACTATCATATATATATTGGTAGTAATTTTGCCTTCTTTGTCCCTTAGTGCATACATCCGATTTTTGCCTATCCCAAGTTTCCTCTTCACTGCTTTCACACTTCCTCCGTTTTTCAGAGCGTGTTCAATTCTCTCCATGCTATACCTTCTTACATCGCATACCTTACGCCTATCAATAAAATTCGAAAGCCCTGCCAGTTCTATTTTGTCTGTTGTACTTGAGAATTTTATGATTTGAAACTTCTTAATGAGATTCTTTGTTTCCTGGACAATCTTGCCAGCGCCCTCTCTAACTACCCTGCCTCCAACTTCCACTGTCCACTCCGTAATGATACTCGTCAAATTATTATTCATTGTATCTGCGCTAAGGTTAGTTTTCTCACTTATAGCCAAGCACCTGCTCTAAAGCGAGATTCTGAATTCCTGTACTTTCCCTCTCAGTGCTAGCTCATTGATCGGCTTATTGCGTATCAGTTTCTGTCGTTCCTTTTTCAAGTCTAGGTGAATTCGAGACCGTACCATTCTATGGTCACTGCATCGTACCTTGCCAACCACTTCCACATCCTGCACGATTCCTGGGTGTGCACTCATTATAAAGTCTTTTTCTTTTTTACTTTCGCCATTAGGGCTCTTCCATGTCCACTTGGGGCTTTCTCGTTTTCGGTAGAAGGTATTGAAAATTTGTAAATTATTGCGTTCTGCAAATTCTACTAGGAGCTCTCCTCTAGCGTTTCTAGTAGCAATACCATAATATCCTACTGCCTGGTCTCAGCCCTTTTCTTCCCTACTTTTGCATTAAAGTCTCCCATCAGTATAGTATACTGTGTTTTTATCTTACTCATTGCCGATTCCACGTCTTCGTAGAAACTTTGAACTGAAGCGTCATCATGGCTAGATGTAAGTGCGTAAGCCTGTACCACCGTCATCTCGTATCTCTTATCACTTTAATTACGACACCTACCACCCTTTCAATATTGCTATAGTAATCCTCTATGCTGCCAGCAATGTTTCTGTGAATTATGAACCCCACTCGTAGTTCTCTTTTGTCAGCCATGCCCCGGTAGCAAAGGACATGCCCATTCTGTAGCACCGTATGGCCTCATCTGTCCTCCTAACCTCACTGAGCCCTACTATATCCTATTTACGACCCTCTAGCTCCTCGAATAGTACAGCTAGACTTCCCTCACTAGATAAGGTTCTAACGTTAAACTTTCCAATTTCAGGTTTCAATGGCGGCGTGTCTGGATCCAGAGATTCTTAGCACCCTCTGCTGCGTTGCAGATCTGACCACCGCCGTCGTCAGTTGCTTCGCAGCTGCTGGGGACTGAGGGCCGTGAGTTAATTGACTTAATTGACGTGTTGATGCGGAAGGTAGTGGCCAGATACTGCACCAGGGTGGCCAATCTTTCTCTGGTGAGGGAGTGCGTTAGCGGCAATGGTTACCGGTCAGGCCGCACTCCAGGCCTCTTAATGCAGTTCCATCACCGCGCAGTTTATTTATCCGGTTGTGAACTGCGTGGTATTGGGATTTGATCCACGGACTTTTTCTATGTGAGGCGGATGCTTAGATAACTTAGATAACTTAGAATAATCAATAACTTAGAAGACGGCAACTAGCCTGAATGTCTGCCAATTTCAGTATTATGCACACCTCAATTCGATTGGCATGCATCGACGCCGTCGTCATGGTGGCCTTCACGGCACTCTCACTGAGCTATGTAAAGGGTTCTGGTCACTAAGACGAGACCCACGAGTTAAAAAGTACGCAGTAATTGTTATGCATACGCGCGATTAAGACTCGATGCTCTCACAACACCCACAACACCTTTCCAAAAGACAGTGTATCCCTGCTTCAATTCAACGGTACCGACAATGTTGTTCCTGTGGCGGCGGGGGGAGACTCTCTAGTGAAAGCTTATATTATCAGCCCCAAACGTATGCCATTCAGAGCAATGCATAGAGTTGTGGCGGCATTGAGACTAATGCATATTGAAGGCTTTCCGTTTTTTATCGCGCAGACTTTCACAGACCGATAAGGAATGAATGGAATGGAATGAAAAAACTTTATTTGGCATGAAAAAAACTTTATTTAAACCGATAAGGAAGTAACGCTCAAAAATGATGGTCATAAACTGAAAGCGAAGTTTCGAGGAGACATTATTTTAGCTCTTATTTACACTCATGTAACTAATTTGATGATTGTAGCTGAGCGTTCTTTCTTGAGAGGAGGGTTTGTGGAAGGATTATACGGGCTGTGAAAGGCTGCCTGCTGAGAATATTAGGGGAATTCAGAATTGTTGGGGCAGATGATGTAGAAAATTTTATACGAGATGGGACGAGAAGACGAAGGATAGTAGTGGGCCAGAGACTTGTTTGTCTTCGGAGTGTCCGAATGTATGGCACTATGCTGAGCCCCAATAAAAGCTTCAGACAGATTTTCCCTTAAAAACATAACACATCCAAAGATCCAAGGACGTGACAGGAACGCGAAGAGATAGGCATCTTCAGTGAAGAATGGAAATGGCAGCTCGCTAGCTAATAATGGGTCACTGACAGATTATGAAACTGTAGTGGCGGCACCTCTGGCAAGAAAACTGGAAAAAATCACCCACCCAGTGGGGAAATAACTTGTTTGGAGCGCGAAAACGTAGTCAACGTTGGAGAAAGCCGAGGAGTTGACACGACCGCTTTCATTTATTTAACGCAGCCCAGCTTGGTGTGTTCCACCCAAAAAGTAGCTAGAACATGTCTTTTAACTTGATAGCGTTGAAGAGCTCGTTTCGCAGAACTTCCGGCGTTGATGTCAGCGCAGGCGTCATTGATTGTGTGCGAAAAATCATCATCTTATGTAGGACCGAAAAATTGAGAACGATGCAAATAAAATAAAGGAATAATAAAAATCCTGCAGCAGATTGCGGACCGAACCAGAGTTATTTGGATCCGAATCCGGGTCGTTTCCGCGGCTAGCGGATGTTCTACCACATGGCCCCGCCTCTTTTTCTGAAAACAGGGGAAAGAACTTTCTCTGCCTGGAAACGCAATGAACGTAGCTTCCATGCTTCACAAACACACGTGCCCTGCATACATGCTTCACAATGCAACGTGAAATATAGCAGTATTGTTGAGTGCTAAAAGCATTCATTGCCAACGGGTGTCAGGACAAGTGATTATCATATAGGCTCCATGGTTGAATGCTGGTACCTCACTACAACAGGTACACACACAACTGCGCATATTCTCTTCAGGCCACGTAGTGGGCGCATAGCAAATTACAAAAGGCTTGATGCATTAAGTGTTTGAAGCACGCGCTAGGAACACAGTGTCGCTATCGCGTTCAACTCCTAAAGGCGAAGCTTTACGATTGCCTAGTTGTTATTGCATGCTCTAATAAATAACGTTTACACGCGACGTGCAAACTTCGCATGTAAATCTTTACTGAACAGGCCCGGCTCGCGTGAAGTTTATGTAGACTCAAACTGAAAACGGATGGAAGGATGAAGGAACTTTATTTGTAGTCATGAAAAATGTGACTTAGAACTCTGAATATCTGTTCTTTTTTCCACTTCATGGGGGTACTATATGTTGTGGTCGTTCTTTGAAATGCGAAACTAAGATTGTGTGGTTAGCAGTTAGCACTTAATACATGAGGCAGCCAGATATGACTGCAGCTGTGTTTTATATTGCCCTGCAATTATTTTGCAAAAAAACTACGGGCGTAATTAACCGAAAGTACACGGGGCGAAGTAGCGACAGTCGTAAGTCGGAAAAAAAGTTTCAAAACACTCACTAGAAAATACCTTGCGGGAGGAACGTATCTTGACAACAACCGAAGAGTGACAACAACCGAAGTGGAGAGTGCCTCGTTTATATTTAATTTTGTGTGAAACGGGCCGGGCCAGTCCCAAGCCTTTCGGTACGATGCCGGGTACGGGCCAGAGGAGAAGTATTAGTAGAATTTGCAGAACGCCATAAATGACGGGTCTAGAATATCTACTACCGAGAACGAGTGAATCACACATTGGCGTAGAGGAGTTCTAATGGCGAACGAAAGAACGACATTGATATTATACTTAGTGCACATTGGGGCTTCGTGCATGATGTGAAACTGCTTGGCGAGGTACGATACAGTGGCCATAGAATTGTACCGTCTCGAATTAACCTCCACTTGAAGAAGGAACGACAGAAACTGATACGCAAGAAGCTCATCAATGAGCTACACTGAGACGGAAAGTACAGGAATTCAGTGTCTTGCTTCGGAACAGATACTCGCTTCTTATCGAAGAAGCCGGCCTTAGTTTTGATGCAATGAATGATAATCTGACGAGTGTCATTACGGGGTGTGCAGTGGAAGTTGGAGGTACGCTAGTTAGACATGAGGCTGGCAAGCTGTTCCAGGAGATGGAGAATCTCGTTAAGAAACGTCACAGCATGAAAGCCTCAAACACAGCATATAAAATAGAGCTGGCAGAGCTTCCACAGTTGATTATTAAGCGCAAAGTATCTGATGTAAGAAGTTATATCATGAAGAGAGTTATATGATGCGTTATATCATGAATTATATCATGCGTTGAAGAGAGTTATATCATTTCTCAAAAGCGTCAAAGCGGTGAAGAGAGAACTTGGGACAGGCTAAAACCAGATATACAGTCTAAAGCAAAAGTGTGTTAAAAGGGTATGTGGCTCGTCTTTTTGGGGACTAATGGGACTGCCACATCTAATAATTCCTTTAAGGACTAACGGCATCAAGTCTAACAGTTAGTCCCGACAAAAGAGCTCAAGAGACACACATTTATTCCTCGCATTTGCACCTTAGTGAGCAACCGTTAGTCCCACAATTCACCTCAAAGGACTGACAATTATTCCTCACATTCGCAGCATGTAGGACAACTGTTAATCCCCACATATACACTTTACCGTGCAACCATTAGTCCTCACAGTTGCACCTCACCGGATGAACGGTAGATCCACTCGAACGCTTAAATCGGATGAAATTTTTATCCACTGTTCAAACAATGCTTTTTTTGTTCATTTTTCGCCAGGCCTAATACTTTTTTCGCCTGTTTTTCCGCGCAGTGGGCAACAAATAGCGCAGAAAAAAACACGCGAAAAAGTAGTTAGCCACCTATGTGTAAATGCTTTCGCAGTCACAGCCACAACAAAAGACAAAAGGGAGACATCTTTTATTTCTCTACATACCCATGAAGTTTCTCCATTTTTTAAAGTGAATTCATGGTGAAGTGTACAAGTCAGTCTCTTTGTCACATCTTGTTCACTTGTTGTAAAGCTCCTCCGACAGAAGCGATAGATGACAGGCATTGCAGACGCGAGCGCACGCAGCCGTCTGCCTGTTGTGTTCCCACGGCTGTACGTACAATAAGATAATAAAAATAGTTAGACACACGTGACAGGAGATGGAGATGAACGGATAGGACAAGTACGTGCAAGTTAATATAAAAGCGTGCGAGTAAAATATGACACACAAATAACTTTACCTTCACATCTCGCATAGACCTTCTGAAGCTGCTCTGACGGAAGAGATTGATGACAGGCATCGCAGACGCCAGCGCACACAGCCTTCAGCACGGTGTGTGGCCACGGCTGCACAATAAGTATGTAAAATAGTGAGTCACTCGTGACAGAGGATAAATACGAATGCATATGAAAAATGTGTGCAAGGTGAAATAAAAGCATACGTTAGATATGACATGCTAATAATTTCACAGTGATGTCACACATCGTCAAAGACTCATTTTGATCACCGAAGCGCAACAGCTTAGAAGCGGCGGCCGCAGCCACAACTCTATGATCCACCGTCCCGCAAACAAGTCGGTGAGTCCTAAGCGAGTGACGTCGTTCAGCTACAGCAAGCGAACGCGAGACCAAACACAGCACTGCACGCGGAGTGTCTGCCGCCAGCGAGCTTCGAACAGGAGAGCGAGCGTACGCTTGGCCGCCGCCACGAACAGCGTCGAACTGGTTTGGAGCTAGCGCCGAAGAAATTGACGGTAATGCGGCCCTTATCCTCGACCTGAAGCGAGTGCAGCGCGCAAACGCGAGTCCACCGCCGCGGCCAACGGACGGCGCCGAGCTGCTTGCGACCGACTGACGGGAAAGCCAACGGTAATGGCGATCAATTTTCAGTGATTTCCGACGCTAGCGAAAGCCCCGCCAGCCCGTGCGTGCGACATACTACAAATTACAGCGCGCGACATACTACAACCAAGCTCTTTACGAGAACCCGCAAAGTGTTTTTGACGGCTCTCAACACAGCGACGAGCACTCAGCCCAATATCGCCAGCCCGGAGCTCATCGCGGCGGCGAAGACAGGCGAGCACTCGATGAGCGAGCGTACGGGAGGCCGACGGCAATGGCAACCACTTTCCAGGCGGTCGCAAAGCACAGGTGACCTGCAGACGCCCAAGCTGACCTTCCCGGTGCATTTCGTGCGTGCGATATACGACACGACCGAGCCCGTTGCCGACAAGCGCGATTCGTATCGCACACGTGACAAATAGAGTAGAATATAGAATGATAACCTACTTGCGAAAGAATGCAGTGCTGATTTCTGCCCTGAGTTGGACTGAAGTATATATCCGATGGGCCTGCTGTCTTCTCGGCCACCATGTTGGCCTTCCCAACTGCTGCTGTCGCGTGTTGGTCGTAACTATCTTCAAGCCAGAGATATACAGCGTGGCGTGGTGACGTGTCGAGACTTGCTCCAGACTTCATATGTGCAGCGAAACGCAAAAGCAGCATCCCACGCTCATCTAAGCGTACACATAAGCACCACGTCGTAATTTCTAGGTCGTCGAAACCAGGCGGCCGTGGTCGAGCACTGCGAGTGCGACGCAACGCCATCCGTCGCCAGCAAAATACGGGAAAAGACTGAGCCAGGAGAGGAGGAGGAGGGCTAGGGACCTTGGCAACGCGTTTCGCACTGCCTGCATTTCCCAGGCGGTTCATCCCTTTGGAGCATGTTTGGAGTCTAAGTGGTTTGCACGCGGCACGCATCCATCTGTGGTTCCTCCTCAATGGTCTATGCGTTTACCGCGCGCCTATTGGAGGGACAAGAAAGGCAAAGTAACTACCAATATTATTAGGATAGTTAGATAAGCGGTGGTGTTCCAGAAATATCTGTACAGTAGCCGGAACAACCACGACCATATTGTAAGATCTAGCAGTGTCCTCAGATGCATCCTACCAGTAATGACAGAAGTCAGAAACGCCTTGTAGCAAATACAAAGAGGCAACGCTGCTGGTGAAATTCAAGTAACATCAGATATGCTGAAGGCGGAGGACAGATTATGTTGGAAAAAATATCAACCACGTTTACGAAGTGTCTCCTCACAGGTATGGTGTCAGAATCTCTGAATAGTACTAACTTAATGTCACTCCGTAAGAAAGCGGACGACAAGGACTTGAAGAACTACACGCTGATCAGTTTGCTCTCCCTTATACAAAATCTTTTTACAAAGGTGATTGCTAACAGAATTAAGGCAACATTAGAATTCAATCAATCAAAGGATCCAGCAGGATTTCGTACTGGCTACTGGACAACCGACCACATTCTCACAACCAATTAGATAATAGAGAATTGTTCAGGATACATTCAAACACTATATAGCCTTCAGCGATTATGACTTGATTCAGAAGACATATGAGCAGTCGTGCTGACACTGCAGAATCAAATGCACATATAGACGTCCTGAAAAAAATCCACAGTGGATCAACTGCCACCATAGTGCTTCATAAAGAAAGCGACAGAATACCAATAAAGAATGGTATGAAAGAAGGGGCGACGAGCTCCCCAATGTTATTTACCGCATGCTTACTTACAAGAGGTTTTCAGAGGCCTAAAATGGGAAGGGTTAGAGATCAGAGTTAATGGAAAATATCTTAGTAAACTGTGCTTCGCCGATGACATTGCATTTCTGAGTAACTCAGGCGGCGAATTGCCATTCATGGGTAGTCAATTCGGCAATGAGAGCAGGAGTTTAGTTTTTCAAATTAACCTGAAAAAAACGAAAGAAATGTACAACAACCTCGGAAGAGAACAGCGCAGCGAGATAGGTAGCAGTTCACTTGAAGTTGTAAAGGGGTACGTCTACTTAGAACAAGTAGTAACCGCGGATCCAAACTACGAGATTAAGGTAACTAGAAGAATGGGTACATGGTACAGCACAATCAGCAAGCATTCTCCAATCATGACTGCTAGGTTGCCACTGCAACTCATAATTACGGTATATATCTGCTGCATCTTACCGGTACTTACATGCGGAGCAGAAACGTGGGGAATCGCAAAGAAGGTTCAACGTGAGTTGAAGATGACGCAGCGAGCAATGAAAATAAAAATGATAGGCATAGCCCTAAGGGACAAGAAGAGAACAGAGTGTATGAAGGAGGAAACGGATGTTAAGCACAAATTGCACGAATGTACGGCACAGAAAAAGATCAGGACAAGCGTCCTCGTTAACTAGATCACAGTCGACATCATGAAGAATAAATGACCACCGGCAGGGCACGTAGCTCGAAGGCGAGATACCCGCTGGTAAGTAAGAGAAGCTGACTAGATTTTCGGACAAGAAAAACGAAAGGGGACACAGAAATTTCGGTGGGCACATAATACTTGAAAGCGTGTAAACTCGAGCAATTTTGTGGGACATGACTGATCGTATGAACCGCACAACCTAGAAGGTATTACAGTGTAACTATATACGGAAGCGAAAAAAAAACAAGGATAGAACATAGCGCTGACTTTCAACAACAGCCGAGTGCTTGTGTGAGTGTGGTTGTATAACAGCGGTTATTACCTAAACCTTCTACGCATTTATTTACAAATATTTATTTACAAATACTGCAACCCTGTTAAGTAATTTTGTCTGGATGGGATACAAATATTTGATACAACTAGTAGGGCAAACAAAAACAATGAAAAACAAATTACATGTGGTACAAAGTCTATGCAGATATACGCTTCAAGTATATTTGAAACAACGCGTCAAATACAGCTATTAACACAACAAAAAGGAAAATGAGTCAGTTACACAATATGGGACATGAACAAATTCAGGCATGGCTGCAACACCACATCGTTCAACAGTTGATTTCATTCATTTATGACCCTTGGAAAAAAGAGTACTTGAAGTAGTGGTTGCGGGTAGTGAAGGGGGTGATTGTTAGTGCGTTTTGCTTTCTTGTAGCATAAGCTGTAGAAAAGGAGATGATCTCAGCAGTATCAACGTTGTAGTCTCCCTTGATACGTTAATAGAGAAATTGTACTCTGAGAACACGATTTCTTTGTGTCAAGGTTGATGGATTAGCTCTTTTTAGCAAGACTGTGATCGAAGTGCGTCCAAAGCTGTTGTATATATATCAAACCACCCGCTTTTGAATGCCTTCTACATTATCAATGTCTTTTTTGTGAAAAGACACCAGATTATGGATGCGTAATGTAATACAGGCTGCACAATTGCGTGAAATGCAAGAAGATGAACATGGCGAGTTATGAACCTCAAAGTTCGTCTAAGGAAGAAAAGCTTTTGATCGGCAGAATTATACATAGTATTGGTGCGTTTGTTTCATTTGAGATCATTAAAAATCCAAATGCCAAGATATTTGATGTGGTAAACTTCCGAGAAAAAGACATTATGTGCCGAATACTGAAAATGCAGATAGCTACACTTGATAGCTCCGTCTTACTAGCTACGCTTGCGCAATATTGTCATAAAAACGGTTTTGTCAAAGCTGATCGCCATCTGCCAATCATTACACCACTTCTCTATTCTATTAAAAGCGTCATTTAGTCGTGCCTGGTCGCTGATAGTATGAATTGCTGAATACATTACGTAGTAATCCTCATACAGTTTGATTTTCACAGGGATGTTGATTGATATGTGGGGTTTAACGTCCCAAAACCACTATATGATTATGAGAGACGCCGTAGTGGAGGGCTCCGGAAATTTAGACCACCTGGGGTTCTTTAACGTGCACCCAAATCTGAGCACACGGGCCTACAACATTTCCGCCTCCATCGGAAATGCAGCCGCCGCAGCCGGGATTCGAACCCGCGCCCTGCGGGTCAGTAGCCGAGTACCTTAGCCACTAGACCACCGCGGCGGGGCTTCACAGGGATGTCAATAACAATATTATTTATAAAAAATAAGAAACAAAAGTGGCCCCAGTACTGAACGTTCTCAGTTTATTCTTTCCTCTCAAATGCTCATTCTCTTCTTTTTTCACCAATATATATATATACACCACTCCACTATAAATCATTGCTGAAAGTGGGCGCTCTGCTTTATCCTTGTTTTTTCGCTTTCGTAGTTACGCCGTCAATACTTCTAGGTTGCGCTGTTCCTACGTTCAGTGATTTGGAAGTTTGCGGGTATAAAGTGGCAGCAGCAAGCAAAGGACCAGGTTGACTGGCGCAGCATGATAGAGGCCTTCGTCCTGCAGTGGACATAGTCAGGATAATGATGTACACTGTGTACAGCGGTGTTTAGGCGACCTTCAAAATCAGCATAACAGCACTTTTTGGTTGACCCAGTGAGCGCGAACATTAGTTGAAACAACGCTACGAAGCTGGTCCAATCAAAAGGGTGAAACGTGCACCAGCTACTTAAAAGACTTTCTCAACAAAACTTGTTATTGGTATAGTTGGCTGTTAGCCATATTTTAGGTAATTAGCGCACTTTTGACCCCCGGAAACTCATACCATCACTCACTCATCCATCCGAGGAACACACGCGACAACCATTGGTGTGTGTCGTGTGCGTTCTCGGGTGGATAAGTGAGTGATTATGTGACTGTTTGCGGGAGTTAACATTGCGCTAATTATCCTGGGCTTGTTGCTAATAATATTGGGCTTGTTGGTAATCCATTTTGTTCGAGGTACAGCGCATCCAGGACGGGACAGAGAAGAAGCGCCGTGTATGTGTTTTCTTCTCTGTCCCGTCCTGGATGCGCTATACCTCGAACAAAATAAATACAACACTGAGTAAAAGTAACACATCTCCTGCAAAGGTAATGTATCATGGCTATTTTTGCGCAACATACAATTGGACGGAAAAAGACGGACACCACTAACGCAATGCCATCTAATAAAAAATCACAGCATATCCTCGGTGTGAATGATCATGAGTGGGGAAGGCGTTCGTCCGTGCGTTCGTTCATGCGTTCGTTAGTCTGGTCATCCATTCACCAGTGCAACCGTCTGTCACGGTCCATCTGTCCGTGCGTGCAGGCTTTCGTCCGTCCTTCCGTGCGTCCGTCCGTGTGTCTGTCCGTCCTTCCAACCATGCGTGAGTGCGTTCGTCTGTCTGTCTGTCCCTCCACGCATCCGTCCGTCCCATTGCACACAGATATACTAGACCAACGCCATGTATAAAATGAGTTGAGAAATGGCGAAAAGAGAGCGTCATCTAATATACTATTCAGGAGAATCTGTCGATTACGCTTGACGCGCAGCGTTAAACTAAGAGGATTTTAGCCCCTAAAAACATACTGTAGCTGTTCTGTGATGAGTACATCATGCTGGGCAGCGTTACAAAAATTAAGCTTTCAGGTTGGCTCCTCGGCTGTCTCCAAGGTATACTATGTGCTCGAACTTAAAATAAGCAGGTTATTTTCTCCGCCCCTCTTTTCTGGTAGTCACCACAACAGTTTCATAATCTGTCAAAGCGAGCTACACCCATTAGCAAGAATGCCACCATCTTCGTTTTAGGGGCGAGTCTCCTTAGCGTGTGGATTGTTCCTTCCTACTACTACTTTTATATAAATTTCTTTATATTCTTACTGGTGCAAGATCATGCGAGTACATGCGCTAAACACAGTTTAGCACAAAGCGCCGTCAGCCACTGAGCTTTCCTGACTAGACTTATCGACTGTTCATATTTCGTGGTGAACATAATGAGAGAAAAAAAATCATATGCGTATACGATGCGAACGGTGGTACTGAAATAATCGCACAGATATGCGGGCTTTCTACGATCTTTTTTGCTCTCTTTTTTGTAGTATGCAGAACACAAAAATATAAATAAGTAGTTCAGTCACGCTACAGCGATGAGTAAAAGGCAGAACACAAGCCAACAAGGTACAAACAACATAGCAAAGGTGTGATTTAGTGCGAAAGCGTGAAGAGAGTCACCCAGGGCGAGCAACTAATTTAAAGGCAGAAAGACTTTACCCACGGGTGATGTTAACGTTTCATAGGCGCCCTGAACCCATCAAGTAGGAAAGAACTTAGATATTACCCGTAAACTGTAGTGAACGTATTCTATATACCGACAATCAGCTCAGACCGCAGGCAACAAAGCGGCGCTGCGTGTATTTGTATACGAGCCGCCGACCACCTATCCACACTTTCGAGGGATGGTACTGCCACCTATAGCGTGATCTCGTCGCGACTCACATCGCCTTCTTGTGACGGCCTTCGGTCTTTGAAAGTGTAATGTTTTTATGGCAAAATGTCTCTGGGGTCTTTATTGGCGTTCAGCACAGTGCTATCTACAACATGGTGTACGTTAGAACAGTCCAAGAACAAACACGCTTCTGCGCCACTACCCTTCTTCATCTCTTGAGTCCGTGTCACGCGCAATTTCAACGCGATAGCGTTAGAGAGCTCGTGTTGCATCAATTGCTTCGTCGGTGTCGGCACTGTTGGTACTGGTCAAAAAATCTTCCGTGAGCGAAAAATCGAGAAAGAAGCAAACAAAATGAAAAATTAGACTTTCGGCCCTATATAGGATCGAACCCGGGCCATTCACGTGCCAACTATGTGTCCTACCACAAAGCCACGATGTCACTAGCGACTGCTTCGAGAAAAAACACTATATGAAGTATATATAGTGCAAGGAGTCACCTTGTGTCATGACGAAAACGAGCCCATTCGGCGATCTGTAGGCGCATTTGAGAGGCATTCTAACTACGCCGAAAAAGGTCTGAATAGTGCAGCCATCGCCACTAAAAACACGAAGAAACTTTCAAACAGCTCTAAAAATGAACAACTATGTCTATCTAGTGGAAACCATATCATACTTTTCCATAGACGTTGATCAAGCAAACAGCAAATGCTGGATAATGTGCTGCCATCTGTGAGGCATTGCTGAGACTCTTTTGGCCTCCAAGATGGCGAGCACGCGGCGTGTATCTTGGAGTCCATGCGACTCTTGCTTTAAATCAAAACCTGTATGAACCATTCGCGCGCGCGCGCGTGTGTGTGCCTGTGTACCATATGGGAGACATTGTGAAAAACGTGTATCGACTACAGCAGAGCGCCGTTCTAGCAAAGGGAAGTGGCCACACTGCACAGTCACTGCGTTACTATAGATACGTCGCGCGTGCGCGCGCGCGTTTGTGTGTGTGTGTGTGTGTGTGTGTGTGTGTGTGTGTGTGTGACAAACCATATAATTAAGTATGGACTTAGCGGTTGAAGGACGCACTAGGAGCCGAATTTTCCTATCGCTTTCAACTCTTAAAGGCGAAGCATAAGGGTTCCCCAATTTTTGTTTCCATCCTCGATCCCTATAATTTCATTATCTTTTCCTTGATATTATCCGCAGAAAGATTGTCACAGTCCGCATCAGCCTTTCTCAAATATTCCCCACAATGAATAAACACAATTTTCACGTCATTTTCAAGAGTAAAGAAAAGACATCAAAAATGTGTTTCAAAGGTCTCAATTGCAGTTCATGAATACGTGTCTAGAGCGTTACTTCCTTGTGCGAACATGAAAGTCTGCGCGAGAGAAGAACAAAAAGCCTTGAGAGATGCGTTAGCCTCAATGCCACTTCAAATATGTGCACTGCATTAACCTGCACACGTTTAACAATGACAATATACGTTTTCATAGTAGTCTCTACCGCAGCTTCGATCGGGACACACTGTCTTTTGGAAAGGTGTTGTAGCTGTTAAGCGAGGAAACCCATACGGATTTCTGGGAAAAAAAATTCGTTTAGTTGCCAAAAAATTCATCTTGGTCCGCGGTCAGAACGGGGTCGTCCTGGTCCGGGGTCAGGACTCTTGACGAGGACAAATTTTTCGGCAACTAAGAGGCTTTTTTTTTGGGAACTCCATACATATTTCCTTCTGGCTTCATGCTACAAACGGGTGGTTGTCTTCTTTCCCTCTCTTGGCCCTTCCGCCACTTTTCGGGTTTCCGCAGAACTCATTTGCATTAGTTGTTGGCCAGCATTAAGCGAAAACCGCGCCCATGCATCACAATTACCGCACACTTGTTCAACACGTAGGTGTTGCCTCAGTGACCACAACCAATCAAATAACTCAGCGGGACTGCCATGAAGGCCACCATTCAGGTCACTCGAATTGAGGTGTGCATAATGCTGATATTGGGGCAGCCATTCAGGCCAGTTCCCGTTTTCGCAAGTTGTCGCGTTGTCGAAGGGAGAGCTGACGCTAAGTGTGTCTTTGTCTGCAGCTCCCCTTCAAATTGGACATTAGGGGTACTCTTGTGCTCCATTCGAAGAGGCGACAAACGCAGCCGGGATTTTTGTGATACACGTTACGCGCATTACTTCTGACATTTTATCTGTGGCGATCTTCTCTACATGTCCGTTTCAAATGTAAAGCAGCTTAGAGTGGAGCTCAATCGGTTGTGCGTCGTGACCACCCTTATTGCGCATGCGCCTCCGCTCCCCCTCTCTTGCCTCGCAACGCCGATGCAAGCACTGTTTGTTTATTAAAAAAATGGCAGCATATCCACGGGGTGAATAATGGAGAGTAAGGCGAAGCATCCGTCCGTCCATTCGTTCTTGTTTCCGCCCGTCCATGCGTCCATCCATGTGACCGTCCGTGCGTCTTTTCGTGCGTTCACATGTCCATCCGTGTGCCCATCCCTGCTTTCGTCCATGCATCCACCCTTGCGCCCGTCCATGCATCCATCCGTCTGCGCAGCCATGCGTGCGTCAGCCCATGCATCTGTCTGTGTGTCCATTTACCCATCTAGTGGACACTCCAAGCACCACCATCTCGCATTTTTATAATATATTCCACATATAGAAGCACTGCCATCCAGCAGACATTCCAAGGACTAAGCGAGAGATGGCACACGCACACTTTCTTACGGCTTGCACTTCGTGTATACTTCCCACCTTTAACCACTTCGGCTTCATGGTATATAGTAGTTCACTGTATATGTGGCACTGCGGCCCAACGCTCGCTAAACCCTTTCTAAAATCAAGGAGGTTACGCCCAGCGAGTATAACGTAGCAACCTTTCTTGTCAGATAGTGCTCAATGTAGATGCCAATGGCTGCTATTGGGGAATGAGAGACAGGAGGATTCAGCTTTGGCACACGCACACTTTCTTACGGCTTGCGCTTCGTGACTACTTCCCACCTTTAACCACCTCGAGTTCATGGTATATACTAATTGATTGATATGTGGGGTTTAACGTCCCAGAACCACCATATGATTATGAGAGATGCCGTAGTGGAGGGCTCCGGAAATTTCGACCACCTGGGGTTCTTTATTGTGCACCCAAATCTGAGCACACGGGCCTACAACATTTCCGCCTTCATCGGAAATGCAGCCACCGCAGCCGGGATTCGAGCCCGCGACCTCCGGGTCAGCAGCCGAGTACCTTAGCCCTTAGACCACCGCGGCGGGGCACCAAAGTTACTGTAGTGCTGCCATATACATGAATACCATTTCGCATAACTTGCTTAGGATAGCGAGAAAGGATGCTTCGGACGTAGTGCTTTTTGCTACCGAACGATTACAAGGAATGCGCTAAAATGTTAATGCAGACAGTAGCGGGAAACGGGACTGTAAAAACAAGCACCGGGAAAAATTCGTGAATTGTTGTCGTGGTATTGTCTATTGCACTCTTTTGACCAGTGATTGCGTGTACATGGACCAATCAGGAAGGTGTGTGAACGAAAGTCTCAGGAAACACAAGTACAACGCGGAAAAGCCTGTATCTGGTCATTTGGCCCCTTCACTGTCAAGGGTGTGGTTGCGTCCCAGTGTTTCAAAACACCTGTATCCTCTATAGGGCACGAGAAAAACTACGCGTGAAATCGTTGAAGCCCATGAATTTGACAAAATGAAAGAAAAATGTGTGCCTTCCATAGCTTTGTCAGCCAAAGAAAAGAAGTATCTACAATCTTCACTCTGACGTTGGCACCGAGTGCATTTTGTCGCAATCGGCGATGACGCGTGCAGGAGTTGTGCTGCATTTTACGTGATCGTTTCCAGGTTTTATCGGTCTGTTATTGTATAAGTAGCATGGGTGATCGCAAATAAAACATTAGTTTAAAGTTCGCGCTGCGTGTGTGTGTCCTCTTCGTGTCCTTGTCGTGGTGTGCTATACCCATATAAATTATAAAACTGGATAGCCATCACAGAACCCACCATTGAAGGCTCACCAACAATCGGGTCTATTTGAAAAGCAGTCGCGAGAACTGGCGTGGCTTTGTCGTAGAAAAGCCCATTACCACGCAGAAAGTTGTGGGTCGATCCTCGCTGGGACACTGACGTTTATTCTTTACATTCGTTGAGTCAACACTGCAGTTGCCAGCCTTTTATTAACGCTTACGCATAGATATACCCATGTACGTCCTCGTCGTTTTTGGGTAGATACCAAGTGAATCGCCTGTGGCACATACGCGCATATCACGTACCCCCCCCCCCCCCGCGCGGAATTGTGCCACTGTCTAGCGGGAATCGTTCAATGACGCGCCCGACAGGATTCTGTCAATTGTCATGTCTTGCCCAGTGTACCATATTCCAAAAGCCATTTAATTATCTGATACAAATTTTGCTTTACGCCAATTGAAGGCGGTGATTGCGAGAACAATCAAACGTGAGTAGATAGATAGATAGATAGATAGATAGATAGATAGATAGATAGATAGATAGATAGATAGATAGATAGATAGATAGATAGATAGATAGATAGATAGATACGCGCAAAGTCTCCGAAGTTCGCTCATACATGTCAACTGGATGAAAAAGCGCACGGTACGGCCCGCCGTGTCGAGCAGCTTTACTTTACACAAGCACCTATACTTTACCTGGCATTATTCTGTTAGTTCTCATTAATATTTTGTCAATAAATGAAAAACGAGCCCTTCCTTCAAACTTCAAGGGAGGGTTTTAATGACTGGCTAACAGATCTTAGGTTTTTAGGGAAGAGCTGCGAGTTAAGGCATCTGAAATACCGCTTTCTTCACAGCCGACTTATTTTGGTATTATGACAAAATGCTTCCAAGCAAAGCTATCGCCGAGAATCCATCGTACAGCTGAACCATGTAAATGTATCGCGCCTAGGAAGTGGGTCGAACAGTAAGAGCAGTGTAAAGATATCAGTTACGTGGCGCGAGCCGCTGTAATTCAGGAAATCAGCGCCCAAGTGCTACGCTGTAGTCTTTGCGGCTATTGGTCACGAGATCGAGCAGAGTAGACGCCTGTCGGTGCACGTTAAAGAACCCCAGGTGGTCTAAATTTCCGGAGCCCTCCACTACGGCGTCTCTTATAATCATATAGTGGTTTTGGGACGTTAAACCCCACATATCAATGAATCGACGCCTGTCGGTGACCGTCTGTAGAGCGCGTGGCGCTGGCCGCGTCATGTTCGCATGTGCGCATAGGACATGCACATTCTGAAATGGTGGTTTATTCGGTTAACGCGAGTTTTCACTGCATGTACATATACCTGGAACGACAGAAGAACAACAGTTGGGTCAAGACGGTACATATCAAAAAAAGAAGAGAGCTTTTTGGCGCAAACGATACGAAACAAAACTTAAGAGAGAGGTGAAGGAAGAAACACATGGGTGCCGAACTAGTTACTGCTTTATTATTCAGAAAGCACCAAAAATATGGGCTGAAAACGACATACTCTGCATGCGTTCGCGTAGCTTCGTTTAGTGTAGACGTCAGACTTTGGAGTTTTGCGGACACACAGCGCCGCTTGTCGATGCCGTTTTGAGTAGTGCAAGGCCCGACTCCCTTGCATAGTTTGCTGCGCAACCAGGTGCAGCTACAGCGCATGAAACAACAATTGATCGAAATATTAGATGTAGTTGCGCATTGAATACTCATAAAAATAGCTACGAATTTCTCTCCGCTAGTCGGACGCTTCACCGAACCGCCATGAAGTGCTTGCTGGTTCATTCGCCTGAACGACGGTGAAAACAAGAGCAGGCGCAACAGCTCCAGGCTCTTTGAAAAAGGACCCCATTCTGCGCTACTGTTGCGTTGTGAATTGCTACGGACATAAACTACTTCAGTTTTACTCATTCCCGCCGCTTTCGCGAGATAGAATAGGGAACGTGCTAAATACAGGCTGTTGCGAACGTGTTGGGTAAGCGTCTTACTCGCGTTCTCCACAGCCGTTTTCTTAAGTAAGTGTGATAATGCAGGTCTCCTGTTATTGTTCTAAATATCTTTGACGGAGAACCATGGTAACTTTTATTATCAAGCTCAACAGACCCTATGACCGTGGTGCATGACGTACAACGGTAGATAGCTGACGCCCAGTGGTTCGGGCATAGCAAACGTTGCGACCATCGATAATCTGAAGTTGTCGCAACCAAACAGCGTTACGCACGTAGGGCTTTGAAGGCTCCAAGTCCCGGCTTTAAGTAGGAAATGCAAACTCGTGTGTAATAGAGATAAACTGCGAAATGATCGCAACACTAATCAGTTTTTTTCGTTGCTTTTCGCGATTACTGCAGCTTTCTCGGAAGCATCGGGTCTGCCTTTCGCTGTGCACTGAGAAAGTGGACACGCATGTACCCTCATTTGCAGTATATAAAAACGGAAGACAATCATCAACACAACATTCGAGCGTGCGTAATAAAACCTTTCAATTCACAGTAAGCGAGAAATCGATGATGAATGCAACTGGAAAGCAAAAATCACCAGAGTCACTTGTGCCGGATAAAGCAAGCTTCGTACCACTTATCACATCGATGGTTCGTGTATGCACTTCCTCACTTTGGCATCATGTTTAGACCCAAGTTTAATGCATTCAGGCATTACAGAATGCACGTCGTAGTGCTTGCCTAAAACTCGATGTCATGCGATGCCCGCTTGCTCTTAAATTGCCAGTTGCAGCATGCCGAAATAAATGAAACATCTTTTGCATTGTGCCCACATTTCATGCTGATGAGCTTTCTACTTTTATGAAGCGAGGTTTGATTGAAGGAAGAAGCTTGTGGGGTTTTTAATATTCAGGAAACCGTGCCTCAAGACCCACGAAAGAGTAGGGCCAATGCACGTTCGCTTGCGCACAGCTCTCTGTGCACTACCCATTTATGGCCGGCGTGGCGATGGGGGCGCTGGTAGCGGCGTTTTTCGCAGCACCACCTGGGCAGAGTCTGACGTCCATACGCGACGACATATGAAATACCATAGAAGCATGACCCCAGCACGCACATGCGCAATGTCGTACTGCAATAGTAAAACACAATATCCTTTCCCAAATGTGTACGCCAAAATTAGTATTCAGTGGCTTACGAAGAAACAAAGGTATCGCTCATACAATCAGCTTCACTTTTCATAATGTGATAAGCTTACAAAGCATGCCGCGCATCTTCATTCTTACTTCTGCCAAGAATCAGTGATCATGAAAGCGCAGCGCACCGTCGCCTATTCTTGGCAGAAACAAGAATAAAGATGCGAGGCTTGCTTTAGAAGCATATCACATTAGGAAAACTGAGGCTGATTGTATCAGCGAAACCTCTATCTGTTTGCCTGCTACTGAATATAAACTTTTCTGTACACATTTTGGATAGAATATCGTGTTGTACTATTGCAATAGGACACTATGCATGTGCGTTCAGGGATTGTGGTTTTATGGTATTTATTCTGTTATTGCGTATACCATACAAAGCTGCGCGTGCAATGTATGTGGTTCGATTCGATTTGATTTGTGGGCTTTAACGTCCCAAAACCACCGTATGATTATGAGAGACGCCGTAGTGGAGGGCTCCGGAAATTTCGACCACCTGGGGTTCTTTAACGTGCACCCAAATCTGAGCCCACGGGCCTCCAACATTTCCGCCTCCATCAAAACTGCAGCCGCCGCAGCCGGGATTTGAACCCGCGACCTGCGAGTCAGCAGCCGAGTACCTTAGTCACTAGGCCACCACGGCGGGGCGACGCGTATGTGGTTTTGGCATACGGTCGCAACGCTGTGAGAAGAATAAAAAGTTATTAGTTAGGCGCCAATCTCTTTTTTTTCCTTTTGATTCCTGTTTAGTTCATGTTCTTTCGGTCGATGTACAGGATTTATTTTACTCTGTACCACACCAAGGATTGTTATTATCTGTGTGTGAATGCATTGAAGAGAATGGTGCTATCCAGTTGCAAAACAAAATCGGGCTGACTGTGGCAAACTTTCACAGCCTGTAGAATTTTATCTTGAAGTCACATTTATTGTTTTTAATGACCAGCCCTTCGTTCAGCGAGATGGCATTTCCATCGGGTCCTATACTGCTCCTGTACCGGTCAACAATTTTTAAGCTCATATTGATAGGTCACTACAAAATGTTTTTTAATCAAGAAAATGTTCCAAGAGTTTTTTTAGATACGGTGATGGTTTAATGGTGTTTTTAAATGTTGCCTCTGACGGAGCTTGACGTTTTAAATATTTTAAGCAGCACGGACATGAGCTTACTTTTGTGCATAAGCTGCCCCAGAATAATGTTTTACAAGCTCTAGACCTCCGTCTTGACGCATGTGACCGCCATGTCTGTTAGACTTACAGTCTTCACACACAGAAAGAGCTGGTGCTTTTTAGGTCAGACCACACGACATTTCTTAAAAGAGGGATAGTGTCAACATGTATATATCCGGCTCTCAAAAAGTGGTCCACACATAAAAAAGGAACAAGTTTTCAATATCAGGTACGCCGTATATTGGCTGCAGGTTACCCCATGATGCTCCTCACAATCGTAGCCGAAGCCCTGCTTCAGAAAAGGAAAGCTAATAAGAAGGGGACCTGTGAACGTGAACCGTTGAGGCCTTTTGTGATGCCTTATTTACATGAGATCACACATCAACTGAAAAAACTGGCTGACAGGCATGGTGTCTCCTTGGTGTTTTCCGTGCTCTCGAATTGCTCCCGCACATGTGGTAGTAGAAAACAGGTGCTCCAAATAAAACGCGGTGTCTGATAGATATCTTGCAACAGCTGTGTGGTGCGTGCCATACCTCTGGTATGAGGCAGGTTCTACCTTAGGCAAGCTAGACGATGCATAAACGAATGTCTCACGGAACATGCGCAAAAATAGCTAGCAAGGTGAATAAAGGGGCACATCTTTTTGCTCATTTGAAATCCTGCATCGACTGTGCACCGCGGTTTCGTGATACGCTGATTCTTTGCAGGCACAAAAACGAACATGCCCGGCTTGCTTTGGAAGCGCATCACGTTAGGAAAAGTGAATTCACTGAAGTGGATTCTTTGCAAGCCACTGAGTATGAATCTTGGCGAACACATTTTGCTTAGAAAATAATGTCTTACGTGTGGAATATGACACTATGCGCGTGTGCATTTAGGCTTTGTGGTGTGATATTTTATAATATTTTATGTGTTGTTACGTATAGTTTTGTATAAAATACGAAGCCGCTCGTGTGCATGCATTGTGTATGGTTCTCGGCATATGTATGCGATGCTGTGATACTAATGATGCAGTTAGTTTGGCGACAGTCTCTTCATTTTCTCACCTCTGTTGTTCTGTTTTTCCGTATTGTTTGCACCAAAGAAGTTTTCTTCTTTTCGCAACGTAAAAAAGCATTCGTTCTCTCTCTGCTGTAAATGCATTGTAATATTGTAAGACAGTAGCAGCGTTGGAGTCTCGACGGCGTTTATTAGGCCAAATCGCCTGATCAACCCTTCGAACGAAGACGACGTTTTTTCGTGATGATGGTTAAATACATATGAAGGAGATGAAGGTCAAACGTTGTCAATATTGTGCGTACACTAATTTCCCCCTCGCGCGGAAGCGACCAATTAGGCCGCTGTTTATGATGGTGGTGTACGGCGCACGAACGGTTTTGTGTGCGACACGTGAACAACCTCCGTACCACGAAAACGGCCATTGGGAGGCATGACAAAAGGGGTTACTCGATAGTTAACAGGAGACGTCTGCTCGACTATAACGTAAGGGCCGATGAAACGTGAGTGAAACTTATCACACAGGCCGGGAACCCGCGTTGGGGTCCACAACAGAACGTCGTCTCCAGTATTGAAGTGAACTACGCGGTGGACGCCATCATAGCGAGTCTTCCGCTCTTGTTGGCTTGCCTGTGTATTGAAGTGGGCGCGTCGGCGACAATCGGCCAGGCGAGAGATTAAGTGCTCCCTCGATAACGATGACGAGTTCACAGGGACGTCAAAAAAAGGAGATGAGATGTAGAGCGGAGATGTTGGTTGACGGCCATAGACGAGAAAGAATGGGGAATGGCCCATGGTGCGCTGCGTAGCGGTATTGTACGGAAAATTCACGAATGGCAGGATGGTATCCCAGTTGGTGTGGTCGGCCTTGATATACATAGATATCATGTCAGTCGAAGTTCGATGGAAGCACTCTGTGAGGCTGTTAGTCTGGGGATGGTAGCTAGATGTCGTCTTATGAATCGTATTACATGCGTGGAAGTTTTGTTCGAGTAGTTTCGAGAGAAACGCCTTGCCGTGATTGCTCAATAAGATGCGTGGTGCACCATGTCTTAGAAAGATTGCCTCCAGAAAAAATGTGGCAATGTCCTCTGCTGATCCTGAAGGAAGTGCAGCTGTTTCGGCGGGTTAAGTGGTCTACTGCTGTGACAATCCAGCGCTTGCCTCTAGCTGATATTGGTAGCGGTTTGTAGAGGTCAATGCCAATGACATCGAAGGGAGCGTCAGGACACGGAAGAGATTGTAGAAGACCGGCCGGGAAGGAAGTGGGTCGCTTGCGGCGTTGGCATAGCGAGCATGACGCAACATATCGCGCTACGCAGTTGGAAAGGCCAGGCCAGGCAAAACGACTGCGGATGCGTTCATAGGTTTTTTGAAAACCGAGATGACCAGCCTTGGGGTCATCGTGAAACGCCTCCAAAATCTGCGCCCTTAGGGAATGAAGAGCAACAGAAACCCAGCTCTGTCCTTCGGGGTGAAAGACAAAGCGGTAAAGGATTCAGTTTTCAGTCTTGAAATTCCACAGCTGTCGATGGGCGCGAGCGTTGGGAGGACGAGAGGAGCCTTGAAGGCGCTGCATGATAGAGCGACAGTAAGTGTCGCTGCGTTGGTGGGATGCAAACGTGTTGTTGTTGAAGGTAGAAAGAAAATCGACAGCGGCGAGTGAATGAACTTACGGAGACACTTTGTTGGGTTCACTCACAGTTGGCGACAGGCCAGGAGTGCCTGGTGAGGATTGTAAAGGACAGCGGCTAAGGGCATCGGCATCGTTGTGCTTCTTGCTGGATTTCTAGATAACGTCAAACTCTTATTCTTGGAGACGAAGTATCCAGCGACCGAGACGTCCAGACAAATTCTTCAACGTCGACAGCCAGCACAAAGTGTGGTGGTCAGTGACGACGGTAAAGTGGCAGCCGTGAAGATACGGTCGAAACTTCTGGATGGTCCAGACAACGGCGAGACACTCCTGCTCGGTGATGATGTAGTTTTTCTCTGCTGCTGTGAGGGTGCGACTTGCGTATTTGATCACACGTTCGTCATAACGCTCTGTTCGTTGCAGAAGTACAGCGCTGAGTCCGTGTCCGCTTGCATCAGTATGAAGGAGAGTGGATGCGGTGTTATCGAAATGACAAAGCACTGGCTCAGACGTGAGGGCACGTTTCAAAATGTCAAAATCCATTTGGCATTCGTCCGACCATACGTATGACGCTCCCGAATAAAGGAGTTGGTTAAGTGGCGCAGTAATGGTGGCGAAGTCTCGTATAAAGCGCCGGAAGTACGACGCAAGGCCAAGAAAGCTTCGGAGCTCTTTGTCGCGTTGAGGCACCGGGCAGTGAAGAACGGCGATAATCTTGTCGAGATCAGGCAGGATTCCATGCTTGCTGACCAGATGTCCGAGTACTTTAAAACGTTTGCTAGCAAAGTGGCATTTCTTGGTCTTGAGCTGAAGGCCAGCAGCTGCGAGACACGTCAGAACATCATCCAGGCGCTGCAAGTGCTGTTCGAATGTTGAAGAAAATATGACGATGTCGTCAAGGTAACATAAGCATGTTTTCCACTTAAGGCCCCGCAATACAGTGTCTATCAGTTTTTCAAACGTTGCTGGCGCATTGCAGAGACCGAAAGGCATGACGTTAAACTCGTAAAGCCCATCGGGTGTGGCAAAGGCAGTTTTTTCCTTGTCATCCTCGTGCATTGGAATTTGCCATTAACCGGAGCGCAGGTCAAGGCTCAAAAAATATTTCGCTCCTTGTAAGGAATGTAAGGCATCATCAATGCGGGGCGAGGGATATACGTCTTTTCTGGTTACTTTGTTTAATACGCGGTAGTCAACGCAGAATCGCGCCGAATCATCTTTTTTTCTTACGAGAACGACAGGTGTTACAAAGCAGTAACGAAGTCCGTAGGCCGGATGCCCCCAAGCGTGCCTTCCCGTCATCTCGGACATTCTTTTGTGGGGTGCGGGTTGTCACCTGCACCGGCTCTGTTTGTCTCGGCTGTGCGCTTTGCCTGTGGGGCAGTGGCTATAGGCGGGCCCCTCTGGAATGTGCGGAAGGCCGGTTGTGTGCTACAGGAGGGACTGCCGTGAATTTCTCTTGCGTGGTCGCTTCCGAGTCCCCGCGCGTGTGCCACGTACATCTGCCACGTGTATGAAGGGATACTTGTGTTGTGCTCTCCATGAGTGGTTGGTTCCCCGAAGAGACATTCCGCCTATATCTTCGGAACTGCACGGCGAGGCAGCGGGAGCAGCCCGCGGGAAGAAAACTGGAGAGTATCGCGAGAAGAGTCGTCGTTCGGACGTTACTGTCCAACATGTTGCAAATAAACGTCTTGTTAAGTTTTCCTTCACGCCTGTCCCTCTGCCGCAGCTCTCTAGAGTTCTGAACGTCCCCGTGGCCTGCGGAATGACGACCACCACCCAGCTCCATGCTACCTACTGGGTCCGCTGCGGCCACTGACGCGGCTCGAAACAACTGGATGGCAGCGACGGGATTCTGCTCACGCCAAGTTGCAACAAGCTCGGACCAGCATCGGGATCGTCTCCGCTGAGATCATGGCTGCAGGGTGCGGTAAGTGCTTGACTTTTCTTCACTGAGATTTTATCAGGCTTTATCTAGAGTTTTGTAGGAAAGGTGGTAAATTTGGATAACTACTCTACGTTGACTTGTGCAAGAGAACGTAGCGTCCTAGTATTAGTGAAGTTAGCAGCACTTGTAGCAACCATGAATCTGAAGGCACTGAAAAAACCGCTTTTGCTAGAGTTAGCTAAAAGTTTGGGTTTGGATATTCGTGAACAAATTAGAAAGCCAGAGATTATCGAGGCTATTGAGAACCTTAACGCAGACGACGACGAGCTCTCAGAGTGTCTAGAGCTGATAGACGAACATGAAAGGCGTGAAGCTGAAGAGAAAGAGAGAAATGAGAGGCTCATACGCGAAGCAGCAGAAAGGGATCTTGAGATGAAGCGCCTTGAAATCGAGCTGCTCAAGGCTCGAGGTAGTAGTGAAGGTAGCGAAGCGTCTAGCGGAGTAGAACGGAAGTCGTTCAGGATGAAAGACCTAATGCAACCTTACCGCTCCAGAGAGGACATGGGTCTGTTCTTGGTAAATTTCGAGCGCACGTGCGAGAAGGCGCGTGTTACCAGAACGATGTGGCCGCAGTGCTCGCTTACCCTACTACCCTGTGAGGCTGCCGAGGTAATTGCCCGCTTGACAAAAGAGGAAGCAGATGATTACGACCAAGTTAAGTCGAGCCTGCTAAAGAAATATAGATTGTCAGCAGAAGCATTCAGGCAGAAGTTCCGGAACGCCGTAAAGCAGAAAGACGAGTCGTATGCTGATTTCACATACAAGTTAATGTCTAATATGAGGGAGTGGCTCAAAGAGGCTAAGGCGTTCGAGCATAAAGAGAAAACAGTGGAGTGTTTCGGACTCGAGCAGTTGTACCGTCGTTTGCCTCAAGACGTTCGGCTCTGGGTGCAAGACAGGGAGAAGGTAACCACTGTGTCGAGGGCCGCGGAGCTAGTGGAGGATTTTGTTTCGCGCCGCGCGCTTGATAGAAGAGAAATTCCCCAGCGGGAGGACCTAATCAAAAAGGCAACTGGGTGGAGGGGACATTCAGTCCAAGAGAATCGAGAGCGCAACACTGATCCCGAAAAGCAACGTAGGTAAGTAATGAGACCACGGTTGAGGAAAAGCTTCAAAACAGTGCATTTGAAAAGAGGCGACCACTTGTGTGCTATAAATGCCACAAGCCAGGTTACATTGCGGCCGTCTGCAAGCGTCGAAAAGTTGTTTGCTTCTCAGTCGACAGCGAGGGTGAAAACGTGTGACTGCTGGAGCCATATATCAGAGAGCTGATAGTAAATGGAAAAGAGTGTCGCGTGCTGTGGGACTCGGCAGCGACAATGGACTTGGTCCATCCCTCGTATGTTGAAGCTGAACATTTCACAGGAGAGTGCGCTTGGATTAAACAAGCAGTGGAACCATCAAGCGTATACCTTCCGATTGCTAAGGTATGCATCGAGGGCCCCTTTTGCACATTGCACACAGAGGGTGCAGTATCTGCTTATTTGCCGAAGCAGTATGCATACTTGTTTTCAAACATATCCAATTGGTTACTAGGACAGAAGAACCTAGCGTACGGGGATGGGGTTGTGTGCGCGCTCACTCACTCAAAGGCGCGAGAATTCGCAACTAGAGCCGCACCGCTCGATGTTCCCTCGAGAATCACTGAGAAAGCCGGAGATGGAGAGCCCACGAACACGGTAGACACGATCACACCAAGCACTGATCAAGTGAGCGATGAAGGCGCGAATAAAAACGAGGAAGACCCTCTTGAATCTGGAAGTGTGTGTGAGGAAATGATTACTCCTGCATCTAGTAGCCTGCAGACTTTGCTGGGAGTAGATCGATCGTCCCTTATAGCGCAGCAAAGAGCAGACTCCACTCTTCAAAATATAAGGAGTCAGAGTAATAAGGGTATTTCAAAGAAAAACGTGATGTATCAGAACAGGGCCGGGATACTTTATGGTAAGTATCTAGATCGCAGACGGGTGCAGTTTGATCAGTTAGTGGTACCGGAACGTTACCGCCGTGATCTTTTACATTTAGCTCACGGTAGCTCATGGTCGGGTCACTTGGGGGTCAAAAAAACGAAGGATCGCCTGCTGCAGGAATACTATTGGCCGGGTTGTTTCCGGGAAATAGACAATTTTGTCAGAACCTGCGACACCTGTCAGCGTGTAGGAAAACAAGAGGATAAGGTTCGTGCCCCAATGAAGCTCGTGCCAGTGATCACTGAGCCTTTTCCACGACTCGTGATCGACACAGTAGGGCCTCTTCCAACAACAACATCCGGTTACCGTCATGTCTTAACAGTAATTTGTCCCGCGACCAAGTTTCCTGAGGCAGTGCCTTTAAAGGAACTGAGCTCGGTAGAAGTGGTAAACGCGCTGTTGTCTATTTTCGCACGCGTTGGTTTTGCCGCTGAAAAACAGTCCGATCAAAGGACCGTTTTTACGAGTGCACTGACTACAACTTTCTTAGAGAAATGTGGATTCCGATTAATCCACAGCTCGGTGTATCACCCCCAGTCAAACCCAGTAGAAAAGTTACACTCGGTAATGAAACGCGTTTTTCGAGCACTCAGTTTCGAGCACAAAGTCGACTGGGATGTGTGCTTGCCAGCAACCATGTTTGCGCACAGGACTGCACCTCATGAAGCCACTGGATTTACCCCGGCAGAATTGGTCTACTGTCACTCTCTGCGATCCCCACTCCGTATTCTTCGGGAGTCATGGAAAGCGCGAGCGTAGGACCCTACGGTGGTTGAATATGTGCTATTTCTGCTAGAAAGGTTGCATAGAGCACATGAGCTTGCAGGGGATGAGATGAGCAAGGCACAGGCTCGGGCCAAACGCTACTACGACAGGTCGGCAAGATCACGCCGGTTTGAAGCTGGAGATCAAGTAATGCGGCTGAAACCTTCACCAATGAATAAGCTAGATGTCCAAAGGGAAGGTCTGGCGGAAGTCGTTCAAAGGCTGTCCGACACAAACTATCTGGTAAGGATGCCAGGTAGACGTAAGACGCAGCAGATCTACCACAGCAATCTGCTCAAACCGTATCGAGAGAGAGAGGTTGTCGTAAACATGGCGGTAAACGTGCCCGAAGAGCCACCACTAGATTTCCCCTTTTCGGGAGCGGAAAGAAAGGAGGATAACGCTGGTCAAACGCCCAAGGCCATGGTTGAGGTAGCTGAGCTCACAGCTAACGAGAAGCGTGACCTAGAAAGCCTCCTGATAGAATATGAGGACATGTTCTCGGAGGAACCGGGCCGAACAAATTTGGTAGTGCATGACATAGAGCTTACGGCCACTCAGCCCGTGCGGTCAAAGGCGTATCGAGTGTCGCCGCGTCAGCGTGCCATTATTGAGACCAAGATTAAAAGAATGCTCGAGCTCGATGTGATTGAAGCTTGTGAAAGCAATTATACCTCTCTGCTTAAATTAGTGGAGGTTCCTGGGAAAGATCCGTGACCATGCGTTGATTACCGGAGGTTAAATCACATAACAAAGGGTCAGACCTACGCCATACCAAATATAGAGGAAAGAATTGAGGCAGTAAGCAGTGCTAAGTACATCTCTACCTTCGGCCTCGTTCGGGGTTATTGGCAGGTGCCTTTGACCGAAAGGGCCACCAGATATGCGGCGTTTATTTCTCCCATAGGAACATACCACCCTAAAGTGTTGAGCTTCGGCTTAAAGAATGCCCCCTACTGTTTCTCGGCTCTCATACACAAGGTATTGCGGAGTTTAGAGGGGTTTGCCCTGCCTTATCTGGATGATGTAGCAGTATTTTCAGGGTCAAGGTCCGAACATCTCACCCACTTGCGAGCAGTGCTTCAACGTTTCCGCGAAGCAGGTATGACCGTGAAGGCTCGGAAGTGCCAACTTGGTTGAGCAGAGGTTACTTACCTGGGTCACATAGTGGGGCAAGGCCACCGCTGACCTTTCGATGTCAAAGTGGCGGCAGTTAATAATTTTCCGCAGCCCTGGACAAAGACAGCTGTGCGGTCGTTCCTAGGATTGGCAGGGTACTACCAGCATTACATTCCCCGTTATTCAGAGCTGGCCAGCCCGCTTACTGACGCTCTTAGAAAAACCGAACCTCAGATTCTGGAGTGGGATGAAAAGAAAGCGGGGGCATTCTTAGCGCTGAAAAATGCGCTCATGAGCCGAACTGTACTTCAAGCCCCCGACTACGCTAGACCCTTCGTGGTTCAGTGCGATGCAAGTGACCGCGGCATGGGCGCAGTATTGTGTCAGAGAAATGACGCAGGAGAGGAACATCCCGTGCTATATGCAAGCAGCAAACTAACTGTAAGGGAGGAAGCCTATAGCGCTTCGGAGAAAGAATGCGCCTGTGTTGTATGGGTGGTTAAGAAGCTCGCATGCTATCTCGCGGGATCAGAGTTTATTATCGAGACGGACCACTGTCCCCTCACGTGGTTGCAAACGATGTCTCCTAAGAACGGCCGGCTACTTCGCTGGAGCTTGTCTTGCTATTGCAACAATACTCTTTCGAAATTCGTTACAAGAGAGGCAAATTGAATAGCAACGCTGACGGCTTAAGTCGTTGTTTCTAGGGATCTTGTTGGCGTCAGGTAATCTGGCTTGGGTATTTAGGTTTCATTTTTTTGTGTGTTTGACAGGTTTACAATTGCTTTTTTTGTATTTGTGCTTTATCGCGACACGTGTTTGTGAATTTGAGCAGCCTATTTCAGGTTGGGTTGTTTGAATTGCTGCTGCTATTGTAATGAAGAACAGGTCGTTTTGGATGAAGTAAAAGCCTGGTGGGTCTCAGGAAGAGAGTATGGGCGCTTGCCTGCTTGGCAGTTGTGTTTCTCGCGTGGTGGACACATGTGCTGTCTTACGAGAAGGAATGTTGGCCAGCAGAGCGGGAGCCTTCCTCCCATTTTGGACGACGCTACCAGAGGCTGTAGATCACCAGGGTGCCAGAGGAATGCAGCAGAGCCGCATCGAGGTGTCCACGGCTTCAACACACCAGCATTGCCTTCATCGACCTCTCCCCACAAAGGTGGATGACCTTCGTGCGTCGAGGTCTCGGCCGGCCGCCGGGGAAGCTGTTACAAAGCAGTAACGAAGTCCGTGGGCCGGATGCCCCCAAGCGTGCCTTCCTGTCATCTCGGGCATTCTTTTGTGGGGTGCGGGTTGTCACCTGCACCGGCTCTGATTGTCTCAGCTGTGCGCTTTGCCTGCGGGGAAGTGGCTACGGGCGGGCCCCTCTGGAATGTCCGGAAGGGCAGTTGTGTGCTACAGGAGGGACTGCCGTGAATTTCTCCTGCGTGGTCGCTTCCGAGTCTCCGCGCGTGTGCCACGTGCATCTGCCACGTGTATGAAGGGATACTTGTGTTGTGCTCTCCATGAGTGGTTGGTTCCCCGAAGAGACATTCCTCCTATATCTTCGGAACTGCACGGTGAGGCAGCGGGAGCAGCCCGCGGGAAGAAAACAGGAGAGTGTCGCGAGAAGAGTCGTCGTTCGGACGTTACTGTCCAACATGTTGCAAATAAACGTCTTGTTAAGTTTTCCTTTAGCCTGTCCCTCTGCCTCAGCTCTCGAGAGTTCTGAACGTCCCCGTGGCCTGCGGAATGACGACCACCACCCAGCTCCATGCTACCGACTGGGTCCGCTGCGGCCACCGAAGAGGCTTGTAACACAGGTGACGACCAAGGGCTTGAGGAGGGGCGGATGATGTTTTGCTTGAGCATATCAGCAACGTGCTTGTCGATGATCTCGCGTTCGCTGGAAGAAACACGGTATGGTCGACGACGGACAATAGAAGATCTGTCGGTGTGTATGCGATGAGCCACCGCAGAAGTCTGGCTTAGAGCAGTGGAATGTACGTCGAAATAAAATTTATGCTTAGACAACAAGGCCAGTAGTTCATCTGCTTGCGGGGGAGTGAGCTCCGTGCTGATGGTAATGACGAGAGCCATAGTGGGTAGAGCATCTGTTGGTATTGAACGTGATTCCACCAGACTGGTATCCGAATCCACTACAGAGATAGCTTGTGTGTCCACGCTGGAAACTACAACAGTGCCGTCGGTCCGCCGAATCGGCTCATTGGAGATATTCAGTACTGCGAGAAATGCGGTGCCGTTGGAGAAGCGGACAAGACTCGATGAAAGTGCAATCTCTCTGGATAGACAACGGGCTGATGGACTGACTAGGACGTCACCGTGGTCAATGGAGTCAGACATAACCGTCATAACGTGCTCGTGGTTAGGGGGCACAAGGAAGTCATTGGCTGTTCGTAGCCGGTCACGTGATAATATCGGGGAAATATCCGTCTCTCGCATATGTATGAGTCGTTGTCGACAAGAGATGGAAGCAGCAGCATCAGAAAGAAAGTGTCATCTTAAAATAAGCACAAAAGCACAAGAATCAGGCACGGCAAACTGAATATGATGCCGGATCCCATAAATGAAAACTCTAATGGTGCACTGTGCTGATGACTGTATCTGCGAGTCATTTGCGCTACGTAAGAGAGTGCCAGTAAAAGGTCTTGTAACCTTACGTAGACGAGTACACAAACCCGCATGAATAACAGAAACAGCAGCCCCCATGTCCACCAATGCCTGAACTGGTACCCCTTCCGCAAGTTGGCTGGGCCCTCTGGAGGTCTTGGTGTTTGTTCGAGCGATGCAGCTTTCCCTCAAAAACTGCACCAGCTAGTTTTCCGAGTGGTAGTCAGAAGTAGGTACAGCCGGTCTCAGAGGAGATGTTGAGCGTCGTAGAGGTGAAGGCGACCGGCGGCGTCCGGGATAGCAGGAGCGAGGTGCGGCGAGTGGAGAAGTTGGACAGAAGGAACGTGTCGTAGGGCGTCACTGGTACTAGTTAGGGGATGGCTCCGAATACCTTTCGTAGACATCGTAGCCACGGCAGTCGTCCTGTTGGCGCTTGCGGCAAAATCGGGAAATATGGCCCCGAATGCCACAATAGTAGCATATTGGGCGAGCCGAGTGCCAGGGGGCGTAGTGTGCTGGAGCTGTCATAGGCGCTGGTACTGGCGCTGTGACAGGCGAGTGTGGTTCAAATGCTGCTACGTTGGACTGCGCAGGAACAGGATGCGCGTGCTGAACCAAGGCAGGTGGCATGGCAGCGACTTGCGCATACGTCATGGGTGGTGTTGGTGGTGCCGTAGTGCTCGATGGGAGAGCGCCAGCCATGGATGAGAGCTCCTCTTTGAGGATGTCGCGCAGACCAGCAGATTGAGAGTGAGGCCGAGGGGCGGGTGCACATGACAACCCTTGCGCTTGAAGTTCCTCGCGAATCAGAGTGCGTATCATCACGCGCGAATCCGCATCCGAGGAAGGCCGGCCGTCGCTGGCGTCTGGGTACAATCGAATGGCTTGGAGTTCATCAAGATGCTGACATGTCGTGATGACGTCCTCAACGGTGGGGGGGGGGGTTTAACAGCCAGAGCGTTAAACGCGACATGGCCTATCCCTCTGATGATGTGGCGAACACGATCAGCTTCTGTCATCGCCAAGTTCACGCGGTGGCAAAGGGCAAGGACGTCTTCAATGTACGAAGTGTACGTCTCCTCGGCAAGTTGGGCACGCCCATCAAGCTTTCGTTTCGACATTTCGGAATGGATATTCGGTTTTCAGAAAATCCTACGGACTTGTTCAGCAAAAGTAGGCCAATCCGGGAAGCTGCTCTCGTGGTTAAAAAACCACGTTTTCGCGACCGGACAGATCAACTTTGTCAGGTCGCATTCTATCTGTCCGGTTATCCGGACAGATAGAATGCGACCTGACAAAGTTTTTCAGGCTCATCCCATTGGTTATAAACACTGGTCATGTCGTATTTTTTAGCCATACCTCGACGTCGTCTCGTGGAAGACCACAGAAGATGGGTGGGTCGCGCTGCCGGGCGTTGACGATCCACGCAGGAATGGTTTGTTGGACAGGGATGCTGGATGTTCCGGGCAGCGGTTCTTGAGCCTTGACAGTGGACGGAGAAGCAAGCGGCGACCCAAACAAAGCTCCAGGGGAACGTGACGTCGGAAAGGACTTGAGGATCAAAGCACTTCCACCACTCTGTAAGACAGTAGCAGCGTTGGAGTCTCGACGGCGTTTATTAGGCCGAATCGCCTGATAACTCTTCGAACGAAGACGACGTTTTTTGTGATGATGATTATATACAGGTGAAGAAGATGAAAGTCAGACATTGTCAAGATTGTGCTTACAATATTTTTAGCGAGGGCAACTTTCCAGAGTCCTGTGTATTGTCATCGTACCCTCCATTCACCAAAATCATTTCAGTGTGGGCGCTGCTTTGTCCTTCCAAGACATGGTAAAATGTATTTAGCATTGTCCGAAACCTGAGTACTAATAAGTTGTTGTTGAATGCAGTTTTGGTTGTGTTTATCTGACCTTGGTACCATTACAGAAAATTACTATTATCAAGTAAAGTGTGACACTTCTGTACTTAAAGTGTATTACAAATAGAGTTGCCGTGCGAAATTTCAACTTAAGGCAAAATTTACGCTGAGACATCCGTGTGCTTTGATTTATAAACGCTTTAAGGAACCTTCACTGGGGGACACTTATCGGTTTTCAAAGCGAGAGGAGGTTTTTTCTTTGCTCTCGTCAGATTTTATTTTCCGCCTCCACTTCGCGCCTCCAAGCACGCAGCCCTTTCAAGGACTAACTATAGAGGCCTCCTAGGCCTTAAAAGAAGCTCGACGCAGCGCTCAGCACGATTTCGATGACGCCCACTGAACTCGTGGGCGGATCTTTACAATCCTGTTAGACGAACGTCCGAGGCAGCAAGCCAAGGCGCTCCCTCAAGAACCGCACAAAGGTGAAGCCACTGCAACTTCACCGCGCACAACACCAAGAGGCGGCACAAGAGGCCCAACAGGAACACGCATCTGCATCGGCCGCTCAAGCCGAACAGCAGGAGTGGACGACTGCGCCAGCATCTTGAAAGCTGATGTAAAAGATGAAGCGCAATGTGGCAAGACGGTACATGAGAGCCCCTCGGAGATCACGAAAATCAACCCCCGAGCTGACTCAACAGAAATCGACACGGCTACTTCATCAGTTTCAAGCTCCTCTTGGGAGCATTACACACCAGTCTCGTCTCCCGCAACGACAGAAACGAGTGACCCGAAAGGAAAAGACGCTCTGTCTCTCCCCGCCTCCTCACCGACTACCCCTCCCTGGCTGGCCACCGAAGTCGACAGACCTTAGTACCCGAGCCAACAGCACCTGCCTCCCCCAATCGTGAGGAAACGCGGCGGCACTATAATCTACAGACTGGTGGGGAAGAAGGCAAACTTCCTCGCTGCATCTCAGGATGCCATAGCGGCGTTTTTGTCTGGATCCGCCGCCACCCGGTGCGTCCGCGTGAAGTAGCGATGTAACCTTGTTTCAGTGGATGTCACCCCTGATGCAGACCCTTCGAAACTTCTCGGAGTACAGAGGGCTTGCTCCATCATCGTCAAACCCAAGCTCCTCGAGGACGATCAATACCTGTGTGGGAATCGTCTACGGGGTCCACAAGGACTTGGACGCCGCTGACATCGCGGCCAATATCGAATCGGCCGTTCCGGTTGTCTCGTGTGCACACCGTGGTAGGTGTGTCATCATCGCCTTTGAGCGGACAACCATACCACCACAGGTGTTCCTTTTCAAGCTGAGCAGGCCGGTTCGTCCACGCCTGTCGCTGCCCCTACAGTGTGTCTGTTGCGGCTGCTCCAGTCACGCCACGGTGAACTGCTTGCGCGACCTGCTCCACGCGAAAGCACCCTGCTCTGCGGGTCGCCCTCCCGGCATGAACTGCAGCGACGCGCATCTGGCTAAAGAGCCACGCTGCCCTTCCTGGAAGATTCAGCGCAAGGCTGCCGTCATCATCGCCTCTTCTAATGGTCCCGTGAGGTGCCGCAAGCGCTGGAGAAGGCCAGGACCACTGTCAACAACATCGACAAGTGTGGCAGCGCGGCTGTCGTGAAGGGCCGCTCCTTTCGAGATGCCGTCGCCAGTAGTGACCGATCAGCGTTGGCAATCGCCCCTCGCCCTGCTATCAGTGCGCCTCCTGCCTCTACAAGAAGCAGGACCCCATTACCCCCTCCACTGGATATCACGGCCCCCAAGGTCCACCCGAAGGACGCGTTGATTAACGTACTTGTGGCGGCAATTTGAGCAGTGATTGAGTTTCTGTCAGCAAATTCTCCGGTGCTTGGTTTGCGTACTGTGGTTCTCGCAGCGCATGAGGCCATCATGCCGGCGAATTAAGACGACGGGATTACCACATCAGGTCCATCGGTGTTCTCACCTGTGAGTTCAGAGGAACTTTTTACTTATTAGTTGAACTGAACTCTTTTTTTGTGCTTGGGCTACGCGCCCAGGCGAGTGTTTTGTGCACTCCTGTCCTTTGATGCGCTTTATCTGCTGATCACCTTCTTCGGCGGATATATTTCCCCGGCCTTTTCGGCGGCCTTTCCGATCATTTGCAGTTTCTCGTGGCGGTTCGACCGCGGGCTGTGCGAGGTCCCTTTTATTCCCACTACCCTATCCCCTGTGCCTGCCTGTTGAGGTGTCATCAAAATGATAGACAGTTACGGGTGGCACTTTCATCTTTTTTATCATAATCACTTAGATACAGAGAGAGAGATAGGGGGGGGGACCTTCACTAAGAACCCAGATGGGATGCCCTACATTTATTTGTGTGATTTCGAGGCAAATTTCACCTCAGTTTTTTCGCATTGTCTTGAGCGTTTGTTTAGCATTCTTACTTACATGCAGCGGTCATTTTTCGTTCGAAAATGCCCGTCGTCTAACGATGAGAGCTTTCTTCTGAACTCTCATAATACTATTATACTTTTACTGACGCAAGAACATATATGCGTACGTGGTGAATATAATATACACGGCGAAGCACTATCAGCTTTCCTGACTAGATTTATCGGTTGTCCCACATTCAATAGTGAACGAAATGAGAAAAAATGCTTATGCGTATTCATGTGAATAGTGGTATACTAAACTCATCGCATCGATATGCGGACGTTCTACGATCTTACTTTGTATTGAATTGAGCAAGCGCTAAATAAATAATCTAGTCGCTCTACAACAGCGAATAATAAGTGGAACAAAAGCTAAACATGTACGAAGGACACAGCAAGAGCGTGATTTAGAAGAAAAGTGCTCGTACAGTCACGAACGGTGCATCCTTTTCATAGGCACAATGCGCTTCAGTCACTAGTAACAGTATAAGCTTTCATGGGCTTCGCCCATCGATTTGACAGAGAGTATAACGTAGATATTAGCAGTAAACTGCAACCCCCGCATTTTGTTCACCCACAATCGGCTCAAATCACACGCGACAAAGCGCCCCTGCGTGTATTTTTGTACGCGCCACTAACCACCTACCCACACTACCGAGCCTACGGTTCTGCCACCTATTACCGTATTTCGCTGCGAATAGCACTCAAAAAAGCACAACGTGTATAATTGAAAAATGCAAAATTGATTGTGGGCACATTCTCCTTGCTGAAGCACATGGATTATGCAGTGACATCTTAGAGGCGTGAAAAAAAAAGCTCCACGAGGTACAAGCTGATTTAGACAACTCCTTGCATGCTTTCATATATGCGCAGCCTCAGCGCCAGATAACTGCATTGTGGCAGTTATCCGCCAGCTCACGTGCAAGCTAGAGAGAGTACCTAAAATACCAATGTGCCAAACGGCTTTCCTAGAGTGGCGCAGTATCCCCAAGTGATGACGCGCTAGCCTCCCTCACGGAGGTTTGTGGGACGCCCGACGAGAACCCTGCTACTGGTGCGTACCAGCCATTTAAAACCGAGGACCATTTCACTGGACGTGGTCCAGCACCGCCTTCGGAAAATGCACCAAAGACAGAGGACCCATTACTATGGTTATAGCAGGCGCCGGCGTGACCTCGCAGGAAACCACATATGATGCGAACCAGTGGACCTCAGTTACCAATCAAGGCGCCTCGCTTGTTGATCGCTAAAACTGAACGCAGATGTGAACTTTAGCACACAACAGAGCCCTTCCGCTTGGTAGAAAAACAATCGCAATCGAATCAGCTGGAAACAAGACTCGTTCCTCAAAACGGATCGTGCTCGATTTCCCCATGAACGTTTCTGACGGGGAACAGAAAGCTGACGCGAGCCCTGTTGCTATAACGTTCCTGGGAAGTTTCTTTGTGTAGGGGGATTCTTCCCAGGAGGTCGAACACATTTCACCTGAACCTTTATGGGTCATTTGTTTGTATGTGTGATTGATCTCCGTAAAACTGCAGGACGCTATTCTGCGGATCTAGTGACTTTATGTTATTATGAATTTAAATCACCTTACATACGGAACTGGGTTTGGAATCACTACACACGAAATAATACATTCTTGCCGAGAACCGACCAGAGAAGATTTTGCAGCAGCTAGAGGGGAACTATCACACAGGGCCCGCACGTAGGACGTCACCTAATAAGTGATGCGCCAAACAGCCCCTTCTGCAGTGAGAAAGATGCAAATCCGTCCCACTGACGATTGATTGTTATAACCTCGTCAATGTGGGAGCCGACGATCTTTTTTCAATGAGCAATGTAGAAGGCTAACCTCGGGAAGGCGCATTCGGCACCGTCGCTTTCCGTCATCATCTCACCTTTGACATGGTGACGCTGTAGCGGTGTGCCGGCTTCGTGCTTAGAGCGCTACTCGGCAAGCGAGCGTCAAACAACCCCTTTTAAGCACTGCGGCGGCCGCCATCTATCGATCTGCGGACAGTTGCCACTGAGAGGCGGTGAAGTGTCCGAACTTCCGGTATGTGCCGGATGCCAACCACTTGTCTCCCTGTGATGCAGGCGATGCGGCGCCACGACACCGTTGCAAAAGCAGGGTGGCTGAAAGTCTCTCGACATGCTGCTGCGTGGCGTAAATGTATTCGCTCCCTCCCGTTGAGCGTCGACACTTTGCTTATCTTACATGTCGCACATCCTGAAAGCATGGCGAAGTGCAGCTGTCTAGCAGCACTCGGGAATCGCAAGTTGCCAAGTGAATACTCTGCACGGGCAGAGTCCAACCTGTAAAACTCTAAAAAAAAGTTGAATTTAGTGTGATATTTTGTATACATGAGTATACAACGTCTATTTGGTTGTTTTCGGAACCAATTTTGCTGCCCTAATTGCCTTCGCGGCACTGCTCAATATAATATAGGATTTGGCTCCACGGTAGTACGACGCTTTTTATGTTTATGCTCTGCCAATTTTTATCTCAGGATGTCATGGTGAAAGGTAGCCCACAGATCCGCAACCAGCCAGGCCACAGGGAGTAGTACAGCAGAAGAGCCAGAGCTGAAACAAGAATACCCATTTCCGTAACCAACGGTGCGGGCTTTCGAAGGGTCTCGACGCTCACGTTATATATCCTTGTTCTTCCCCTGATTCCCTGTTCGGAAAATTCATTGAGGTCAAGACAGTACAATCAAGATGCCGTCCTTATCTCCAACCTCAATGGAGCAACGTCAAGCAGGGCCTTATTCTAAACCGAGGAATGAATGGAGTGGTGTGCCATACAAAGTGAAGGGCATGGAGCAAGCATATTTGAGGAGGAGAAATTTCCAAGCCACGGCAGCATGTCAGGGCAACACGATAGTGTCATGGAGGCATGCGGTTTACGCCGAAGCACAACAGATTATGCTTTTGCATGTTGCCACCTTTTAAATGCGCTTCTATGGACGCACGCATGGTGACAACGCATCGTACACCGTATATTATTCCGGCCTTCTGCCTCAAAGATCAGTCGGTAGTCGTGCAAAATATTTTAGCTTGAGTTATTATTTATATCCCCAGAAATATAGGCTGTAGAGTGCTTGAAACGAGCGGCTAATGTCTCCTTAGCAGACGACGTCTGTCGCATGCACGCGCTTCCCACTCGCATGTTGTGCGCATGCGTAGGTGGCCTAGAAAGGGAAAGCTCCCAGCAAACGCTTCGCGTTTCAAAAGCTTTCAATATCTCTAGGGCCCTTACGGGGGTACGTGATTCTTGAAAGAGAGAAAAGAATAAAAAAGTGAGCACCGTAACTGTCTCTCAGGGGGAAGGACATCTCAACAGTAGCTCACGAAGGATGGGGGTAGAGAAGGGATTAAAAGGATAGGGAGGAATGAAAGGTATCGAGATAAAGAGAGGCGCAGGAACAGAGAGACCACATACGGAAATAAGCCCCGCCGCGGTGGTCTAGTGGCTAACGTGCTCGGCTGCTGACCCGCAATTCGCGGGTTCAAATCTCGGCTGCGGAGGCTGCATTTCCAATGGAGGCGGAAATGTTGTAGGCCCCTGTCCTCAGATTTGGGTGCACGTTAAAGAACCCCAGGTGGTCGAAATTTCCGGAGCCCTCCACTACGGCGTCTCTCATAATCATATGGTGGTTTTGGGACGTTAAATCCCTTAACACTACGCTCTTATAACACATGGTTCTTATAAACACTACGCTAGAAAGCTTAAACACATGGAGTGAACGAAATTCATTACTTATTAATGCAACAAAGACAAAAGCTGTAGTTTTTCATTCGCGGACACTGATTTCCTTAGACAATAGATTACATATAGGTAGCGCGGCTGTTGAAATCGTAGAAACCGTTAAAACATTAGGAGTACTTTTTAATTGCACAATGTCGTGGGATCCTCAGATTAATATTTTAATTACCAACCTATCAAAATGTGTGGGCATACTTGCACGAATGCGTCATTTTCTTCACGTTTCTGTTAAACTAACACTTTTTAACAGCTTGTTTTTGTCGCATGTAAATTATTGTCTTTTGGTATGGGCAAGTACGCCAGCAACCAACATAAACAAAATATACAGACTACAAAAAAAGCGATCAGGTTTATAGCAAATGTCGACTACTATGCACACACAGATGAACTGTTTCAGCGCTATAATATTGTCCCAATTCACAAACTTTACGAGTATTCCCTAGCAATAAGATATAAGCAATCTCCTTTTCATAACAATCGTGCCTTCTTAGATATTTTTGAACTAGAAACGCATGCTAATCCGTACCCTACACGTCACCAACAACATTGGAACCTTCCATTCTGTAGAACAAATTTTGGGCGACAAATGTTATGTTTTAGTGTTCCTTTGTTATTAAATAAATTACTGGAGGCAAAAATAATCCTTGAGAAATGCAGTGCACGTGACATTAGGGAAGTGCTTTTATCCCTAATGTCAAGGAAATCGAGAATCATCCTTGGGATGAAATAAAATTGAATTGAATTGAGTTGAATATATCAATCAATCAATCACATACGGAAATAAGGAGAAGATAGGAAAGATGGACACGGTTGCAGCAGTCCGAGGACGGGGTACCACTCAGCGAGAGCTCTTATCGGCGTCAAGAGAGGGAGTAGGGCGAACCAGTCGGCCAGAGCTAGGCTATTGCCGGAGGTCGCGGGGGCACAACCAGTGGGCACGAAATCCAGAGAACGAGTCCCCGCCCTTCCGCGTGTCGCCCTGGCGGCGTTGACTCCTCGGTGTTTGAAAGCGCGCTCTTCACGCCGTGACGAAGGAGAGAACTTCGCAGATTTTGACCACGTTCTTCGTCATGATGCGCTGCAAATGTGTTCTACCCCAACGTTTATAGATACTTTTTCAGTTTACGAACTCCTCCTTTCCAGGCGGGCGCGATTTGCTCCAAACGAGTGTGTGGGCGCTGCAGTCTTTGCGCCAAGCAACCGGCTACTCTCCGCTGGCTCCAGGCTTCACTGGCACTACAGTCATAGAGAAAGAAGACAAGAGCGGACACTCCGCGAAACCTGGCCTCAGGAAGTGCGTCACGACTACGTAACAAACTAGTGCTCTCACCAAACGTCAGAGGGCGCAAGCGCAAAAAAAACAGTTATAATCAATGCAACAGAATTGTTTTCACAAAAAATAATAATTATACGCCCAAATTTGGTATGTTCTTTATATAAAAACGATTTATTCAACACACCTTACGCGATTATTTTTCTTCAGCCGTACTGTCATAAACACCATCCACCCAGCGACAAGCCCATGCATGACTGACAGCGAGAAGCTTTCGTCGCTTTTGTCCACGTCGGCTGCGTCGGCGTTTTCGTGCGTGAGATAACAGGTGAGGCACGTTTTCAAGCGGAGCTTGTTGGATTACATTTTGTTGGTCTTGTTGGGTCATTTTTTCAGAAAACGGTTACGCCTGCGCGAGTAAGACACCGTGCAACAAACATAAAAAGATGCACACACACACGTTGCGCTTCGTGTGTGCGAGTTTGTTTCTTACGTGGCGTCTCATTCACGCAGTTGTAACCTTTTTCTGAAGCTTGTAAGGACTGGGAGGTTCGCTAAAAAGAAAGTTTGTGGCTCTATGCGGCGGCTAGACGGGAACATTGTGCAACGTATGCAGTATAGCAAAGGCGGCACGGCGTCAAGCCGAGGCGACGCGTGCTGCGTCTGCCACGGACGCGAGCGTCTGTGCGCTGAGCATAGCTGGGCAGCTAGGTCATAGGCTCGGTGGCTCGGTGCAAAATATTGAGAATCGTTCGCTGGGCCTCGCATGCTTCACGACGCGCTTTCCGAAGGCTCGGAACACGAATAATTCTTGGTGTGCCGGAGGCAAATCTGGACTAGCCAAGTGGCCATTATCTTCGTTTTTTCGCTAGCCTTGTGCCACTAGTGCAAGCTGCTCACAAATTTTTTGACGTTTCCAATATAATTTTACCGCATAAATTTCAACTACGATTTTTCTTCTCAATGTACTGCTGATACTGCGTACGTACGAAGGTGTTCTAAAGTTCCCAGGCCGCGATACCATTGCATTACAAGGGATAGCGGCCTAGAAACTTCTGAAGATCTTTGTACGTGGTCTTGACGTATATCTTTGTAAGTCAGAGCTTTATGGGTCAGAGATGTATCACTGGTTTTGTATTGTGCATCGATTAGCTAATCATTCAAAGGGGTTTGCTGGTACACTTATGACGTGCACATATCTTTTTCGTAATTTGACAGCGAAGCATCCACTTACTAACATTTTCAGACCGCGCTGATGCCATGCCGTCCGGCGGTCCAAGCTACGGCAGCTACTGCTATGTATCGTGGTGCTTCAACAATGGCGGTACCCACAAGAAGCCTGGGACGAGTTTCTTCCGCATACCACGGGACGGCAGGTGTGTTAAAGCTTCTGTATGGTTTGCATGTCTTTAGGCTTGCTGTTCGTACTTACTCAGTGAGGGTAACAATAAAAAATCACTATTCAAGCACTTCCCCTTTCAGCTGATAGTTCATTGCCAATGCAGGATGAAAGCATGGATGCAGTATGCTGGACGCGATGATCTCCTGAGTAAGCCGGCCAGCCTATTGTACGCAACGTACAGGGTTTGTAGCGACCATTTTACTGCTCAAAGTTTCATGGACCCTGGGCACACAAGGCTTACAAGAATGGCTGTTCCCAGTGTGCAACCAGCTGCACCATGTAAGTGATTGACTGAAACTCAAATTTGTGCAATAGCAGCCACTTGTATTGAATCAGTGGCGACAGTTAACCGTGAAGATCTTTGTAGCCGATGGAGAAACCTCACTATAGAAGTAACACTTGAAAAGTCTTAAGTTTTGTGAATTGTGGGCTATTACCTTCCTTACAGCAGCTTTACATTTCTGTCGTTTTTTGATGCTCTGGACCTGCGCAACTTGTTTTGAAAGACTTTAAAGGGCTATTTCACGTTATCTTCAAGCCTGAGTGCACATGTACGTATACCTTTCATCAGTGAAAGCTGCCACTGTTGATAATTCCAAAAATCACAAATTACTTGTTTCCTATATAATATAGAACGGAGACAGTCAAAACTGTTATCCGAGACCAGGTAGGAGCGTAGGCCTAGCTATCAAAATCAGCGACAGTCCGGGCCGAGCGTCTCGTGCTTAGCACTGACAATGTGTGTGCCGAGATTTGCATGACCCACTACAATCATCATTACATATTTCCCCCTCGCTGAAGATGGTGGCAAGTAAGTGTTCTAAGGTGTCGTGAGGACAAGTGGTTCGTGATATGGTTTGAGGCGATTCACATGTACGATTTCGCGGCCTCGCGACGCAGGTCCACAGTGGCCGTGAGGGGTTCGATGAGGTAGTTAACAGCGGAAGTTTGTTCTATGACGCGATAAGGTCCATGGTACCTGCTGACAAACTTTATAGAGGTACCAGGAGCAGCACTGGGGGGCACCCACAGCCAAACAAGAGAGTTGGGCGAAAATTGGTAGTTGGACCGTCCATCGTCGTGACGAAACTTCTGTAGCCCTTGTTCTTGTGTTGTAAGGGTGCGAGCTAATTGCCGACATTCTTCCGCATACCGCGCGGCTTCGGAAAGTGGTGTGCCTTCGGATGAGTCGGGTCGGTAGGGGAGAATGGTGTCAATTGGAGATGATGGTTCTCGACCATAAAGTAAAAAGAATGGAGAAAAGCCTGTCGTCGCTTGAGGTGCCGTGTTGTAAGCGTACGTTACGTAAGGAAGGATAAGATCCCAGTTGGTGTGGTCGGAGGCGACATACATAGAAAGCATGTCGCCAAGAGTACGGTTGAAACGCTCGGTCAAGCCATTTGTTTGTGGGCGATATGCGGTAGTACAGCGGTGAATTACATGGCATTCTGCAAGAAGTTCTCGAATAACATCCGCGAGAAAGACGCGGCCTCGGTCGCTCAAAAGTTCACGTGGAGCGCCATGACGCAGAACAAAACGTTGCAGCAGGAAAGACGCAACGTCACGTGCCGTCGCGGCTGGTAGAGCGGCCGTTTCTGCATATCTCGTGAGATGGTCCATCGCTACAATAATCCAGCGATTCCCAGCTGATGTATATGGTAGAGGACCATAAAGGTCTATTCCAACCCGGTCGAATGGTCGCACTGGGCACGGTAACGGCTGCATTGGTGCAGTAGAACGGCTAGGATCGTGCTTGCGGTGTTGGCACTCTGTGCAAGATCGAATGTACTTTTGAACGAATGTGTACATGCCGCGCCAATAAAACCGAAAACGTAGCCTGGCGTAGGTTTTAAACAAACCGGCGTGCGCACACTGCGGATCGGCATGGAAAGCAGCACATATGCTGGCGCGGAGATGCCTGGGTATGACGAGTAGCCATTTGCGAACGTCAGGGTGGTAGTTGCGGCGATAAAGTATTCCATCACGGATGGCGAAGTGAGAGGCTTGTCGGTGTAGCGCTCGAGATGGCGGGTGGGCGAGTTTTTCAGATAGGTAATCCATCAGAGACGCAATCCACGAATCTTTGCGCTGCTCCGCAGCCATGTTGATGGGTCCTGATAGTGGAAGGAAGTTGTCTTTGATGGAGACACTCGCAATATCAGTAGAAACAGGCGAACGCGAAAGAGCGTCGGCATCGGCGTGCTTCTGGCCTGAGCGATAAATGACGCGGATGTCGTACTTTTGGAGCCGTAAAGCCCATCGTGCCAAGCGTCCTGAGGGATCTTTGAGGGAGGATAACCAGCAGAGCGCGTGGTGGTCGGTAACAACATCGACCAACAGCGGCCGTACAGATAAGGCCGAAATTTTGTAATGGCCCAGATAATCGCTAGGCATTCTTTCTCAGTTACCGAATAATTTGCTTCTGTTCTTGTAAGAGTGCGGCTCGTGTACGCAACAACATATTCTTGGTAACCAGGCTTTCGTTGGGCGAGTACAGCGCCAAGACCGACACCGCTAGCATCTGTGTGGATTTCTGTGGGAGCGCTTGAATCGAAATGACGCAGTATGGGTGGTGTTGTAAGCAGTTCACGGAGCTTCGCAAAGGCATTGTCGCAAGCTGGAGACCACGCAGATAGATTGCGGTCTCCCTGAAGTAGGTCTGTCAGAGGCGCCATGATCGAGGCGAAATCTCGGACGAAGCGGCGGAAGTATGAGCAAAGCCCAATGAAACTACGCAGCTGCTTGAGAGACGCGGGCCTCGGGAACTCGCTAACAGCACGTAGCTTAGCGGGGTCAGGAAGAACGCCATCCTTCGACACGACGTGTCCGAGAATGGTCAACTTGCGCGCTCCAAAGTGACACTTCTTCAAGTTGAGTTGGAGGCCGGCTGCAGAGAGGCAGCGTAGAACCTGTTCCAAGCGACGAAGGTGCGCGGAAAAATCGGGTGAGAATACCACTACATCGTCTAAGTAGCACAAACACGTGTTCCATTTGAGGCCTCGTAGGATAGTGTCCATCATGCGCTCAAATGTTACCGGCGCATTGCATAGCCCGAATGGCATCACGTTAAATTCGTATAAGCCGTCTGGTGTAACAAATGCAGTTTTTGGCCTATCATCCGGATTCATGGGCACTTGCCAGTACCCAGAGCGTAGATCAAGGGATGAAAAGAACTCTGCGCCTTGTAATGAGTCGAGGGCGTCATCAATTCGAGGCAAAGGATAAACATCCTTTTGTGTTATTTTGTTTAGGCGACGATAATCTACGCAAAAGCGTATCTTGCCATCCTTCTTTTTAACTAAAACAACCGGCGACGCCCAAGGACTGTTTGACAGTTGAACGACGCCTCGCTTTAGCATGTCACCTACTTGTTCATCGATGATACGGCGTTCAGTTGGCGAAACACGGTATGGTCGCTGCCGTAGTGGTGGGTGATTACCTGTGTCGATCTGGTGGCATACGGTAGATGTGCGACCTAAAGTAGCGCTGTGACTGTCAAAAGATGGTCGAAACTTGTCAAGGAGGCTCAAAAGCTCACACCTCTGTTGTGGGTTTAGGCCTTCGTCGATGACACGGTTGAAAATGTCGGTAGTGGAAGGGTCATTCGCGGAACTACAGGAGAGGGCGCTGACTTCCGATGATTCATCAGGAACGTCAAGTGTAGCGATGGTTTCGAATGATTCTATCGAACCAATACATTCGCCTCGAAGTAGCGTAATTGTGAATGGGAACAGATTCTTCACAGGCACGTTGGTCGCACCACCTTGAAGAGTAACGAGAGCGGTTGGGAGCGGTGATAGGTGGCGATGAACGAAAGCAGCGGAAGGCGTGAAGAATGCGGTAGCGTCGACGACGGTGGAACACGACACAGGTGCGAAGACAGTAGCGCGTGGAGGAATTTGGGTGTCGTCACTAATGACCAACTTCGCGTCGGAAGGGCGATCGTGCACTGGTAGCGCATCACCAAGGGGACAAAAGGCGACTTCGGCACGGGCGCAATCAATGACGGCTTGGTGATGGGAGAGAAAATCCCAACGTAAAATGATGTCATGAGAACAGTGCGGGAGTACTACGAACTGGACTGTGTAGGGCACTCCTTGAATTACAAGTCTGGCAGTACACGCGGCCACAGGCTGCACAGGCTGTGCAGTGGCAGTATGAAGACATGAACCCAAGTAAGGCGTTGTCACTTTTAGAATTGAACGGCAAACTTTTTCGGCGATGACAGAAATTGCGGCACCAGTATCAATAAGGGCAAGTACGGGTACACCTTCAAGAACGGCAATAATTACATTCGGCGGCGAACGAAGAGGGCTTGTGCTTTGCGACGAGGACGCAGTTCTTGCCTCGGGAACTGCGTCATTTAGTTTTCCGCGTCGATTGTAGGGGGGCGTCGGCGCATCGGGGAGGGCGAGCGTCGACGGGGAGAAGGAGATCGGCGATCAGGAGCTGGTCGGTGGCTTGGACGAGGAGCGTACAATTCGGGGTCTGGGGTGTATTGAGTGTACGTGTAATCGTTTTCGTATGGACGTAGGTTTTCACGTGAGTGGAGTGGGCGGCGGCGGCACAGACGTGCGACGTGCCCAGGTAGACCACACGAAAAGCAGATCGGTCGGTTGTCGGCAGTGCGCCATGGATTAGGGACTCGGCGAAGTGGAGGTCGTGGCGGCTGGGCGGCATAAACAGGAGCAGGCTGTGGAGGCGGCGCTTGGAACCTCTGTGGTCGTGGTCGTGCTGCTGCTTCGGCGTACGTCAATGGTGCATTGACTGGTGGCACCAGCTGTGGAGGAAGAACCTCAGACACTTGATCTCGTATAATAGTCCGTAGAGTAGGGCTAAGCGGTGCACTGCGCTCCGGTAGGCCAGAGATGAGCGAGAGTTGGCGGGCAACTTCTTCGCGCACGAAATCTTTCATCTGCGAGAGGAGGACGGGGTCTTGCGAGGGAGTTAAGCCGGACATCGATTCCTGATGTGGGACAGCACGGCGGGTGACGAGACGTTGCCGGCGGAGCTCATCATAGCTTTGGCAGAGCTCGGTAACTTGGGCGACAGTAGCAGGGCTTTTTGAAATGAGCATCTGGAAAGCGTCCTCGTCAATACCCTTAAAAATATGCTTGATGCGGTCCACCTCTGTCATGTTCACATCGACGCGCTTGCACAAGTCAATGACGTCTTCTATGTAACTTGTAAAGTTCTCACCAGGCAGTTGAGATCTCGACTGAAGGCGCTGCTCCGCACGAAGTTTGCGGACAGAAGGACGACCAAAGACTTCGCTGAACTTTGCTTTGAATGCTGCCCAGGTGGGAACGTCGGTCTCATGGTTCCGAAGCCATAAGTGGGCAATGCCACTGAGGTAAATGCCGACAGTGGCCCGTCTCGTGGCTTCGTCCCATTTGTTCAAGACACTCACGAGTTCGTAAGTAGCCAGCCAGTCGTCTACGTCGTGGTCGTCAGTGCCGCTGAATATGGGAGGATCCCGCTGACGGACCGCGCCGGAGCACACGATGGCCTGGGAAGCCATAGGAGGAGGGCTTGTGGCAGATGCAGTGGTCATGACAGCAGGTAGAGTCCGGCTTCGCAACTCCAGGATTGCAAGGAGACCCAGCAAACTCCACCAATTATAATATAGAACGGAGACAGTCAAAACTGTTATCCGAGAACAGGTAGGAGCGTAGGCCTAGCTATCAAAATCAGCGACAGTCCGGGCCGAGCGTCTCGTGCTTAGCACTGACAATGTGTGTGCTGTTATGCCAGCGAGTCCTCGTCAAACGTCCGTGCCTCTGAAAAAGGCAATCTGGGTCAAGGCCAGTCCGCCCGGACGCGAACATCTCAACGGCGTGAACACGCGCGGCGCCTCTCTGGGCCACGTGCATTGAGTCACCGGCGCACGTGACAGCGAGCCGGCGTCCTCGTGTCTGGTGGTCTGACGCATGGCGCGGCAACCCCATTGGAGGAATCTGCCCTGAAGACCAGCGGCGCTTCTGATTGGACATTTTGGTTGGACCCGGTGTAAATAAAAGAAGCCCTGCGGCGCGTCGCGATCGGCGGTCCTATGTGAGTGAGAGGAGGCCCCGTGTCGGAGAGTCGGCATGTGTGTGAGTCGGCGGTTTTAGGCGAAAAGCTGACCTATGTGTTAGAGAGGAGAGCTCGGCTTTTCGAGTCTCTGTCGGCCCCAGTGCCGAAATTGTAACGCCTCTGTATATTTGCTGTACATAAACCTTGTTTAACTCACCGTCGTCTCGTCCGCTCGTCTTATCAGCTCTGCGCAGAAGCAGTCGCGAGCTGAGAAACATACGCTACCAAACGGCTGGTGACCTTCCCGGCGGAGTCGAAAGCAGTGGCGCCTGTGGGACCGGGTCGGCGTCGCCGTCGTTCGCTACAGTGGAGGTCAGCGGTGGGATTTCGGAGGTGGCTTCGCAACAGTGGTGGCTTCGGCGGGATCGGCCCGTCGTTTCTCAACAGTGGTGGCAGCGGTGGGATCGGCCGGCGTCAGTGACATCGATGCGGTGAGTGCCTGATGTTTTCCCCTCAGTTCACCAGACTTCTCTAGCTCAGGTTGTAGTAGTTTAGAGAAGGGCTGTGTGAAGCATTGAAGTGAGCCTTGATCGTTTAAAGCAAAGTCGAAGTGCTTTGAAACCGAAGTTAATGCGGAGGGGGTAAATACGGGAGTGTGAAAAATTGCTTGCGCGTCTTGCTAGTAGGCTTATAGTGGGTACGGCAAGTAAATTGTTAACAGGGGCAAACAGCAAGAGGCTAGTGTGTACGATGGAGAACCTTAAAGTGAAGGAACTCATCGAAATTTGTGAGGAACTCGGCATTACTTTAGGCCGTGCGAAACGAAAGCAAGCGATCCTTGAGATCATGAAGGATGAGGGAGTGTCGGCTGAGGAAGTCGATGAGGCCTGGGTGGATATTAAAGCACGCCGTGAGGAGGCTGAAAGGCGGGAAGTAGAAGCTCGCGAACGTGAGGAGGCTGAAAGGCGTGAAGCTCGCGAACGTGAGGAGGCTGAAAGGCGTGAAGCTCGCGAACGTGAGGAGGCTGAAAGGCGCGAACGTCGCGAGGAGGCCGAGAGACAGGAACGCCTCGAGATGAAACGAATAGAATTGGCAATACTACAGTGTTCACAGGCGCCTAGCGTAGCTTCTCCAACAGTTCAGGTCAGCGGTTTTAGAATTAGGGACCAATTGCCACCGTTCGTAGTAGGCGAGGACATGGCGAAATATCTCGTCAAGTTTGAACACGTCTGTGAGCGAAACGCTTTGGAGCGGTCTCTTTGGGCGCGAAACCTGCTAGCTCTTCTTCCCGGCGAAGTGTCCGACGCGATAACTTGCTTATCGAGGGAAGCGTTTGAGAGCTATGACGAGGTTAAGGAAGTGCTCTTGAGACGTTATAAGTTGTCACCCGAGGCTTTCAGGCAAAGGTTTCGGTATAATAAAAAGGGGAATGAGTCACACGTTGACTTCGCGTTTCGTCTTAAAGCCGATTTGATTGAATGGCTCAAGGGCGAAGGTGTTTATGACGACCGCGATAAAGTGGTGGAATGCGTTGCATTGGAGCAATTCTACCGCTGCATCGAGGATAATGTCAGACTTTGGCTGCAGGACAGACTTGGGGAAGTACAGCTAAACAAGGCGGCAGAGTTAGCTGAGGAGTATTATACTCGCCGAAAGTTGCACAGCAGGGCAGTGCGCGTTGAAAAGAATGAGAGAAAAGAGGGCTTTTCAAGAAAACCTGATCAACGGAAACCCGCTCCGCACCGTAATTTTAAGAAGGACCCGTCTCTTACGAAGGACAGTGTAGGGGAAGGGCAAACAGAAGCGGAGAAATCGAGTGAGGTTTCTACCACACAGGAATTTGAATCGGAAAACAAACGGAAGCCGCTAATCTGCTACAACTGCAAAACGGAAGGGCACATCGCGAGAAACTGTCAGGAAAAGTTTGCCTTCGCAACAATCCGAGAATCAGAAAAAAACATGCGGTTGTTGGAGCCGTATCTCCAAGAAATTAGGGTGAATGAGAAAGCGTGCCGAGCACTTAGAGATTCAGCGGCAACCATGGACGTTGTCCATCCTTCATTGGTGTCTCCGGACGACTTAACAGGAGAATGCGCGTGGATCAGGCAAGTCGCCGAGGAGCAGAGTGTTCGCTTACCAATCGCCCCGGTTGTCATTGAAGGCCCGTTCGGTCAGCTTCGCACCGAAGCGGCTGTGTCTGCCGCGCTAAATGATCGTTTTCCTTATCTTTTCTCCAACAACTCGGAGCAGCTTCTCAAAGAGCAGGGCAAATCGTTCTTCCCCAACTTAGCGTGCATGGCTCTCACGCGATCGCAAGCGCGGAAGCTATCGCGGCAGCTTGATCTGGTTCAATGCAGTGAACTCTCAAGTGACCTTGTCGGCGGGTCGACGGAACCCCAGAAAGGAAATTTTCCGCATGAGTCATGTGAGCAGTCACGCGAGCGGCCCGTCGCGAAAGCGGTCGGCGCGGCCGGCGCGGTAGGGGGAGACGACATGGCGCCATTGAGTCAGAGCGAGAGGGTTGCAACGCTCTCGCCTGTAGCGGAAAGTTGGAGCGAGCTGCCGAGAGTTGATCGAGAGACGCTCATTCGAGAGCAGCGTGAGGATCTCTCGATTGAAGCGCTAGTGGAAAGCCAGAAAAACGCGGCAAAAGTGCTGTCGAAGGAGCACTACGAGGAATCGGTGAAGAAGCGTGCTTTTGAAGTTGATAATCAGGTAATGCCGCTGCAGCCGTCCAAAAGGAGCAAGCTTGAGGTTGATTGGGAAGGGCCCGCAAAAGTAGTATCGAAGCTTTCTGATACCAATTGTGAAGAGAAATTAGGAAGGCGGCCGAACAAAAATTATCACAGTAACTTGAAAGCAGTCGTAAATTTACTTTTAAGTGCTTCAGAGGAAGAGGAAGCAGAAATTTTGAGTTCGAGTGAGGTAATCGAAGGGGGATCGAAAGTAATCCGGGAGCAGATAAACCTAGAGCCTAGATTAAGTGAAGTCCGGAAGGAGGACCTGAGAAAGATTGTTTTGGTGTTTGAAGACATGTTTTCGGACCGTCCCGGAAACACGAGGGTGATCGAACACGATATCGAGCTAAGCGGTGAGGAGTCAATCCGTAGCAAGCCGTATCGTTGTTCCCCTGTGCAACGTCGAAAGTGTGAGCCGCTCTTGGTGCCGCATAGGTATCGTCGCCTAAAAGTGGCCGGTTACTGAGGTGGAGCACGCTGCTCCACAGCGCAACTTTGACGTTCGCTATCAAAAAAAAAATTAAAGGAAAGGTAAACGCTAATGCAGGTGCATTGAGCAGTGCGTTCCAGCTAGTAACTTCTCAACCTTTCGGTTTCTCGCTGGCGATTCGGGGCAAAATTTTGACCTCATCACGACCTGGGCTGAGCGCTCTCGTTCAATGTGATCTCAAGGGGCCAACTTTGTGGTATTCTAATTCGTTACGTTGTTGTACGTGAAAAAAAAAATGAGCTGTCATTTTAAGGGTCTTTTGTCCCACATGTGCCTCTTGATGTAGAGGGAACAAAATTCCGATAGACACGTAGATAGGTATATGTTGTACTATACTTTGTCTGGTGTTCTGTCGGGTGACCGAGGGCACTTGCTTGTGTCGTGTGTTGTTTGTTGCCGAACCGTTCTTAGCAAGTTGCAGAACCATCGACAAGTGCTGAAGCCGAAGATGGTCAGAAGAGACGAGTGAAGCTGGTCGACAAGTTGTGGCGACAAGCCAGTGGAGCTGGGATCCGTCGTCAAGAATGGGCTGTATTCCCGGAACAGTCTGGAGCTGTATTCTCCCCATGGCCCTGGCGGCGAACCTGGAGGGACCTGGCGAACGAGCGCACCTGACATCCGAGCCCCGTGGAAGCAGCTCGTCTTTCCGGTGCATTGTCTGGCGGCGGGGGTGCTGTTATGCCAGCGAGTCCTCGTCAAACGTCCGTGCCTCTGAAAAAGGCAATCTGGGTCAAGGCCAGTCCGCCCGGACGCGAACATCTCAACGGCGTGAACACGCGCGGCGCCTCTCTGGGCCACGTGCATTGAGTCACCGGCGCACGTTACAGCGAGCCGGCGTCCTCGTGTCTGGTGGTCTGACGCATGGCGCGGCAACCCCATTGGAGGAATCTGCCCTGACGACCAGTGGCGCTTCTGATTGGACATTTTGGTTGGACCCGGTGTAAATAAAAGAAGCCCTGCGGCGCGTCGCGATCGGCGGTCCTATGTGAGTGAGAGGAGGCCCCGTGTCGGAGAGTCGGCATGTGTGTGAGTCGGCGGTTTTAGGCGAAAAGCTGACCTATGTGTTAGAGAGGAGAGCTCGGCTCTTCGAGTCTCTGTCGGCCCCAGTGCCGAAATTGTAACGCCTCTGTATACATGCTGTACATAAACCTTGTTTAACTCACCGTCGTCTCGTCCGCTCGTCTTATCAGCTCTGCGCAGAAGCAGTCGCGAGCTGAGAAACATACGCTACCAAACGGCTGGTGACCTTCCCGGCGGAGTCGAAAGCAGTGGCGCCTGTGGGACCGGGTCGGCGTCGCCGTCGTTCGCTACAGTGGAGGTCAGCGGTGGGATTTCGGAGGTGGCTTCGCAACAGTGGTGGCTTCGGCGGGATCGGCCCGTCGTTTCTCAACAGTGCCGAGATCTGCATGACCCACTACAATCATCATTACACCTAGTTGGTGCCTTCTCTTTTGTTCCACGTTCGACCAATTTATGCGTTTGAAAGAGCTGTTTAAGTTTCCCCATGCTACAAGCTTTGTAACTTGTACCAACTGCACATATATGCAGGTTCTCTGAGCGCCGCTTCAAGTAGTGACTGTGACATGGCTGCAGAAGCTGCACTGCAAGGTGCGGATGAGCTTCAGTTTGTGTTATTTTAAGCCTCTTCCTGACACATTGTCGTAATTTCATTTCTTCAGGACCTGCGGTAGAGGCTTCAAAAAGCGGCTCCCACACATTGAGGTGCCCCGATGAACAGGGTGCGTTCAGTGTCGCGATTTCTTTTTTTTTACCCAAATTGACTGTTGACCACACCTCTGCAGGTGGCAGCTCCCTTGTAGCTGGTGAAAGAATTTCTGCTGACTTCGTCTTGCCGGAGAAAACATTAACCAGTCGTTCAGCTGTCACAAAAGGAACTTGTGTGACCGGTAAGTTGTATGTTCACTTCAACACCAGAGTGGATTGATATAGACTTCCGCAGGCCGCTCGCAAGATTGTTCCGACAGCACTGTCTGAGGCACTGAACAAGCTTCACAAGACCCTCCAGAAGACGTCTCCGCCAACAGCTCTACGCCTGAGTGCCCTAGAGAAAATGGTGACTATGCTTTTATTGCAGCTGTTTTTAATGTGCTATTTTATGTTTAGGGCATTCTGAGGAAACTATCTTCAAAAGGACACTACGTGTGCACTTACAAAATGTAAGGGTGCGCTCTCAGTGATTGTCATTTTTTTGTGCATTGTCAACATTGTGAATGGTTTGTTTTTAGGTAGTGGAATCGAAAACTTTGCACCACAGAAAGTTGTGCACCTTGGGTCTGAAAGAGCGAGGGAAGTGCTCGGGTGGGATTAGTTGTTCTTCGCTTTTATATTCATTTTTTTGTTTACTGCAGTGCGTTCCTGTGTGCCAGCGACAATGTCTCCATCAATGAAGTACAAGCAAACCATTAAACATCTGCAAGCCAAAGTAGCAGCACAGCGGAAAATTATCAAGACTGCGGAGACAGCCTCACCAAGCACCGTCATCGACTTCAAAGGCCCTTGAAGTTATCCGACCGCACGTCACCGAGGAGGTTTTTAAACTTCTTTCTGCACATGTTCGCTTGAGGCCCAAACGCAAGGGCAAGCGGTTTCCCGTGTGGTTCAAGAAATTCGCTCTTCACTTAAACTTCCGAGGTCCGCGAGCATACCGATTTCTGCCTCCACATTTTTCTTTGCCCTCCCGGCGTTCATTAAGGAGGTGGCTAGCTAATGTAAAGATGACTCCAGGCATAATTCCAGGAATCCTTTCTTCCATTGCAACAAATACTCAAGCTTGGAATGAACGGGACCGAGTGTGCGCTTTAGTTTTCGACGAAATAGCACTCAAAAAGAATTTGTACTATGATGCTGCAAGAGACGTTGTCCAGGGTTTTACAGATGATGGCACTCATCGCACTTCAATCATCGCTGATCGAGCACTGGTTTTTCTTCTTGTTGGCGTTTCGAGAAAGTGGGTTCAACCGGTTGCTTTTACTATAGGGCACACATCAACACCATCATCTGTTATGCATAACTTGCTGGTGTCACTCATTTTGGAGCTTAGGAGCATTAATATTGCAGTGAAAGCAGTCATTTGTGACCATGGCAGTTCAAATGTAAGTCTCGCTAACCAACTAAGATTGATTGTAGCAAAGCCTTTTTTGAAGTTAATGGTGAGCGGGTATATTACATTTTTGATGTTCCGCATTTAATTAAAACAACGCGCAATAATGTCCAAGCACACAAGTTATACATTGGGGATGACATCGTTAACTGGTCGCACATTGTAAGCCTTTACCAATCCTCACATTAGTTGCGGTTGCGATTGGCTCCAAAGTTGATTGAACGGCACGTTCATCAGAAACCTTTTTCTAATATGAAGGTCAGCAGAGCAACTCAGGTCCTCAGTGCATCAGTTTCAATTGCTATCACGGCAATGGTGTATGCGAAGGTGCTGCCTGCCTCGGCCATCACTACAGCTCAATTTTGTGATCGTATGGACAGGATTTTTGATGCCTTGAACAGCTCGAGTAAAAAAAGAACTTCGCAAAAGCTGCGGCATGCAATCATGAAAAATGATTCAGAGCTGATTGACTTCCTCCGAGGCCAGCTTCCCTGGATTGCATCATGTCTGTTTGTTGGCAGACGTCAACCACAAACCATCGTAGAATGGCAAATTACAATTCAGGCTATTTGTCTACTATGGAACGACCTCTCCAAAAATTACAATTTTGAATACCTGTTAACACGCAGGCTTCAACAGGATCCTCTGGAGAACATATTTGGCCACATTCGGCAAAAACAGAGTAGCAACACCACCCCAATGTAGCACAATTTATTTGTGGCCTGAAGCACATCTGCATAAGAAAACTCTTCAAGCTGTCAGAATACGGAAATGTCGAGGATGATGAATGTGACCTCCTCCAGGAGCAGCTCTCGCCATTCTCCCTCACCAGTGCGTCTCTTGTGGATAATGAGGAGTGTGCACAGCCACAGCCTGACGACTTTCCCGCTCTAGACGATCTCTCTGAACTTGCGACAAACATTCACTCCCATATTATCGATGACTACGCTGCATATTATGTAGCTGGTTTTCTCATCAAACACTTCCTTCGGAATGCATGTGACGGTTGCAGTTGCCCACAGTTACTGGAAGACGACAGTGAGACGCTTAAGGGTACCCACCAGTATTTCACAATGCTCAAAGCATACCACGTCCCCAGCAAACTTTTTGGGAATCTCACTGTGCCATCAGCAGCAGCTTTTGCATACGTACAACAACTTGAATCTTACTTTCTTGCCATAATTGAGGCCACTGCACATCACCTGAAAGTGTGCGATGTTTTGTATCACCATCTGTCAAGTGTTGGCGATTTTCATTTCTGCTCTGCTGGGTGTCGCGCGAAGTTCCTGAAATTGTTTTGCCGGGTTCGTTTATGTTGGCATGTGTGTTTTGTTAACCGAAACTTAGATAGGGTTAGGTTCCAGTCTTCAATCTCAGGCATACAGCTTCACAAGTTCAAAGGTTAGCAATTAGCGGCGGGTTTACACTAAAGTATTCGAGTTGAGCCGAATCCTGCAATAGCTTTGTTATGTTATTACTTCGTTACAGCAGACCTCATTATGGTCTTATATGCTTATATTCAGCTCAACTGGACTAGCCACTCCTTCGTTGCATACATTGTTTAGGTTACCCGCTATGAGGAGTAGGGACACTGTGTATTCGCTCGAAGTGATTTGCATAACCTTAAAAAGAATGTTGGGTATCCTGTCTGTATTTTTGTAGCAAATGCGGGCGAACTGTACACTTTACTGTGGCTCGCTTGGTCACTGTGCATGCTTTATCTCTCCAGCTCAAGTAATATATCGATAACAAAACCGCTTGTTGAAATGTCTTCGAGCGGGTAAGGAACACAGTATGAAGTGGGCACGGATCACGTTATCACGCTTTTCGTATTTTAGCTTCTCATCAACCTCCTCATATCGCCCATCAAAATTTTCAAAAGAATACCCAAACTTGTAGCGTTTGATGGGGCTGCGGACGCTGCCATTTTATTTTTATATAGCTTGCGAGTGATAACGTACGATGTAGAGCCTTTGTGAAAAATAATGAGCCAAAGTGGTTTTCTTCTGCTATTTACTAGCCCTGTAATACCGCTCTCGTAGCACCAATTAAGGTCCACAATTCTGGATAAAGTGATGACTACAATCTATTTTAGCTCGCAAGCGTCACAGCAACACCCAGACGCAAATCACTTGGGATCTTAAGTTTTTGATGAAGGCAACGCATAACAAAAGCCACAAGACCTGCCAGTGTTGTAGCATAAAGTTTGTCTTTCACGTAGTGAGCAAGCTGCAAAGTCCTACCTTTCTGAGGACAAGCAGGCATCAAGTCTGCTTTTTTTCGTTTTGGACTAGCTGTTCTTAAGCACAGCCCGCACACTCCGGGGGCTTTGCCTTTCTGCTATTTGTGTCGTGTGGTTTCTGTGCGCTCTTTTTTCATATGCATTATTTCGGTTAATCCGAGGCGTGATTCGCGACTTCATTGCTGTGTATATGTCACTTCTTCCTTCTTCATCAGCATTGTGCGCTGTGTTTTTGCCATAGATCCTTACTTACCCAGTGGCCCGGTGTGTCATACTTCACCAGCTTCTCGGCTTCTGCCAACTCTAGCGATGTGTGCATTGTCTGTGTTCTCTATGTATTTGTTACAATATTTGTTACAATTTATTTGTAAGGCGAGATGCATTTGTTGTCTACCTTTGTCATATTGTGCTTTTTATATTCTCATACTCTACCTTGCCTTTGAATAAAACAATGCGGATGCTCTGTTTCTTTGACGGATATATACATTGATCACTTGTTCCAAAAGAAAAACACAAGCGCGATGAATAAAACTGTAGTGAATTATCATTACCTGCATCTCTTTTTATTATAACTTAATCGAAATAAAAATTACGTCACGACCGATTCGCACGAACTACTGAACAAAACAAAACAGGGAATCGCTAAATCAAAACGACCTACAAAAACTATCCATTTGGGCGATGAATAGTGGTCTGAAATCATGAACTTTCGTCATAGCCAAACGTCGGTTATGCAAATTAATTCAAAATTTGCGCCAGTGAAACCGAAACAGGAAGCGCACGCCACTTGCTCTCACCAACCACTAGGTGTGCTAGGGTCGATTGGGCCGCTGGGATCTACGGGAGTGTCCACTCTTAAGCTTTATTTCTCTATGCTGCAGTTTCGTGCCTTCCGGGCCAGTACTCGGTCGCACGCTTTTTCTGTGTGTGTGCACGTCGCTTTCTGTGCACTTGGCATGCTTCCAAAGTCCTCTGAAGACAATTCGACGGCTACAGTACCAAAAACACTCAGGCTCTACGACGTAGGAAACTCTTCGATTGTTGAAATCGAGGGAACGATTATGTGTAAGCCCACCGAGCTTGTGTGCATGTACAGTCACGGCCACTGTTAGAGGAAACGCGGCACGCGTGGCCGCTCTCTTCGGGCCACCAAGCGGGCGCCGCGCGAAATATTGCAGCGCAAGCGCAATCAGCGCCAGAGGCGGAGTTGGCTGCGCGTCGTCTGCTACGGTGCCTCCCACTTCGCCGCACGCGCTCTGATCCAAAATACTGTAGCTATGGAGCTGGATAGAAAGTATTTGAACTGGGTTATCTCGGCGCGCCGTTCATGCTACACACAGTATTCGGCTTCGAATTTCAGACGTTCGTTTTTGTCGCAAAATGAAGTTGGTCGCTGAAATTTCACTTGGTTACAAAAGGAAATAGAGCACGTGGCATAAGATTAACAGAGTGTGCCTTGGATGCTTCGCGAGTCAAACAGCGCATTTAGGCGACGAAAGTTACGCCCAATTTTGATAAAACTCTGCTCGTTATGAGTTTAAAAGGGGCTGCATGTGTTCTTAGTGTGGCATTTCGTCAAAGCAATACCTTCCTGCATGGCCAGAGTTCCTGAGAGTGAGCGCTGAGAAATCGTCGAGCTCTATTTCAAGGGTAGGTCGCAGCGAAAAATCGCCGAAGCGACGGGAAGAACGCTCAAGACATTGATTTATATGTGGGGTTCAACGTCCCAAAACCACCATATGATTATGAGAGACGCCGTAGTGGAGGGCTCCGGAAATTTAGACCACCTGAGGTTCTTTAACGTGCACTCAAATCTGAGCACAAGGGCCTCCTTCATTCCCGCCTCCATCGTAAATGCAGCCGCCACAGCCGGGATACGAACCCGCAACCTGTGGGTCAGCAGCCGAGTACCTTAGCCACTAGACCACCGCGGCGGGGCAGAACGCTCAAGACAGTCAACAGGATCGTAATAGCATTTAAATCTTGCCGCCGGATCAAGGATGCTCCGCGGAAGCCGAGGTCTCGAGTTACGACTGAACAAGAGGATGCTTGGATTGTTGCGGCGGCAGCCATGAAGCCAGGTCTCTCTGCTCAGCAAATCAAAAATGCCCTCGACTTGAGAGCATCCGTGACAACGGTCAAGCGACGCCTCCGGGAAGCGGGCCTGAAGAGCAGGATTGTAGCCCAAAAGCCTTTTCTTCGCGCTCAGAACAAAAAAAAAAAACGGCGGCAGTTTTCTCGACAGCATGCGCAACGTTCAACTGAGGAGTGGAAGCAAGTCGTCTTCACAGACGAGTGCACGTTCACTACATCGTGTGATCAGCAAGCCCGTATTTGGCGCCCTGACAACACCCGGTAAGCTACACGAGAATGTGTTTTTGGAAACGTGCTTTTCGTAAGAAAGAAATGTCCTTCCAGCATGGGCTTCCGAATTTGTACTGTGAATACGTTTAAATGGGTGTGTCATTCCGTTTGCATGCACACATCTTGAGACTCCCGGATGCTTTCGTTTTCATGATGATTATTGATTATGAGGTTTAACGGCCGACGCTGCACAGGCGATGCGACGCGTCGTAGGGGGGGGGGGGAGGCGCTCCGGAATAATTTTGACCACCTAGGAATCATTGACGTGCACCCAAATCGTTTAGCAGAACGCAGTGATGACTTATGAGACTGTGGGTAATCGTAAAGGCATTTCAAACACTGCACGTTTAAAGATAGCTTGAACAAGTTCGTAACGGCTTCAGCTATCTGTACGTTTCCTTATTTTATGCGTTCACAATCGGTAGTCTAGACACCTAAATGTTCTTTTCTTTTTTCCTTGATGCAGGTACCAGCCAAAGTTCTTACAAAGAGTCTCGAAAAGCGGAAGGTCAACTGTAGGTGTTTGGGGCATAATCACAAAAGACTGTCTCGGACCTCTTGTGAGAATCGACGGTAAGTTCACAGCGAACGAGTACTGCGAAATTTTGACCACAGTGGCCCATCGCGAACTTGCAAAAGTGCACTTCTCCGGGGCTGGTCCGTATTCCAACACGACCGTTCACCTGTGCACACTTCGAAGAAAGTTGAAGCCCTACTACGCCAGCTTAACATCGCCGTTTTAGAGTGGACCGCCCCAGTCACCAGACTTCAATATTATTGAAAATATTTGGGACCAAATGAAAGCGGCACTCGCATCCAAGCCCCTCCATGGAATGTCAAGGAACAGCCTTTGGAGAGCAGTTCACGCTGAATGGGAACGCCTTAAGTTGGATGCCACCCTTGTGGATTCGTTATACAGTTGCCTGCCACGTAGGATGGCTGCCGCGATTGCCTCCGGGGGAGATGCAACGAGGTATTAAAGTTCGCCTTCGTAATTAGTTCGGACATTGCACCCTGCTGCCTCTATTGTCTCCGAAAGGAAGGAGACCATCATCTAAGCTTCATTTGCAGCCGTGGTCTTGGCTTAATCTTATATATAATAAATCTGAAGCACAGATTTATCAGTATCTCTTTTTTGTCGTGTGATTTTCTTTACTTCCTCAGCATGCCAATTATGAAACCCACCCCTGTGATCAAACGGAACATTTAGAGGTAAAAGGTAGAGGTTAGAGGTAAATCCCGGCAACAGGTACCCACTCCTTTTGAAAAAAATGTTGCTTCAACTTCCCTACAACGAGAATTCGGCGGTTTTTGGGGAGGCAGATAAATCTCCGGTAATAATAATCGATAATGCAGAATTCAAAAAAACATATTTGCTGTCACAGCGAAAGGAGAAAGTGCGCTGCTAAGAAGCTATATTTACAAGGGATGTGGGGGCGTACGACTGGTGTTCACAGAGGTATGTGTGTCTTGTGTCATTTTTTAGTGAGAACACTGGAAAAAAACAGAATGGCAAAAAAAACCAAGAACAAGGTGCATATTGCAACCAGCGAATTAAAGAAACGCTTGATCTGTGCTACCACCGCAAGGGAACGGAGAAAACGAGGTACACTGGCTGAGTGAAAAAAATGACCACTGCATCCCCAGTGACTCTCATTGATCTGGTTGAACATTTACCTAGAGTGCAGAAAGTTTCCATCCTTTGTACATTCATCATGCAACAATCAAAATCGCCGAATGGGTGGCTCATGCTTTGTTTGCTGCTCACAAGGCCAAATTGCTATAAGAATTCAGCGATGCGCTTGTTTTAAATTCAAATGCTTTTACCAACGTGTGACAGCGACAAGTGTACTTCTGACAACGCACCGATATTTCTTAATTTTCACAAATTTTAGATTTTTTAATGATACCAACTATTATCCATTCATAGACACCTCTAAATCTGAATACTTCAGAAGAAAAAGCTGCACTGGTTCATACTAGCGGAACAGAGAAATAGCGTCGGCAAACGCGTATGTGCATTTTCAATTAAAAAAATTACCTAGGGGCAGACTTTACAAATAAACAGAAGAAATCGAGTTGTTTCATTGTGTTTTGAAAAGTGGCTAATACCTTACAGCAATGGCTAGGTTTAAACTTCCTTTAAGGTACGGCCCACTGAGGTGCTTATTGCTGCCTGAAGTTAATGTACACAAGGTCGAAAATCTCTATGCTAAGCCTCACAAAAATAGCTTCTAAACAACTAAGCTGGAACGAGATAAGTCAGGGCTTTTATCGGGGCTTCGGTGAGACGTGGATAATACAATTGAGCTATAAATTTTGTTTTTACTACCTGGAAGGACAAGAAATTACAGGGTGGCAATACGGCTCTAAAATGGACAAATGCTCGCCTAGCACCATGCTTATGCGAGCTATTAATTTTACCAAGGACCAGAAAAACGCCGCACACGCATCTAGGCTTTACGTTATATACCCCTCGTTTCTAAACCAAGAAGTCGCAGTGTTGTGCAAACGCCGCTCACCGGCTAGACCGCGCCTAGCTGTAGCAGACGACCCTCGTTTGCTTGGCACTAAGTTGGACTGCAGCGCCGTGGTGGCGAGAATTGCAGCCGGCCGCCTGCTCCCCGAGCCGAAGCGGAGAGTTCCGAAACTGAAAAAGTATCTATAAACATTGTTCTGCTCTACTGCATCATAATGATTCGGAGCTATCGTTAAATGGGCTATCGATACTATCGATATAGCCTAAACGGGCCCTCTAACACTATTGAAGCACCTATTTTTTATCTGTGGTTTACGTGAACCGATAGCTGTAGATAATTTTAGCGTAGGTCAAAGCGCCGATTTCAAATGATTCAGTATTTTATTCACGCAATAAAGTCACTACATCGCTGCCTACCACATTACCACACAGTGGCACTCGCCAGAATTTTGCGGGCGGAAATGATGCCGGAAGGTTGCCGCCATATCATTGGATAACGTTAGAAGCGATCGCGGTGTTGTATCAAAAATTAGGTTACTAATCCGTTTCTTTATTCTTCTCTGTGCTTTTTATCGAACCCTGAACAGACGCGGCCACAACAAAAAAAAATCTTTGTGTCTACTAAGCATGACAGAGGCGCTGGCTGCCATTTCGCCACTGGAGTCGTGGCTTGCGTGGGTCGGATGTATATACGAAAGGCCTCTCTCTCCACCTTACCTCTTCTTGCTTTTGGGAGTTTGCGAGCTGCCTCTTTCCGCACGTGCGCTGTTGAAGGGGTGCAGTGCAGCCTTGTTGTTTGTTGGGCAGCTGACCGAACAATGCGCGAAGGGTAAGGCCGTTACGCGCTCTAGCCTCACACCCGCTCCGCACGTGGCGGGACCCGTGCCGCCCGCAAACAAAAAAGCGAAATGGCGGCCCGGCGCCAAAATGCAGCACAAGCGCTAGCCGCATGAGCTTTGCGCGAGCGGCTCTGATGCGCACTCTGGTTGGACGATGCGACGACTCTTGAGGCTCGCAACCATTTGGCGAACCTTCAGTTTTCGAGGTCGGCAACCAACACCAACAGCAGATGACGCTGACAAGTTCTTGTATGCGTTGGTTCAAGCCGCTGCGTTTATCATGAAATTGAGGCTGTTGTATTTTCAAAACGCGTTTTTTGGCCACAAGTGTTGCGTCGCCACAGTAATCTGTGTTCGAGGTTAATTACGCGCTCCTTTTTTGTTGTTGTCGTCGTTGTTACCGCACACAAGTCATATCGCTCGAGTTGTATTTGGTGCGACGGCGATCTTTTACTGCTAGCAGAAATGCGGGCGCCAGCACGCAGAAACGTTTTGTATTACAATAAAGAAAAGGCCCACCGTGGTAGCGGCATTGCACGCTGCGCTACCGCGATGCTATCTACAAATAGCTGAGGGAATCGACTGGTCAGTAATGTTTATGATTGGGCGCTGGTATATCGTTGCACGCAGCTTGCTGACGCACTCTTTACTTTGGTCTATACAAGTTCGCGTTTGCTCTGTAACATGTCACAATGAGCTCGACAAGTATTGAAGTAATTGAAGTTTCAGCCTAGAAGAAAATGTTTAGTGTGTGTGATATACTAATTAAATCACACTTTATTGCCACAACCCATTGATAAAGTGTGATTATTTAAATCACACTTTATTTGCCACAACCCATTCACTTCTACATTCCTGATAATCACCTCATCATCTCTTCCAATTGTCAATATGGTTCACTACATACCGCGGCACAGCCTCAATGCTACACGGACTAACATTATGTTATAACCAGGTTTTTATTTCAGATTAGGTTTCTCCACTCACTTGAATGTTCTGTGGACGATGTGTGACAAATTTTTGGCGCTTAAGCTCCCTTTTCCCCGCTTGAGTAATTGTTAGCAGGAAATCTTCTGCTTGGATATGTTCACAGTAGTCCAGTGAAAGGCATGTTTGAATGAAATGCATTTTTTTGGTGCCAATGAAACCATGAATCTTGTTCACCGATGCATATTTGTGCTTACTCTAAGGTAAACCTTCTTTCTCCTCACTCAATATCTCAGTCTTTTCTGGGGAGCCTGAATTCCTCCATTTCATATTATGCTAGCTGGCGCAGAGTGCCAAATGAAGTAATACATGGGCATCTAAGGCATTCCCTCTATGATTAGTTGAGCTGTGCACAACGTCTCCTTCTAAGACACATTTACAGCTAGCAGTCCTCTTGGGGTATAATAGTATCAGTAAAGTCAAATCATTTGTCACTTCTGCCATTCATGAATTTTAAGGTTCTTGCAAAGAAACATTGCTGAAAATGTAAACGTGCTATAACGTGCAAGGCCTCAGAAGAGACAAAATCTGTTCACTCCTCAGTGGACAAAGAAAACACTTCTGTTCGCTTTAACTCTGGCTACGTAAACAAGAACAGCCACAACGTTGTGCAAGACCATTCCATTGGTACAAGGCATGGCCTTGGCTTTACCTAGCTATCCTCGGGACAACTTGTGATATCATTCGTGATGTATGCTTTTTTGGCTGCCTAGTTAACTAGTATAGGCTATTTTGCAAAATCTGCCATATTACCTTGAAATCTGACTGGTGTGGAAGTGCTTGAACTTCAGCATTTTATTTTTTTGTAAGCATGTCCTTCAATTCTAAAAAAGTGCTTGAACTTCAGCATTTTATTTTTATACGCATATCCTTCTATTCTAAATGCGAATGTAATGTGTGCCTTCACATTATGCGTACACATGGTCATGGCACCAATTGACAACACTGAAGTGAGCACGAAAATGTGTGTGGGCTGCCACAGGGGCGTAGGTTATATATTTTTTTAATTTTTTGTGGGCGGGGAATTGGAGGAGTGGTACCGATATAATCTCAAGTGGGGCTCGGTCAGTGGATGTGATCGTGCGTCATTTTGCACCTTCCATACTATGGGGGAAAATATTCAGAAAAGGGAGGAGAGTGTGAGCCCGGTGTGCGAAACCATGGCTTTGCCACTGGGCTGCATCAACGTTGTGCGACTTGCCCTACTAATCATAAGATGCGTATGCATAGCCTCTTTCCACTGACTACAGGGTGAACATAATGTGACATGTGGAGTTGAAATGGGGCATTGCCATGCTAATGTTTTTCTTGTATCATCCCAAAATTAAATATCAGTCATGCTGTACTAGCCCATCGAGCCATTTCTTTCTGTAACCTGTGGTAGTGATGTAAATGTAGGGGGTAGATCACTAATTGTTGTCTGCTGATAACATGAAGTGAGTGTCTTTCATATTGCTCCTGTAGTACTCAAGCATAATCGGCAAATCGCAAGCCCTTCTTGGGTCAGTCTGATGAGACTCTTTGTCTGTCTGTGGCAGTCCGTTGCCAAAGAGCAGAACAGGAATGGCTCAACATACTCATGAACACAACAAGAAGATGATTACTTGCAGTGTTATTACTTTAGTAATATATTAAATACTCTATCTGTAGCTGTTGTCTCACTAGAAAATTTTGCTTCAGAAAAACCACGTTAATGAAAGAAAAAGTGTGATTTTATTTGCAGTAACTTTATATCTAGCTCATGGTCTTCCCTTGTCTTGAACCAGACCATCAAGCATCCATATACAAATTCAATATTGATTTTAATTATTGCGTTTTAATGCCACCACTGTGAGAACAAATAACAGTAGATAAAAATCCACCTGTGGTAGTTCTTCTTCTCACAGTGGTGATGCGTAGTGCCAATTTTCATTCATTCATTTATTGAGTATAAAGTTTTACAAGTGTAGAGGGGGCACTAAAACCTACAAAATAAGGTCCTGGTGGCTGACCAAATGCCACAACATTTTATTTAAAAAATGTATAGCCCAGTGAAAAAGTGTAAAAAGGTCAGCACTTGCTAGAAACATATGAATAGAAATTACATGCACAGCTGTCCGGCATCTGTATTTTATTCTAAACTAAACCAAGATATTACACTGATCAAAATATAAGATGGGTTCAGTGGTGTCATAGAAAAAAAAGGCTTACTTTATAGCACACGTGCATTCCTTCTAGAAAGCTGCTTAAATCGACAATGAGATGAAAGCGTGCAACAAATGACATAGGATGGAACATTAAGCCACATGTGCTAGTGTACTCATTGTAAACTGCTGCAAGTCATGGGCAATCAATTCATTATTTTGTCTGAATCACTTTTGCATCCTCTAATAAAAGACAATAATGGTTGCATTACACAAGGTAGTTTATTAGCAGCTTACACTAGATATAGCATAGGGTACGCAAGAAAACATGTTCCTTTGTTCTTGGGTTGTAGTGTAGACGCACAGTTCTTGGACACCCCTTTCAAACAGTGCAGAATACGTTGATACAAATGTGATACTGTGAGCATGTTTTCCACTAAGCTATTCATAAAAACAAGTATAATGGAAACAGCGCCATCAGCATTTTAAAAACAATTTAGGGTTCTCTGTTGTTATAAAGCCACCGCAGCCAAGCCATTGTGCTAAAGGTCAATTGATCATACATTCACATACTCAATGCAAATCCACACATCACAAGTATTTCTTCATTCCATTCCATATTACCTAAGCTACAGACCACAAAAAAGCTAAATGATATGTTTGAAACACCTAAAAATGATTCAGTTGGAATGTGCAAGATCATCAACACTCACATTTGTATGTGCACCGTGATCATATTGCCTCCCCCCACTCCTGATTTCCTCAAAATAAAGTTTCAGCTATGTCCAAACACGAGCTTTTAATGACTAAGCCCGACAAATCATGGCAATTGTAACTTACTTCACTGAAAGCAACATTAGGTGGGTCGTTGAGGATAGCACTGTGCACCTCATGCTAATACTAGTCGGCATGCATGTTGTAAGATCCCTTCTTCGCAACATGTTTGCCCATTCAATATTTGTAGTAACACCATGGTGTCGGATCAAACCCCAATAAAAACTGTACCCAATGAGTAATTTTTAGTAAGAATCAATCCAAATCAGTTTCTCAAAACCCGCCTGAACCCAAGCCGAAAATATATACAAGGCCAATTTAGAGCAAATTGTTCAAATGCAGGACATCATACCTAACCAACAGTGCCACAACTGAACACACTACTACAGTTATGTTTTTGGAAGTGTGCCTGCAACCACAATACCAATCGCTATACCAGTTATTGGTTTGAAACAATTAAAGTAGTTCAATGAAGGTGTAAACAGCATATGTTGCCACTTACATGGAATTCTCGTGCAGTGACCTTTTTGCATGGAAAACTGTCTTCCAGAAAATTTCAGAGGGGATTACTAATGACAAACAGTTGCCTGCCATTCAGTAAGTACACCTCTATGGGCAGTGACAGAAGTGGGGGAGAGGTTACGGGAAGCTGGAGCCCCCTGAAAATTTCCACCTGCTTCCCCCCCTGCCATCACAAAAATAAACATAGTGAAACGCAGCACAAAAGTTCTCAGCGTCCCTGCCCCCTGAAGGAACTCGCGTATCATGGGTGACCCCCCATAGTAAATAAATCCTTGCGCCACCCCTGTATGTCTTTATTTTTTGCTACCTGTCACATAGTTGTCGCATTGGTAGAGCGAATGCTCCAGAAAGGCGTTGGTCTCTGCTTCGATACCCGGACAAAATAATTTTTTCCGGCAATTAAGATGTTTTCCTTTGTGAGGAATCTGTACAGATTTCCTTTCGGCCTCTTGCCGCAAACGGGTGGTTGTCTAGTTTCCCTTTCTGAACTCTTCTGCTTCCTTGCAGGTTTCCACAGAACTTATTTGCATCGGCTTGTTGGCTCATGTTACACAAAGCAATTTATTATTTCACAAACACAAGCTTGTGTTCCCTCAGAATTTTGCATTATGCCGTACCCTCCAAAGGACCATGTGTTTCAAAATATGCATGCTGCTTTCATTTCACGTTTTTTCAGTAAAGGTGGCAAAATCAAAGCATTTCAATCTAATTAATTTTGGCAACACGCGTGACATATTCAAGTGCGAGTATTTATTGGCCCAAAATAACAAATTTCTTGTGCACCCTTGCGGTATGGGTATTATTATGATGTTAAGAATAGAAGCGGGTTTCATTCTTCCTGAGAAGCATAAAAAGATGTACATTCATGCGAAACGGTTTGCTTTTGTGCGCAACCAACACAAGTAGTGTTGACCAACATCCTACGCAAAGTGAAATCTTACATTGCATTTCTACATTAGGACAAAACTATTTACTTTTTTATGGGTACTCGCATGCTAGTCATAATATCTGCTGAAGTCACTGTAGTGCTCAGATTCTAGTGTTACGGCCCATGCGGTAACTGTAACTCATAAGGATTCCTTCAAAAAACTGTGGTGGCTACGTATGCTTTAGTACCATATTATGTCGGCTGCATTTTCACTTGAAGGAGAAAACCACCGTGCTATGCGAGTGAAATATCGCGAGGTATGCCAGTAATTGTCATCTGTTTTTATGTTTAATTTTTATGTTTTTATGTTTGCCAGCACTTGTTTGCTAGTGCCAATCTTGCTAATTCTTTTTGCGTATACCTCAGGATTATGCAAGGAAGATGTTGCCATGTGAAACTCAACTTGTATAATATTCTTGCAGGACATCTTCAACTCAGTGTGCACTCAAGTAACAGTGCAGCATGGATGCGTCCACTTATTTGAAACAAAACTAAGTGTGAACTTTGTTTCATACAAGCACAGCATTGTTGACGCACTCTACTTTTTCTTTTGATTAACTTCAGTGTGACTGACCTAATGCTGCCACCATGTCACATGTGGTGTACGCTGCTGTTGCCAGCAGAATATAGACTTTCTCGTATTGCTTTCCGAACAAATTCTGTGGCCAATATTTCTAACACTCCTAATCATCGCTCCGAAAGAGTTTTACTCAGTGAAGGCCTGAAAAAGTTGTAATGAACTTCGGTTGACTTTAATTTCTAGAACATGCCTTTCTAAACTGAACATTTCTTTAGACTGGAACAATCTAATGACGTGAGCATGTCTTAACCAGTGAGACAAATGAGAATGGTATGTGCCCATATGGTATCCCTGCCGAGGCATTTGTATGCATATGCAAATGAGCCTGGAGAAAGATGATGCATGTCGGAGACTCTTCACTATTTATTATATACAACACTTTGGACTTGACCCCAACCCATAATTCAACTGTGTTCATGTCATCGTCCTTTTTGACAAGCATTTATTACAAAAGCCAAATGAATTGCACTCACAATACTTCTTCAGAACTGACGTACAATTAGTTGAAGAGCAGTTTGACATCAAAGCTCATTTGAAGCTCTAGGAGCATGACTGCGCTTTCGGGAAACGAACAAGAAAAAGGTCGTCATCATACCATCTGTAGCATGTAAGAAAGAAATGCTCATGGAGACTTTTTAAAGATGGAAGTTCCGACGCCAGAGAAGGCTGAAAAGGCGTGTTGAGCCCATTAGGCCACTGCAGTTCAAATGAAAGCATTTAAAGAGGGTATGCAGCAAGTACAATGAACAAAAATGCTTCACGGCAGTTTGTAAAAGTGGCTCAGTATATAGACCTGGCAGCAGATAGTGAGGACAAAACCATCTTGGCAGTTGAAAGCGGACAACCAAGCTCAAACCACACGTTCCTTAAAGTGAATGGAAAGCTGGTATAACTTGAAGTGCACAGATGAGCAACCGTTGACGTAATCTCAGCTAGACACAGAACCATATGCAATGACACTATGAACTTGTTACGCAAGTGAAGTGCAATACTTGGGCAAAACTCAAATAGACGTCATCACAGCAAACGAACAGTGAGATTGTAGTCTTTAGAGGTGACCTCATTTTTCTGATTGGAATAACAAGAGCGAAAAAAATGGACCTCACAACTGTAGACTATAAACTTGTGCAAAAGCGGCACTGCGGGAGGGTAGGGTGTTTGCACTGGAGCCCCCCCCCCCCCCTAAAAGGAAACCTATTTTAAACACAACGCATAACTTCCCCGCCTCTGTGCCATCCTAACGAAACTCGCTTGTCTTCTTTGCCCCCCCTCCCCCCCAAAGAAACTCCCGTGGCCTCACTCATGACCTTGTAATTTAAATACATAAAGTTCCCGAAGAGCAGTTCATGCGCCAGATAATAGAAAAATACCGTGACCTCCATGGATACACTTCAAGAGCGCTCACGGGAACTGTTCATTTGGAAAGTAAGCCTGATCTGCTCCCAAATGCAATATTGAGTTGGTTAGTGCGAGTCACAACATTAAAATGCACCTCGAACAAATGCTGATGAACCTAAACAAAAGAGGTGTCATCAAAAGCATAATTCAACTAAGCCATTGTGTTAGTATCAAAAGCCAACACAATAGGTTAAGTGAATGGTGGCCGCAACCAAACAAATTGGCAGATCATACGTATTGTGGAAATCGATGATATGCGAAGAACGAATGAGGAAGATTGAAATGTCGCTTTTAAGTCAGCAAGACGATACAAGGAGGACGTGAATATTGCCCTACATGACTTCCATGTCATGATTTTTATATTTGGACATGTCATTTACCTTCGTCGTTTATTCACGTCACGTGATACCTATTTGATATATATGGAGCTAGCAAAACAGCCGCGAGTGTGCTGTGAGCGTAGCACGCAGTCATATCTTACATGACACCCACATTATAATTATCATCTTCGGACGTGTCATTTACCTTCCTAGTCTATTCACGTCACGTAATACCAAATTTGGAATATGTGGAACTAGCGAAGTGGCCGCGACCACGCTATTAGCGTAGCATGTAGTCATGTTTTACATGATGCGCACGCTGTTATTCTTATGTTTGGACTTGTAATTTACCTTCGTCGTCCATTCATGCCACGTAATACCAAGTTTTATATAAGTGAAGCTAGCAAAACGACCATGAGCGCATCGTGAGTGTGGCATGTAGTCACGTTGTTACATAACACACATGTCATAATTATCATGTTTGGACGTGTCACTTGTGTTCACCATGTAGTAACGTCACACCATACCACTTTTGCAACATGTCATGTGGCCAAAAGCACCACAAGGGCAGACCATGAAAGGTAAATCATGACATTCATGACATACATGTCATGACTTTCATGTTATGCCTAGTCACTTATGCTCGTCAAACAGTCATGGTATGCCATTATGGAAACGTCCAGGAGAGCTAAAAGTCGTAGGTGGACAGACAGACAGACAGACAGACAGACAGACAGACAGACAGACAGACAGACAGACAGATAGATAGATAGATAGATAGATAGATAGATAGATAGATAGATAGATAGATAGATAGATAGATAGATAGATAGATAGATAGATAGATAGATAGATAGATAGATAGATAGATAGATAGATAGATAGATAGATAGATAGATAGATAGATAGATAGATAGATAGATAGATAGATAGATAGATAGATAGATATGCTCAAAGTTGCCGAACTTCGCTAAGGAATGCTTCGCATTAAAAAAGGATCAATGTGAGTATCCATCGATCCACAAGTGCTCGAAGCTCTACAGAGAGAATGTCACGCATTGTCCACTGTTGATGATGTTGTACTAGATCCTGCTAAAGCCAAAGTTTTCTTAAAACTAAATTTTCAAGAGGGGGTAATCGATGACTAACGAAGCTTGCCGATCACCTTCTTAACTCTGAAAAATTTGATCCAAATAAAGTCAAGGCAATTCAGCAGATGCCAAAGACAATAGGTTCCAAGTGGTGCAATGCTTCCGAGTTAAAATGAACTACCTCTCCAGATTTCTAGTTGAAGTGTCATGCGTATAGGGGCTTTTGGAAAACTCACTGTCAAAAATGCACCATAGCAGACGGGGAAGTAGCAGAAGGAAGCATTCAAAAAGACACGAGTTCGTGAGGAGAGCTCCATTTCTAGCCATTCTTCGAATAATGAAAGCAGCTAGAAGTCGAATGTGATGTGAGAAATTTTGGACTCGGAGCAGCTCTTCTTTAAAATAGACAGCAAGTCTATTTCGTCAGCAGAGCACTGACAACAATGGAAGTTTGTTACGCACAAAGAAAAAAGGATATTCTGGCCATTGTCTTTGCCTTAAAAAGTTTTATCAGTATACATTCAGAAAAGAAACAAAGATATTGAGCAATTGTAAGCCACTGAGGCAAGCAATCATGAAGAAACGATTGGATCAAGTTCGAGGATGACTGCAAAGCGTGATCCTTCAGATGCAAAGACACAATATTGCAATAGAAAAGAGACCAGGCAAGGAATTAGTCTTGGATGACAAAATATCTAGGACTTTCATTCCCAACGAAAGCAATGAAGAGGAACTTGAGAACATCTATGTCGTGCAATACGTCCCTGTGGAAAAGAAAACCTTGGAAACATGAAAGCTTTGACTGAGTGTGATGAATTACTGCAAAGACTGAAGTGAATCTTTCGTTCAGGCTAGCCCCAACACAAACATGAACTACCCAAAGGCATGCACTTGAGTTTGAGTTTATTTAACCACGTGACAAGTACACGAAAATACACTGTATACGTGGTTTGGTACGAAGGAAAAAAAGCTGCGTTTCCCAGAAACAGCTTCACCCAGAAAAAAATCCAAACTACAAATTTACAAAAATACAAAAATTACAGGCAGCGGATAGCGACAATACAAAAAGAAACACGCATGTGGCCCATGACAGCAAGTAATAGAATGACAACTCTGAAGTACATACAAAAATATTCCTTACAAAGCAATGTATGAAAGAATAAAAACTGAATAACCATTACAGAAATCACCCAACATTCATTTACAACACAATCGGCACATCCGATTTAACAATTCAGTTTTAGAAAATATACGCAGATTATCAGTTGTTAGTTTCCATTTGTTCATCACACTTGGAAGGCGGTAACATAGTGTTTCAAATCCATAGTTTGTGTGACGACAAGGTACGTACCAACTCTCCGTACACCGAGTAACGCGACTGGCAGGATTTGGTTGCAAGGTAGCCAAGGTGCGTAAAAAGATACTTCCTCTGCGTATTTCTGATTTAAAAGCTGACAAAATTCGTAATAACAGGAAATTCTTAAAATTCTATTTTTTCAAATATTGAAGCAGTGTGTGCGTTATAGGATACACCATCAATGCACCGCAAGGCATTTTTTTGGAACAGGACCAGGTTCTTTAGAGATGCTTTAGAGCCTGTAGACCAGACAAGATGACAGTAGTGTAAATGTGAAGAAAAAAGGGCATTGTACACAAATATTTTTTTGTTTCACAGGTAGTATGTTCTGGCATCGACGCAACACACCTAAAGCTTTACAAAGTTTGTGACTAATGTGTTCGCCATGGTATTTGTATGCCATGTGTTCGTGAAAATGGACACCGAGAGCTTTAACTGTTTGGCACAGTATAATTTCCACGTTTTTAAGCATTAGTTTGTGAGACATTTCAAATGACCTGGCTTTCGCACGGAACAGTACAGCCTTGCTTTTATAGCAATTGATGTGTAGAGAATTTGCCACAGTCCAGGCATATATTTTATTTAGTATTTCATTGTCAGAAACAATGAGGTCATCAGCCGTTTCCCCGAAAAAAAATATACTGGTAAATTACGTATTCTACAGAGCTGTCAATACGTACAACAATGTTGATAAAAACAATAAATAATGGGGATCCCAAAAGGCTACCTTGAGGTACACCATTCTTAACGTTTATGGATGATGATAGCTCTCGATTGATTGATACAAAATGTTTCCTATTAGATAAGTAGCTTCTTATTAAAGCTAAAACGGTACCGCGAGCTCCATAACAGTCAAGTTTTTCTAGCATAATATCATGGTTTATTCTATCGAAAGCTTTCGAGAAATCTAGAAATATTCCTAGGGTAAGTTATTTGCTTCTATATATCTTAGAATCAATTCCTTTTGGTATAGTAAGACACTTTCGGTTGAGAGGCCTGACTGAAAACCGAACTGTGCGAACTGTGACGGAGTAATAATGTTGTGTTTATTAAAGAACTTACATAACCGAATGCAAATAAGTTTTTCACACCCCTTAGAGAATACTGGTAAAATTTAAATTGGCCTGTAGTTTCCTAAATTGCTTTTGTCTCGACCCTGATATATAACCTTTACTTTAGCGTATTTCATTCTCTGAGGAAACAGCCCAGTGATGAACACGAGATTATATGTACTAAGCAGGCGCATATGAGACCTAAAATGTATAATATAGGTTATAATTTTAAGCCATCTTTGTCCTCGCTTTACTCAATTTGAAATGCTGAAAAACGCTGATGACCTCTTGCGCAACTGTAGGATTAGTAAACACAGAATTATTTAAAGCAGGGAGCAAATAACCTGATGAATCACAATTATGACTACTGTCAACTAGTGAGGTAAAGTACCCGTTAAATTTGTTTGCTCGTACTGCGCCCTTGTATATTTTACTTTCGATCACCAGCTCACTAATATCATTAGACACTTGTTTGGTATATATAATAGCATCAGGTTTGTTCCATGATTGCTGAGAATCGGTGACACCGTCAAACATCTTGAAGTGTTAATCGCGTTTAGCTTGTTTTTGTAGTTTAGTGAGTTTATTTCTGTATACATTAAAAGCTTTAAGTTTATTTGGGTCTCGCTTTATCAGAAACTCTTGATACAACCTATTTTTTCTGTTATCATATTGAGTATTGCGGAAGAAATCCAAGGTTTGCGCGCCCGTTTTGATCTCTTTAAAGCTTCGTAAGTAAAATGTTTTTATACACAGAACATAGAGTATCAATAAAACAATCATAAGCAAGATCAGCAGAAGAACTAGATAGAACGTTGTTCCAATTTAGAGTTCTAATTTTCTCTCTAAAACAAGATAGCGTTCGCGGATTAATTTGTTGAAAGTGAACGGCAGAAAGGATTTGACTTCTTACACTGGTTATGTTTTCTATGGCTAGATATATGGGCAAATGATCACTTATCGGGGCACGCAGGACGCCTGTAATAGACTGTTTGCACTACTTGTGATAAACAAGTCTAATTGAGTAGAAGTGGTATCAGTAATACGTGTTGGAATGGTAATTACGTTTGTTAAGAAAAAAGAAGCAAGAAGGTCTGAAAGTCTCATCTGTTTATGTGTGTCGCTCAACATATCTATGTTAAGACCACCTCCCAGCACTAGTTTGTAATTAAATTGGTTTACAACGAAAATTAAGTTTTATAATTATTGATTAAATGAACCGAAATCGCCAATTGGTGGCCTGTAAATTGCAACAAAAATGTAGTTGTGATACTGTAAACTTAACGCCTCAAGGTCATCGGTGCACAGAGACAGATCTTCACGTTACTCATACTCATACACCACCACCAATTCTCAATTTTCTATTTTGGTACACAACATTATATCCGTCAATACAAAACACGTCTGTTTCACTACGGTACCAAGTTTCAGTCATCATAATAACAGAAAAGAAAAAATTGAACTCCCCAAGAAACAAAAGAACTTTTTCTTCTGTCGAACGAGCTGATTGAAAATTAATGTGAAGGAATGTCATGGGCTGCCTATGATGGCCACTTACATACGAGTTCAATTCAGAAACGCTGGAATAGATTGCCATTATTCACAGCAGAAATATAAGTCTACTATTAAGCTAGACTACTTTAGCCAGATCCACCTCAAAGGTTACATTTAAAACAGGTGTCCTGTCTGCTTTCCGCATGAAGATCCTGCCCCGTGATACCCATACATATTTCCATTGCCTTTCATGCCTTGCTTGCCGCGCCTTATTGAGCGGAACCTTCATTCCATGCACAAGTGTTCATTTATATATATATACAGGGTTACTGTTGTCAAAACCAAGACGAGTGCTATCTAGTTTAAATTTTTTGCTGCGGACAACATCTTGTCTCGCGCCAATCTGGCGAGGAATCTGATGACCACATTTCATTTCTTTTTATCTTTCGATAGTACGCGGTGCGCGACGTCATTGTCGTTATCTGTGACATCAGTTCCTAAGAACTTGGCGATGTTTGCGACAGTTTTCTCGAAGTTTTCTTTTTCGATTAGAGGAAGACCTTGGATTTCAATATTCATATTTCGGCGCTTCAGCCCGACAATTTCTCGTCTAGCCCTCCGCAGTTCTTCGCTTTCCTTACGACACTGCGCACTCTCAGCCTTTACCACGTCAATCTTCTTGCGAAAAGCCTCCACGTCAGTTCTAAAGAGCTCAAAGCTCTCATTCATGAAGCCAATAGCATCTCGAAACACTTCCAAGTTCAGTGACTCTTTCAGTGTTCAAGGAAGCGACCTTAGCTATTTCACATTTAACCTCAGTCGAGAACACGTGAAGTCTTCCCACCAGATCACCTAGAAATTTCACGAACTCTTTAATGCTATTAGGCTGCCTCTCAGCAAGGGCCGCCGCAATATTGCCCATGTCGTCCGAATTTCGCTCCCCCGTGATTTCAAGCACTTCAAGTAAATATTGCACGAAAATGCTCTTGTGCACACAAAGCAAAAGGCAAAGTTTGAAGATTAGAAAGAAAATACTGCTGTGACTACAATGCCAAATAAAACTTCAGCAGCAGCAGCGACGAAACTAGGTGCATATAATGTTCAATATGAAAGTTAACCAACCTGCAAAGAGTGTAGACAGTAGGTTAGCATGCGTCTTTTCACCGTCGCCGCTGCTGCCTGAGTGAAGCCACTTGCAAATAGATAACGCCCCCAGCACAAACTTGATAACAGCTTGAAACAGCAGCAGGCTGAGGTAGATGGTGGTTTCGGTAGCGCTGTCCTGGTCCTGGTAATGGCAAAGCCACAGTAACACAATTGTAGAAACGGTGTGGCACTCAGTTCTGGTGGCAGAAGACAACTCCGGATGGGATGGCTTACACTTTTCTTGATGATATGCCGGTATGTGCCAAGAGTGCAGACAGTAGGTTAGCGTGCGTCCTTTCGCAGTCGCCGCTGCTGCCTGAGTGAAGCCAGTTGCAAAGAGACAAAGCGCTGTTATGTTTGGCCTGGAAATTCGTCTGAGCAGACGCCTTTGTGCGTAAGCCGATCCACTGGTGAGGCCCTCAATCCCTTCGGCGCCCAGTCTGACAGACGCTGTCGAATGTTTGAGCAATCATCCAGACCAAGCAGCAAGCAAAGGCGAGTTCCCGTCCTTCAAATGCGGACCCTTTTGTCGTCCCTTCGAGCAGCAGCGTGACTGATAGCCTCGGCGACTCATCGGGCGACAGGAAAGCTCGCGTGGCCGGCGCCATAGCTGACGGCGGAACGGCGCTTCTTTAATCCTCATTCAAGTAGCCGACCGGCCGACTGCCTATGCCCGCCAGGCATTGTCCCTGCTGGCCGGAGGAGCAGACGTCGTGTTGCCGCGACGCCACGACGAAAGAGGGCAACAGGGACGACGTCTTCCTGAAAGAGACCGCGACGGCCACCGCAGATTGCCCCGCTAATTGGGCGAGCTGTGCGGCGGACCCTTTGAAGTATGCTGCCAGGATCATGGGAACTTTCGAATAGCGGCACACACACGACGAGGAAGAGCCCTGCTGGCACTACCACACTGCAGTGTTCATGTGGATCGTGCATGCTTGTCCCCCTCACCTGTTGTGTGTGTGTGATTGGTGCTCCACTCGGAGAGGAGGAGCCCGACGGGGCTTAAAACGATGCCGCAGAGTGCTGGACGTCGCTCTGAGCTATGTAACATACAACCACCACGCTCGTGTTTGTGAAACCACTAACCTTTCTTTTCTGTAAATATGTGTAAATAGTCCCATAAAACCTTGTTTTGTTTCTCGTATCCTCTAGCGACATTTCTTCCCATCTCTTACAACTGGTGGCAGCGGTGGGATGCTATCAGCGACCTACTTCCTTCCTTCGACCTTAACAACTGGTGGCAGCGGTGGGATGGACTTCGCGACTTGGTGCTGTGCTGTGGTGAGTGCTTGGTCTTTGCTTTGACTTTCCAGGCTTCAATTGTGTTAGTTTATTAGAAGCTAGATTGTGTGTGGATTAGGGAGATTACCTTTTGTGAGCTCTAGGGATCACCTAATTATGTGTGAGATGCAGGACCAAAGTACAATTGCAGCAGCGAAGTACAATCGCCCATTGCAGCAGCGACAGCGAGATGATCACGTACTGAAGGGAATTCTGTCCTTCGTGCAGATACCGTATCGTGCCCTTCCAGCGCAATTACCGGCACCTGTAGGGCATTCTGCCGCCGTGAGGAGCTACCATAGGCCTTGACTGATCAAATTCATCATTTGTGCCGATCTGTCAACCCGTTGAGGGCAGCCTGACGACACCGGAAGGAGCTTCCTGCGGCCCTACTGTGTGACGCTCCTGCTCTGATTTGCCACTTATAAAGCTACCGTCCCCACCAAAGCTCCATTGCAGCAGCGACAGCGGGATGATCACGTACTGAAGTGAATTCTGTCCTTCGTGCAGATACCGTATCGTGCCCTTCCAGCGCGATTACCGGCACGTGTAGGGCATTCTGCCGCCGTGAGGAGGAGCTACCATAGGCCTTGACTGATCAAATTCATCATTTGTGCCGATCTGTCAACCCATTGAGGGCAGCCTGACGACACCGAAAGGAGCTTCCTGCGGCCCTACTGTGTGACGCTCCTGCTCTGAATTGCCACTTATAAAGTTACCGTCCCCACCAAGGCTCCATTGCAGCAGCGACAGCGGGATGATCACGTACTGAAGTGAATTCTGTCCTTCGTGCAGGTTAGTAGTTAAGTATTCTAAGGTAACCCTTGTGTTCAATTCGCTGTTGCTGCTGCTACCGAAGTACTGTAGTTTTTTTGTTTTGCAATTTATGGTGTGCCTGAAACTTGTTAAGCGATGCCGACGTGTGCCGAACTTGCGAAGCGCATTGATGCAATTGAAGCGAACTTCAACAATGAGGCTGACCGTCTGGCTCATGATGTTTTCGGTAAAGTCTTGTTGAGAATGTAATCTTCAGGAATTGATGTTAAGGAGCTCAAAAGCGAAATTGACGATTTAAAACAGAGCATGGAAATCCTGAATGGCATTGTTTAGACACTGCGCTCAGAAAAAGAGGTACTCGCTGCCGATAACAAAAGACTGTTGAACGAAAACAACTTGCTCTCAAAACTTGAACAGTACTCCAGAATCAACAATGTAGAAATCAAGGGCATTCCCTGCACGCAAGGGGAAGACTGTGTAGCGATTTTGCAAAAAGTTTGCGATACTGTGTTGCCCCCTTGTGCCCTCTGACCTTGACATTGTGCACCGTGTCCCTACGAAGGTCAAAGAAAAAAAGAATGTTGTTGCCAGGTTTTGCTCGCGTTCGAAGAAGAATGAATTCATTTCTAAGGCACGTAAAGCTAAGTTTTGTCTTGGGGATCTTGGTATCTCTTCTGCAATCAACAGCCCTGTGTACGTGAATGATCACCTAACGCCATCGAATAAATCATTATTCACCAAGGCTCTAACTCTAAAGAAAGCCAATAACTTAAATTCTTATGGACAGAGAATTGTGCAATTAAGGCAAGGAAAACTACCGACAGTCAGGTTTACCGCATTGCTAAGGAATCTGATCTCTCTTTTATAATCTAGACACGCCTGTCATACGCTGTTGTTTTTTTTTTTACCATCGCTGTATCTGATTCACCATGTCAGTTTACCTAAACACTTCGGAGTTGGATCATTTTCTTTTTAACAGCTCATGTTCGCTTATTCATTTCAATGCTCGTAGTATGCGGAAACATTACGACGACATTCAAAATCTTCTCTCTACAATCACAAAGCCCTTTCCTATCATTTGTGTCACCGAAACGTGGCTTTCAGACGCTGATAAAAATCTTTTCGGCTTCCCCAACTACTCGTCTGAATACGCACACAGACCATCAAGCAATTATGATGGAGCAGCCGTCTATGTATTATCAAACCTGGCGTTCAAACGACGGCATGACCTTGCATTAAATTTACCTAACTGTGAAGCTGTATGGGTAGAATTTGATCATTTGTTGCTTAACATCGACAACAAAAATTTTGTTTTGGGTTGTATTTATCGTTCGCCTTCTACCTCCATTACTGATTTTGGCAACGCTTTAGACAATGTGCTTGAATCAATATCATCAGAAAATAAAAATGTAGTTATCGTTGGTGACATGAGTGTCAACCTGCTTGATACCTCGTCCGCTAACTTCACGACATATTCTAGCTGCTATCACAGTTATGGTTTTGAATGCCTAATTGCCCAAGCTACACGTCTTTCTCGTGACGGCGGATGCTCACTGATTGATCATGCGCTATCAAACCTTCTGGTCGCTCCTAAAGCAGGCATTCTTACCAGTGATATCACCGACCATTATCCCATTATTCTTAAAACTATTTTAACTCCTATTTGGCGTTCCGCATGCTTTTATAAACTTGTTTTGGATAAGGAAGCACTTATTGAGAACATTACGAAATCATACTGGCTTGCTGTAAGGGAAACCAACGACCCTCAAGAAGCATTCTCGCGCTTTTTTTCTTTACTTTTACATTACTTCCATTCCCATTCGCATAGGAAAAAATGCAAGAAGATCATTGCGTCACCTCAAAACCCATGGCTAACTGATAAATTACTTAAAGCAATGCGCAGACGCGAGAATCTTTACAAAAAAACCAAGAAAGAGCCTTTCAATGTTAAGCTAAGAGCAAGGTACAAGAAATACTGTAACAATCTCTGTGCGCACTTCAAAAGAGCAAAAATAAAATACCTCGAACAGAGAATATTGGAATGTGGAAGTAACTCCGATAAAAAATGGAAATTAGTAAATTCCTTTCTAAATAGAAACGGCGGCCGAGGAAGCATTACTTCAATAATTCATAACGCCATTGTGCACTCAACTCCACGTGACATTGCTGATACATTCAGTGACTTCTTTTTTTCGAACAATCTGCCATCGGACCAAGTTTTAGATTACGAAATCACTCGCTTACCCCAGTCCTTCTATTTGTTCCCCACTTCTGCCGGTGAAGTAACCGCGGTAATTCGGAATCTAAAAACCACTAGCGCTGGTCTAGACGACATCAGTCCATCACACATAAAGCTGATTGCTCTATCTATATCTGACATTCTTGCAGATGTCATTAATTTAATATTTAAAAAGGGGACTTTTTCTCGCGAACTTAAGCGTGCTAGAGTTACCCCAGTATTTAAAAAAGGAGACGATCATTGGTAACGAACTACCGGCCTATATGTGTGCTCCCGTTCCTCAGCAAAGTAATTGAGAAATTATTTGAAAGCGCCTAACTAATTACCTTCGAAAGTTTAGCATTCTTACTGATTTTCAGTTTGGTTTTCGAACAAGACATTCTACTGATCTCGCTTTATTATATCTTACTGAATTTCTAAAGCAGGCGATTGACGATGGCAGTTTAGCTGGATCTGTTCTTGTTGACCTAACAAAAGCCTTTGATACTATTAACCATCAGATATACTCTTCATAAAACTGGAATCGATGGGAATATATGGTCTGGCTCTGTTATTTATTCGCAGTTATCTCCTTAATCGAAACCAAACGGTCAGTATTTCCGGTACCTACTCCAAACAAACAACAACGAACATAGGAGTACCACAAGGGTCCATTCTGGGCCCACTTTTGTTTTTAATCTATATCAACGATCTACCTAATTTTATCATACACTGTAAATATTTGCTTTACGCTGGTGATACGACGATTTTTAGTTCCGATAATAGCATAGACTGTTTAATAAATAAGCTGAGCACAGATCTTCGCAATATACTACACTGGTGTAAGCTAGACAAATTACAGTTCAATCCTCAAAAAACCCCATTCATTCTCTTTTCATCACATCAGCGATCGCTAGTAACGGATCCCACAATTAGTATCCCAAATCATTCGATCCACGCTAGTAATGATTGTGTTTACTTGGGCGTCAAACTAGATAGAAACTTAAAATTCCACTCTCATATTTCAGATGTCAAGAAAATGCTGTCTTATGGTATACGCATCCTCATTAGGTCTCGCCTTTTTTTTTCACGTTCCATTCTCTTGTCACTATAATACGCATTAATTCATTCTCACATCAACTACTGCATAACTACCTGGGGCACAACCTACAACACTCACCTCGCATCGTTACAGACTGTTCAAAACAAAGCAATTAAAATAGTCACTTCTAGTTCACATTACACCAATTCAAAACAACTATTCTACAGCTACAACATCCTTACAGTGCGCGATATGGTTAAGTATAATCTAGTCATATGTTTATTCAAGCAAATCAATGAGCTATTTCCCATTTCCATCATCCCATCCTCCTCACTTCTCAATACCAACAACACTAGATTTGCTTACCACAAAAACTTCATCTTACCGAAAGCCCGGACTAACTATGGCAAACAAACCGCTCATTTTAGCTCACTTTCCATATGGAATTCACTTCCATCCATCTTAAAAGTAATGAATCCACACTCGTTTGTAAAAGAATTAAAAAAGCTCTTTTTCAACCGATACAACACGTAGCACTTCATTCTCATAGCCCCTAAAGCATGCTCTCCCACATGTATTTATGTGTGTATATATATATATATATATAAATATGTGTATATATATTTGTGTATATATGTATGTGTGTATATATGTATATATATATATATATATATATATATATATATATATTTCTTTTTACATCTCGTGTTTACATGGTTTCTTTATATTATGAAATGCGCTTGATCACCCATATCATTATGATTATTGTAATTTTTCCCTTCCTGACGAAGCTGTTTTATTTGTTTTTATGTTCATCATGCACAGGAGGTCCCAATTCAGTCTCCGACTACGGGACCTCCTTCTGTATACTGTCTGTAATGACTTTACTTCATAGTAACAATAAAATTTGATTCTGCTTCTGACAACGGCAATCATGTCGTGGAAGGCAATGCTAAGAGATGAACTTTTGGGTGTGAGTAAGCATCTAGGCATTGAAGTAGAGGAAGGAATGGGCAGGACAGTGATTTGGAGACTGAACTCGCAAAAAGCCAGTAAGGACTAGAATAAAAACGCAGTAGAGATTTTTGAAAAACAGGAAATGGAGGATCAGAAACAAGAGGAACGGGAAAGAAAAAAAAGGAAAGCAGGGATAGAAAAGAAAGAGAAGAAAAAGAAAGATTGGAACGACAGAAAGAGATAGAGCAGTGGGAGGAAAGCCTGAAATTAAAACAGGAAGAGAGAAAAAGATCAATACAGTGCCTTAGATGGTCTCAAGTAAATTCGAGGATCCATGCATTTGAAGAGGGTGAGGATTTAGAGAGCTATCTAACCTCTTACGAGAAAGTTTGCAGAGAACTAGAGCTCGACGAGAACTATTGGTCTATCGCCTTATCGAGTGTCCTTCCGTGCAACCTGATGGGTAGGATACTATACTTTCCAAGGAACAGTTCAATAGGTACGATGTAGCTAAGGCAGCTTTACTGCGGTGCTTCGGCATCAGAGTTGGCAGAAAGCGAATTGAGTACAAGCTCACGAACGCTCCCGTGAAGAACGCGCGACGTTGTGCTGGTAGAAAAACCAAGCCGGAGAGAGGTCCGCGTGTCTCTTATAGCACCAAGGTAGATAGTGAGCGAAAAAGGAGATAGAAAAACGGGAGCGAGGTGAAGAGCTTGAGCAAGCACTCAGCTTAGTAATTGAACTGTCGGAAGAAAAAGTCGAGGCAAGGCGGCGGAAGTTTCAGCCATTCGAAGTGTAGCGCACGAGAAGTGCGAGGTGCAGCCCAGAGCTTTAGAGAAGGCTAGCACATGTGAAGAGCGCAGCAGATTCGAAGGCAAATCGAGTTTGACCGCTGCGACTGATGCTGGGTTGAGTAGAGAGGCCGACAAAGGCCAGAGCGTGTGCGACGAGGTGCTGTGCCAGTTAGATGCTAGTGAAACAGCTAGGATAGCTGTAGAAAAACTGGTACAGGCCTCAACTGTGTTTGTCGCAACGGTGGATCTTGCAAATGAGGTCGAAGACATCAAGAACACCGAAGAAAGCTCAGAAGCAGTGAAAGTAGGTAGCGGGGATATCAGTGCAGTCGCAGACAGCTCTCAGCAATGCGAGCTAGAGTGTGTGAAGGAAAGCAGCTGCACTGTTCCTAAGAGCGTCAAGCTGTCCGCCAATCTAGAGTGTGAAATAGGTGGTTTTTTCGAAAATCATCTAGATGGCGCGGCATCGACAGCTGACGAGTGTAGTGAGAGTGTTAGCGACCTTGAGCTGCGAGCAGTAGGCTCAGAGACGAGTCGCAGGAAGCGGCACAGATGCAGGAGATGTCGGAAGGCCGCGAGAGAGACAGAAGGTACTACGCGTGTAAAATAAGGCGCAAAACCTGTCAGCGTAGTAAACAAGAGCTTTGCAGCAGCGTCAAAACTGCGTTGCAGGCGTCCGAGCCGCCGGACGAAACGTAAAAAGAAAGCAGGAATGCAATCACGTGGAAATAGCAAGTCTTATGGGTTGCCTTTCAGCTGTAAAGCCACCGATGACGCAACGCGAGGCCAATTTCCCAACCGTGCAGGAAAAGTCGTTCGCAAACGTTGCCGTAAGAAAGCGAAGCGACGAAGGAATATTAAAGATGGTCATCAGCCAGGAGAACAAGAGAAGGGTAGACCATCGGCCCGCTCAACGAAAGGTCCTTTGTGGCCTACAGTAAGGCACAGGACAGCGAAACGGTGGGCCATGGCACAAGTCCTCGCGACGGTATGCGCGGGGGAGATTTAGAGCTTTTCATGGAAAAGAGTGTGGACGTGGTCCTAGAAGAAAGGCCACAATAGCTAAACACCGCTCGGGAGCTAGACCAAAGAGGACACTGACGCTCTTTCCCACGCGTTGCTAGTATCCCCTCAACCAGATTGACAGAAGTCGGCCAAAATCGCAAATGAGGCGCAACGCTGCCGCTCAGCTTGTAGGACGTGCACGTTGTGGTGCCGGGCATTCTGAAATTACGCTAAGACCGTGACCGCCGCGTGTACGACTGAAGAGGGAGCGACAGCTGTAGGCTCGAGAGTCGGACACAGGAGTTCTTTTGGAAACATATTTGTTTGTTTGTGCGGAAGCAATTAGCCGCCTCGGTCAACCAACTGCGTGAAAAGAGTTTTTAAGATAAGAGCACGCATGTCGCAAATGAACTTTTGGTACGCCCGCTCAATTTGAAGGAGTGGTGGCTATAGGTTAGAGCGATATAACCTATGATAAGGGTTGCGATTCGTGTGCTAACGCTTTTTGGATGAGAGTATGATGTCGTGCTAGGGTGCACAGCAATGTGCGTTTTTTAAAAACATGGGCTGACATGAAACTACATCCAGCAAATGAGCATGTTAGTACACAAGGTTTTGTTTAGTGATTGTTTAAAAGGATCATATGATCACTTGAGCTGAGAGCATTGCGTTCACTAAATATCGAGGCTAGAGATATATTTCTAGGATTTATAAGACGCAGTTCGACCTGCTGTGAATGAGTTTTAATTGGCGTTAGGGTGTCCTACAAGTAGGCACTCACGACTACGTTAAGTGTATTGAGAGAATGAAAAATGTGCACAGATACCTGGTGTATAGGGTCTGGCAGCTTTCGTGTAAAAACCATGTAGTTGGTTCTGTTTAATTAAAATTAGTGATAAGTCAGCGAATTTCAGTTACAACTTAGTAGTGCGGGTGGTAGGAGAAAGCTAGTTTTGTAAAGAATAGGATTACGGTTATATGGGGCCAAATTATGTTTGCCTTTGTAAGCTTTTCTCACACAGAAATTGATTCCATCTTTGGTAAGCATCTCCACATCCATGATTGTTGTAACTTTGGCGGCACCAAATTGTCTCAAAGTTTTAGCGTACAGGTTTTCCTTTTTGTGTTGAGAAGCCTGGAGGGTTTTAAGCGGGTTCAATGTGCTTGACTTCGGCATGGCATTGTGTTGTGTGGTTGTCCTTGCTGTTGTCGACCATTGTGAGTTGGTTTGGGAGTTGGTTTCGAGTTCGCAGCTGGAGGGAGAAAGCCAGGCCATCGTCCTCGTCACCAACCATTCTCTTCGTGCCCAGCGGTTGAGAGCGCTGGCAAGCCAAGATTTTCCGGGCGGCGGAGGAGCTGTTAAGTTTGGCCTGGAAATTTGTCTGAGCAGACGCCTTTGTGCGTAAGCCGATCCACTGGTGAGGCCCTCAATCCCTTCGGCGCCCAGTTTGACAGACGCTGTCGAATATTTGAGCAATTATTCAGACCAAGCAGCAAGCGAAGGCGAGTTCCCTTCCTTCAAATGCGGAACCTTTTGTCGTCCCTTCAAGCAGCAGCGTGACTGATGGCCTCGGCGACTCATCGGGCGACAGGAAAGCTGGCGTGGCCGGCGCCAGAGCTGACGGCGGAGCGGCGCTTCTTTAATCCTCAGTCAAGTAGCCGACCGGCCGACTGCCTACGCCCGCCAGGCATTGTCCCTGCTGGCCGGAGGAGGAGACGTCGTGTCGCCGCGACGCCACGACGAAAGAGGGCAACAGGGACGGCGTCTTCCTGAAAGAGACCGCGACGGACACCGCAGATCGCCCCGCTAATTTGGCGAGCTGTGCGGCGGACCCTTTGAAGTATGCTACCAGGATCGTGGGAACTCTCGAATAGCGGCACACACACGACGAGGAAGAGCCCTGCTGGCGCCACCACAGTGCAGTGTTCATGTGGACCGTGCATGCTTGTCCCCCTCACCTGGTGTGTGTGTGATTGGTGCTCCACTCGGAGAGGAGGAGCCCGACGGGGCTTAAAACGATGCCGCAGAGTGCTGGACGTCGCTCTGAGCTATGTAACATACAACCACCACGCTCGTGGTTTGTGAAACCACTAACCTTTCTTTTCTGTAAATATGTGTACATAGTCCCATAAAACCTTGTTTTGTTTCTCGTATCCTCTAGCGACATTCCTTCCCATCTCTTACAACTGGTGGCAGCGGTGGGATGCTATCAGCGACCTACTTCCTTCCTTCGACCTTAACAACTGGTGGCAGCGGTGGGATGGACTTCGCGACTTGGTGCTGTGCTGTGGTGAGTGCTTGGTCTTTGCTTTGACTTTCCAGGCTTCAATTGTGTTAGTTTATTAGAAGCTAGATTGTGTGTGGATTAGGGAGATTACCTTTTGTGAGCTCTAGGGATCACCTAATTATGTGTGAGATGCAGGACCAAAGTACAATTGCAGCAGCGAAGTACAATCGCCCATTGCAGCAGCGACAGCGGGATGATCACGTACTGAAGGGAATTCTGTCCTTCGTGCAGATACCGTATCGTGCCCTTCCAGCGCAATTACCGGCACCTGTAGGGCATTCTGCCGCCGTGAGGAGCTACCATAGGCCTTGACTGATCAAATTCATCATTTGTGCCGATCTGTCAACCCGTTGAAGGCAGCCCTCCACCTCTGCTCTGCGTTACACTCTCATTTCTTCCTTCGAACACTCGGGGCTAAGCTCCGCCTTCACGGTGCCTGCGTTACAATGTGGCATGAGACCACATACGCGTAAATCGCGCCACCGATCTAATACCGACAGCCTGTTTTGCGCGTTCCACAGCCTATCAGATCAGTTGGAAACAATTACGTAAGTGGGGCAGAGAGTGTCGCTTGGTGTATGGGCGGTTGAAAACACGTTTGGCCGAGTCGCTGCGATCTGGAGTGATTCGCAGCTTTAGAGCGTTGTAATAAATTACGCAGTTCACGCAGAGAGCTCAAGTCGGTCTCTTAATTACCCTTGATATTTGGTCTACCAGCCCAATTTGTTTATAAAAATTGTCAAAGCCATTTAAGGGTCCCTTCAACACACAGTAATAAGGCTTTCTGAAAAATTTATTTCCAAGAATTGAGGTCTGTTGAGAATCGCCTGATTTTCAAAAATTATGCTTAATTATTGTAATGTTTGTGTGAGTTGAAAGCAAAATGAAACTCCAGACAACGCATCTTGGAATTGAGAGCTCTCTTCAATGCGCTCGTGAGTGTGTATTCTGGCCAGAAATGAACACAGAATTGAAACACTTGATCAAGAGGTGTGAAATAGGGTAAAGGTATGCACAAGCCCAGCAAACAGAAACTTTTTCACTCTATACAAAACCAAGCTATTCATTAGAACGGGTTAGATGTGACATGCTCGAACTAGAGTTAGAAGGAAAGAATGTTTTTATAACAGCTAATTATTACAGCAACTTTTGCGAAGTGAACAAAGTCAAATTGATGGTTTCGAACCAAGTGATACTAAACCTAAGGACTCTCTTTGCAGTGTAATGCGTACCAAGAATTCTGATAAGCGACAATGACCTGCCGATCACCGGTAAGGAGTTCAAAAACGCCTGGAAGAGCTGGAACTTCGAACACAAAACGTGAAGCTCGGTTTACCCGCGTACAAATAGAAGGGCTGAATCAGCCATAATGAGAGCGAAACTGCTCCCTACAAAAGCACATAGAAGCCACTCAGACCCACAAATGACATTTGTTTATGAACAAAAGACATCCCATCAATAAAAAATGGTATTTCAGCACAATTGTCAATAAGTTGCCACGCTAAATTGACTGTGCCAACAGCTTGACAGTTACTGCAATTCGAAATAGTCGATGTGAGTGAAATAAGAATGTAGAAGAGGCAGAAAAGCCTGAGCTACGATCACAGACAAGCTAAGGATTCACAACGCCTTGGAAAGGGTCAGTGTATGTCCCAGTTCAACCAACGAAAACAGGAGCATGGGTCAAAGACAATAATTAGGAGAATTTATGACAGGTCGTTTGAAGTTCATATAGAAGACAGCATCCTGAAAAGGAACCGAGTACTCAACAGGGCAAGCCTTTCCCCAGACAAACACCTTGAAGTCAGTGAGCCAGAGACAGATCAACCGAAGCAGATTGGAATTTACGCCGGACCTCGAAGAACCATACAGCCATCAAAGAGGCTCCAGAATTTCACAGTTGGTTCAAGGATTGACTTCAGAAAGGGATGAATGTAACAAGAAAAGATCCACAAATGCAGGGGCCTACTGACTCTTTCGCGAGTGGAGGGGGGCAAACCTAACCACACAAACACACACACACACACACACGCACACACACACACACACACACATATATATATATATATATATATCAGTACCAATGGCCAAAGGCCGTTACAGGGTGGTTGCGTTACAAGATATGCAATAAAAAAAGGGATCAATGCAGTCGCAATCAAGGACAAACTAAAGGGACAGTACATGCAAAATACACAATGCAGTAGAACACGTTATACTATGATAGAAAAGGTACAATACAAGCCAGAAGAGCTACAAACCTGGTAAATCCTGGTACCATCAATTTTGCCGCGGTCGCTGAAGGAATCAGCTCCTATACAACAAGAAACGACAGTTTTTTTAGGTAAATTGAATCTGCAATGTATAGGCTTTGTGTGTGCAGTCGAAGTGAAAAGTATAGTTATCCCAGTTTCAAATTTGCTTCCATTGTCTACTGTCAGTATTTCATGCGGCACAGAGTTCCACTCCTCGATTGTTCTGGGGAAAAACGAGTACATATGTGAATTCATTCATGCTGGAATTGGCAAAGTATCCTCTTGATGCATAGTATCCTCTTGCTTCTCACTGTTCGGGACACTCGCTGTTTTATATATTTTTGTGTATTGAAATTAAACCAGCTACGATGAATAAGATACATAATTTTCAATCTAGCTATCTTTCTGCGTCGAGCAAGTAAAGACAAGCCTAATTTGTTAATCATCTCGCTTACCGAATCAGTTGATCGGTATTTTGATAGGATGAACCTTGCGGTTCTTGTTTGAATTTTTTTTTCAAATATTTCTGTCAGGTTGTTTTTAAAAAGGTCCCAGACGACGCTCGCGTACCCTAGAGTAGGACGAACAACCGTTAAGTACGCAGTTAATTGAGTTTGCTCTGGAGCAAGTTTTAACTTTCGCCTCAAGTACCAGAGCTTTTTTTTCAGCCGAGGAGCATATGTTACCTATGTGTGTTTTCCAGTTTAGATCATTGGATATAGTAAGTCCGAGGTACTTAAAATGGTTTACACGGATTAGAGCCCTGACATTCATCTGATATTCGAAGGAGTGTATATTTTTAATTTTATTAGTTATCGTTATATACATAGTCTTACTGTAGCTTATTTTGATTTTCCAAGTATTGCACCAGTCACTAATAACTTTTAAGGCACAATTTAATGTGATTTCATCACTGCGGGAGGTCACAGTGGTGTAAATCAGATAGTCATCTGCAAACGTCGAACCTTAATATTCTGGTAAATATGGTCAGCAATGTCATTTATATAACTGGGAAAAATGACAAGGCCTTGCACCGATTCCTGGGGGACTCCTGATGTTACACGCAACAGTCGGAATTTCGCGCCATTTACCTGTACAAACTGTGTTCTTACTAATTATCACTTAATCCATTTGATAATATTGATGTTAACGCCAAATTGATTTCAGCATTGGCGAAGATTATTCCCTCTCAGTTCGTACTGCCCGCCGTCATCTCGTTGCTTTCGCTAAGCAGAAATCAGGTAAATTTCAGATCCATTTCAAAACTTTGTATGTGGGTTCCTAACGGTACATTTTTGACCACAGATCACAATCGGTTATAGAAGTCGCATAGCGATCACAGCGCCCGCAGAATAAACCGCACCACCGCCAAATCCAAACACGTCGTGAACTTTCTTTTTCTGTTATCTTTACTAATGTTCGTAGTCTCATGCCGAAGTGCCAACTCGTGTCAAATGTTGTGGCGTCTTCCAACAGTAATATTTTGGTACTAACAGAAACGTGGCTAACCGATGAAGTTACTGACGCCGAAGTGCTTTCGGACTTACCCGATTATCAGTTATTCCGCACCGACCGCAAACACGGCCGGGGCGGGGGTGTGCTAATCGCTGTTGGCCCAGAACTACCCTGTTCTGCTGTTAACATAAAATCTGCCTTTGAAATTCTGTGGCTGGTTTACCACGCTTCCCCTCAAACATTCCTACTCGGGGTGTGCTACAGGCCACCGAGCACCAATACAGGTTTTTCACGTGATTTAAACAATATAATGAGCACACTCACGACCACCTACCCCAACGCTCACATTTTACTTTTTGGGGACTTTAATTTCCCGAAAATTGATTGGCATAACCCTGCACCCTCGTCGGCATACGATGTCGAAACGAAAGATTTTATAGACGTTTGTTTGAATTTTAACTTATCTCAACTTGTGTGAGAGCCAACGCGCATATCAGGCGGCTGTGCTACCATCCTAGATTTAATACTAACCGACCGCCCAGATTCTTTATCGTCCATTTCATACCTACCCGAAATTAGTGACCACAAAGTAATACATGCAGTTTTTTCCTTCCCTCTTCAGCGGCGCGACAAACTCAAGAAAACAATTACCTTATACGATAAAGGTAATTATGAGGCCATTAACAAAGAACTCAAACACTTCTTTCCAGACTTTGAACATAGCTTTCACTCCCGATCTCTGAGCAACAATTGGGATATTTTTAAAAATAAGTTGAATAAATTAATTAGCAAATTTATCCCCACAACATCATTCCGTAGCACGCCGCAGAAACCCTGGTTTACAAACAAACTAAAGAGACTAGCGAATAGAAAAAAGCGCCTTTTTCGCGCAGCAAAAGCGAACGAGACGCCTGAAGCTTGGGTGAAATACAACGCAGCCGAAAAAGAATATACTACCGCTATTACTAACGCAAAATATACGTTTTTGAGCCAGGATTTACCAGGCATGCTAACCGATAACACACGTAAATTCTGGCAGATAGTGAACCCTCGGCCTACCAGCACCATCCACCTTACTAATGATTCTGGTCACATGCTCTCAGATTATCAATGTGCTGATGCTTTTAACAGTGCATTTTCATCTGTGTTTACTAACGAATCTAGCGTACCTTCCTCTCCTGCCCCGGTGCTGCTGACATCCTCTATGGGCTCAATTGTTTTTTGCGCAGGTGGTATTTCAAGTATCATTCAAAACATGAAACTGTCCTCATCAGGTGGCGTCGACGATATTAACTCAAAAGTGTTAAAAATATCCATGACACTATCGCCCTATTTTTGTGCTTGATGTAGGCGCAGTCGCTCTCCACAGGCATTCTTCCAGATGACTGGAACATGGGCAAGGTCGTTCCCATCTACAAATCAGGTGATAAGAACTGTCCATTGAACTACCGTCCCATTTCTTTAACAAGTGTCCCATGCAAAATCATGGAACATGTCATTTACTCTCAGATTGTAAACTTTCTAGATTCCAACAACTTTTTTCACCCCAGCCAGCATGGTTTTAGAAAAGGATTCTCCTGCGAAACACAACTAGCAATATTTCTTCACGATCTGCATGCTAACCTTGACAACTACTTACAAACTGACGCAATCTTTCTAGATTACGCAAAGCCATTCGACACAGTACCCCACCAAAGACTAATGCTAAAACTATCCCAGTTAAACTTAGACCCAAGTGTACTAAATTGGATCAAAGCATTTCTAACTAACCGTTCTCAGTTTGTGCATGTCAATAATAAATCTTCTGCTTACCTCAAAGTAACATCAGGCGTACCTCAAGGTTCAGTTCTTGGCCCCCTCCTGTTTCTGATATACATCAACGACTTACCCCTCAGCGTATCCTGCAAAATCCGCATGTTTGCAGATGACTGTGTGATCTATTGGACAGTAACTAACACTCACGACCAAAATCTTCTCCAGAACAATCTTAACCACACTCAAAATTGGTGCGATAATTGGCTTTTGTTTCTTAACCCTAACAAATGCAAACTTGTTACGTTTACCCGCCGTAAGAATCCTTTCATTTTTTCATATCATATCGCCAACGTCCCTGTACAATCACATCCATACTACAAGTATCTAGGTGTCACATTGTATGGCGATCTCACTTGGAATGCACATATTACTAACGTCATTTCATCCGCAAATAAAACTCTGGGCTTCTTGAAGCGTAACCTACGTCATGCACCAAAACATGTGAAGTTGCTAGCATATCAGTCCCTCATCAGATCGAAACTCGAATATGCCTCCCCCATATGGAACCCGCCCCAAACATACGTCATTAACAACCTCGAATCTGTCCAAAATCGCGCCGCTCGATTCATTCACTCCCAGTACTCATACGACATCAGTATTTCATCCTTAAAAACACAATCCGGTTTATCACCCCTCTCTGTTCGCCGCCGTATCGCCACCCTTTCTCTCTTTCATAAATTTTTTCATTCTTCTCTCAATGCAGCTCCTCACATCCTCCGCCCGACATACATTTCACACCGCACAAGCCATCCATTTCAAGTGTCCCGTTATCGTAACAGAACTGCCGCTTTTTCCGCTTCTTTTTTTCCCCGCGCCATCAAGGATTGGAACGACCTTCCCTGCTCCATTGCTTCAACCTCCTGCCCATCATCCTTCGCGACAAATGTTACTAATCACCTGTGCTGCAAAAACTAACGTATTCAAATGTTCCCTTTTCCTGTGTATCCACCCCTTATGTAATACCCCCGAGTGGGGTCCTTAAGGAAATAAAAAAAATGAATGAATGAAAAATACTGAGCAATTCATTAAGAAGTTGAGGTGGCGGAACGCGGTCAAACGCTATCGAGAAGTCTAGACAGACAGCATCTAATTGAGCTTTTTCGGTTTATATGCTAGAAAAATCATGTATAGTTTCAATGAGCTGTGTAACTGTAGACAGTTTTTAACTGAAGCCATGTTGGTTCGGAGAAAATTATGAGCATTTTCAAAGTAAATAAACAAGCTTTTCGATATCACATGTTCTATAAATTTGCTGCATGTGGATGTCATTGAAATAGGTCTGTGATTTCCAATGGTGTGTCTAACGCCGGATTTATGAATCGGAGTAGTTCTGGCAGTGAGCCAATCAGATGGTAGTTTGTGCTGGTCTAATGACGCCTTAAAAACGATACAGAGATACTAAGTTACCCATTCCGCATATCGTTTTAAAAATTCATTTGAGATACCATCAGGGCCAGCCGATTTTTTAGTGTCCAGGTTAAGCAGTAATGCAAGTACACCCTCCTCTGTGAAAACGATGACAGGCACACGCAACATACCATCGGTGGGAGTCTCAGCAATATCAGGTGACGTTGGCTCCGGTGGAACGAACACAGAATGAAAGCATTCATTGTATTTTTCAGCAATTTGTACTCAATCGTTAATAATATTGCCGTCTATACACACATACTGTATCGGTTCGCGGGAAAAGGCAAGGTGACGCCAGAAACGTTCTGGTGAATCTCTCATGAAATTTGCGAATGTCTGCGAATAAAAGTGCTCTTTTGAAGTCTCGAGCATATGCTTAAGTGTTTGGGAAGGCTGGGAAATCTCCGTTCTGTTTTTTTTTCTTTGTTCCGACCATTTCGTCTTGTTTTACGTTTAAGTTGAATTATTTTGCGTTTAATCCAAGGATTACGCTTTTTTACTGCCTTGGTTCGTTTTTGCACGAACTTGACCAGACAGCTATTTACGATATTTTTAAGACTATCCCACAAAGTGCTGACGTCAGTCGCCCCATTGAAGGAATACAATGACAACTCGAGACGGTCCAAAATGCTAACATCATCTGCGTTACTATAGTCTCTTATACAGATAGCAGACATTGAATTCTTCGCGGGTAGTGCTTCCTTAACAGAAACTAAAACCAATTTTTGATCTGATAATTACTCTTTGACAGAAACACTACATTTTGTTACATTACTGGAAATGAGTACCAGGTCAAGTAACGACTCGGAGGTCGGTGAAATCCCAGTGTTATCCCCAACAACTTGCGTGAGATCGTAACTGAAAGAGAGGTTCAACAAGGCTTCACAATGTGCAACATCTGTTGAACCCACAGTAAGATCAGCCCATTCTATTCCTGGTAGGTAGAACTCTCCCGCAATATTGACACGGGTGCTAGGAGAAACGTTGTTGCACGGGTAAATCTGCATACTTTCTATAAATGAAATGGGAGCGTTTAGACGTCGGTAGACAGCTCCTATAACAAAGTGAACACCAAGAAACACCGTTTTGCACCAAATACATTCAGTGTTGGGACAGTCATCCATAACGGTCAATTCAATATCTTTTTTACAAACAATGGCTACTCCTTCATCGCGCGTATCTCTATCCTTGCGGAACATGGCATAACCAGTGGGGATTAGTTCACTGTTTCTTATTTCAGGGCACAGCCAAGTTTCCGTCACGACAACAACATCTGGGTTGCACTGCATTAGAAGGTGTTCAAATTCCACGGTTTCTTGGCGAGGCGGCGAATATAAATATTAGTCAAACTGAAATCCCCCTGATTGCTTTTCCTTTGTCAATTTTTGTACGCCAGCTTGACCCTCCCTTACTAACTCTTTATCAGCACTTTTCGTTTTCGTCCCAGAAAACATGTCATTGTCGATCAGAATCTTACCATGCACGAGGCGAACCTTCTTTCCACTTTCTCTTTCCGCTTTTGCACTCTCCCATAAGATCTTACTCTTTCGTAATGTCACTTCCGAATAATCATTCGCAATCGAGATACTGGTGCCCTTGAGCTTTTTGCAGTTCTGGAATATTTTCATATTTAATTGTAGTCCAAAAAATCTTACGATAACTGGCCTAATTTTATTTGGGCCCTGTCTCCCAATTCTGTGAATTCGTTCAATTGTGCTGACTTTCACTTCAAGTGTCTCTTCAAATACACCTCGCTCTACTTTTGTTTTTAGTTCGTCAGTAGTTTCATTAGTACTTTCTGTTATTCCGAAGATGATTAAATTGTTCCGACGGCTGCGGTCTTCAAAATCAACCATTCTTTCATGGGTGTATTGCACAGCACTACTTATATTACTAACTTCTGTTTCTAGCTGCTTTATTTTTTCTTCATTCTTCCTTACCGCCTGCACGGTCGTTTCTATTTCTGTAATTTTTTTTGTTTATAGCCTCTAACTTGTTGCTGGAGGAAGCCTGCGTTGTTTTTATTTGATTTATGTCCTTACTCAATTATTTTTGCCCCTCTATAACTTCCGCAAGCAATTTTTCAACATGATTGGATCCTGGATTAGGCTCAATATCTCCGGACAGTATCAGCAACATAGAAACGCATTCCAAGGCACAAGAAGCACATACTTTGCGGCATGGCAGGACAATAATGATCTTGTTGTCCCTACGGAAACATTTTCTAAGGTTACTAACCTGCAACAGCAGCATAATCGGTTCAGTCTTCATAACGACACTTTTGTCATGCCCACGAAGCCACTGGGTGTTGACAGTACATATATATATATATATATAAGGGAAAGAAGTGTATACCTAAGGGCTCGTTTTCCCGTGTTTTAACACAATATTAATGAAATATAACAGACAGTAATTCCTTGGCAATACTGTCTGTTATATCTCATATATATATATATATATATATATATATATATATATATATATATATATATATATATATATATACAGAAGAATAACTTCGGTTGCCGCAAGGGTATAAATATGAAAGTAGATGCGCTTTCACATAACAACTGTTTATTGTGCCGACGTTTCGACACGAACCCTGTCTTTTTCAAGGCATGTTTTGAAAAAGACAGGGTTCCTGTCGAAACGTCGGCACAAAAAACAGATGTTATGTGAACGCGCATCTACTTTCATATTTATATATATATATATATATATATATATATATATATATATATATATATATATATATATATATATATATATATCTATATATATATATGGTTAGAGCATCGAACGCGTAATTCGAAGGTCGTAGGTTCGATTCCTGCTCACAGTTAGTAATTTTTTCATCCAATTTTCTTTCTACTTATTTACATTCCATTGGTTTTAATAACTTCCCCTGTACATTCCTTGGCATTACTGTCTGTTATATCTCATTAATATTGTGTTAAAACACGGAAAAACGAGCCCTTAGGTATACACTTCTTTCCCTTATTTCATTGAACGAGGGTCTCGTACTAGTAGACTTGGTGTGTTTAGAATGTATAAGAGGGACAATTAATCAGCTGCCCGCTCATAATAAGTTCACGTGCTACGGGACGCCAAACATGCGCATAAGAGTGTTTTCACACTCGTCGTTTGGCTTATAGATGGCGCTGACTGTCACTCCTACTTCTAAATTCACAGATAAACATAAAAAAGTGGATGGAGGGAAGGCCGCTGTGATAGCTCAGTGGTTAGAGCATCGAACGCGTTTCATCCACTTTTCTTTCTTCTTATTTACATTCCATTGGTTTTAATAACTTCCCCTGTACATTCCTTGGCATTACTGTCTGTTATATCTCATTAATATTGTGTTAAAACACGGAAAAACGAGCCCTTAGGTATACACTTCTTTCCCTTATTTCATTGAACGAGGGTCTCGTACTGGCAGACTTGGTGTGTTTAGGTTGTATAAGAGGGAAAATTAATCAGCTGCCCGCTCATAATAAGTTCACGTGCTACGTGACGCCAAACATGCGCATAAGAGTGTTTTCACACTCATCGTTTGGCTTATAGATGGCGCTGACTGTCACTGCTACTTCTAAATTCACAGATAAACCCAAAAAAGTGGATGGAGGGAGGGCCGCTGTGATAGCTCAGTGGTTAGAGCATCGAACGCGTAACTCGAAGGTCGTAGGTTCGATTCCTGCTCACAGTTGGTAATTTTTTCATCCACTTTTCTCTCTTCTTATTTACATTCCATTGGTTTTAATAACTTCCCCTGTACATTCCTTGGCATTGCTGTCTGTTATATCTCATTAATATTGTGTTAAAACACGGAAAAACGAGCCCTTAGGTATACACTTCTTTCCCTTATTTCATTGAACGAGGGTCTCGTACTGGCAGACTTGGTGTGTTTAGGTTGTATAAGAGGGACAATTATTCAGCTGCCCGCTCATAATAAGTTCACGTGCTACGTGACGCCAAACATGCGCATAAGAGTGTTCTCACACTCGTCGTTTGGCTTATAGATGGCGCTGACTTTCACTCCTACTTCTAAATTCACAGATAAACCCAAAAAAGTGGATGGAGGGAGGGCCGCTGTAATAGCTCAGTGGTTAGAGCATCGAACGCGTAATTCGAAGGTCGTAGGTTCGATTCCTGCTCACAGTTGATAATTTTTTCATCCACATTTCTTTCTTCCTATTTACATTCCATTGGTTTTAATAACTTCCCCTGTACATTCCTTGGCATTACTGTCTGTTATACCTCATTGATATTGTGTTAAAACACAGAAAAACGAGCCCTTAGGTATACCTTTCCCTTATTATATATATATATATATATATATATATATATATATATATATATATATATATTGTGAAGAAGAAGATGTGCCTGCAGCGAGCAGCATCGCCAACGCCCGGCTCTCTCGCCTCGTGCTTCGGCTCGCTGCTGGACGGTTCGTCACGCTGTCTTGTCGCTGTAGTTAACTACTAATAAACCTCTTCACATTTGGTGGAGGGTGCTCTTTATCCCCGTCGCTACACCCTGGAGCTGCGAAGCCGCACGCTACAGCCCGTCATGACTGACAACGCCTACCCATCGGCGTCGTCGCCCCAGTTCAACTGTCCCGGCCATCCTAGGCTACGGGACCCGAAGGTCTTCAGCGGTGCGGATGGGACTGACGTGGAAGACTGGCTCGACCACTACGAGCTGGTGAGCGCCAATAACAAGCGGGATGAAGCCGACAAGCTGGGCCACGTGATATTTTATCTCGCTGGCGTCGCAGAATTGAGGTTTAACAACCACAAACGCAACATTCCTACATGGAGCGTCTTCAAGACGTCATGTGCCGAAGTGTTCGGTCGGCCGGCTGTCCGCAAGCAGCGAGCAGAACAGCGCTTGCGCGTCCGCTCTCAGCAGACTAGAGAAAATTTTACCAGCTATATTGAGGATGTCGTCGCCCTTTGTCGACGTGCGAATGACACCATGCCCGAGTCGGACAAGGTCAAACACATCCTGAAGGGCATCGACGATGGCGCTTTTCAAGTGCTCTTGGCTAGGAATCCAAGCACAGTTTAAGAAGTCGTCAGCTTGTGTCAGAGCTACGACGAGTTGAAGAAGCAACGCACTCTGACTCGGCAGCCTCAGCTTGCTGGTGAGTCGCTCTCCAGTTTCGACTCTATGCCTGACAATTCACAATTGCTACAGCAAGTCCGAGCCTTCGTCCGTGAGGAAGTCGCCCGCGAACTTTCCCTAGTGCCCTTTACTCCGGAAACCACCACCCGTCTACCTGCCCCGCTTCGCAAGCTGTTCCTCTTGCTGTTCCTCTTGCGCACTACGAGCCACCTCTATCTAGCCGTGGTCACTGCCCGGGTGTCGCACAGCCGGTAGGCGCTCCAGTCACCTATCCGCCAGCCGTTCAGCCTGTGGCCGTGCCCCTAACCTATGCAGCGCAGCCTGTGGCTCCTCCTGTCGCCTTTTCCCAAGAGATGGTGCCCGTAGCCGCGCCGCTTGCATATGCAGACGCTGCATGTAGGCTACCCCAACCCCCCTACACCACGCACTCACAGCCCGCACACCCGGCTGCTTATACTGCACCTTGGGCGGCAGCACCGGTCGCCAATCCCTGGAGGACGTCCGATGACCGACCGATTTGCTACGCCTGCTTCACTCACGGACACGTTGCTCGCTACTGCCGCCAACGCCGACGACCTCAGACGTTTGGCAACTATGCCCGGTCGTCGCATCCCTGCAGCCAACACTTCGTCCAATACGGGCCGGTCTCGCCACGTCGCTATGCCCCTACTGACCACCCTGACTTCCAGCCGCAACGCGCACCTTCTCCTTGTTGGCGATCGCCCTCCCCCGTGCGTCGCCAACCCAGACCCTCCGACCAGGAAAGCTAAGCACCGCAGTTCAAAAGGCAAGAACTGCCTCGTTTTCGAACTGTCTAAGCCCTCGCTTCTCTCCTTGCTAATGTGGTCGCAGTAACTGTTGAAGGCTATTGTTCTTTGCCCTTGTGGACACCGGCGCCGCTGTTTCTGTTATTGCCGCTAATCTCTGCCGTTTATTACGCAAAGTAACGACGCCGCTTTCGGGACTGTCGCTTCACACTGCAAGCGCACAGCAAGTAACGCTTCTCGCAGCCTGCACTGCAAGAGTCTCCATCGAAGGCATTCTTTACATCGTGGAGTTTATTGTTCTCCCTGTCTGTTCGCATGACGCCATCCTCGGGTGGAACTTCCTATCCCGCCATAATGCCGTCATAGACTGCGCAAGCGCCGAAGTTGAGTTTTCACTCTTGTGTGATGTACCATTACTCGACGGTCTTCATCAGCCGCCCAAGTTGCTCGTTCATGAAGATATCGATATTCCGCCTGGAAATTTCGCCCTTGTTCCCGTTTCATGCAACGCCTACACTGACGCTACAGTCCCTTTTATGCCTTCTGATATCTTCAAATGTCGTCGAGCTTTGCCGCTGTCTTTCGCAACAATTGACCTTGCCGCCGGAAGAAGCAACATGTTCGTAAGCAATGCACTTTCCACACCTGTCACTTTGCTTGCGGGGGAATGTCTCGGCCGCGTGCAGGATCTTGACCCTTCGTTCTTGGTTGATGACCCGGATGACTACTGCGACCGCCCAAAAGCACTGTCAGCACTCGGGAAGTCGGGCAACGAAACGTTTTCCAGCACCATCGCCGACATACTCACTCCCACCGAACATGCTGACCTGCTGGATCTTCTGCGCGAGTTCAGGAGTTCTTTCGATGTGTCGCAACCTCCACTGGGCTGCACATCACAAGTCAAACATCATGTTGACACATGCCTACACCAGCCACTGTGTCAAAGACCATACTGTGTCTCCGCTGAAGAGCGCCGCGTCATCAACGATGAAGTCGAAGATATGCTTCGTAGAGATGTCATTCGACCATCTGACAGTTCCTGGGCGTCTCCCGTCGTCCAGGTGCCTAAGAAAGACGGATCTATCCTATTTTGCGTGGACTATCGTCGTTTGAATAAGATAACCCGCAAGGACGTCTATCTTTTGCCACGCATTGATGATGCCATCGACACCCTTCATGGAGCAGAATTTTTCTCGTCGCTAGATTTGCGGTCTGGCTACTGGCAGGTCCCAATGGCTGAAGCCGATCAAAAAAAAACGGCATTTATTACACCCGACTGACCATATGAATTTAACGTCATGCCCTATGGGCTTTGTAACGAAACTGCCACGTTTGAACTGTCTTATGGATAATACGCTACGTGGCCTCGAATGGAATATGTGCCTCTGTTACCTCCACGATGTCGTGGTTTTCTCCCATGACTTTGCTACGCACGTCCTTCGCCTCGGGAACGTTTTGACTTGTCTGGCCAACGCTGGTCTCCAGCTTAACCTGAAAAAATGCCGCTTCGCTGCACGCGAGCTCGTCATCCTAGGCCACAAGGTGTCCAAGCACGGTGTATTACATGACCCAGCAAAACTTCGAGCAGTCGCAGAATTTCCCAAGCCGACGACCATGAAAGAACTTCGCAGTTTTGTAGGCCTATGCTTCTATTTCCGGCGCTTTGTTCGCAATTTTGCATCTGTCACAAAACGAGTGCTCGAAAAGGGCGCGCCGCCAAAGTCTCGCGATGAAGCGCCAGAGTGACGCCACGAGGTCAACAATAAAAAAAGAAAATGAAAACATTCAAAGACCCTCGGGCGCGCGCCTCTCCCCTCGGAAGCGTGGCTTCGCCGACAAACCTCCTCACCTCACATCGGCGGCCGAGCAAGCACTCGAAATTTCTCGATGGAAAGAGGCGTGGTGATGCCGGGTTGAGTCATCCGTCGCGGAAGGCCCTCGTATCGTCTCGACCTTTCCCCCAGCCTTCGCTGCGCATCGCGCCGACGAAATGATAAGAACTTTCTGGAATCTCGCGCGGAAGGTATTTAATCGAGCAGCCGAGACGAGAGATCAGGAGAAGATGGAAGTTGGCGCCCGAGCGCGTAGGCATTCCGCCGTGTAGTCGGCGAAGGTTTTGTCCGTAGAGGCAAAGCAGGAGAAGAACAAAATTTCCACCTGAGAAGTGACGACTCAAGCTACAGGCAAGAGTGTGTGTTTACCGCTATTGAGCGAATACGCGTGGCAACAGCTGCGTGTGTGAAGCCGACGTGTTTCCGGCGAAGAAGTTTGAAGCTTAGAGAGTGAGACGCGAGGTTTCCTGGAAGAGAAACTTCGGGGGCAGCGGAACGACAACGCTGGACTTTGAGTGAGTGATTCTCGGAAGAGTATCATTCAGACTTTTGTGCCAAGAACTTTCGACTGAATTGGTTTTCTATCTCTTTAGTCTTTAAGTGTCTTGGTTGTTCAATGCATGCGACTGCATTGTAGTGCGTATTGTTGTCCGTGTCCGTTGTTTCGAGTGTGGCTGATTGTACTGTGTAGTACGTTGTGTGATTGGTGACCTATTGTATGCAACTATTGTGGAGTGTGCATTCTTGTGTATTGTTTTCGATCTGCTATTATTGAGAATATAGTTTTGTTTGTTTATCAACTCTCGGCTCTGACTTGTTCTTTGGGCTACAGCCGGCGTCCGCTGGCGCGCCAAAAAGGACCACTTCTAAATTGTCCATGCTTTCGTGGTGCGGTTTGGGGGGCTGATACTTCGGCCCTTGAAATTAGCCCGGCGATCGCCTCCCTAATTAACGGGACTTGTTACAATTATTCTGGCGTCCGCGACAGGACCTTTTGGTGCACAGTGTGTCCGAAGTAGTGAGAAAGAGCCTCGAGTTGTTGATAGTGCTATCGGAACGATTTTGTGTGTTACACAGTGTTCTCGTTAACGAATGCAGGGGAGTGTTCCGATAGACTGATTTAGGCAGATACTTTTTACACGCGGCAAGACTTTATTTGCGAGACACCATGGATCTCGAAAAGTTAGTTGCTCTCGGAGAGAAGATGGGTCTTTCTGGTGCCGAACTACGGAAATGGGTAAGCCAGAAGGAGAAAGAGGCGGTGGAGAGAGAGAGATTGGCAGCTGAGAGAGCCAAGGAAGAAAAAAACAGCTGAGTTGGAACAAGAGAGGTTGGCAGCTGAGAGGGCCAAGGAAGAAAAAGCAGCTGAGTTGGAGAGAGAAAGGCTGGCCGCTGAAAGGGCGAAGGAAGAAAGAGAGCAACAATTGAAGTTGGAGTTGGAGAGAGAAAAGCTGGCAGCTGAAAGGTCGAAAGAAGAAAGAGAGGCAAAGGAGTGACAGCTGAAAGAAGAAAGAGAGGAGCAATTGAAGTTGGAGCTGGAGAGAGAGGTTGGCAGCCGAAAGGGCGAGAGAAGAAAGAGAAGCGAGGGAGCGACAGCTGAAAGAAGAAAGAGAAGCGGAGATGGCTGAAAGGGAAGGGCAGCGAAGTGAAACTCCCGTCACAGCGAAGTGAAACTCCCGTCCAAGCTAGAGTTGAAAGCAGCAAACGGGAGGACCACGGCTTCCGCTTGAACCCAAGCAAGCTGCTCGTAGCATTTGATGAAAGGAAGGACGACCTTGACGCGTACCTTCACCAATTGGAGACGATTGCGAGGAGCCAGAATTGGCCGGAACATCAATGGGCAACTTGCTTTGAGTACTTGCTTGAGTGGGGAAGCGCTCAGTGTGTACGGTAGGCTGACGCCGACCGATGCAGCCAACTATGCAATGGTGAAATCTGCTTTGCTGAAGCGATTTAGATTTACTGTGGAAGGTTTCCAGGACAGATTTCGGACAGGAAAGCCAGCTGATGGTGAGACGGCTACGCAGTATGCCACCCGACTTTGCCATTATTTCGACAGATGGATTGAACTTTCAGGGACAGCGCAGGAGTACGATGAGCTTAGAGAGCTCCTAATTAGAGAACAATTTCTTACTAGTTGCCACCCAAGCCTGTCGCTGTACTTGAAAGAGAGGAGAGCTACGTCACTTGAAGACATGCTTGAATTAGCGGATAAATTCTTGGAAGCGCAAGGTGGCACTAATTTGGCCAAGGTCAAGATGGATTGTCCCGAAGATTCGAAGAAATCGGCTCCCGAAGAAAAGAAGCGTGCACCGGAGAGCATTCCACGATGTTTTCTGTGTAACCGAGTGGGTCACCGTGCTAACAACTGCCGAACTAACTTCACGAGCCCCATGGTTGTAAAATGTTTCAAATGCGGTCAGACTGGGCACAAGGCAGACGCATGTCGTAACGGAGCGAGTCAAACTCACCATGTATCCTGTGCACAAGTGGCACCAAAAACCGCTGATGACGTCACTGATGGATTCGTAGAGTTGAGAAATGGGGAGAAAATCCCTATTGTGGGTGCTGTATTGACAAAACAGCAAAGAGGTGCTACGAAAGGAATGCCTGTGATGGCTGGAAAAGTGGCGGGAAGGCGTGTAGACGTTTTAAGAGACACTGGGTGCTCCATTGTAATAGTACGAAGAGACCTAGTCCGCGAGGACGAACTCACGAGCCAGACCAGCCTGATTTACACCGTCGACCGTTCGGTCATGAGGCTGCCTGAGGCCTAGGTCAAGATCGAGACACCCTTCCACAGTGGAACTGTTTCTGCCTTCTGCATGGATGATCCATTGTACGACGTAATCGTGGGGAACATCGAGGGCGCCTGTATGCCGGACCAACCCGAACCACTGAAAGAGGACCCAGAAATCGATCCACCATCGATTGCAAACCCTCACGACCAACCAGCCACGGCCGATGAGGACGTAGTCGCAGTTGCGATCGGAGCACAGACCAAAGCCCAGTCGAAGCCATTCCAGCCCCTCCCTGCACCCCATTCCGAGGAGGACCCGAGCTTCAGCTATGCCGAGGAACAAATCCAGGACGAGTCGTTAACACCCTGCTTTGAGCAAATCGACAAGGACCTCAGATGCCGTAATAGTAAATGCGCGATAATGTTCAAGCAGGAAGATGGACTGCTCTACAGGTACTATACAGAGAGGAGTGGTCGACGGATACGACAGCTCTTGGTGCCGAAAAACCGTCGAGAGGCTGTTATGAAGCTAGCCCACGATGGGATAATGGCTGGGCACCTGGGAGCCGAGAAAACCAAGGACAGAATTCAGGAAGAATTCTTCTGGCCCGGTGTCACAGCCGACGTGAAACGGTTCGTGGCGTCTTGAGATATCTGCCAGCGAACTGTGCCAAAAGGAAAGGTGCCACACGTGTCACTCGGCCAGTGCCCCGTCAAAGACATCCACTTTAATAGGGTAGCTATTGATATAGTAGGCCCTATCCGACCTCCATCTGGTCAAGGAAACCGCTATATCCTGACTCTCGTCGATTGCGCCACGCGCTACCCGGAGGTAGTTGCACTACCTCACATAGAGACTGAACGAGTCGCAGAGGCCCTCGTTGAGATGTTCTCCCGTTTTGGTGTACCAAGGGAAATCCTAAGTGATTGGGGCACGAATTTTACGTCGGAGTTAATGAAGGAAGTGGCACGACTTCTATCGGTGCGCCAACTCCATACCACCCCTTACCACCAGATGGCCAACGGGATGGTGGAAAAATATAATGGCACCCTGAAGACTATGCTCAAACGAATGTGTGCGGAGAAACCAAAAAACTGAGACAGATTCCTCGTCCGTTGCTGCATGCGTACAGAGAGGTTCCCCAGGCAAGTCTCGGCTTTTCACCGTTCGAGCTACTGTACGGCCGACTTGTCCGGGGACCCCTGGCGATCTTAAAGGAAGTCTGGACGAACCAAGAGCTGGACGATGAGCTGATGACAACCTACCAGTACGCATTGGATCTCCGAAATCGCCTAGAAGAGACGTGCCGCCTAGCTCACGAAGAACTCCGAAGGGCGGGAGCACGCTACGCTAAGCACTACAATCGAAAATCAAGGAATAGAGTATTCGAACAAGGAGATAAGGTTCTGATCTTGCTCCCAACTGACAAAAATAAACTCTTGCTGCATTGGAAAGGGCCCTTAGAAGTGGAGGCGACAATTGGGGACTTCTATTACTCCATAAAGACGCCGAGCGGGCCGAAAATTTTCCATGCCAATTTGCTGAAGAAGTATGCGGAGCGGGAAACGAACCGAGATGCGCCGCATTAATGCCAAGTCATCGTAGGGGTTATTGAAAATGGAGATGAACAGGTACTACCGGTGCCAGAGTTCGTGCAGACAGAAGGGATTACTGACGTCAAGATCGGCCGAAGTTTGACGGACCAACAAAAGGAGGAGTTGGAGAAAACCATGACAGCGACTCCAAAATATTTTCGAATGTCCCGGGCAAGACAGATTGGGTGGAGTGCCACCTCGAGACAGTGACGGAGTCCCCAGTCCACGTAAAACAGTACCCGTTACTTTTTGCTACGACTAAAGACATCGAGGCCGAGGTACAGCAAATGAAAACACTGGGTATAATTGAAGTCTCGAAATCGCCCTATAATTCCCCAGTGTTGCTTGTGGACAAGCCGGACAAAACCAAGCGGTTTGTAGTCAATTTCCGGCGCCTGAACAACCTCATAATAGCAGATGCAGAGCCCATGCCTAGAGCAGATGCCGTTTTTGCCAGTGCCACAAACAAAAGATACTTCTCTAAGTTAGATTTTGTTAAGGGCTACTGGCAAATCCCACTCTCCCAGCAGTCGAAACCTAAGACTGCGTTTTCGACAAAATCCGGTCTCTACCAGTTTTGTTACATGCCTTTCGGGATCAAAACGGCACCCGCCGTGTTCGCCCGACTGATGCGACTAGTCACTGAGGGAATCCCGGGCGTTGAACATTACTACGATGACGTACTCATAACAAGCACGACCTGGGAGGAACACCTATCCACTCTCAGACATCGCTCGAATTCAGGCTGCCGGGTTGACCGTGAGACCGAGCAAGTGTGAGTTGGGAATGAATGAGATTGATTTCCTTGGTCATCACATTGGACAAAACATGCTTGCTCCTGTGGGAAAGACTCTCGACAAAATCCAAGTTGCACCCGCCCCAAAGACGAAGTGACAGGTAGGCGTTTTTCTCGGGTTGACCAGCTATTACCGGGAGTTCATTCCAAATTATGCGGAGATCAGCGCCCCTCTCACAGAACTGATCAAGAAGGGTTAAAGCAACTTAGTAAAATGGACAACGACACACCAGAAAGCATTTGCGAAACTCAAGGAATGCATCTCAAACCCTCCCGTGCTCCACCTCCCAGACTTAACCAAGGAATTCATCCTCCGCACTGACGCTTCCGACACCAGCCTCGGGGCTATGCTCTTGCAGTCACACGAAGGGACCCTCCATCCTATAGCATACGCCAGGCGCAAACTACTTCCCCGGGAATCATCCTACAGCACCATCGAAAGAGAACGTCTAGCCCTGGTGTGGGGGATACAAAAGTTTAATATTTATCTCTACGGAGTTCCTTTCTTGGTCCAAACTGACCACCAGCCTCTCCAATACATAAAACTGGCTAAACAGCTTCACAGCAGAGTGTTGAGGTGGAGCTTGCTTCTGCAAGAGTATCAGTTCCGAGTCGAGCACATCAAGGGAAGCGAGAACGTTGGTGCCGACTACCTTAGCCGAGTTTGAATGTTTTGGAAGGGTCTGACAGCAGTGAATGCAATAGGATGTGTTAATATTGTGTTATCCGGTGTCGAGCGAATCAAAATATTTGTTATGGTGATGTGATGTATAGCATTGTACAATGGTTGTAATGAAAGAACTTTGTACATTTGTATTGTCTGGAATATGTGATGGAGTGTTGTACTCATGTACCTGTGGTTCTATTTCATGTGTGTGAGATTGAATTACAATGGACAATTGAATAGAGTGATCTATTGTAAATGTGACGTGTCATGAGCAACGGACTATGTTCCAGTCTTTAAGTGTGTGGGGACTGTTCGCGCTCGTTTGTGTGGTTTTGAATATTATGAGATAATATTCTTAAAGTGGAGGGCAGTGTCACAAAACGAGCGCTCAAAAAGGGTGCGCCGCCGAAGTCTCGCGATGAAGCGCCAGAGTGACGCCACGAGGTCAACGATAAAAAAATGAAAACAAACATCCAAAGACCCTCGGGCACGCGCCTCTCCCCTCGGAAGCGTGGCTTCGCCGACGAACCTCCTCACCCCACATCGGCGGCCGAGCAAGCACCCAAAATTTCTCGATGGAAAGAGGCGTGGTGATGCCGGGTTGAGTCATCCGTCGCGGACGGCCCTCGTATCGTCTCGACCTTTCCCCCAGCCTTCGCTGCGCATCGCGCCGACGAAACGATGAGAACTATCTGAAATCTCGCGCGGAAGGTATTTAATCGAGCAGCCGAGACGAGAGATCAGGAGAAGATGGAAGTTAGCGCCCGAGCGCGTAGGGATTCCGCCGTGTCGTCGGCGAAGGTTTTGTCCGTAGAGACAAAGCAGGAGAAGAAGAAAATTACCACCTGAGGGGTGACGACTCGAGCTACAGGCAAGAGTGTGTGTTTACCGCTATTGAGCGAAGACGCGTGGCAACAGCTGCGTGTGTGAAGCCGACGTGTTTCCGCCGAAGAAGTTTAAAGCTTGGAGAGTGAGACGCGAGCTTTCCTGGAAGAGAAACTTCGGGGGCAGCGGAACGACAACAACGCTGGACTTTGAGTGAGTGATTCACGGAAGAGTATCATTCAGACTTTTGTGCCAAGAACTTTCGACTGAATAGGTTTTCTATCTCTTTAGTCTTTAAGTGTCTTGGTTCAATGCATGCGACTGCATTGTAGTGCGTAGTGTTGTATGTGTCCGTTGTTTCGAGTGTGGCTTATTGTACTGTGTAGTACGTTGTGTGATTGGTGGCCTATTGTATGCAACTATTGTGAAGTGTGCATTCTTGTGTATTGTTTTCGATCTGCCATTATTGAGAATATAGTTTTGTTTGTTTATAAACTCTCGGCTCTGACTTGTTCTTTGGGCCACAGCCGGCGTCCGCTGGCGCGCCAAAAAGGACCACTTCTAAATTGTCTACGCTTTCGTGGTGCGGTTCGGGGGACCGATACTTCGGCCCTTGAAATTAGCCCGGCGATCGCCTCCCTAATTAACGGAACTTGTGACAGCATCTATCATGTCACCGTTAACCCAGCTTCTTCGCGGTGACGTGAACCTCTCCTCCTGGTCCCCTGCTTCTCACGTTGCCATCACTACTCTGTGCCGTCTGCTCACTTCCCCATTTATTCTTAGCCACTTCGACGCGACGACTCCTACTGAAGTGCACACCGACGCCAGCGGCGTCGGGCTAGGCGCGGTCCTCGCTCAACCAAAGTACGGCTATTCAGAATACGTTGTAGCCTATGCTAGCCGCACTCTGACGACAGCCGAAACTAATTACAGCGTGACAGAAAAGGAGTGTTTGCCATTGGTGTGGGCGCTTGGAAAGTTCCCACACAAGAAGTTGGAAAGTATATATATATATATATATATATATATATATATATATATATATATATATATATAGGGAAGAAGACGCACGTACGAAGTAGTTTTATTGACGTTTCGTCCGCGGGTCCGGCCTTCATCAGAATACAGTTGATGGCACGAGTGCTGTTTATATACATGTACTTATCAATGAGATACAAATATAAAAACCGGCATGAAAGGCGATATATGGGCATATATGTATGCAAGTCACACAATATGAAGGGCACTTAATACACGAGCAAAAAGATATTGCTTCCATGCGCAAGCACGTGCCGAGCATAAAAGATGAAACGCATAAAAGATAAAGCACATAACATGAAGAGTAGTCCGACCGGTAATAGTAAGAGGAAAAAGAAGAAAAATTAATAAAATACTAATGAAAAATCCCAAAGACGTTAAAAAGCTGCTACGTGATCAACGGATACAGACAATGGAGTGCGACTTGCTGAGCAAGGTTGAAAAAAGATGGACAGGGTGATACAGGTCACGCAGATAGGCAACTAAGTTTTTCTACCTTTTCATTTAGACCGGATGCGATGGCGTCGAACTTATAGATGGGGAATGATTCACGGGCTTCTCTATATAACTTGTGCGGAAACCAGATTTTAGTAATGTGACCTGTAGATTTTCGAAAGAGTGGCCAGGAAGGTGCACGTGTCTTGAAATGGGAAAGTGGGGCAAGGTATTAGCATGAGATTTATGATTGTTAAAACGCAGTCTAAAAGGCCCTTCTGTTTGACCAATGTACTGTATTTCACCACGTTAAACCCCACATATCAATCAATAAAATCTCCAATTAACACATATGGTTCTGGAAGCTGATCAATAAGCTTTTCGAACTCTGTTTTATTGAATGGTTCGTCAAGGGCTAAGTAGATCGAGCAGATAGATATAAGACGGTTGAATAGAATAGCGCGAACAGCCACAACCTCAAGAGAGCTTTGTAGCACAATGTGCTGGCATGCTACGCTTCTTCGTGCAATGATGGCCACACCTCCAGAAGAGAAATTGCCACCATTTCTATCTTTACGAAAAACCACATATTAATTCAAGAAATTCACATGAGTTGACTTTAAATAAGTTTCTTGAACACAGAACACTTTTGGCTGATAGTCACTAAGCAAGTCTTTGATATCATCTAGGTTTTTAAATAGGCCTCTGGCATTCCACTGTAGTATTTGTGTGTCCATTTTAGGTGTATTTTGTGTTCTGTGCTCAAGGATGGAAAGTAAGCTCATGGACCCTTTCCAGGGGCCGTGACACGAGATTTTTCTTTTTTGGATCGGTCGACAGAGTCGCGCCGATCCCTAGGCGCTGGCTGCGCCCTCACGCTCGGTGTTGTGTCCATTGCCTCTTGCGAGGCGCTGGACACGCGCTCTTGCGAGCGCTGCATTTGTTTTGAGGGCCTCGCCTCTAAAGACGAGGCCTTCGCGGCCCCCAGCCCGGAGGCTGGCGGGTCCTTCTTCAATGGCGGAGCAGCACTGGCTGCAACCGCCGAGGGGGCAGAAGGCGTCACCGCCGGCGCACTACGCGTGTGCCAGACAGGCGCCGGGGGCCGTCGTGGCACTGCCCCCTGACGCGCCACTTCGGCAAAGCTGGTTTCTGGCAGGTAGGACACCTGCCTTCGTGCCTCCCTAAATGAAATGTTTTGTGTTACCTTAATCGTGACAATTCCCTTTTCTTTCTTCCAGCTTGGGCATGACCGTGAGTATGCGGCATGTTCCCAGTTACAATTCGCACAGTGAGGAGAGTTTTCACAGGCATCAGATGTGTGTTCGTCAGCACTGCATTTCGCACAAGTTAGGCGGCCTCGGCAGTTCTGAGAACTGTGGCCGAATCGCTGGCATTTAAAACATCGGAGAGGGTTCGGTATATATGGCCTCACTCGGAGCTTGATGTACCCAGCCTCAACAGAGTCGGGCAGTACACTTGAATTAAAAGTAAGTATCAGGTGCATAGTCTGGATTTCTTTGCCATCACGCCTCATCTTAATTCGTTTCACGTTGATGACATTCTGTTCGCTAAAACCCTCTAGGAGTTCAGCCTCCGTCAGCCCTAACAGGTCATCATCTGAGACAACGCCACGGGTGGTGTTCATGGTTCGATGTGGGGTTACTATTGATTTGGTATCTCCAAATTTCACTAGATTAGACAATTTTTCATATTGTTTCTGGTCGCGGAGCTCCATCAGGAGGTCACCACTTACCATTCTCGATGCTTTATAACCTGGGCCAAAGATTTCTGTCAAAGACTTTGAAACAAGAAAAGGTGAAATTGTTCTCACTGGTTTGCCGGGTGTGGCAGCGTGGACAACGTGAAATCGAGGAAAGGATACTCTCTGGTGACCATAAAACTGGAAGACTTCATCGGTGCGCCCTCTTTTCTGAGAGCGATCAGGGAGTGGGGGGAAGGAACTAGCCATAAGAAAAGGTTTCTTTTCGGCAGCGGTGCCAGCCACCCACCATGGAGTCCTACAAGGGGACGCTGCAGAGTCTGGAAGCACAGGCCCTGCAGACGCCAGCTGTACACCACCACTATAACCGAATATGGTGTATCCAAGGTAGGATAGCCACACAGGGTTAACCCTTGCCGCCAGGAAACACGGAAGTCAACGGAAGAGAGTAGAGGACAGGAAAGATTTAAAGTAAGAGAAAAGACGAAGATGTGAGGGGGAGACAGGAAAAGGCGACTGCCGATTTCCCCTGGGTGGGTCAGCCCAGGGGTGCCGTCTACGTGAAGCCGGGGCCAAAGGGGTGTGTTGCCTCGGCCGGGGGGCCTTAAAGGTCCAATCACCCAGCGTCGGCTCAACCCCCAGGATCCCTTTTTCCCCGGACACGGCAAAGCCACGCACGGCTAGGCGTGGGAGGGAGTAGAAACTCCCCCGTTAGCTCGGGTCCGTGGTGTCGCTACACACCAAACGCCTACTTGTGCAGGCGCCCCTGCGGGGAGAAATGCAATGTAAGATTTCGCTTTGCGTAGGATGTTGGTCAACACTACTTGTGTTGGTTGCGCACAAAATCAAACTGTTTCGCATGAATGTACATCTTTTTTGCTCCTTAGGAAGCATGAAACACGCTTCTATTCTTATCATCATAATAACATCCACACCGCAAGCATGCACAAGAGATTTTTCAATTTGGGCCAATGAATACTCGCACTTGAATATGTCAAGTGTTTTGCCAGAAATTATTTGGATGGAAATGCTTTGACTTTGTCACTTTTACTGAAAAACAAGAAAGAAAAGCAGCATGCATCATTTTAAACACATGGTCCCTTTGAAGGGTACGGCATAATGCATAATTCTGAAGGAACACAAGTTTTTTAATGTTTGTGAAATATTAAATTGCTTTGTTTATCATGAGACAACAAAGCAATGCGAATAGGTTCTGTGGAAACCTGCAAGGAAGCAGAAGAGTTCAGAAAGGGAAGCTAGGCAACCACCCGTTTGCGGCAAGAGGCCACAAGGAAATCTGTACAAATTCCTCACAAAGGAAAGCAGCTTAATTGTCGAAAATTTATCTTGATCCGGGTATCCAACCAGAGACCAACGCCTTACTGGGGCAGTCACTCTACCAATGCGACAACAATGTGACAGGTAGCAGAAAATAAAAGCATACAGGGGTGGCGCAAAGATTTATTTACTATGGGGGGCCACCCATGATACGCGAGTTCCTTCAGGGGGCAGAGACGCTGAGAACTTTTGTGCTGCGTTTCACTGTGTTTGCTTTTGTGATGGCAGGGAGGGGGGGAGAAGGTGGAAATTTTCAGGGGGCTCCAGCCCCCCATAACCTCCCCCCCAACAGCTGGCACTGCCCCTGGAGGTGTACTTACTGTATGGCAGGCAACTGTTTGCCATTAGTAATCCCCTCTGCAATTTTCTGCAAGCCAGTTTTCCACACAAAAATGTCACTGCACGAGAATTGTTAAAATTGAACTCACCATGTAAGTGGCAACATACGCTGTTCACTCTTGCATTGAACCACTTCTATTGTTTAAAACCAATAAGTGGTATAGTATTTAGCAATGTGGTTGCCGATGCACTTCCAAAAACATAATTTCAGTTATGTGTTGAGTTGTGGTACTGTTGGCTATGTATGGTGTCCTACATTTGAACATTTTGCTCTAAATTGGCAACATATATTTTTGGCATGGGTTCAGGCGGATTTCGAGAAAACTGATTTAGATTGATTCTCACTAAAAATTACTCTTTCCGTACAGTTTTTTATTGGGGTTTGATGCAGCACCATGGTGTTTCTAGAAATAATGAATGGGCAAATATGTTGCGAAGAAGGCATCTCACAACATGCATGCCGACTAGTATAAGCATGACGTGCACAGTGTCATCCTCGACGACCCACATAAGGTTGCTTTCGGTGCAATAAGTTACAGTTCCCATGATTTGTCAGGCTTAGTGCTTAAAAGCTCGTGTTTGGACATAGATGAGATTTTCTTTTGAGGAAATCAGAAACTGTGGAGGGGCATTATAGTCATTAGGTAATCACTACGTGAGTGTACATGATCTAGCACATTCAAACTCAATCATTTTTGAGGTGTTTCAAACATATCCTTTAGCTTTTTTTGTGGTCTGTAGCATAGGCAATATGGGAAGGAATGAAGCATTGCTTGTGATCTGTGAATTTGCATTGAGTATGTGAATGCACGATCAATTGACTTCCGCACAATGGCTTGGCTGCTGTGGCTCTATAACAACACACAGTCCTATATTGTTTTTTAGTGCTGATGTGGCGGTTTCTATTATACTTGTTTATGTGAAAAGCTTACTGCAAAACATGCTCACAGTATCGCATTTATAGCAACATATTCTGCACTGTTTTAAAGGGGTGCCCAAGAACTTTGAGTCAATACTACAACCCAAGAACAACGTGGCATGTTTTCCTTCGTACCCTATGCTATGCAAGCTGCTAATAAACTACCTTGTGTAATGCAATTTTTATCGTCTTTCAAGAGAGGATGCAAAAGCTATTCAGACAAAATAATGAATTCATTGCCTATGACATGCAGCAATTTACAATTAGTTCGATAGCACATTTGGCTCAATGTTCTATCCTATGTCATTTGTTGCAACCTTTCATCTCATTGTCTATTTAAGCAGCTTGCTAGAAAGAATGAACGTGTGCTAGAAAGTAAGCCTTTTTTTCTATGACACCACTGAACCCATTTAAAATTTTAATCAGTGTATTATCTTGGTTCAGTTTAGAATAAAGTACAGGTACTGGGCAGGTGTGTATGTCATTTCATTTTATATTTTTAGCAAGTGCTGACCTTTTGACACTTTATCAATGTGCTGTTCATTTTTTAAATAAAATGTAGTGCCAGATGGTCAGCCACCGGTACCTTTTTTTGTAGGTTTCGGTGCCCCCTCTACACTTGCAAACCTTCATACTCAATAATCACCCCGAAGCTTTTCAACTACACATTAAATGGAACTAGATTACAGCAGGTAAGTAGCTACAAATACCTTGGAGTTCACATAACAAATGATCTATCGTGGCATTCTCACATTACCTACATTATCAACAACGCTAACCGGTCTCTTGGTTATCTCCGCAGAAACTTTCGCCAAGCACCATTACACCTTAAATTGCAGCTTTACCAAACAATAGTCCGACCAAAACTCGAGTACGCGTCTGCCATATGGGACCCAGCTCAATCAACAATAATTGAAGCCTTAGAAGCTGGCCAAAACCGATCAGCCCGCTTCATTCATAACAACTATGCTCGTACTGCCAGTGTGACCTTAATAAAATCTTCTCTTGAACTCCCAGATCTGGTCACGAGAAGAACAATTTTCCGTCTGTCGCTCTTTCATGAAATTTTCTTTCATAATCAAGTACTTAGAGAGGAATTAATCTCAGGACCTGCATACATCTCATCCCGTGTTGACCATCAGAATAAAGTAGCTATTTCTTTCTGCCACACCAACCACTTTTTGCAGTCTTTTCTTCCGAAGACAAAAAGGGACTGGAACCGTCTTCCCCCCTCCATTGCTGCCACTAAGGATCAAGGGCTGTTCAAATCCGCAGTGTCGAAACACATTATGGCGTAACTGCACACTGTTTTTTTCTGTTTTAACTATTATTTGTTGTATTTCCTTCACTGTTGTTATTATTTTATTTCTTTGCCACATTCATATTGTACCCACCCCCTCTGTAACACCCTCTGGGTCTTGAGGGTATACTAATAAATAAATAAATAATAAATAAATAAATGCACGAATGAAATTTGGCATTATGCATCGCTACTGTGAGAAGAAGAAATACCACAGGTGGATTGGCATCTACTGTTATTTTTTCTCGCAGTGGTGACATTAAAATTGATAATTAAAATCAATACTGAATTTGTGTAATCATGCTGTAATAGTCTGGTTCAAGACAAGGGAAAACCATGCGCAAGATATAAACTTACAGCAAATAAATACAGACTTCTTTTTAATAACGTGGTTTTTCTGACGCAAGATTTTCTAGTGAAACAACACCTACAGATTGAGTATTTCACATTTTACAAAAGTAATAACACTGCATGTATTCATCTTCTTGGGGTTTTCATGAGTATGTTGAGCCATTCCTGTTCTGCTCTATGGCAACAGACTGTCACAGACAGACAAAATGTCTGATCAGAGTGACTCAAGAAGGGCTTGCGATTTGCCGATGATGCTTGAGTACTACAGGAGCAGACACTCACTTCATGTTATCAGCAGAAAACAATTAGTGATCTACCCACTACATTTACATTACTACCACAGGTGACAGAAAGAAACGGCTCGATGGGCTAGTACAGCATGACTGATATTTAATTTTGGGATGATACAATGAAAACATTAGCATGCCAATGCCCCATCTCAACTCCACATGTCACATCATGTTAACCCTGTAGGCACTGGAAAGAGGCTGTGCATACGCATCTTTTGTTTAGTGGGGCAAGGCATACAACGTTGATACAGCTCAGTGGCAAAGCCAGGGGTTGGCACACCGTGCTCACACCCTCCTCCCTTTTTCGAATATTGTCCCCCATCGTATACAGAGTGCGAAATGACGCTCGATCACATCGACCGACCAAGCCCCACTTAAGAACATAGTGTTGCCCCTCCTCCAAGTCCCCGCCCACAAAAAAAATAAAAATAATTTACCCACGCCCCTGTGGCAGCCCACACACATTCTGGTGCACACTTCAGTGTCGTCAATCGGTGTCATGACCATGTGTACGCATAATGTGAAGGCACACATTACACGTACATTTAGAATAAAAGGACATGCGTACAAAAAAAATAAAATGCTTAAGTTCAAGCCCTTTCACCCCAGACAGGATTCCGGATAATATGACAGATTTTGCAAAATATTCTATACTGCTAGACTTGGCAGCCAAAAAAGAAGACATCACAAATTGTATCACAAGTTGTCCCGAGGCCAGCTAGTTGAAGCCAAGGCCGTGCCTTGTGCCAATATAATGGTCTTGCATAGCGTATTTTACTACGTTGAGGCAGTTCTTGTTTATGTACCCAGAATTAAAGCGAACAGAAGTGTTCTCTCTGCCCACTGAGGAGTGAACAGATTTTGTCTCTTCTGAAGCCTAACACATTTCAGCACATATACTTTTTAGACACATTTCAGCACATTTACATTTTTAGCAAGGTTTCCTTGCAATAATCTTGAAATTCATGAATCGCACTAGGAACAAACTACGTGAATTTACTGATAATATTATTCCCCAAAATGATTGCTAGCGGCAAATATGTCTTAGAAGGAGACGTTCAGCACAGCTCAACATATCATAGAGGGAATACATTAGATTCTGCCCATATTTTACTGCATTCGGCTCTCAGCGCCAGCTAGCAGAATATGAAATGAAGGAATTCAGGCTCCCCAGAAGATACTGAGATATTGAGTGATGAGAAAGAAGGTTTACCTTAGAGTGAGCACAAATATGCGTCAGTGAGCGAGACTCGTGGTTTCATAGGCGTCCAAAGAAAAAAATGCATTTCATTCAAATATGCCTTTCACTGGACTACTGTGCACATAGCCAAACAGAATAATAAATGAACTAGCTTTCTGCTTCGAAGAAGTACCCAAATGATTTCAGAATTCCTTGCGCAAACTGGAGTGGTTCAGCACCGAGGACATGTAGGCCGGGGCACTCGGGCATCGCCACTTTTCTTACGAGCACGTGCTTGCCAGCAAGGTCACTTCAAAGTTTTGTTTCTGCGTCTAAAGGGACCGTCGTCACTTGAATTAGCGAAGAATCACAAAGCCACATGGTATGAGCTACCGATGTTGTTTTCCTTCCTTGCTTTTGTGCGCCCAGACCACATTGTATTGTTTCTAATTCTCGAACGGATGTGCTATTTCCGTTCGCAATTTTTTTAATTTGCTTGCTTTGTTTTATTTTGCCGATTTGTGCGTGAAAGGATCTAGTAGGGCTAAAGCTACATAAGGAGTAAACAAAGAAATGCTGCTGACGCTGTCCGCTTCTTGATGAAGTAGATAATATTGAGTTATAGTGCTGCCTTGCCGATCCTACCATGGTTATTACCACAACCATAGACTACGTCCAGGAGGAACCAAGTTTACACGGCGATGAGTTCGCGCAGTTGGTTTTATAGTACTGACAATGCTATTGAAATCACAGTATAGTGTTCATATTGATGCGTGCGTTTCTCATTTTCACTTATGTTTCATTCGGTTTTCGCTCACAAAGCCTGTCTGGAATGCTCAGCGCAAGCTGCGCCTCATTGTCGGAGAAGGTTCACGAATAGTGAAGGCCATTCTGTTAACATACCGTTCAAGACGCGAACACTCGACATTATTCCACACTCTAAAAAAGAGCGTCAAAAGAGAATTTCGATGCGTGAATTCCCTTTGGGTACTCACTCTACCCTTTTTGAAGGTAGACGCAGAAAAAGAGAGTTGTCATTTAAAAAAGAGTCATAGAACTCTCGCAAAGCGCGTTTAGATACGAAGGCGCCACCGTATATGCCGTTCATATCACGTGTTTGCCTTTCGGCGGCGTCTCGGCGTTGTTCCCCGCTGAAACCGGCTAGGGTTACACCGGCAGCGAGTTCCCAAAGGCGAGCGGATAGACCACCCTCCACAATGCACTGCACCAAGTGCCCTTACGAGGCTCGGAAGCTGCGCGCTCAGTGATTCGTGCGTAATTTCGTCAGCAAACATGGCTGCACCCATGACGATGCAGCAGGGTTCGTGTGTCAGGTGCGGGCACTGCTCATGAAGACACCACGGCGAAGGCGAGAACAAAGTTGACGCTCGCAAGCGTACTGGCAAACTACTTACGATTATGGGAAGACGGCGCTATCAAGTAGTTGGTGCTACCAAGGTGCTACAGAAACGCTGTGCGCACGCCTGTGTCGACGCTGCTGAAAGACTCATCACTCCGTTTCTAACGATCACCAAAAGCATCGAAGTCGCGCAGATATGCAGTGAAAAATGGAAGCTAACGATGTAAACAGTTCATGCGCGGACTGACATAACCCTAATCGTAACTCGATAAGCCTTTGTTGCAGCTGAAAGAGCCGGTGTCGAAGCACTTGAGTGCCTAATTCACGCATGTCACTCGATCGGCCACACAATATAGGCTCAGTTTGCACTCACTCTGTAATATCTTCGGCTACTCGTAGTGAAAGACAGTGCTACTGATAATGATAGCGATGCGGAATGAAAAGCACGATTATCTGTAGCAGCACTTTGATTGACTTGCAAACGAATATCTTCGTAGTCACTCTATAAACACGCGAAGCGATTCCGCTCACATAAAGATCGAGAGGCCGCACTATATTGTTAGAAGAGAAGAAGGCGGGTGACAGCACATTGCCTCTATGTCAAAGTTGCTTCGAAATCTATTGCGTGTTGTGCATATAAAGAACCCGCCTCCAGCTGGCTTTATTTTTTTTTTTGATCACCTGACCACGATGCATGCATGCAGAGCAGTGAAGCGTTGACAGTACGAGCACAAGCACTGTCATACTGCAAGACACGCGCAAGCAAGCGGTTTGCGAGTAGTGAATTTCAAAATCAAATTCAATACGAATCTAATAGCAGTAAAACCGAATCGAACGCTTAAACAAACAAAATACTCTTCTAATAGTTTTGAAATAGTAAGGAAACGTTTTTTAAAAATAATCCTAGAAATCCACATCTGTTTATTTGAAATAATTATTCACGAACTGTCACCAAATAGTATAACAAATATGAAAACTGTGATAAGCTTGTATACAGCAGCGACCAGAGCCTTCGAAGTACTTCTTAACTGTATGCCGAGATACCACAGCAACTACATAATTCAAGTTGAAACTCTGCTGCCAGCTTCTAGGTAAGATTGTGGCATAAAATATAAACAATTTTGATCCGAACACCATACATTCAGCTAAACATTTATTGTAACAGGCAAAATTATCACAACATGCCCCGCCGCGGTGGTCTAGTGGCTAAGGTACTCGGCTGCTGACCCGCAGGGCGCGGGTTCGAATCCTGGCTGCGGCGGCTGCATTTCCGATGGAGGCGGAAATGTTGTAGGCCCGTGTGCTCAGATTTGGGTGCACGTTAAAGAACCCCAGGTGGTCTAAATTTTCGGAGCCCTCCACTACGGCGTCTCTCATAATCATATAGTGGTTTTGGGACGTTAAACTCCACATATCAATCAATCAAATCACAACATGTACCCTGGCACAGAAAGCATGCAAAAATCAAGTGTTGAAAGCTGTATCTGTAAGAACACTTTATATGAACAAAAGACTTGCATGCGTTTTTATTCGTCAGGCTGAATGTAGCCATAGTCCTTAACTTCAATGATAAAGACAGGAAATTATTATTGTGATGCAGCTCGATCATGCTAAAACCGAGTAACCGTGCAGTTTCCAGCAAAAATGCTTTACCTGGTAATGGTTAGAGCATCAATAGTGCTGCCAATATTTGGGCTGCATTTATTGTGGTAATTCAGAAATTACAAGAAAAAATTAAACCTTCAGCTGATCCTATAATTTACTGCTTCAGATTTTTCTAATAGGGGCCAACTTTTTTTTCAATAATCAGCAATTCGTAAATTTACTGCTTAGTTCAATTAGCGAATGCTATTTGATTCGTTAGTGAAATTTCTGCACACCCTTAGTAGTGTTTTCGCCCTCAATGACCCATCATTTTTTTGTGTGAATGTGATTGGGCACCTGTAAAAATCACGAGTGTTTTTTCTGTGCTGTATTCCATCTCTCATTCAACACACCCTTGCACATGCCTCAAGGTACGTAAACAGAAAAAAGAAAATGTACCTGGCTACAAGTGATGCCAATGCATGACGAAAAAATGGGAATAAAAACACAAGTGTATTTGGTTAAGATTTCTCTAAATCTTGTCGTCCATTAGCAAAAAGGATCAGTTTATAGCAGATCTTTTTTACTCTTAGCTTACATCAGCGAACTAAGCATGAGCCTGTTGATAAGCACTTGTTCATTATTGCATTATTTGTGTAATATTTATAAAAACATAAGGTCATACAGCACAAATAACTCTGCAGAGATAGCAATTAAATTAACACAGCAAGTTACAAAAAAAGTACTTTTTTACAACTCAACAAATGCCAGACCAAAAATGCAATGAGTGCCCATACAATGTGGCAATTCTCGCCTAAATCACGAGCGGCAAACTGTCTAAATTATAATTTTACATATCAATAAAATGTATTTTCTGGGAAGCTTTGGAAGCATCCATTTTCTGGCTAATACATATATAAAAATATAAAATACGAAATGTCACATGAGCATTTAGGTGTTCTCCTGAAACTAAAAAATGCAATATGTTAATTGTTTTCACCGAATAATTCTAGATATGACATAATTAATTAAGCCTGACACAAGATGTGTTGAAAAAAATTACTTGTCATTGCAAACTGCTTGGGGAATGTAATTTTCACATATATTGCTACTCCAGATATGTGAATTGCTATATATATCGCCACGGCAATAACACTTGCAGCACAACACACCACATTCAGATGTCTTACGGCCTTTGGGGATAAAAATATCTTTTTACTTGGGATAAATCTAGCATATGAGTGAGAAACCCGACAACTAAGAACATATATATTGCCACGTGTGTTTTATTTGGATGAAGCCGGGTGTCGCTCCCAAAAACTTTAAGCAACACTCGGCACAGGCGGCACAGTTGTGTCTGGGAAGCTCCGACATAACTTATGACCACACTGTTAAGTTTGTGGACAGGACGCGAATGGCCTAGTGCTTACGCAGCCACCAGCAATAACCCCGCAATTTTCAATTGCACTTGTATAAACGCGGATGCACTGTGCTGCTTGTCAGATTATTGATGGCTGACGCACTGTTTACCGCTATCAGGGCAGACCATGTATTGCTTGTTGTTTGACTTTCTGTGCTTCAGGCCAAACTTCGCTGAAATAAATAGTTTGTTCTCAATCATGCCACCTACTGCAGTCTTCAACATCATGATAACATGACAATATTAGTTTTTGTCTCTCCAAAATATGTTTACACCTAAAAATCAAGAAAGTTGAAATTCTATTTTTTTAGAATTGTGCAGGTGTGCAACTGCAAAATTGTAAAATGTAATACTAACAGCTATATTTTTGTTAGTTTTCATGTGAATCCATTTGGTGAAGCAAAGTAATATACAAGTATCACTGTTAATGGAGACTATGTGACAAAGCCCTATGATCTTTAGGGCAGCTTGCATCCCTAGCTGTCTAGCATGGTGAGAGAGTGAAGGTTTCGAAATAAATGCCAAAATGAAGCAACGGTGCGCTGCTCACAATGGCCTGCTTGTCTAAGAAGCTCTTATAACTGCACAGCAGAAGTCCTTGAACATCACTACTGCCAAATAACTGGTGCACAGCTTATGGCTTAACAATTATCTCAAATAAAACGCAGTTCATTGTCTTCCACTCTTGTCGTAACACTCTTTCACCCACCCTTGCTATAACTTTAAACGGCCACTGACATCTTTCTACCACTACGTTCACATACTTGGGTGTAGTTTTAGATGCTCATCTAAAGCACCATTATCACATTTAACTTATAAGACAGACGATAGCTCCTGGTATCAGAACAACAAATAAAGCACGACCATTCCTCGACTTTGCTGAAACTATACTACGCCTTTATCCACAGTTATAATACGCACGGCATCATGTCATGGGCGAACATCTGTCTATCTCATAATCTCCCACTTCAACATCTCTAATACCTAGCCATTCGCATCCAAACATTCAGTACTCCATTCACCAGTGTGTCCACACTCTTTGAGCAACATAGTGTGCTAACAGAGTGTAATTTATTGACATATAAACTGGGCATTTTTGTATTTAGGAGTCTTGACGCTTACGTGAAAGCCAATGTCTCGCTAAAGTTTTGATTGGTAAACGCTAATCCCACCAGGATCACCTCTAACAACAGTTTTTTACTTCCACAATTTTAGTAGCACTAATTATGGCAAACACACTATCATATTTGCTGCCATACATTTTTAGAATTCAATACCACTATGCACGAAATCATTTTCATCCAACACTTTTAAGAAATAACTTCATCTCATATTGCAATCATAACTAATCTGCATTTATATATTGGTGTTCTCTTACAATTAGAGTTATTACTGTAGGAGACTTTTTTTACATTTATTACTGATGTAGATTTGAGTTGTCTGGTGTATCAATAATTCAAATCCGTTTTGTTCAAGATTCCACTGTCAATTTTTTTACATAGTAATGTATAAATGCTGAACGTTGTTTTATTACCATTTTTACTGAAAATATTACAAGTTTGCCTTGTATTTATTTCTGTAAAAAGAATTTCAATTCAAGGATTATGAACGTACTAGATAATAAAGTCATTGCACAGTGAAAAGTACAACCAGCACTGGAAATGTTAAGGTGGGTTCGACTGGTTTCACCTCTGATGCCAGACAGTACTTTGATGGAACTTTGCTTGCAGAATACTTAACAGGACAGATTTAGCTTGTTTGAAGAATAGTGAAAGCAAAGTATCCAACACTACAACGATTAGTAGCAATTTTTTAATCAATGTAAATATGAAGTCTCAATTGAAGCAGGTGTCCTCTAGCAGTTCATGAATTCATTTTACATTTTCAAATGTTAGCGAAGGTTATGTTGCACAACCGTTTCTTGTCAAGCAGGATGAAAAATTATGTGTACTAAACGCTTTCAGAAAAACTCCCAAAAGGCAGGTGCTGTCCTCATCGCAGTACTTGTCCACACTAAGCCGAGCAGCAGTACCCGACAGCATTTAAGCTCCTGTCACTGATCCACAATGCTCCGGGGGCCAGCCTTTAGATGGGTGAGGAGAACACAAAATGGTTTTTAATTCAGAGTTCAGCAGCCTGCTGTCTAGGGACACTTTTACTTGTTTTTCAGGACAGTTTTATGTGAACAAGTCTGCAGTTTCATGTGTGTTAACGTCACAAACCAAGTCGCAAAGATGGCATACCATCGAGTACAAGAACCAGCAGCTGCACAAGCGGCTGAATAAAAGACTGAACTCAAGGAATGGAAGTATAGTGAGGTTTGCATTGTTAAAAATTCGGCAGATCCAACGTACCTGGAAATAGACGTTATGCGAATCGTGCGGAGGGAAGGTGACCGTGTTGCAATTTTTTTATTGAGTGACACGTCATGAAATGACGCTAAATATATGTGGAAAGGATGCACGCACAGACATATGTTGAAGAGTTGCAGACATTCATATAACCAGTTGTTAGCACTTGCCCAACGATGCCAACTGTAACATGCGTATTATCAACACGAGAAGCTGATATGAAACACTGATGCTCGCGAGAATGCTGGCCCTGGACACCGCTACAGAAACAAATCAACTCCAGCGCGTGACAACTAACCACAATTGACATTAACCCGACGTGACGGCTGTATCGAATAAGTATATTTGTAATTTTTATAAAATTGGGTAGGCTGCACTGTAACCACTATTGGCATTTCACGAAGATTAGCTTCTATTTCAAAAGTAGTTCCGGGACCTAGCGTAGCTCTGTGGTAAAATGCTTCATTACCACGCAGAATATTTATTTATTTATTTAAAATTCCTTACAGGCCCTTTACAGGGCATTGAGTAAGGGGGGTAATTGGTGAAGTTTTACAAATCACACAAAATTCACGCGTTACAAAGCGTATCAGCACAACGAAAATATGACACGGCCTGCAATATAAGTTGAAGTTAACAGGCGATAACAAGAAAAAAGAAAAGGCGATTTCATAGTGCACACACGACAGTGGGAACCGAATTATAGCATATGAAGGCGACATCAACCAAAGATAGCCAGCTGGCTTTACCTCAACGACGTGCCGTAATTAGTTTATAAGTTGCAGAACATACAATAGAAAAAGCACCAAAAAACGCAGAACCTATGCCCATATACAGAAAACATTTCCAGTGTGCAACAAACATAATCGGGCACAAAATCTTACTTAAGTTCGATTCCGGCTGGGACCCAAAAATTTATTCTTTGCATTCGTCTGGTCGACGCAACCTATGTCGGGTGTTTCTTAACCCTCGCGCGCTAAAATTGCCCGTGTGTGTTCTCGTCCTTCCTAGGTGGATACAAAGTGTCAATCAACTGTGGCACATAGCCACATACCAGTGGCACATACCCGGCCGTTAGTATGTGCCACGGTCTGGCGGGAAGTGATTGACGACGTACGCGGCGGATTTGTGACATTATCCACGTCTTGACCAGCGTGTAATATTCATCAAAATATCTTACTCTCCCATGCTAAATTTTCGGCTGCATTTCCGATGGAGGCGGAAATGTTGTAGGCCCGTGTGCTCAGATTTTGGTGCACGTTAAAGAACCCCAGGTGGTCGAAATTTCCGGAGCCCACCACTACGGCGTCTCTCCTAATCATGTGGTAGTTTTGGGAAGTTAAACCCCACTTATCAAATCCCATGCTAATTTTGGTTCACGACAAGTTAAGGAGGTGACCACGAGAGCACCCAAACATGGGCGGCTAGATGAATACATAGATAGATAGACAGATAAGTACGCCCAAAGTCATCGAAGTTCGCTAATAAAAGATTCGCATTTAAAAAATTATGTGACATGATCCCGCAGCTAATCTACTACACTGCTCTACCAATCAAATTGAATGCAGATGAATCACAATACCAAATAAGAGTCATATTCCAATAGTGAAATGAAAGACTGCCAAGTAGTTGCTAACTTAGTGTGGTTGGTTACTGCAGCTACACGTTTAACGAAGCGGAAGTGAATTGCACAACAGAAAAAGAAGCATCGGCCATTCTAAAGGCACCCAGAAGCTTCAATGAAAGACGGTGGTGAAGTATTCATATTGGGGATCCCACTTGCTGATGTGTAAAACAATAAGTGCTGTCAAGCTTCCAGAAGATACTGAAGCTGTAAAACTGACACAAGCAGGATCCATCGCTTGCCACCCACGTTAATTAAAAAAACATTCAATATTTATAATAACCGCTGTCATTTGAGTGGTCATGAAAACCTCCGGTGGACGTACATGAAGCTAACCAAGGAGTTCACATAATCTGTCATAAAAGAAGACACAACAAGATAACTACAAGCATATCACAAGTACCCGAATAAAAAGGTAATGTTTAGGCAGCTGACTCATCAAATGGTACAAACAAAATACTTTTCTGCACCGTAGGAAGTCATTCACATGAACTTCGAAGAATACTGTAAAAATATTCAAAGATTATGGCTTGTAAAAGAATGGTAGCAGCAAGAGCAAAAAAGGGGATACCAACAGGCTGATCTCCTTCTAAACTAAAAGTTGTCTGACAAAAAGCCAGTATTAGTGAGAGGCAGCGAACCAGATTTACAGTTATCAACCCAATAATTGGCAAAACAACAAGCGAATTGCGCTCAGGTTTACTGCTCCTTGTCATTGAGCAGTTAATGTGCTAGTGAAGCAAGCTAATTGAGACATAAATCAGTAATTAGACATGTGTCTAGACTTCCCACAAAGATGGAACACCTACTTTTAAATGACGTAGCTCATCTTGCATAGTCCTAAAAAGCATTTCTGGGGTGCACACCACTTCTTATGTATTTTTACATACTGCGGCCTTAATGACGTTATTGCAGGGGTCGAAAAAACGAAAAAAAAATAACATTTATGAACATACTTTTTACTGCTCCTGCAAAGCAACATATCTACCAGCCAACGTGACTGCGAGTGATGATCAACCTGACAGAAGAGAGAACTAAAGATGGTGAAGCTAAGTACAGAAAGAGAGAGAAAAGTAACTTCAACAAAAAAGAAAACAGAATACATCTGTACCAAGAATTGAGGTTCGAGACTTGGTGCTAGTGATGAAGGAATCACAAAACTCAGCAGCGACTCACTAGGGGCTATTGTATTTTGTCAAAATGGCAAGCCAGCAGGGACATTTAAAGACTGCCCGGAACGTTGGCCTCAACGGCACCTTCGAATTGGCCTCCACAGCCATCATTCTAAAGGTGTATGGCACCACTTTTTAAACGCGAGTTTACTCGGCCATGCGAATCTCATGCATAGAAAGGTGACTCTGAGCAAGTGAGAAGCAAATAAAATCGTGATAAGATATATTATTTCTCAATTAAACTCAATTTGCCTTAGGCACATCAGGCAATTCTAGGGACCTCGGGCTGCAGTCTGGCTATTTGTGATGACATCAAGTACCAAAATAGCCACCCAGCGTTACAAAAACTATCAAAATGGCTGCTTGTGGGTCGGCAATGGAGCCACAGTGCGTAGTAGCCGAGCGAGTTTCACTACTTCTTGCACAAGCACATGACGAGAACATCATATTGTGGTACGATGTCAGGGCACTGTCGAAATGGAAACTAGCTTTTAAAAACATACTGTAATTGCTTTTGCAGAGTGTACTCGCACTTTGCAGTACATTTTCTAGATCACTGAAGGCTGGGCGTTTGATTTGACGCAAGAAAATGAAAGTCTTGTGGTTAGCACACCTTTATCATCCCAGGGAGTTTGAAAAAAAGTGCTGCGGAAGTGAAGCAAGCATAAGCAGTTGCAAAGACAAATGATTTCTTGCATAGGGAACTGGGAAGACTGAAGTATTAAAATTAAGAAGTTATAAATGACGGCAAAAAGAGTGCTGTTTCCGTGTATTATGTACAGTCTTTTTTTATACCACCTATTAGCCAATTGTATGACAGGCAAAAGATATAGCATGCACTGAAATAAAAAAAATGTACACTAATTTTTCCAGGATCACTAAATTTTCATTATGTTTTTGAACAATGCATATAAAATATATGTCAACAGTCACAGGGGTACAGTTGCATTGTACCATTTCGTTAATTACACCTTTGAGTAAAACAATGGTAATAATGTTAGCATAATCTCCATATCACACATTACCTGTCCACCTGAGATGTAATAATGTTTTTTTAATTTTTTTATTGAAGCCAGAACTAGAAGTGTTCCAAAGGGCTTATATAATTTCTCAGCAAGGTGCTGCAAACATATTATAAACTGTTTGTTAACTGATTATTCACAACCCTGCAGCTAGTGTAGCATTCTCTGTCATGTGCACTCGGCACGCCATCATAATTCCTTTGTTTTACGCGAAAATGCATTGTTACGCGAACATGCATCTGTAAAAAAGAATGCCGAGAAGGGTGCATTTTCGAACACTACGTGCCACTTAGCTGCAGCTGGTTATTCTCTTTATACACAGGACACTTATCAATTAATTGACATGTAAGGAATGCAAGCTCAAAACACAATTCTGGATTACAGTTTTGATGTGCACACTGTAGGCTTTCCCACACAAACTGCAGTGATTTGCAACATCATGCTTACTCTGGGCACAAGATGGTAAAGATTCACAGATGCCTTCACCAAAATACCTAGCAGTATTGCACTGAAATCTCAACAAACGCGTGCGTACTTTTCTTTCTCATTTTCTAGCGTTATCATCATCATCATCATTTATTTTCCCTTAAGGGCCCCTGACGGGGTTATGGGGGTCGAACAAGGATACACAAGGACGATTCCAGACTGAGAACATAAAGTAGGTTAAAATTTAAGAATAGGAATTACAGGGCAATATTAAAAAGAGAAATCGTTTTACAACTAATAGCATGATTATAAAAAATTAGATAAAGGCAACTGTCTACACATAAATTACGACGGTGTGGGTGTAATATATGTTTCTAGTAAGGTTTTAAACTTAACAGTATTTCGTTCGTTGGCTATTGCATCCGGAAGCCGATTCCAATCCTCAATTCTTAACGAAAGGAAAGATTTGTTAAAAGCGTTGGTTGAACCTTTCAAATTTGGACACTCAAAGAATTGAAAAGCCGGCGCGAAGTTATAATAGGTGGGAGAAGCAGGGAGCCATGTAAGTAAGAATATTTGAAATACAGTTCGTGAAATAAACAAAGGAATGCTATTTTTCGTCTAAGATCCAGAGATGTGAGAGACAGTGGTGATTTTACAGTAGTAACACTTGTGTGGAAATTGTATTCGGAGGTTATAAAACGAGCCGCACAATTTTGAATGACTTCAAGGGCGTCTGTTAAATTAGATTGGTGTGGATTCCAAATTCGAGAGGCATACTCTAGTTTACTACGGACGTAGGCGTGTTTACGAACTGAGGCCGGTGAGCAGGTCAGGGATCTTTTAATGAAACCTAATGTTTTGGATCCATCGGCAGTAAGCTATGTGATTTTGTCAGTCCATGTTAGTTGACTGTTGACGAGAACACCCAGGTATCGGTACGATTCTGCTAGAGCGAGATGGTTAGACTGCAGGCAATAAGTAAAATTCAGGTTTGAACGCTTACGGGAAACATGCATAGATTCACACTTACAAATATTGAGTTGCATCATCCATAGAGAACACCAACTTTCAATTATATACAAAATCATTTTGGCGGGCAAGTTGATCAGAGCCATCACATATATGGCTGTAAACGACACAGTCGACGGCAAAGATACGTATCGAAGATGTAACTTTTGAGGGAAGGTCATTATTAAAAATTCGAAAGAGGAGAGGGCCAAGGACAGAACCTTGAGGTACGCCTGATATTACATTTGTAGTCGAGAAACGGTGACCTCCATTGACTGTGTATTGGGATCGATTAGGGGGGAAGGCTTGTATTTATGACAGTATGAGCGGGTCTAGAATAAGAGAGGAAAGTTTAAGCATAAGTCTTTGATGAGGAACGCGATCGAATGCCCTAGAAAAATTGACGAAGATGACATCTGTTTAAAATGAAAAGTCGAGGTTTAAAACTCAAAAAAGTTGTATTTGACAGGAAAAACCTGAGCGAAAGCCATGCTGATTTTAAAAAAGGAGTTGTTTTCAATATGGGATACCACGATAGAGTATATTATGTGCTCAAGCAGCTTACAAGGTATAGACGTTAAAGAAATTTGATGATAGTTTGAAGCAACGGACCGATTACCCGCTTTGAATATTGGAGATATGCTGCTTAGCTTCGTCATGCGAAAGCGTACTTTCTTTGATCGTTTGCGTGAATATTATTTCTAACATTTTACTGGAACACGTTAGCGTACCTTTAACTATTTTAGCTGTGATTTTATCTGGTCTTGGGGCACAAGATAATTTTTTGTTTTTCAATTAGTTTAGCGATGGCCAGGCAGTAATGCTAATCGGAAGCATTTGGGAGAAATGTTGGAAGGGTAAATCGGGGCTCACAAATTTATTTTCACGGGTGAAAACGGACAGAAAAAATGTATTCATGATGTCAGACTGTTGGTCCTGTGGTACCTGTGAACCGTCCGAATTTTTCAAAGAAATGTATGTGTGTGGTTGTGTTTCGCGGTCAAGAGATTCCAGAATTTACTGGGGTTAACGCTTAAAATGCTTAACATGTCATGGTGATAAAAATTCTCTTTAAAGCGTCGCAGAAGACGCGTGTAATCATGAAGAGACTTGAAATATTTAGACCACTTTGCTGTAGTGCAGTGGCGTTTTGCCTCTCGAAAGAGACGTTTCTTTCTTTGCGAAAGTTTTTTAATGCATTGGAATACCATGGTTGATTGTAATTGCCGCGAATACGAATGAGGGGAATATACTTTACAATAATCCCTTGAATTTTATGTTTGTAAAGTAGCCAATTTTGTTCGACTGTCCTCTGGAGGGCGGAAACCTTAAAAAAATTGCCCGCAGCTTCCCTCGGAGGAACACTGAGGAGGATGCGGAGCATATAATTGGTTAACGGGGTGTTAAAGTGTGACTCACTTGGGTCGATGGCTAAATTGGTTAACGTGGTTGTGAAATGGGGTGTTAAATTGCGACTTACTTGGGTCGATGGCTAAATTGGTTAACGTGGTTGTAGGAGGGGGTGTTAAATGAGTGAACACGCACACACGTATGCGAAAGGGCGGCGCTGGTCGAAGGGACGTCGATCATTGTGTTTGTGGATTCGTTGGAATTCATTTCACCGCGACCTTGGATGTCGACGCGCCGTACAAACCAACCGACGAGCGGCAACTGAGCGAGCGAGCGCCGACCTTGAGTATATATACAGCGCGACGGCGCATGCACTGTCAGCTGTCGAATGTTCGAGAAGGTGGAGAAGCGCAACGGCGCATGCGCGCGCGTCAGCTGCCGATGTTCTCGAAGCGCGACGGCGCATGCGCGCGCGTCAGCTGCCGATGTTCTCGAAGCGTGACGGTGCATGCGCGCTACATTATACAGCTAGCGAATGTTCGTGAAGAGGAGAAGCGCACGCGGTGTGTAGAGGAGGCCTTCAAGGGTGCACAGATGGTGGAGGAGTGAAGCGCGCGCGGTGTGTAGAGAAGGAAGGGATGCACAGATGGTGGAAGAAGGAGGAGGAAGCTTGCGGACGGCGCCGCACTACAAGCCTCGAGTATTAGACGCTCCGCATCTAAAAAGCTGTAGATGTTTTCAAGATCAGTGATGATGCAAGTGAAGTTTGCTTTTTTGTAATCCCGAATATATTTTATTGAGGGTAATTGATGAAGAATCGGAATGCGCATGTCGAAGCGAACAGTTTTGTGGTCGCTCAGCCCATTTATGCATGATAGCGATTGAATGAGATCAGGCTTCGAAGATGGAACCGAATCAAGAATATTACCGCCACGTGTCGGTATATTGACTGCTTAGGTGAAACAGAACATTAGTATGAAATCCAGAAAAACTTTAGAATGACGAGATGGTGCGGACAGGTTATTCCAGTTGATGTCAGGAAAATTGAAGTCGCCACAAATGAATCAATTGGCACGAGGAAAGCGACAGTATATATCAAGCACGACGGATTAAAGGTCATAAATAAAGGAGATATCGGAGTCAGGGGCTCGATAACGCGCTGTAAGTATGTTTACACAAGAAGAAAAGGATATACTTACGCAAAGATTTTCATGATTACTGTCAATTTTAACATGGTAGGAAGGCAAAACACTTTTGACAAAGATTAGGACACCACCACCCATACGCCCGGTCTGGTCGAGTCTGTACACGTGGTATGATGTGTTATCCTGTAGGAGTTCTTCGTCATTATTCGAAGGAGTTAGGCATGTTTCAGTTAGTATCGCAAAGTCGGTGGCATTATCTTCCAAGATGGCCTCTAAAGCTGCCCTCTTGGGAAGATAGTTACTGACGTTCGCAAGTAAAAGTGATGCCGAATCGTAAGTAGGGCTGCGGTCTTTGGGTACACGTAAGGGCGCTCTGGAGGGAATCTTGGAAGAGAGCCGTGGCTGCTGCGGCTTGTGTTCGATCACGGAATTGGATACCGCTTCGTAGGTATATTTTTTATCTCCTATGCTTAGTCTATCAAAACGTATTTTGAAATCAGCCTTTGTTTGTTGGCCAAACTCGTAAAGTTTACTGCGGGCAAGGCGTACACGTGCAGAGTAGTCTTCCCGGATCACGAAGTCTGTGCCTTTCAGTTTAGGACTAGCAGAGAGAATTTTGGATTTGTCTTTGAAACGGCCTAGCTTGACGACAATTGGGCGGTTCCTACCTTCCTGGTAGCGGACTATTTTATGGGCTCTTTCAATGTGTGTAGGAGCGATAGATACTTTGAGCTTCCTGGAACAGAAAGAAACTACGCTTGTCTCCATTTGGGGCGAGATTTCATTCTTAATGTCCGGGAATAAAAAAAAGCAAATATCATTTAAGACGGTTTTCGGAATCGTCACATTTGTCGGCTATGGCTTGGATTTCACATCATAGTTTCTGAACGATTTCGGTGGTTTTGGTACCGGTACTGCCATCATGAATTGGGGAATTACCTATTAACTTGTCTAAAGTGTCAACACGACAGGAAATACTGGCGACCATACCTTCGATGTGCGATTGTGGTGCGCGAATTGCGGCCAGTTCGTCTTTCAAAATATTTTGTACGAGTTCCAACTGCGCTATCCTACTCGCCTTTGATTCAATGTTTGGAGCAAGGGTTACGAGACCTGGGTTGAGCTCCACGTCGCCAGAAAAAAATTAGCAAAAGAAGGCTGAGTTGAGACTTAACACAATACAAAAATAACTACTGAGACAGCAACCTACGCCAAGCGTCAAGGGTGTTAGAGGGGCATGACACCGCAAACAGAAATGCATCACTTGAATGGCAGCATTCTGCATGAAGCAGTAAAGTAACCTGCATTATAAAGGGCAAGTTCAAGGCCGAATTCGACGCGGTGGCATGCCCCATCTGGTCCGTGACAGGCGGCTGCTTATGATCCCGCACAGATAGCTGTTCCGGGTTGCCAGGTGGGGAACTGATCAAGGACTGGAAACGTCGGTAGTGCGGCCTCTTTTTGGTCAGTGCCAAAAAGGGCCGGAAACTGGCAGGGTAACTCGTCAATTTCGTAGTCCAGGAGCATAGCGGTCCTGTCTGCGCATGCGGGCGAGATAGGCGCCCACAGGAGAAAAGCCTGCATTAGAAAAGGCAAGTTCATGGCCGAATTTGACGCGGTGGCGTGCCTCCCGCGTCAAATTGAGTGTTCGACAAACACACAAAGCTCTGCGTTTTAGTGTAACCTTTTGTTGTTGTTTAATTTAATACACTGAAGTCTATGCGCACTAAAGGCTTTGTGCAACAGCAGCAATTGTCTTGTTCTCGTTGGGTAGCGTAGTAACCGTAGCTGCGCCTGTGCGAGCATTCTTTGCGAACTTAATTATTCTCATAAAGAAGCATTTTATGGCTTTGTTCCGAACTGCAAAGAAAAAAAGAAAGATCTTCACTAGATACGACTGTCCACTTCTTTGTGTCTCCTGCAGTTGTTCAAGTCGAACCGACATTGCCGGCGGCAGTGAAGTGCAGAGTCGATAGATGCACGCCCACGGTGTTTTTCGGCACACTTGAAGTTTCGGCGCGTGCCTCCCAATGAGCGGAAGGCGTTTTTCACGATCACAATGGCCTCAGCGAACACAGCGCGCTCATTTAGTCTTGCCTGGCAGCTGCCCACCGCATCGTCATGGCCGCAGCCATGTTTGCTGATGACATCACGCATGAACCAATGAGCGCGCAGCTTCCAAAAGCCTTGTAAAAGCGCCTGACGCAGTGTGCATTGTTGGGGAGGGGAAGGGTATCCGCTTGCTGTTGTAAGGGCAGTGTTTCAGTTCACCCAGTTGCACGAACGTTTTGAAGGTAAAAACGCTCCGTCCCAACAGCCTCCGACCCAATAGCCTCTTAGATTTTCCTTAGTAGTTGAACATTGAATCAGAGGTCTCCGTAGTGTCTGCGCATGCGCGAGGTAAACTGGGCTGGCCCTACGTTATCTCCGGACGCCGACTTTCAACGACAGCGCAGCTCTGACCTACTGGACTTGCCCTACGCCACCTCCTGACGCTGACACGAGCTGTCGCAAGTGGTGCCCCGTCCCCAGTTCTCAGACTCCTGTGACCGTCTTTCCATCTTTCCTATCTCTCCTATCCCCTCAATATGTCCTCGCTCACTGGCTTCGTGCATCTTTCTATATATATATATATATATATATATATATATATATATATATATATATATATATATGTGACGCAGGAGGCGTGATGGCTGTACGATGAACCGTTTATTTTTCTTCGTCTTTTGTCAGAGGTCGAATCTTGTTGTGCGTTCGAATGTTTGAAGACTGCCTGTAAAATTGACGACTGAGTGCAGTTGTCTGCGGATGGTGGGATACAAGCAAGTCTTCGTCGTAGTCGTCATCGTATTTTTTAAAGCAAACGATCATTTGTTGTTTTATCTTTTGCCAAGACTCGTCGTTGTCGAATATGTGGGTGAGGTAAAACTTAAATGCCTCACTGGTGACATAGTCGCTGAAGTTCGTAACCATCTCCCGTTCCGACCAAGATGCAGCGGTAGCGTGAAACTCGAACAGGTCGAACCAGTCCTGTACAGGTCCATCGTCCGCTGCTCCGGTGTACTTGGGGGTAGGAAGGTCGGTCGATGATTCTGTCATGGTGCTGGTCTCTGTGTGCGGCTAGGAGATGATTCCGTAGTCGATATATGGTCAGGGCGTCTTGTGTAGAACTGCGTCGATGATGAGCGACTGATGAAGGGGCTGCCAGGTCTTCATCCTGTCGATTTGTGTGTGACGCTACGATGACTGGGTGACGTGGCGTGGCTCATACCCCATGTTTTTTCTGCTCTGCACTTCTTCCTTCTCAGCTTCTACCAACCATCACTTCATACGTCATATATATATATATATATATATATATATATATATATATTTCTATTCTTTTAATCCCTCCTCAACCCCATTTCTTGTGAGCTACTGTTGAGGTGTCGCACCGTGATGCAGACAGTTACGGGGCTCAATTTTCTCTTTATTTCTCTATTAGAATCACTTTGAGAGGTGAACGAGGGAAAAAACAGAGACGGGAAGGAAAGTTCTCACTGGGTGTGACGTTGCGTTCCGTTTTATTTTTTTTTCTAAAGCAACTACTCTCGAGCTTGTGGTGCCCACCCGGCTTTTTGTAAAGCCATAGCCTCCTAGATTTCTCTTGCCTGCCGGATGACTGCAAAACGCCCATGATCTATGGCAGCGCTACCTACATAGGGGTAAGGGTCTTTGTACTTGGCCTTTGAGATCGGCAATTTTGGCTTTTGCTACTAATTTCAAAGGCTATGCCTTGTATTGAAGGAAGATCTTGCTAAATAATGGCGTCACTTACGTAGGGTTGTTTATAATTACGTTCATGCCTTTTTAGAACTTTTTACGTTATTTTTTTAATATAGGCCCCTAAAACGTAAAAAAGTTATTTGAAGACATCCCTACTTATGTGACGCCACCACCATAGTTCCGACGACGGCCGCTTTCCAAGTGACCGCCGATAATCCGGCAGGCAACATAAATCTAGGAGGTTATGGTAAAGCAGACGCCGCCATGGAGGCCACCGCGCCAGAACATAGCCTCCTAGATTTTCTTTGCATGCCGGATGAGCGCGAAACACCCGTAATCTATGGCGGCACTGCCAACGTAGGGGTAAGGGTCTTTGTGCTTGGCTTTTAAGATAGGCAATTTTGGCATTTGCTACTAGTTTCAGAGGCTATGCCTTGTATTGAAGGAGTTGCTTGTTGAATGACGACGTCTTTTACGTGGGGTTAATTATAGAGACATTTACGCATTTTTTTCAATTTTTTACGTTATTTTTGTTGCATATAAGCTCGAAACACGTAAAACTCATTTGAAAACACCCCTACTTAGGTGGCACTACCACCATAGTTCCAACGACAGCCGCTTTCTAAGTAACCGCTTCTAGCCACGATATGACCGCTGATAAACCTGCAGGCAAGAGAAATCTAGGGGGCTATGGCTCGAGAAGAAAATATGGCTGTCACCACGGAGGAAGGAAAGGTAGGAGAGGTCCTGACCATAGAGTTTCCTAAAATTAGCCAGAGGGGACTCTGGCGCTGCGATCGTTTAGCGACCATCGGAATGATGGGTATTCATGGAGGAAGCAGAAAACTTGGGTAGTACTATAGTGTACTAGAATATGGGGTAGTGTGTTCAGGGAGGAGCCATGGCTGATAAAATTCGTATCGACAGCGGCGAGTTGGCGCCACCTTAGCATGGGCTGTCACCTCCCGCTTTGCCTTTTATGCACTTCTGTAGCCAGCCGGTCTGAGAACTGGCTAACCTCCCTGTCCTTCCTCATTTATTCCTCCTCCTCTGTGTTTTGATATAAGTAATAGCAGGGGTGGAACGTCCCGAAACCACCATATGATTATGATAGACGCCGTAGAGGAGTGATGAAGCGTGGAAGCTTGGGCAAGTTGGTAGGACATAACTGAATGCAGGAACAGCGCAACCTACAAGTAGTTACTTCGTAACTACGGAAGCGAAAAAACACAAGGACAGAAAAGAGCGCTGACTTTCAACAAAGATTCTCGCGGCAAAGGCTAGCCTGGCGCAGCCATTCTGAACGCAAAATCTTGCAAATGCGAGCACCATGTCCAAGCGAAGGAGTAAAGCCAGCACAAAGGAACGCCACCTCTGCAGGCAAGACCTTGACACGGATGCAGTAGGCGAAGGACCTAGCTTTGCAAACAGCCATGGCGATACGACCTATTAAAACACTGGGAGGAACAAAAGAGCAAGAAAAAGGGCCCGTTGTACTAGAAATGAAGTGATGAAGCGTGGAAGCTTGGGCAAGTTGGTAGGACATAACTGAATGCAGGAACAGCGCAACCTACAAGTAGTTACTTCGTAACTACGGAAGCGAAAAAACACAAGGACAGAAAAGAGCGCTGACTTTCAACAAAGATTTAATATCGGAGTGGTGTACATATATAGGCGAAAAATGAGAAAAATGGGCATGCGTAGAAGGGTGCAGGAACAACTACTGCGATACATTGTCAGCAAAATTCTTGTCTCTTGTTGAATTGTCTGAGGAAACAAATGCATATGTAACTTAAAAAAGGTCGAGATACGCAATCTCCTTTTGCAACAACGCAACCGATGGGCAACTAACACATTTACCGCCAAACTTGTTTATTTGATGAGCTTCAATTACCACCATGGCTATAAACTCTGTTTTTAAACCCAGCCACTCTTCTTTAGCAAAAGCTAAGTTGAAAGCGAAAAGGCTTTGCAGCTCTCTCGGCCTAGAAAAAGTTGCTAAATGTATTGACCAATCCAAGAAGCTAAGTCTTGACATCCTTTTTACTGCTAAGACGCATAAGATTGACTGCCCACTACGGGTTATAGTTTCTGAGAACGGGACCTGGCAAAAACAGGTCGCCTTGTTTTTAAAAGAACAGCTCAACCTTTTAACTATTGACGATCCTTTCCTGGTAAAAGACTCTGAAGCAGTTATTAAGTTTTTAAGGTCTAATGACAAGGGACTGAAGGCTTTCTCAATAGACGTGAAAGATTTATATTATTCACTTCCACATGACGAACTGCTCCAGTGCTTAGAAGAATGCATTGATTCGTTTGGGTCGATTAACTTTCAGAATGCGTCAGGTATGCCAGTTCAAGGTTTTCTGGAACTGCTTTCATTTTATTTAAAGTCAACGGTTGCATCTTGGAATGAGCAACATTTTATTCAAAAAAGCGGCGTTTGCATAGGTTCCTGTTTGGCACCAGTCCTGAGTGACATCTTTCTCGCGCATAAGGATCGCCACATTCAAAAAGATTTCGACTTGTCTCTAGTTGTGAAGGTGTGTAGGTTTGTTGATGATTTCATTGTATTTATTGATTGTTTGAATACTGTTTTTGAAGTTGTTGTCCTTAGTCTTCTAGATTTGTTTAAGAAGCACTTGTTTCCTCTTGAACTCACGCATGAGTTATCGTCTGGAAATTCGATTAGGTTCTTAGACTTAACACTCTGTCTTAAAAGTACTCATTTGTGCTGGCTGTTTTCACCGAGAAGTGGTAAACCTCTTTTACCTTTCCACTCAGCTCATTCAAAATTGGTGAAAAGGGGTATCATTAAAGGTTGCCTGGTAAACGCTCTCAAAAGGTCATGCCCACACTCGATGCAGTGCAGTTTCAAAGCACAGGTAGAGCGCCTACTAGGCGCCGGTTACTCGAGCGCCCTGATTTCTGCTGTTGCGGAAAAACTTTTGAAGCAAATTAAAAATGAAGGAGGGCGATCTCAGCCTCAAAGCGCGTCTCTTCCCATGAAATATGTTGCAGTTCCGTATCTGCATAACGTGTCGCATCGGCTGAAAAAAATCGGTAAACGTGCTGGTGTCACTGTTATTTTTTCCGCCCCAGAAAAGCTTGCAAAGCTTTGTAAGCTGGTGAATAATCCAGCTGCTATTAAAGGAAGATGCACTGTGAAACACAGAACGCGCTTTGTACCTTGTGTTATTGGTGTCGTATATCTCATTCCGCTTTCGTGCGGAATGGTATACATAGGGCAAACCGGAAGGTGCCTTAATGACCGTCTAAGAGAGCACAATAACAATGTACACAACGTAGTTCAAGGACACCTCGGAATCCACTGCAGAGACTGCGGCTGCGTGCCAGTTTTTGAGCGTTGCGAGGTTTTAAGCAAGCACAACTCGCAGGCCACGCGTGAGATAATTGAAGCTCATCAAATAAACAAGTTTGGCGGTAAATGTGTTAGTTGCCCATCGGTTGCGTTGTTGCAAAAGGAGATTGCGTATCTCGACCTTTTTTAAGTTACATATGCATTTGTTTCCTCAGACAATTCAACAAGAGACAAGAATTTTGCTGACAATGTATCGCAGTAGTTGTTCCTGCACCCTTCTACGCATGCCCATTTTTCTCATTTTTCGCCTATATATGTACACCACTCCGATATTAAATCTTTGTTGAAAGTCAGCGCTCTTTTCTGTCCTTGTGTTTTTTCGCTTCCGTAGTTACGAAGTAACTACTTGTAGGTTGCGCTGTTCCTGCATTCAGTTACGTAGAGGAGTGCTTTGAAAGTTCGACCACCTAAGGTGCTTTAACGTGCACCTAAATCTAGGTACACGCACCTCGGTTTTTGCGCCTCCGCCAGAAATGCAGCCACCGCGGCCGTGATTTGATCATGTGATATGCGCTTGCATACGCCGCGCTTATAGTCTTGTGTTTAATTGCTGACACGTCCGCGAAAAACTTTCTAATGGGTTTGTTCGGGCTGCATTCAGAACGAAACGAAATTTCAAAGCTGCAACATACGCTCCAATTGCAGGTATTAACAAACGACGGCGAAACAGTCGTCCCTGGGGAAACTGCCTGCAGTTTCTAAAGCTCGGCTGGTGTGCGAATAAAAAATGAAGAGGTATTGAAGGAGCATCTATAAACTCGAAAGTTTCTTGTTATATTACTGCTATATCGAGTCATCGTCTGCACACTGCGACAGCTTCAACTTTCTTCGTTACGCGCGCGGCCCCAATCTTGTCGATAGTTGCATCACGCAATTTTAATTATGTTGCTAATGTGACAAAACTGTCATTTGAGAGGCACGCCGTAGATGAAGACTTGGGAATAATTTTGACAATCTTGGGTTCTTAAATGATCACGCGCCCACCGAAATACTGCTGATGTGGCCGGGATATTGCACTGTACAGCAAAAAGAAAAAATCACTTGGTACCAGTGTCAGACTGTAAAAAGAAATCCTTTATTTACGAGCGCGCATACTGCAGTGGACAGTTACACCGATTAAATTCGTCGCCGTTCCGTGGAATCATCAGTTCACGATCACTTACTCGGTGGCATCTTTATGAACACCAACTGATTTTCGCGTGCAGCTTTTTTTTTGTTTTGCCTCTTGAGACTGGTTGACACCCTTCACGAAAAGATGAAGTCGTGACAGCACGTAAATTACCACTCTCTTTGACACGAGATGCGGTGCGGCCGAGCTCATATAAATACAAGGTAAACAAAGCTTGAGTAAGCGTTCCAGCGAAGCTGCAGTCCCTGTAGTGTTCGCCACCTCGGGTTGTAGTCAGCAAGACGGTCCATCGATGAACCTGAATCAATGTCCTCACCATCAACACAGGATGCAGCGAATTTCTTGGAGATGGTAGATTCGACCGCCGAGTTCTTCCGATTTATTGGAGGTCTTGGATACGGCGCTTTCTTCGATAAGTAACTTGGAGCGTTAAGCTGTAACATCGCCATGGCGTCCGGCATCAGCTCTGGTATCCTACGTGGTACGCAAACTTCTTTGCCGCTTATAATGTGCACGTAGTCTCCGAGAGCACATGAAGACTCAAAGTGTGGCTCACATACAGAGCAGCTTTCGTTCAAGGTCCCATCTTTTCGATGTAAAATCTGTTCCCAAACATTGCTCCATGCTTCACCTTTGGGTGCAGCGAAAAGCGACGGCTGCTCACCTTTTTTCCAAACGTATACCCTGTTTTGCATCGAGGTGCAAAGCAATGTCGTGGCCGCCGATGACTCGGCATCACCTCACTGTCACGTGGCCAGCAAAAACATTGCCAGAAAAACTTTCGTTAAGCGAGCGCGAACGCAAGCAACAGGTTACTGAACAGCACCCAAGAAGGCATGGCGGCGCGGAGCTGACAAAATCCTACCAGCCCATTCTACGGCAGCGCCGCCTTGAGAACCGATTTTTTGTCCACATGCGCCACTTCACGCGATGCATGACAAGAGAGGGTGCCTGAACACACTACCCCGTATCCCAGTACACTCTAGTACTACTATAGTGTTTTAGAATTCTAATACACTATAGTAGTACATACATTTGCCTAGTCTTCGTACTTGCGGGTGGCGAATCGTACTTGCGGCTTCGTTTATTGCTGGTTACGATTTTGTTTCGAAAGAAATATTCAACCCTTCCAAACTTCGTAACCCGATTTTGAAAGGTAAACTTAAAAGAATAAGGTGGTGAAGCGCGAACACTGAACAGTTACAGCTCTAAGCCATAAGGACACACACAGTGCGAGAAGCAGGCCAGAAGAACAAAAATTAGACAAATGTGTGCACTACCCATCATTCCTATGCTCACTGAAGCGCCGTTAGTTGCAGCTCCCATAGGGAACTCTGGCGCTAGTGTCTGAATAAAGTAGCTGAAAACCTTCCTAACCCAACACTCCTCCCCCTTTTATCTCAATCGCTTCTCAAATTTTATCTTGCTGCTAGCTTCCCTGCCCTCAAGTGATGTTCATCCCATATTATCATCTACTCTCTGATTTGGTGTATTCACGTGAGCTCCTAAAGCAAGCCTACCTATTCCACGTTGCTTAATTTCTAATCTTGCTTGAACTTCTGATCTCATGGACAAGTTTGCATTGCCGAACGTTAGCCCATGAACCCTGACCCGTTTCCATATTCCTCTCACAACATCATGCCTATTGCGATTCCACAGTGCCCTAATTTTCATCATTGCTGCATTACTGTTACCTTTAGTCGTCACGTATATTTCGTGTTCCTTTTGGTACTCAGTCCCATTGCTTATTCATACGCCCAGATATTTGTATTTATCTGTTATCTCTAGCGTGACTTCCTGTATCCTAAGTTCTCAACCTTCATTACCATTAAAAATCATGTCTGATGATTTTTGTGGCGTAGTGGTTAGAGCATCCGCCTCGCATGCAAGAGGTCCGTGGTTCAAATCCCGGAGCTGCGCAGTTCCCAACCGGAAAAAAAAATCCGCGTGTTGATGGAACTGCATTAAGAGGCCTGGGGTGCGGCCTCACCGGTAACCACCGCCGGGAACGCACTCTCTCACCAGAGAAGGATTGGCCACCCTGGTGCAGTATCTGGCCACTACCTCCCACATGCATACGTCAAATGCCAAACCAGGTCCGACGTAATATTCATTGATTTCGCAAAAGCTTTCGACACTGTTTCGCATTCTAAGTTGCTCAAAAAACTCGAAGCCATCCAAAAAAATTCCAGTCTAGTAAACCTAATATCCAATTTTCTGTCTAATCGCTCCCAATACGTTAGCTTTAACTCTGGCAATTCATCTCAAATCAAAGTCACATCAGGGGTACCACAAGAATCCGTTCTTGGTCCTTTATTATTTTTGATTTTTATTAATGACTTGCCACAATCTATTACCTGTAAATTACGTCTCTACGCCGATGACTGCGTTCTATATAACACCATTAACTCCGTTCAAGATCACTATCTTCTCAATGATTCGTTTAGTGCCTTTTGCTCTTGGTGTGACACATGGCAAATGAAGATCAATTTCCGTAAAACTGTCTCGATGTCATTTACTACCAAAACGCAGACTTCCGTTTTCAACTACTCTTTCAATGACCTAATGCTCCAAAGGACTTCAGACTATAAATACCTTGGCGTGATTTTCACCACTAACCTCTCCTGGTCTAAACATATCAATTCAGTCTGCACCAAATCTCTTAAAAAACTAGGCTACCTAAGACGTACCCTCAGAACTTCCCCATATGAAACTAAATTACTAATGTTCAAAACACTAATTCGTCCAGGTCTTGATTATGCCTCTATTGTTTGGTGTCCGTACAAAAAAAGAGAAATAAAACAAATTGAATCTGTGCAAAAAAAGCAATCCGTTTCATTTGTCGACGCTATGACCACCATTTTTCGCCTACATCCGCCATTACTACTTTAAATCTAACCTCACTCTCTACTCGACGAGATATCGAGTCGCTCAAATTCTTGCATGCCATCGTTCACTCAGTTAACCGTCTCTCCGATAACAGCTATCTTACGTATGCTATGCCAACCGTTACTCGAAATAATCATGCCCTAAACCTCGCCCCTTTTCACGCACACACCAATCTATTCAAATTTAGCTTTTTTCCTAGAACCATAGAACAATGGAATTTACTGCCGTGTGAGATTAGGAGTGCATCGATAAATCAATTCCTGCCTTATCTTAGAAGTCGTATCTAACCAATAGTTCCTTGCTTTGTTCTATTAATTTGTACGCCCCGCAGTGCCCGTTCATTGGATGTTTATTTTTGTACTGAATCGAATTGCCATGTATATTGTATTTTGTTCGTGTGTTATTTTGTAGTGTGTTCCCGGAAGTGGTACTTTTGTTATTCTCTGCTCTGTTTTTTTCACCCACTCCTGCTATAGCCCTTAATGGGCTGCAGTATGTGAATAAAAAATAAAATAAATAAATAACTCACGGCCCTCAGTTCCCAGAAGCTGCGAAGCAACTGACCATGGCGGCGGTCAGATCTGCAACGCAGCGGAGGCTGCTAAGAATCTCCGGACTACAGGCTGCCTTTGGAACCGGAACTTGGCAACGTTTAACGCTAGAACCTTATCTAGTGAGGGAAGTCTAGCTGTACTATTCGAGGAGCTAGAGGGCGTTAAATGGGATATAATAGGGCTCAGTGAGGCTAGGAAGACAGATGAGGCCTATACAGTGCTACAGAATGGGCACATCGTTTGCTATCGGGGCTTGGCAGACAGAAGAGAACTGGGAGTGGGGTTCCTAATTCACATAAACATAGCTGGCAACATAGAGGAATAATATATCATTAATGAAAGGGTGGTAGGTATTGTAATTAAACTGAATAAAAGATACAAGATGAAGGTAGTACAGGCTTACGCACCTACAACCAGCCATGATGACGCCTCAGTTGAAAGCTTCTATGAAGACGTGGAATCGGCAATGAGTAAGGTAAAAACACAGTATACTATAGTGATGGGCGACTTTAATGCAAAGGTAGGGGAGAAGCAGGCTGGAGACCAGGCAGTAGGAAATCATGGCATCGGCACTAGAAGCGCCAGAGGAGAGCTACTAGTAGAATTCGCAGAACGCAATAATTTGCGGATTTTAAATGCTTTCTACCGAAAACGAGAAAACCGCAAGTGGACATGGAGGAACGCTAATGGCGAAAATAAGGACGAGATAGACTTTATAATGACTGCACACCCAGGAATCGTGCAGGATGTGGAAGTGGTTGGCAAGGTACGATGCAGTGACCATAGAATGGTACGGTCTCGAATTCGCCGAGACTTGAAGAAGGAACGACAGAAACTGATACGCAAGAAGCCAATCAATGAGCTTTCACTGAGAGGGAAAGTACAGGAATTCAGAGTGTCGCTGCAGAACAGGTACTCGGCTCTTAGTGAGGAAACCAACCTTAGCGTAGATACAATGAATGATAATCTAACGAGTATCATTACGGAGTGTGCAGTGTAAGTTGGAGGCAGGGTAGTTAGACAGGACACTGGCAAGCTTTCCGAGGAAACGAAGAACCTAATTAAGAAGCGTCAAATCATGAAAGTGTCAAGTACAACAGACAAAATAGAACTGGCAGAGCTTTCGAAGTTGATTAATAGACGTAGGGTATGCGATGTAAGAAGGTATAACATGGAGAGAATTGAACACGCTCTGAAAAACGGAGGAAGCGTCAAAGCAGTGAAGAGGAAACTTGGGATAGGCAAAAGTCGGATGCATGCACTAAGGGACAAAGAAGGCAAAATAACTACCAATATGGTTAGGATAGTTAAAATAGCCGAGGAGTTTTACAGAGATTTGTATAGTAGCCGAGACAACCACGGCCTTAATACTATAAGAACTAGCAGTAACCCAGATGACACCCCACCAGTAATGATAGAAGAAGTCAGAAAAGATTTGGAGAGCATGCAAAGAGGCAAAGCTGCTGGTGAGGATCAGGTAACATCAGATCTGCTGAAACATGGAGGACAGATTGTGTTAGAAAAACTAGCCACCCTGTTTACGAGGTGTCTCCTGACGGGAAGAGTACCAGAGTCTTGGAAGAACGCTAACATCATCTCAATACACAAGAAAGGAGATGACAAGGACTTGAAGAATTACAGGCCGATCAGCTTGCTCTCTGTAGTATACAAGCTATTTACAAAGGTAATTGCTAACAGAGTAAACAAAACATTAGAATTCAATCAACCAAAAGAACAAGCAGGATTTCGAACAGGCTACTCAACAATTGACCACATTCATACTATCAATCAGATAATAGAGAAATGCTCACAGTATAACCAACCACTATACATAGCCTTCATAGATTACGAGAAGGCATTTGACTCAGTAGAAATATCAGCCGTCATGCAGACACTGCGGAATCAGGGCGTAGATGAAGTATATATAAACATTCTGGAAGAAATCTACAGAGGATCAACTGCTACCATAGTGCTTCATAAAGAAAGCAACAGAATACCAATAAAGAAGGGTGTAAGGCAGGGGGACACAATCTCCCCAATGCTATTTACCGCGTGCTTACAGGACGTTTTCAGAAACCTAGAGTGGGAACAGTTAGGGATAAGAGTTAATGGAGAATACCTTAGTAACCTGCGCTTCGCCGACGACATTGCATTGCTGAGTAACTCAGGGGACGAATTGTAACTCATGATTACGGAGTTAGACAAGGAGAGCAGAAAGGTGGGTCTAAAAATTAATCTGCAGAAAACGAAAGTAATGTACAACAACCTTGGAAAGGAGCAGCGCTTCGAGATACGTGATAGTGCACTTGAAGTTGTAAAAGACTATGTCTACTTAGGGCAGGTAATAACCGCAGAGCCTAACCACGAGATTGAAGTAACTAGAAGAATAAGAATGAGGTGGAGTACATTCGGCAAGCACTCTCAAATTATGACAGGTAGATTGCCACTATCCCTCAAGAGAAATGTATATAACAGCTGCATCTTGCCAGTACTTAGCTACGGAGCAGAAACCTGGAGACTTATAAAGAGGGTTCAGCTCAAATTGAGGACGACGCAGCGAGAAACGGAAAGAAAAATGGTAGGTGTAACCTTAAGAGACAAGAAGAGAGCAGAGTGGATTAGGGGACAAACGGGGGTTAAGGATATCATAGTTGAAATAAAGAAGAGGAAATGGACATGGGCCGGGCATGTAGCGCGTAGACAGGATAACCGCTGGTCATTAAGGGTAACTAACTGGATTCCCAGAGAAGGGAAGCTGGTTAGGGGGAGACAGAAGGTTAGGTGGGAAGACGAGATGAAGTTTGCGGGTATAAATTGGCAGCAGCATGCACAGGAGCGGGTTAACTGGCGGAACATGGGAGAGGCCTTTGTCCTGCAGTGGACGTAGTCAGGCTGCTGCTGCTGCTGCTGATGATGATGATGATTTTTTCTTACTGAATCTGAAACCTAACCTATCTCCCTCATTACCTCTGATGTCCATCAATATCTGCAAATCTTCCTTGTTGTAGGCCATTAGCACTATATAATCTTCGTGCAATAATGCTGGTAGTGCCTTATCAATGAGTTTTCCTTGTTTGACGAAAGAGATGTTGAAGCCAAGTCCACTTCCGTCTAATTTGTCCTCCAATCATTGTAGGTACGTCATGAATAACAAGGGTGACAGAGGACACCCCTGCCTAAGCCCCCGTTAAAACTCTGTGGGCTTGGCTACCTGTTTTTTCCCCCTTTATAACTACCTTGTTCGTTTTATGAATTTCCTTTAATGATTAGTGACTCCATTTTCCACACCTAGTGTGTCCAGTATTCCTCACAAGTCCTCTTGAACCACGCTATCGTACGCTCCCTTGATATCCAAAAATGCTAGCCACAGGGGCCCGAGTTCCTTTTCTGCTAATTAGACGCACTGCGTCAGTGAGAACAGATTGCTTTCCAAGCTCCTGCGTTTCCGAAACCCATTCTGCAGTTGCCCCATCACCTCCTCACCCTCTACCCATGCCTGCAGTCTTTTCTTTTTAATCTGAATCACCAGCCTGTAGACGACTAATATCCCTGTTATAGAAATGTAGTTGTTTATGTCAGCTTTGTCCTCATTTCCTTTATAGATCATGCTCATCCTACCATCGTTACCAAGTTTCCATCCATCAAAGACTTCACCATCGATTATTGTTCGGCTCACTGCATCTCTCAAAGTCTGTTTAGACTTCGTACCCAATGTCTTTATCAGCATAATTGGAATGCCACTAGGGCCTGTTGATGTACGACTTCGAACCCTTGTCTCAGCCCTTTCCCACAGTCGTTATAAATTGGAGCCATTGCGCAACTTGATTCATCCTTGTCTATTATGGTGCATAAGGCACTTCTTTGTTGAAAATTTTCTCTCACCCTTGATCTTATATATTCAGTAGCTTCGTCTCCTTCTAGCCTAGCACCTTGAAATGTAGTTATAAATCTCTGCTCTAGGCTTGTTTCTTTTCTTAGGGAGTTTAGATGGTTTCATGATTTCGCAGCTGCCTTTCTGTTCGTTTTATGTACTTCTGTCAGCCACTGAGCACCCTTCTTTATAATATTTTTATTATACAGGAGGAATGCTTCTCTTCTAGAGCTTAGAAAGATGTTTCAATTTCTTAAAACATCATCTGTCGGTCCACCCCACTGCTTAGCATGTCTCTGTTCTGTAGAGGCTTCCTGATGTTTTGCTATGTCTCTCTCAATTTCCTCATCTTACCAACTCTTGGGCTTGTGTCTTCTTTTCCGGGGTGACTTGTGACGAGTCTTAGCAAGCTCTTGCCCTAACAGTCTATTTAGATTTGTGTATGATCACACTGTTTTATTATCCTCAGTGATTACTTTCTGAATATGTTTAGTAGCAGTTTCTATGCGATTTTCTGAATGAATGTTTTCCTGTGGTTGCTCATCTTGTCTCTTTCCCACTTTCGCTGCTCTTCGAAAACAGCTTAGTACGTTTGGGATCACTGCCAAGACTTCTGGAGCCACCTTCATCTATGTGCATTTCCCTGAGCTTATCATACATCCTATGCGACATCAGTGCGTAATTTATCGTTGACTGAACCTTCCTACCTCCCATGGTATTTGCCCTTCACACTACACAGTACTCTTGCAAATTATCAAATCATGCCTTTCACACATAACCATGATAATTTTGCCTGTTGATTCAGTATACCATCTATATCTTCTATGTCTGCATTCACATCTCCTAGTATAATTATCTCATACTTTCCTCCCAATTCCTCAATGTCTTTTAATATACACTCCACCACGGCCTGGTTTTCCTCTCTGGCTCTTGCTCCCAACCACAAGTACACCAAACCAAGAAGTGTCATCTGCCCAGCTACTTTCCCTGTTAACCATAAATGTTCCATGCTTCCCTGCTTGACTCTTTGTCAGCCCATGCTCTTATGTATGAATGCACCCATTCCACCCCCCTTTTTGCTGCCTTCTGTTTTATTGCAATATTCCCATACGTAGTCCGGATTGCAAGGTGGTTGCTCTATGTCCCGAAGATGTGTCTCCACAGCCCATATAGCATAAGCTCCTCCTGCCTCAACAGCTTTTCTATCTTTTTCCACTTTAACCTATTCGTGCCGCCCTGCATCTTAATATTGTCTACGCCTGACCTAGCTCGGCCTTGTGCTTACGTCAATTTCTTCTCCCACGACTCCGTGTGGCTTGAATATGTGTGCCCCTTTAGAACCATCTTTAGCTACACTGTTGGCTTCAGGGCTCTGGCTCCCCTTAAAAAAGCTGTGGCTTGACAACCCATTCTATTACCGACCCTTCTGCTCGTCGCACCACTGTAGTGAATGCCATTCTGTGCAAAGGGGTGAGTGCCGGGCTCGTACACGTCTTGGTTAACTTCCATTACGCTGTATCTGAGGTGCCGGCTCATACCCTTGATAATACCCTTGGCTTCCACTACCCTCCTTTCAATCCCATGAGACTGCCCCAGACCTCTCGGACTGTGCATATGGCCACATGCACTCAGAGGCTTCTCAGAGCTTACGCATCTCATCGTCTAACTGTCTCTGAAGGTTCTGAATCTTGCCCTTGAGCACATCATTGAGCCCAGAATTAATAATGGCGAGATTTTCGCCCTCCATGCTCTTTTCTACAACTTCCTGAGCTTTGGCCAGTGCATCCACCATGCTCTTCCCTGACTGGGCCTCCACCCTGACTCTCCCATCTTCCTTCACTGTCCTTAAGACGCCATCCCTAACCCTGGCCTCATTAGAGTCCTCCTCCCCCCACCAGGACCCTTCTACGCTCCAATTGCTGGCTTTCTGTTTGTGATGGCGCCCCTGTTTGCTTTATTTGTTTCTCTCTCTGCCGTCTATCCTGTTTTTCTGCCCTGCTCGAAGACTGCCGCGCCACCAAGCTGTATGTTCTCGAAGCCTGCAGTGCTGTGGCCAGACACTGCGGCCCCCTGACCTCTCTTCTCGCCTATTCCTTCCCGTCTGTCACCTTCTCCGCTACCCGCGCCTTCCGTCTCACACCGCTCGGGGCCGGGGCAAAGCGCCATAAGCTCCTTTACTCGCTGCTAGAGCTCGGTCCGCCCTTCCCGTTCTTTTTGTGGTTCACCCTTCATTTGCTCTAATAGGCAGGTGGTAGCCTCCTCCCGCTCACACGACGCTCTGAGCTGTTTTTGGAGTTTTATTCTCTTCTCCCGTTCTGCCCTAAGCTCCCTCTGAAGCCCCTTGATGCTAGCCTCCTAGCGCTGCATGGCCGCCTTCAGTGCCTCGCACAGCCTGCACACGAAGCTCGCCTTCTGCGCGTCGGCCAAACCCTAGAATTCTGCATCGTCCAGGCAGCACAAGCGCTTGCATTCTTCGCACTGCACCAGCTCACTCTCGCCCGGGGTTTTCCTAGACTCCTTAGTTATTGCCCGCCCAGCCATCGGACCAAGCGCCCGACAGCCCTCGGCTCAACCCTAATCCCGCTGTCCAGCTGCCTCCGCTATCTCTCCTACCTCAAAACTGTTAGCAGCTGCATGCCGCCTAGCCCGCACACAGACGTGTTCAATTTAGCTAGTAAACTCCCACTAGGTCCCCTTCGTGTTCAGCTCTAGCTGTTTAGCAACTAACCTGGTGTCCCCAACTTCTTCAAAACAGCAGTCTACTCCCTTCACGTAGTCAACGTCACTGCAACGTTGCCCGTGTCCCACACCTACAGTACTCGTCACGAACGAGCGGATTCCTTCAACCATGCGAGCGGAGAAATCTCTCGCAGTTGTGGCGATGTCGTACGTTTTTGTGTCGGCCAAAGTATTAAAGTAACTGCGAACGATGACCACTGACGTCAGACCTTGAAGTCCCATCGCCCATGGTAAGCCATGTCCGTCATTTTCACGCCGCTGGCTAAAAGTGGTTATTAATTTCTGCTTTTCCTCGCCGAATGTTGCTGGTTGGCGTTGTGCCTACCTTGAAGGTTCCCTTTTTGCTGTCAGATGCCTGGACGATCGATTTCTATCGCACTTCCTGAGCACGGCACGCCGAGTTCATGGGCAGGTCGGCGCAAACAGCCTTCGTAAGGAAAGCAAGCTACTTCATTGTTTTGTTTCGCTAAATGTGCATTGGTCAGAAAGCAGCCGCGTTGTCGTGCATGTGTGCTAGCCCACGTGCTTCCTTCCCGCATTGAAATTTCTTACCAATATCGCGTCATTCGATTTCACTGTCAACGTAGACGAATGCGTAATCATGTTTTGAAGCTGAACTACTTATGGCAAGCGTAAATTTGCCGATGCCCCGAACAGTTTTCTCACTACAGGCGGCATTCGTGGTTCAGCTGCGTAGTTTTGGTGCTACTAAGTTGTAAGCATTTCTAGAAATGCGTCGTTTGATTTAAGTGGGGAAGCATGAGGAGCTGTTGCACGTAATTGTACACAGTATAATCAGGCAAACCCGTATTTGGAAACATAGTGTGTAGCATTAGGTCTAGAATTAATGGGAAACACTTCATTAGTTGCATTTGTGAGGTCAGCCAATAGATAGCTCACCCGCGACATCATGGATGCAGCTTCGGAATGTGCTGGCTCTCCACGATTGAGCCTGACAGTGAACAAGCGGCGTCACTGTGAAAAAGGTGTGGCCGGAACGCCTGCATGTCTAACGAAGAATGTATGGGATGTTTTGATGGCATTGAAAGGGTCGGGAAACAAAAATCAAGCTGCCCGGCAGTAAATTACCCTGCTTCAATAGAGATGACACATGCAGATCCCAAAGTATCTCTCTATAAATAATCATGCGCTTTTGAATCCCTCGAGCTCCTAAACGTCCACGAGGACTTGCTTACCACCCAACTAACATGCGACGTCAGTCGAACGTCATGGTAAGAAAAGTAATTAACACAGTGGTAGCTTTCGTTCGCTGATAAATATCAGATTTTTTAGGAAGCTAGGATATTGACAAAAAATAACAGCAATTCTCGTGTTCTCAGCTGTGTGTACTATAGAAGTGGAGCGAGTGGTCTGCCTATTTTTGCTTTCAACTACATCTGCGCTCTGTCACGTGTTGCCTTCACTCGCTTGGTGCCACATCTAAGTTTTTTTCTTGCTGGTTGCGTTCTGCGGCATGTTTTCTGTGGCTCCATCCTGACAACGCATACCACTTGCGTCGTGATACGGTATCGCGCAACTTATCAAAGTGCAAACAACGTTTGTGACTACTTCATGACACTGCAATCGAGACGATGTGATGCGCCAAAGCTCGGTCAACTATTGCTCAGCAAACGTCACTGGGTCGCCATGTTTTGTCCACGACAGAGGCCTTTCATCGGCCGACCTAAAGCAACGTTGGCTCTGCACTGGATGAGAACGCGAGCTGGGAAATGAGTGTAACGACTAAATGAACTTATCAAGGTATAATTGTGAATAAACGGCCGTGAATCTGAATGCACATGTAGTTAAGGCTTTTTGAAAAATGTTTCATAGCCCCTTTTTATGTGAAGTGGCAGATGATGTGTCTTCACATACTTGTGTCTCAACATGGCGATTTTAGTGACATCAAAGCATGCCATCTATAAGGGCAGCCTGTTAACTGCTCAATAATTGATTTTGCTGAAACCATGGGCAAAGTAAGTTGTGCCTGGCTTACAGCTGCGCTGACAGTAGTTTGAATTCCGTGTTTATTAGGACAAAAGCTTTAGGTGCCCCTTGTGATGCGTGAGGTTCACCTTGAAAAAACGTGTGCAGCGCGAAAATTCACAAGACCTTGGAGAGGTTAATAAAAAATAATAATAAATTATAAAAGGCAGGGATCAAGCCAAAATCAAAACCGGGCACTCGATCATTCTGCTACTGAGCCATGTCAGTGCTTGAAAAGTGCTGCAAGATCCTATAGGGTATTCACTGAGCTTAGCTACCAGGTGGGGCCAGTGAGTGCCCACATGTGGCCAAAATAGCCGTCGGTCAGCGATCTGACATATAACACTTAGATGTCTTGTTAAATGATGAGAAAACAAAAATCCACAACAATACACTCGGGCCGCGCATCTTGGTCGTGATATTAAGATGACGACTGCATGTGACCATGGTGGCTGTGGCGCTAGTGCTACTTGTAGATGCCTTCGTGTGAATACCTTCGGTACAGTTGTCACATCCAAGTAGTTTGTTAACAGATGTAATATCACGTGCCACAATTGCACCTGGTGTCAGGCTACATGAATTTAGTTGGATGCTGACAAGTGGCTGGCATTCTAGCCTGCGACCAAGCCGCCGAATGCCTTAGCCACTATACCACTGTCAGGGGTCCAACACGATATTGTGACGTGGGCTGGTTTACACTCTGGTCGCGTTGGTGTTGTCGCAAGGAGCTCTACACCTGCAGCCGTGTGGCACGCACTTTAAAATTAATTTTGAACATATTCTAGGCTATATTTGCTTTGGTATTTCGTAGTAGTATTTTGGTATGCTGTATGCGTCTTGAGATAAATAAATCTCACTCAGTATCTCGCCTTCAAACTTTTCTGTCATGTCAGTGCTCCTCTAAGTGCATTGTAGCAATATTAATATATATATATATATATATATATATATATTCATTTGGCACATCTATCTCTACACATGTTCATCATCATGAGTGGTCGTCATCTTCATCATCGGTGGGGACTTGGCTTGCCTGATTTCTGTGCCTCGGGGTGGTCGCTTCATCGTGTCTTCTGAGCCTAGTAAATGTTGCCTTCATCGTTGCATCACAAGTGGTGGAGTGTGCTCTGCGATCTTCCGTCCTCTCTCAGCCCGCTTTACCTCCTAGAGCTCCGCTCAGGTCGTCGTCTGTGCCAGGTGTCCAGTAACATGGCCCAGGACGAGCCAACCGGCGTTTCTGCATCTACCTCGACGGGCCCCGGATACCGCGGCCTATTCATCGTGAATTATCACCGCGCACCAGCGTGAGCCACCCACGTTTGCCGGACTTCGAGGTGAAAATGTGGAGGATTGGTTGGACCAATTCAATCGAGCGAGTTTCACTAACAACTGGGATGATCCTACCAAGCTTCGCCGTCTTTATTTTTATCTGACAGGCTCACCGAAAACTTGGTATTTCAATCATGAAACGGACATCACGGACTGGACACATTTCAAGCAACAGCATCGCCAAATTTTCGGCACCCTGGCGGTTCGTTCAGCTCTCGCGAAGAAGACACTGGATGCTCGCAAGCCACAATGCGGTGAGTCCTACACATCGTACATAGAGAATGTGCTTGAGCTCTGTCAACGTTTCAGCACGTCCATGTCTGAATCACAGAGAGTTCGTCATCTATTGAAAGGGATCGGCACGGTCACGTTCAATGCTTTGGTCATACAAAACCCGACCACAGTCGCTGACGTTGTTGCCACGTGCCAACGCTTTGAGGAACTTGAGTCTCAACGTTTACCGCCGGACAGCGCTGAAAATACCACCACGACTGATGCCTCAATGCGTGCTATGATCCGGGCGATAATCTGGGAAGAGCTGCAATCTTTCGGCCTCTCAAGTCCACCACCACCCTCCAACGCTGCTTTGCGCAACGTTATCAAAGAGGAGTTGGCGTCCATGACAAGGCCAGCGTATGTAGACTCTCCGGTACCTCGACTCCAGCTGACGTACGCACAAGTCCTCGCTGGTTCACCACCCGTCGTACAACTGATGACCGCACACTCGACGCCTGTTCCACTGGCTTCGTTACCTACGAGTGCACCTAGCCAGCCCTTTCACCCACCGTGGCGGCGATCTCGTCCGATCTGTTAGTACTGCGGCTACCGGGGCCACATTGCACGCTTCTGTCGGAAGCGTCAGCAGGACAAGCGTCGTGGATTTTATCCCTACGGACGGGATGATGGGACAAACGGGTCCGCTTTCGAACGTCGTCCTTATGATCTGCCGCTACGTCGCTCACCGTCTTCAACTGCGACATCTGAGCCAACCAATTCTTACCGCTCTATTAGTCGCCGCCCTCCATCACCCCTCCGCCGCTACACCTCTCCTTTGCGACGGGACTCGCAATTCACCAACCAATGCCCGCAAAACTAACCTCTGCAGCTTTTCGAGGAAAAGCTGCATCAAATGAAAAGACAGAAATTCCTCCAGTGCGTCCATATAACACAATATCTGTTTTAATAGACGATGTGTACGTGGACGCTTTAATAGACACTGGTGCTTGTTTGTCTGTGATTGATCATTCCTTGTGCTTACGTCTGCGAAAAGTCACCACACCTTATGATGGACCTACACTGCTCGCTGCCCAAGGAAACACCATTAGACCTGCCACTATGTGCACCACCCATGTTTTCATTGCTGGTCTTCACCATTTTGTGCAATTTGCCGTGCTGAGTTCGTGTGCGCATCAACTTATATTAGGCTGGGATTTTCTGTCTACGGCGAACGCTTTCATCTGCTGTGGAGAAAATGTCGTTCATATGATGGAAACTGACTATGCCCTTTATGCGGATGACAAGCCCGTTCGCTTGCTCGCTGAGGAAGATACCTAGCTACCACCTGGTCTTCAGCGTATAGTTACCATCACTTCTAATGTGATCGACTCTGGTGACGTGATTGTCCAACCACCCGCACGCTGTCTCGCAAGAGGTATATCCTTTGCTTCAGGTCTAGCACGGTTCCACAATGGCTCCGGATTTCTTTACGCTAAAAACCAGACGTCTGAAAAAATTCTCAATCCTAAAGGCACCACAATGGCTTACGTTACCGAATCCCAACCTGTCTGTTGTCCCGCTTAAGCCAGCGTGTTCTGACCTTCCTTCTGTTGGACGTTCATTAAGCGTTTCTGTTCTTGCTGCGACCATTTGTCCAGAGCTGACCTCTTCACAGACATATGAGTTGCTTCCCTTGCTACAAAAGCATAGGAGATCGTTTGATGCCCATTCCTCATCTCTGGGACAGACGTTCATTACTAGGCATCGTATCTAGACCAATGGCACTTCCATCGTACGCCATCGACCATATCGCGTCTCTTCGTCCGAGCGTGAGTCAATTGAACAAAATGTAGCCGATATGCTGCAACGGAATATTATACGTCCCTCCGTGAGTCCATGGTCATCCCCTGTTGTTTTAGAAAGGAAAAAAGATGGCTCCGTGTGATTTCGCGCGGACTACAGAACACTTCATAAGATTACCCACAAGGATGTTACCTCATGCCATGCATAGACGACGCTTTGGATTCACTGCAAGTTGCCGAGTACTTCTCAAGCCTAGACCTGCGTTCGGGTTACTGGCAAATACCCATGCACAAGGATGGCAAAGAAAAGACAGTGTTTTTGACACCAGATAGGCTGTACAAGTTCGACATCATGCCATTCGGCCTTTGCAATGCTCCAGCAACATTCAAGTGGATGATCGACACAGTTTTACGAGGCTTGAAATGGAAGACTTGCTTGTGCTAGACGATATCGTTATTTTCTCGTCAACCTTCCTTCAGCACTTTCAACGACTGGACGAAATTTTCACGTGCCTTGCAAACGCAGGCCTTCAGCTGAACACGAAGAAGTGCCATTTTGCGAGCAAGACAATTAAAGTGTTAGGCCACATCGTAAGCAAGGACGGTATTCGTCCCGATCCAGACAAGATTTCTGCTGCCCAAAACTTCCCGCGTCCTGAAAAAGCTAAATATTTGCGCAGTTTCCTCGGCCTCACTTCTTATTTTTGCCGAATCATTCGAGACTTCGCCTCAATAGCTTCACCATTGCACAAGTTGCTCGAATCAGGCGTCGCCTTTGTGTGGTCTCCTGAATGTGAAGCGGTGTTTGCCCAACTGAAGTGTGCACTCACATCCAAACCTGTCCTCTGCCATTTCGACAAAACCGCGCCTACGCTCCTGGATACAGACGCTAGTGGTCAAGGCATTGGTGGAATAATTCTACAGCGAGACAAATCTTCACGTGAGAAGGTCGTCGCATACGCGAGCCGTGCACTGACCCCTGCCGAAAGGAGTTATACCATCACCGAACAGGAGTGCCTAGCGGTCATATGGTCGATACAAAAGTTTCGACCTTATCTCCACGGCCGCCATTTTACTGTGGTTAGGGACCACCACGCCTTGTACTGGCTCTTGACAATCAAGAACTTGTGCGGCCGCCTTGGTCGCTGGATTCTTCGCTTACGAGAATACGACTTCACAATTACATACAAGTCGGAAAACAAACATCAAGACGCCGACGCACTTTCGCGTTGCTCGCTCTCTTCGGAGCCACCTAACAAACCCGCCACTGCCGCACTCGAGGAGCTTTCGGCCGTCTCTTCCCTACATGCTTCGTCCTTAGCTACTGTGGGCCCAATTTGTCCAAGCGAGTGTGGTTTGTTTTTATCTCACCAACGTGCTGACCCTTACAGCCACCGCATCATGAACCATCTTGACAAAGCTTGCCGGCCCCTAACGCCCGTCTTCGTTGACAGCAGACACAATTCAAACTCAACGACCACGTTCTGTACCGTCATATCTACCACACTGATAGTCAACGCTGGGCGCCCGTTCTACCTCGCTCTCTTTGGGCTCAAGTCCTCAAGACATATCATGACGACTTGTCTGCTGGACACATGGGCTTCCAGAAAACGTATGACGGCATAAGATGTCACTACTAGTGGCCGGGCTTGTCCACCTGTGTCGCGAAGTACGTTGCCTCATGCGCCCTTTGTCAGCGTCGCAAGCCACCTACATCAACTCGAAGTGGACAATGACAACCGCTCCCGTGTCCCCTGCAACCATTTGAGGTAGTTGGCGTTGACCTGTATGATCCGCTTCCTATGACTGTCACGATGGATAATTACAGCTGCCGACCACCTGACCCACTACGCCGAAACAGCTCCCATGCCTTCTGCATCAGCTTCGGAAGTGGCTGACTTCATCCTTCGAGCAATAATCCTTCGTCACGAAGCTCCTCATGTAATTCTGAGTGACCGTGGAAAAGTATTTGTTTCAGAACTCGGCGAAGAAGTGCTCAAGGCATCCGGCACTACACACAAAACAAGCTCCAGTTACCATCCTCAGATGAACGGCCTGACTGAGCGTTTTCGTCGTACACTGTCAGATATAATAGCGATGTATATTGAACCGGACAACAGAAACTGGGACACCATTTTGCCATTGTCACTTTTGCGTATAAGACCTCTATACAGTGCACAACCAGTTACACGCCGTTCTACCTCGTCCACGGTTGCTTCCCCTCTTCTTTCCTCGATGTTTCGTTCTTCTCTGCGCCTGTTGAATCATGTTCATCTTCACGTGAAGAATACGTGTCTCGTCTACTTCATTGCCGCCAGCTGGCTCGCGTCAACACTGAAGCCAAGCAACAGGATCGCAAGCTTGAATATGATGCCTCTCATCGTGCCATGTCCTTCAGCCCTGGCAATGAAGTCCTCCTTCTTACACCCATTCGCCCTCTCGGCCTGTGCGCGAAGTTTCAATTACATTTCATAGGCCCATACACTGTCTTGGAGCAAACGTCTCCTGTCAATTATCGCGTGGCACCCGTTCTTCTTTCAACGGACTGCCGCTGCCGGGCAGCAGAAATAGTCCACGTATCCCGCATGAAGCCTTTCATACAGCGCACCTCTTCGCTTTAAACTGCGGCGAAGAACTGCGGTCAGGATCACCGCTTTCACGTGGGGGGGGGAGTTGGTGTAGGCATTCATTAAGCACATCTGCTATCTTTACACGTGTTCATCATCACGAGTGGTCGTTATCTTCGTCTGCTGTGGAGACTTGGCTTGCCTGAGTTCAGTGCCTTGGGTGTGGTCGCTTCATCGTGTCCTCTGGGCCTACTAAAGGTTGCCTTAACCGTTGCATCACAATATATATATATATATATTATGAAGTCTTGGTAGTCTTGGCTGCGACAGCGTTTATTTGAGGAAAGACCTCGCAAAACGAACGGGCAGAGCCAGCACACAGACGATGACGATGATGATTACCCAGAGTGGCAATGAGGGCAAAGAGACAAGCGGATGATGGTGATTGTAATGATGCAGGGATGAGGACGATGTAAGGTACAAATGCCCACACTAATTCCCCCCACTTGGAAGCGGACACCCTGGCCGCCGTAAGTCAAAGGGACGGGGAACGTCGCGTGAAAGGTTTCATGCGACAAACGTGGACAATCTCTGTGCTGCGGTAGCGGCGGTCTGTTGGGGCGACGAGTGGTGTCACACGATAATTACCGGCGAAGTCTGTTCTAAAACAATGTATGGCCCGATGAAGCGTGGTTGTAATTTGTCACAGAGACCAGGAGTGCGAATAGGTGTCAAAAGCAGCACCTCGTCACGAGGTTGGAAAGACACAACGCGGTGGGATTCGTCATAGATGATCTTCCGCTCGTGCTGTCTCGCTTCAGTATTGATGCGAGCCTGATGGCGAGACTGGGCTAGGCGGGAAATGTATTCTTCGTTAGAAGACTGACATGAATTCCCATGGCTGCCAAAGAAGGAGACGTCGAGAAAGGTAGTCGGGGTGCGTCCGTACACGAGTTAAAACGGTGAGTAGCAAGTTGTTCGCTGAACGGCGGTGTTGTAAGCGAATGTCAGGAATGGTAAAAGAGTATTCCAGTTTTTGTGGTCGGGCTGGACGTAAACGGCTATCATGTCTGCAAGGGTTCGGTGAAATCTTTCTGTGAGACCATTTGTCTGAGGGTGGTAGCCTGAAGCTGTCTTGTGAGTAGTTCCAGAAGCGCGCAGTACTTCATTTACAACTTGTGACAGGAACACTTTGCCGCGGTCAATAAGCAGTACACAAGGAGCCCCATGACGCAGTATTATTGCGTGAAGAATAAAGTCTGCAACTTCCACAGCTGAGCCTGTAATAACAGAGGAAGTCTCAGCGTAGCGTGTCAGGTGGTCCATGGCAGTCACTATTCATCACATGGCAGTCACTATTCAGCAGGAGCTGACGACGGAGTCGCGCGTTTGGTGGATGAAAAACTCCCGAAAGGTGGTCCATCATGCGTCTGCAGTATGAATCGGACCGCTGGCGGGAGATAAATGTTGGCTCGTCGTCCGAAAAGGGTTGCGTTATTGATGCGAGCGTATGAACTTTGGTAGATGTGGCGGTCGAGTTCTCACCAACGCTCATATGGGTAGTTGGAAGCGGGAACGAGATAAAGCATCGGCGTCTTCATGTTTTCTGCCTGACTTGAAAGTTATGTCAAAGTCGTACTCCTGTAAGCGTAGTATCCACCGACCCAAGCGTCCGGACAAGTTCTTCAGTGTAGAAAGCCAGCATAAGGCATGGTGGTCCGTAACGATTGTGAAGTGACGGCCGTGGAGATAGGGACGGAACTTCTGGACCGACCAAACCACAGCCAAACACTCTTGCTCAGTTATGGTGTAGTTCTTTTCAGCAGTGGTGAGTACGCGACTGGCATATGCAACAACTTTCTCTAGGGAAGACTTGTCGCGTTGTAGAAGAACGGCTCCTATACCAAGGCCGCTAGCTTCGGTATGGAGGATAGTCGGTGCGGCTTCGTCAAAGTGGCAGAGCAGAGGTTCAGACGTGAGTGCCCACTTCAACAGGTCGAATGCCGTTTGACATTCTTGAGACCATAGAAAGGGGACGTTGGACGCAAGTTGTTGGTGTAATGGAGCAGCATAGAAGCAAAGTTCTGGATAAACCGGCGAAAATAGGAGGCGAGGCCAAGGAAACTGCGAAGCTCCTTTCGTTTTTCGGGGCGCGGAAAGTGAAGGACTGCAGAAATCTTGTCAGGGTCGGGCCGGATGCCATCTTTGCTAACGACGTGTCCTAAGACCTTTATAGATTTGCTAGCGAAAGAGCATTTCTTCGTGTTTATTTGAAGCCCGGCGCCGGCAAGGCACGTCAAAACTTGATCCAATCGTTCTAGGTGCTCAGGAAACGTTTACGAAAAGATAATATTGTCGTTCAGGTAGCATAGGCAACTTTTCCATTTCAGGCTGCGCAGCACGGTATCTATCATGCGCTCAGAAGTCGCGGGTGCGTTGCACAGCCCGAAAGGCATCACGTTGAATTCATATAGCCCGTCGGGGGTTGCGAATGCCGTTTTCTCCTTATCGTCTTCATGCATGGGGATCTGCCAGTACCCAGAACGCAAGTCGATGCTTGAAAAGAATTCCGCGCCTTGTAAGGAATCAAGGGCGTCGTCAATGCGTGGCATAGGGTACACGTCCTTGCGTGTGATCTTATTGAGCGCCCGGTAGTCCACGCAAAACCGCACAGAGCCATCCTTTTTATCGACCAAAACAATAGGAGACGACCAAGGGCTAGATGAGGGACGGATGACTTCCCGTTTAAGCATGTCCGCAATGTTTTCTTCTATAATTTTTCTTTCAGTTAGAGACACGCTGTAGGGTCGGCGGTGTACAATAGTTACAACAGTTTGAATTCGATGTGCTGTAGTATTAGTGCGGCCCCACTTAGACGAGCAAATATCGAAAGAATTTGCATGTTTCTGTAACAATGCGAGCAGCTGTTGCCTCTGTGAATGTCAATTCGCTGCTGATAGTGGTGGTAAAGGCGGAGAAAGAAACATGCTCACCGAGGCAAGGTTCTTTGGATGCGATGGCCTGAAGTGGCGTGACGATTACAGGCTCGAAGTCAGCAACACGGGCCACAGTAGTGCCCTGTGGCAGTAAGATCTTTGCCGGTGTAGAGTTGACAGCGGTGACAAGTGCCGAGCCATTGCAAAAACGAACAACACCGGACGGAAGAACTATACCTTTGCGAACGCAAAGTGGTGACGGTGAGACCAATACATCCCCGTGATAGATGTCGTGTGACGTAATGCTGACAGTTTGCTCTTGTAGTGGCGGGAGTTCGATGTCTTTCGCAGCGGCCAGACGAAGTGGCTTCTGGTTATCGTCGTCAAGCATGTAGTCGGTGTCAGCGAGGGGAACGACGCGTTGTCCACAACAAATCGCCGCGGAAGCAGATGATAGAAAATCCCACCCTAAAATTAGTTGGTGAGAGCAGCGGGACAGAACAGCAAACTGGACATGATGGCGGATGCCGTCGATGAAAACACGCACAGTACAAAGCGCGGAAGGGCGAATGACGTTCCCCTGGGCAGCAACTAACGTGGGGCCATCGTAAGGCGTCATTACTTTCCTTAAATGTTCACACAAATCAGCACGTATCACAGACAATGTCGCACCTGTGTCCACCAAAGCATCGACTCGCACTCCTTCCACTTCCACAGAAACCATGTTACACGGGCCTAATGGAGGAATTTCAGTTCTAATTCCGAATCCAGTTTTTCCTCCTCAAACTGCATCACTTAGTTTTCCGAATGAATATCAGAGGTGAATGAGGCGGGCCGAAGTGGAGAAGTGGACCAGCGGAAGGGCGAAGGCGAGCGGCGTCTCGTGTTTCGGCTGTTTCGTGGTGCAGTCGATGCAGGAGGAGATGGAGACCGGTGTGGGGGAGACGAATAACGCCGACCTTGATAATACGCCCCGGTGTACAAATCCCGTTCGCGCACATCGTTCCGACGCTCATCTTGCTGGCGCTTTCGGCAGAAACAAGATATGTGGCCGCGATAGCCACAGTAGTAGCATACAGGGCGAGACGAGCGCCACGGTGGAGAATAGAAGGCATTCGGGGCACCTGGAGATAGCGCGGTCAGGTGGGCCGAAGGATCAGGGGGCACGGAATGGTAGTTCATCGGGGTAGCGGCAGCAACTGACGCGAAGGATGGACGTGGCAATGTCGCGTGGGCGTCGCTGGGAGGCACGGCAGCAACTTGAGGGTACGTGGATACAGGGTGAGAAGCAGGTGGCTGTACGGGCGCAGAGCCAGTCAGGGATGTAAGTTCCTCCCTGATGATGTCACGTAAGGGCATTCCCGAAGGCTGTGTAGGTCGCGGTGTAGGAGGTGTGAAGCCCATGGACCGCAATTCTTCGCGTATAATGTTCCGGATGAGGTCACGCAGATGGCCATCTGACGTGGAGTGGTGGTCGCCGATGTCTGGTTGAAGGCGAAAGGAGTCCAGCGCATCAAGGCGCTGGCATGCCGCCACGACATCAGCGATGGTAGCTGGGTTTTGCACAGCGAGGGCATTAAAGGCAACAGGCCCAATGCCTTTCAATATGTGGCGCACTTTGTCCGATTCCGGCATGGATTTATTGACACGCCGGCAGAGTGCGAGGACATCCTCGATGTATGAAGTATACGATTCACCGGGATGTTGTCGGCGAGTATCGAGTGTCCTCTTCGCGACGGCGGATCGAATGTCTGGTGTCCCAAAGACGTGCCGCAGCTGCTGCTGGAAGGTAGCCCAGTCGGGTAAGTCAACGACGTGGTTAAAATACCATGTCTTCGCGACTCCGACCAGATAAAAAGGCACGTAACGCAGTTTGGCGGCCTCGTCCCACCTATTAGCGGCACTTACGCGGTCGTAGTCATCAAGCCAGTCTTCTACGTCTTCTCCCCGAAGACCAGCGAAGAGCGGGGGTTCCCGCTGATGTCCGTGTATGTAAGTAGGAGGGGCAGCTTGCGTCGGTGCGTGGTTGATGACATCAGTGCCGGTAGGCTCGGTCTGGGACATGCTGCCTGCCTATGGGCGCAAGCGGCGGCATGAACGAAGCTCCAGGGGGTATAGCAGGTTGCGGGAGGTCAGAGGACCGAAAATCCACCTCCACCACGTATGAAGTCTTGGTAGTCTTGGCTGCGACAGCGTTTATTTGAGGAAAGACCTCGCAAAACGAACGGGCAGAGCCAGCACACAGACGATGACGATGATGATGACCCAGAGTGGCAATGAGGGCAAAGAGACAAGCGGATGATGGTGATTGTAATTATGCAGGGATGAGGACGATGTAAGTTACAAATGCCCACAATATATATATATATATATATATATATATATATATATATATATATATATATATAATGATACAAAGTATCACTACTAGGAAAAACAAGGGAAGCGTGGGCAGAGAAGGAAGACGACGTTGCCTCCACTGCGATCCCCCTGAGTGGGTACGAGCCATGGCGGTGATCATCATCATTGGACTGTGATCGCGGACTCAGGGCCCATTAAAAACCCCCATTAATTTACCTCGCCTTGTGTAACATTAATTTACCTCGCCTTGTGTAACAATTTGGTGGAGGTGCTGGGTAGGACGAACCCAAAGACGGGAGCTTCACTACCAGGACTTCGTCGCAGCCGCCGCCTCGCCGGACTTCCACCTTCACCGATCGTAATGGCCAGAGAGCAGCCATCCAACGCTTCGAGGACAACTACGATGGGTTCCGTGCCGTACTACAGAGTGCCACCAAACTTCGGCGGGACCTCAGGAGAAGACGTCGACGTGTGGCTCAAGAACTACAAGCGGGTGAGCAGAAGCAATGGCTGGGACTCGAACGAACAGCTCAATCATGTCGTATTCTCGTTAACTGACACCGCCCTTATGTGGTACGAGAACCACGAGGACATGTTAACGACTTGGGAACGTTTTGTGGAAGAAGTGCAGAAGTGCTTCGGCGATTCAGACGCAAAGAAGAAACGCGCGGAGCAGACATTGTCTCAGAGGGCACAGCTTCCAGCAGAAACATGTACGACATACATCGAAGAAATATTGAAGCTGTGCAAGATCGTGAATGGGAGGATGTCTGAAGAAGACAAGGGCCGAAGACGTGTACAATTTCTTAATTGGGAAAGACTGCTTGAGCTCCGTGTCCGACGTGATGAAGCACTGTCGTACCTTTGAATCCCTCAAGATGCGACGAATTTCTCCGAAATTCGGCCGCCTGTCCAACGTCCCCACTGTGGCTAGTGTTGAAACAGTGCCGCCTAACGACCTTGCTTTGACCATACGGCAGATCGTTAGAGAAGAGCTGCTTCGATGTCAGCAGAGCTACCGTCGCCCCAGTGATTTTCAGGATGGGTATGTAAGCGAACCAGAACATGTGCGAACTCTTGCTTCTCTTCCACCATGGCAACCATCGATAAACGCAACAGACGCTTATGAATATCAAGGCACACGGCAGGCTGGATTCCCCCGTCAACCACCTCCCAACTACGAACGAAGTTTTCGCCCACCTGTTTACCCAACATCGCCTCCCTACAGGGCCCCCGAAGGACGGTACCACTATCCCATGCCTTCCGAGAGGAGTCGTTACTCTGAGCAACAACGTGCCCCTCGACCAAGTCCGGTATGCTACAACTGTGGTGTCCCGGGTCATATCGCACGTTTTTGTGACCACCGCCCATATCAGCGACAGTCTTGGCCTTTGTATGACCAACATTTCGACTATCCGCACTCCACGTCACGGAAACCACGCGCACCTACCGGGTCACGCTACCCTCGCCGGCCTCTGATCGAAGTTTGACGCCACCTCCAGCTCCCCGTGCTCCACGATCGCCGTCGCCACGGCGACGCGCACGTACACCGCCGCCGGAAAACTAGTCGGTGCGGCCAGTGGGGGTGAAGCCGCAAGATCACAGGTGCTATCTACAGATATACCCCCGTCAGCGTTTATGTTGAAGAACAAAGTTCGTGTAGTTGTCGATGGAGTGGCTACTATGGCACTTGTGGATACAGGCGCGACAATTTCGGTGATGAGTGTAAATTTTAAGAACCTGCTAGGACCAAAAGTGATGTTTTGCCTGAACCGTGGGGTGACATTTCGTGGTGTAAGTGGTGACGTGTTGTGTCCGGTGGGATATTGTACTGTGGACGTGTCGCTGTGTGGCAAGGTGTTTTGCACAGAGTTCGCGGTTATTCCGCGGTCTACACATGACGTTATCTTGGGTATTGACTTCTTGTGTGAGTGTGGGGCAACTGTAGACTGCAGAAGTGGGCATCTTTCTATACACGGTACTTTCCCAACGGCGCTCTTGGAAAATTCTTGTCCGGAGGAATGCATCTTTTTCGTCTCCGTGGATACAGTTGTTCCTGCATTTTCTGCTGTATGTGTTCCTGTGACATGTTCCAGTAACAACTGTGGCACGTTTGACGCCACGCTCGAACCGATTGCCTCGGCATGCCTCAAAAAGAACATTCTCATTCCCCATTGTATAGTGCCAGTCGTTGATGGACGGGCAGGTGTGTGGACAATGAACAGTTCCATGGAGCCTGCAATTCTGCCAGGCGGCATGAAACTTGCAGTATTTAGACCCGAGTCATGTACGACGCTGGTTGCGCTTGTTGATGCTACAAGCCAAAATGAACATCTAGGCTTAGAAGGTTCAGAAGATGCCCAATTGCTACAAATGGTCAGCAAGTCACTTGACCAAAGCAAACGTCATACCCTGCTCGACGTTCTGTCTAAGCACTCGAAAGTGTTCGATTTTTCTAAATACAGCCAAAGGCCCTTAATCCCAGCGTCCCGGATACGTCATCAGATCCACACCGAATCGGCGCATCCTATTAGGCAGAAACCTTACCGAGTGGCACCATCGGAGCGCAAGATTATCAACGAACAAGTTCAAGAGATGCTGGAAAAGGGAATAATACAGGAATCGGCGAGTCCGTGGGCTGCTCCCGTCATTCTAGTGAGGAAGAAGGATGGTACGTGGAGATTTTGCGTTGACTACCGCCGACTGAATTCTGTTACCAAGAAAGACGTCTATCCACTGCCGCGCATCGATGACGCTCTAGACTGCCTGCATTCCGCGTCCTACTTTTCATCTGTTGACCTGAGATCAGGTTACTGGCAAATTCCGATGCACGCAGCTGACAAAGAAAAGACGGCATTTGATACGACCGACGGACTTTACGAGTTCAACGTTATGCCATTCGGATTATGTAATGCTCCTGCGACATTCGAAAGATTTATGGACTCTATATTGCGTGGTTTAAAATGGCATATATGTATGTGTTACCTTGATGATGTCGTAATTTTTGGCCGTACGTTTGAGGAGCACAACACTCGCCTAGACCTCGTGCTCAGCTGCATTGAAAAAGCTGGCCTTGTATTGAATTCAAAAAAGTGCCACTTTGGCGAGCGACAGACATTGGTGTTAGGACATCTCGTCGATAAAGATGGCATTAGACCTGACCCACAAAAGACTGCGGCCGTTGAATCGTTCGAGCGTCCTAAATCTGTGAAACAACTGCGCAGCTTCATCGGGCTCTGCTCGTATTTCCGCCGGTTCGTACCCAAGTTTGCGGATGTGGTTCACCCCCTGACCAGCCTTCTACGCAAGAACAGCCTGTTTCAGTGGACCTCCGAGTGTGATGCCGCTTTTCACAAGCTGAAGTGTTTGTTAACTTCGCAGCCAATACTTCGGCACTTCAATCCTTCGTCGCCCACGGAAATTCACACAGATGCAAGTGGCATCGGTATTGGTGCCGTTCTCGTTCAGCGTTCTGGCAAGAAGGAACACGTTGTGGCGTACGCAAGTCGTTCTTTAAGCAAGCCTGAACGCAACTACACAGTGACCGAACAGGAATGCCTAGCGGTAGTCTTTGCCGTGCGACGGTTTCGCTCATACATCTATGGTCGCCCGTTCACTATCGTCACAGATCACCATTCCCTGTGTTGGCTGATCAACCTTCGTGACCCATCCGGCCGCCTCGCACGATGGGCCATTCGTTTGCAAGAACATGTCTTCACCATCTCATACAAGACTGGCCGTCTACACGCTGATGCGGATTGCCTCTCCAGAATGCCACTACCATCGACAGATTGTGAAAACGATAACTTTGACCACCTTATCGCTTCGCTGTCGTCTGGCTTTCCTGATGCCGTGACTTTCGCCGCTGAGCAGCGTAATGACCCAAGCTTGAAAGCTCTCTTCCCTGGAGCGAGAAATTCATTAAGCGAAGGTCGATTCTGCGTCCGAAATGGTCTTCTTTACCAGAGAAACTTGTCCACGACGGGCGCCCGCTTTCTGCTGGTTGTTCCTGCGTCCCTCCAAACGTCTGTCCTGCGTCTCACGCATGATGACCCCACCTCTGGCCATCTAGGCACCGCACGAACACTTAGTCGCACGAAAGAGCGTTTCTATTGGCCGAAAATGAGCAAAACAATTCAGAACTACGTGGCCAGCTGTATGCAGTGCCAGAGCCACAAGCGGCCCTCCTCGGGTCCAGTTGGTCTCCTGCAACCTTTAAAGCCTCCCGGTTCCCCTTTTGAAAAGGTCGGCATTGATCTGATGGGACCATTTCCACGCTCCTCAAAAGGTAACCGGTGGATAATTGTATGCGCCGACTACCTGACGCGGTACTGCGAGACGGCTGCCTTATGCTCCGCCACGGCAGTCCAGGTTTCGGAGTTCCTGTTGAACTCAGTCATCCTCCGACACGGACCTCCTCGCGTGATAATAAGTGACCGTGGTCGACAATTTACCGCTGATATTGTCGAATCATTACTTCGTTTGTGTGCCTCCAAGTTCCGACACTCAACTGCGTATCATCCGCAAACTAACGGTCTCACCGAGCGCACGAACCGAACGTTGATCAACATGTTGTCAATGTACGTCGCCTCTGACCACAAAAACTGGGATGAAGTATTACCGTTCGTCACGTACGCCTTCAACACGTCGAAACACGAAACGACAGGCTATAGCCCTTTCTATCTGCTCTACGCTCGCTCGCCTCGACATACGCTGGACACTATCTTTCCTTTTGTCATCCATGACGATTTAACAATTGCTGAAACCTTGTGTCGTGCGGAAGAGACCCGTCGACTTGCCTGCTTACGTACACTGGCTGCGCAAGAGTCATCCAAAACTCGCTACGACAGTCAACACAGGCAGGTAACCTATGCCCCCGGTGATCTAGTGTGGGTGTGGACCCCAATACGCAGACGTGGCTTGAACCAAAAGCTACTGGCACACTATGCCGGTCCTTTTGTGGTACTCCGCCGTGTCAGCGAGGTCAACTATGAAATTGCACGTGTCACCACTAGTGGCCGACGTTCATGCAAGACGGAGGTGACGCATGTTGCCCGCCTGAAGCCGTTTACACGAAGGATGCAAGAATGACTCGCCCAGAGGGCTTCGTCTGAGAGAGGAGGAATGATACAAAGTATCACTACTAGGAAAAACAAGGGAAGCGTGGGCAGAGAAGGAAGACGACGTTGCCTCCACTGCGATCCCCCTGAGTGGGTACGAGCCATGGCGGTGATCATCATCATTGGACTGTGATCGCGGACTCAGGGCCCATTAAAAACCCCCATTAATTTACCTCGCCTTGTGTAACATTAATTTACCTCGCCTTGTGTAACAATATATATATATATATACTATGCTGGTTGTCGTCATTAAAAGATCCCTCAGGCTGTCTCGCCCGGTGGGCACTTCGCCTGCAAGACTATGACATCCGCGTGCTGTACCGCAATGGAAGGCAACATGCTGACGCCGACGCCCTGTCGCGCTCTCGTTTGCCTGACAACAATGCCAACAACTCAGTGTCTCACCTTGCCATTTCTCCGATTAGCATTCATGCCATTGCTACTGAACAGCGCAAGGATCAATGGATTGCCTCACTGATAGACTTGCTGACTGATCCATCCCCTCCATCCACTCGTGCGTTGCGTCGTCAAGCCCACCATTTCGCCGTTCGCGACGACCTCCTCCACCGACGCAATTACAACGGTGACGGCCGCCAGTGGCTACTAGTCGTACCTAACAGTCTGCGCTCTGACATATGCAAATTCTTTCATTCTGATCCGCAATGTGCGCATTACGGGGTATCGAAGACTTACCCCCGCATTCGCCAACGGTACTTTTGGCGCGGCATGTACCGATACGTGCAGAAATTCGTTCGCTCCTGCATAGAATGTCAGCGCCGCAAAACTTCAACGCACCTGTCGCTGGTAGGTCTGCAACCTCTACCTTGCCCTGCCAGGCCGTTTGGACGCGTTGGCATTGATTTGTATGGGCCACTTCCACTAACGTCGGCTGGTAACCGCTGGGCCATTGTTGCTGTGGACCACCTCACGCGATACGCCGAAACGGCCGCTGTTCCCGCGGCTACAGCGAGCGATGTGGTCTCCTCTCTGCTCCAACGATTCATTCTGCGACACGGTCCACACCAGGAACTGCTCAGTGACCGAGGCCGTGTCTTCCTGTCTGAAGTCGTTGAAGCCATTCTCAAAGAGTGCAACGTTGTTCACCGCAAAACTGCTGCTTACCACCCGCAGACGAATGACCTCACCGAACGTTTCAACCGTACGCTCGGCGACATGCTCTCCAAGTACGTCGCTGCCGATCACACAAATTGGGATTTCATTCTACCCCTCGTCACATACGCATATAATACCGCCCCTCAGAACACTACTGGCTTTTCACCTTTCTTTTTATTATATGGAAGGCACCCGTCACACACCATCGACACGATACATCCGTACAGGCCAGATCCGTCTGAGTGAGTGCCTATTTCTGCTACAGCCAAGCTTCCTGAAGAGTGTCGAGAGCTTGCAAAGACCTTTACTGCGTATGATCAAGAGCGGCAAAAAAGCATTCGTGCTGACGCCATCACTACTGCGCCCACGTTCCTTCCTGGAGCGCTCGTCTGGCTCTCGATCCCTACTACTGCAACTGGCCTATCTTCAAAACTATTGCCCAAATACGAAAGCCCCTACCATGTCGTCAAATGCACTTCCCCAGTCAGCTACTTGATTGAACCCATCGAACCATCTTCGGACATGCGTCGTCGAGGACGCGACATTGTTAACATGGAGCGCCTCAAGGCCTACCATGACCCGCTCATTGTAACCAGCTGTTAGGTCGCCAGGCGGCTCCCTTTTCGTACCCGGGGTAGTTGTGGTAAAGGCTTTGAACAGTTGGTCGTCCTCTTCAGCGCCTTCTAGTGGGTCGCCCTTTTCATAAGAGCAGCTCGTGCAGAGAGTCGATCCCCGCATTGACTGTCGCTGTCGTGAATCATCGCTGAGTGTCCGCCAATAAACCGCTTAACAATATATATATATATATATATATATTGCCACGTTCCATTTCCCAAGTTTTTGTTATCGTCCCAAAACACCACACGATTCTCAGCGCAAACCGCGCCTGCAGTTTTCGTGAAGGTTCCGGACTGTGCGAACGGTACAGATTGTTCTGGAACCTACGCCACCACCAGCGATAACGCTAGTACATTCGACAGCAAGAAAATAAATGCCGACGCGCTTCGCCGCTTGTCAGTAGTTGATCGGAGGCCGACGCTCCGTTCGCCGCTATCAGTCCGAGACTGCTATCTGTGCAAGACTGCTGCTGTAATTGGACTTTCCGTTTACCGGGCACAGGTTCGCCCAAATAAACAGTTAATTCCCAACACAAAGTCTCCTGTCTTCGGCCACGTCACGACCCCATGACATCTGGTGGAGGTGCTGCTTCGTTCATGTGCCGGACGCCCCCGTCAAGCCGTGAACCCAGCCCACGTCGCGGAGAAGACACCGATGCCAACCAGGAGCAGCGTACAAGCCGCCGACAGCAAGGGCTACCACCGGAGTACGGGCTTCTACAAGACAAGGCGGGGAAAACCAAGGCCATGACCGCGACTGCAGCGACAATGACAACCGCAGCGTCCCAGCCCACGATGGTCGTGCATTAACCCAGGGAACCACCAATTTTCCATGGGTCATCGTTCGAAGACCCGGAGTCCTGGCTAGAAACATACGACCGTGTGGCCGCCCTCAACCATTGGGACCATGACGAAAAGCTGCGTCGTGTGTTCTTCTATTTGGACGACACCGCAAGGACCTGGCTCGACAATCGAGAGTACACACTCCGAACGTAGGATGTTTTCTGCGGCGCATTCCTGCAAACGTTCGCGAGTGTCGCTCGCAAAGAGAGGGCCGCTGGTTTATTAGCGACCCGGGTTCAACTACCAAATGAAAATGTCGCCATTTTCACCGAAGAAATGACCCGACTATTCCGTCACGCTGACCCAGACATGCCTGAGGAGAAAAAAGTTCGTTACCTCATGCAAGGGGTCAAACAGGAGCTCTTCGCGGGACTGATGAGAAATCCACCGAAAACCGTCCAAGAATTTGTAGCCGAAGCGACCACTATCGAAAAGACCCTGCACATGCGCACCAGACAGTATAATCGTCGCCTGACTGCAGACTACGCTGCTGCTCAAGCCAGTAACACCGGAGACCTGCGTGAAATGATCCGAGCGATCGAGCGGGAACAGCTGCGGAAGCTGTTGCTTTTGGCACAGCCTCAAGTGGATTCAATCGCCGACATTGTTCGAGAAGAAGTTCGGCAATCGCTTCAAACTCCCCACGCACCGCTGCCCAAGCCGGAAGCTATGAGCTACGCCGCTGCACTGCGCCACAACACTCCTCCCCGTCCACGCCAAAACGCCGCCCCATCGCACTTCCGTCGACAGACGCGACCGCCGCCACCACCCCCACCGACGTCATACCGTTCGCCAGCGGCCCAGCGCAGTGCACCGAGGAAGACTGACGTCTGGTGCACCCCTGACTATCGCCCGCTCTGCTACCACTGCGGCGAGGTCGGACACACATGCCGTCGTTGTCAGTACCGACAGATGGGACTGCGTGGCTTCGCCGTCAATGCACCGCGTCCACAGCCAGGAGAACGACCACGTGACATCGCCGACTACCTGACAGGAACTCGGTGGACACCACGAAGCCCTTCGCGGTCGCCGTCGCCCAGCCGCCGCACGTCACCGCACCACCGGCAGTACTCTGGCCCAACGCGGGGCCGGTCTCCTAGCCCGTATCCGGGAAACTAAAGGCAGCAACCGGTGGAGGTGCGGTTGCTGTGCGACGAACTACCGAAGATCCTCCGACGACGACGACGCCGCGACGGAGCTTTCCGAACACAACGCCAAACAGGCAAAGCCCTGACGGCGAAAGCTCACTTACCGAAGTTGGCCTGACGACGCAACATGGAAGCAGCGGAAGAAGCCGACGCAGCCGTGACCCGACGCCACGCCCTAACTGTAATGCGAGACGGCGAACTAGCGACCTCGACGTTCTTGTCGACGGCCACAGTGTGACCGCTCTCGTCGATACTGGAGCCGACTATTCTGTCATCAGTGGGTCGTTCGCCGCGAAGTTAAAGAAAGTTAGGACAGCATGGAAAGGCCCTGAAATCCGCACAGCCGGAGGTCATCTCGAAGCGCCTGCAGGAATCTGCACAGCGAGAGTCACCATTAACGGCCGTATTTATCCTACAGACTTCGTAGTCCTACAGCGTTGCTCGAGAGATGTTACTCTTGGCATGGACTTCTTATGCCTCCATGGTGCTGTCATCAACCTAAAAACAAAGTCGATAACGTTACCCACAGAAGAAGCACTACCGCCGCGAGTGCCGTCAGGACTCCATGCCTTGAATGTGCTGGAAGAACAAGTCACCATTCCGCCTCGCTCAAGCGTCATTATTTCAGTGAGCGCTCCTAAATCACCTGACTTGGAAGGGGTCGTTGAAGGCAGTCAGCATCTGTTGGTCACCCGAAATATTTGCGTCGCAAGAGGAATTGCAGAGCTGCGGGGAGGCAAAGCAACGGTTATGCTGACAAATTTCAGCAATGAGTACAAACATGTGAACAAAGGAACAACGGTCGCATACATCGAAGAAATTGTCAAAGCCACCAGTGCTTTCGCCCTCGCCGATTCTGCGGAACCTGCTCAGAGGAACCTAGCCCCTCCCATAGCTTTCGACGTCAATCCCAGACTTCCGAACGATAAGCAAGAACAGCTCAAGGTCCTGCTCCTGCAATACGAAGATTGCTTTTTGTCGTCATCGAAAATTCGGCTGACCCCAATCACGAAACATCGCACCATAACCGAAGAAAATGCCAGACCACTCCGTCAGAGTCCGTACAGGGTTTCGACGCAAGAACGTGAAGCCATGAAGAGACAAGTTGATGAAATGCTACGGGATGACATTATCCAGCCGTCCAAGAGTCCATGGGCATCCCCCGTGGTGTTAGTGAAGAAAAATGACGGGACCCTACGTTTCTGCGTCAATTATCGCCGCCTGAACAAAATCACAAGAAAGGACATGTATCCTCTCCCAAGAATAGACGACGCACTTTATCGCATCCATAACGCCAAGTATTTTTCGTCAATAGACCTCAAGACTGGCTATTGGCAAATCGAAGTCGACGAAAGAGACCGAGAGAAGACGGCGTTTATAACACCAGACGGCCTGTTCGATTTTAAGGTGATGCCCTTCTGCCTTTGCTCAGCGCCTGCAACTTTTCAACGTGTTATGGATACAGTACTGGCAGGATTGAAGTGGCATACTTGCCTTGTGTACTTGGACGACGTCGTCGTGTTTTCCTTGAGTTTCGACGAGCATCTTCGGCGCCTTCAAGCGGTACTTCAAGCCACCAAGACGTCCAGACGTCCGGACTCACACTGAAGCGAGAAAAGTGCAGATTTGCGTATGAGGAGCTCTTGTTTCTGGGACACGTTATCAGCAAGTCTGGAGTTCGTCCCAATCCACGGAAAACAGCCGCCATCGCCGACTTCCCGCCGCCCACTGACAAGAAGGCCGTGCGCCGATTTCTGGGCCTGTGCGCCTATTATAGGCTGTTCGTGAAAAACTTCGCCCGCATCGCCCATCCTCTCACTAACCTTACCAAGGCCGACGTGGAGTTCAAGTGGGAAACGCCACAGGAACACGCTTTCCAGGAGCTTAAACATCGCCTCCAGACGCCTCCGTTACTTGCCCATTTCGACGAATTCGCCGAGACAGAAATACATACTGATGCAAGCAGCGTAGGTCTTGGCACCGTTCTTGTGCAGAAGGCTGACGGACTTGAAAGGGTTATTAGTTACGCCAGCCGATCGCTATCCAAAGCAGAAGCACATTATTCCACAACAGAAAAGGAGTGCCTCGCCATCATCTGGGCTACGTCAAAATTCCACCCCTACCTCTACGGCAGGCCCTTCAAAGTTGTGAGCGACCACCACGCCTTGTGTTGGCTAGCCACCTTGAAGGACCCTTCAGGTCGCCTCGCACGATGGAGCCTGAGACTTCAAAAGTATGAAATTACTGTCATTTACAAGTCCGGCAAAAAACACTCCGACGCCGACTGTCTCTCTCGTGCGCCTGTCGACCAACCGCTACCCGACGACCCGGATGACGAGTACTTCTTGGGAACGATAACTACCGACGACTTCGCTGAACGACAGCGGGCCGACGCGGAACTTAAGGCCCTAATAGAATACCTCGAAGGCAGGACCGCCGAAGTCTCCAAGGTATTCAAGCGCGCACTTGCGTCGTTCTACGAAACGGTCTTCTACAAAAGAAAAACTTTTCACCACTTCGAGCTAAGTACCTCCTTGTGGTGCCTTCAGCTCTGCGACCAGAACTCCTGCAGGCCCTGCTCGACGATCTGACGACAGGGCGCCTCGGCATTTCTCGCACGCTCGCGAGGATACAAGAAAGTTACTTATTAGCCACGTCTTACCGCCAACGTCATTCGTTATGTGAGGACATGCCGGGATTGTCAGCGGCGCCAGACACCGCCGACAAAGCCAGCGGGACTTCTGCAGCCAATTGATCCACCTTGCTGACCTTTCCAGCAGATTGGTATGGACCTACTGGGGCCGTTCTCGACGTCGGCTTTCGGAAACAAGTGGATCGTGGCAGCTACAAACTACCTCACCCGCTACGCCGAGACAAAAGCCCTGCCAAAAGGCAATGCATCCGAGGTAGCTAATTTCTTCGTCGAAAATATCGTCCTACGTCACGGCGCCCCGGAGGTCCTTATCACCGACAGAAGAACGGCATTCACTGCCGACTTAACTGAAGCGATCTTGGCATACAGCCAAACAAACCACCTCCGGAGGACAGCGTACCATCCACAGACCAACGGCCTCACCGAGTGGCTTAACAAGACGATCGCCGACATGCTGTCAATGTACGTCGATGTCGAACACAAAACGTGGGACGCCATTCTTCCGTATGTGACCTTCGCATACAACACGGCGGTGCAGGAGACGACGCAGATATCTCCATACAAATTGGTCTACGGAAGGAGCCCGGCAACGACGCTCGATGCCATGTTACCCAACGTCACCGACGAAGAAAACCTCGATGTGAGCGAGTACCTTCAACGCGCCGAAGAAGCCCGACAACTTGCGCGTCTCCGTATCAAGAATCAACAGACGACCGACAGCCACCGTTACAACCTTCGACGACGCTTCGTGGAATACCAGCCCGGTGAACGTGTTTGGGTGTAGACGCCGATACGCCGACGTGGACTAAGTGAAAAGCTTCTGCGACGGTACTGCGGACCGTACAGGGTGGTTCGACGTCTCGGCCCACTTGATTACGAGGTTATCCCCGACGGCATCACGAACTCTCAACGACGCCGATCACGACCTGAAGTCATACATGTCGCGCGCCTCAAGCCGTTTCATGCACGGTAACAAACTGAAACAGTGTCTTTTCTTGTATTATTGTTGTATTGTAATTTATTCATTGTACTTTCTTGCATTATTATTGTACCTTCATGTTTAGTTAAAGCATCGGGACGACGCCTTTTTTCAGAGGGGGGGCAATGCCACGTTTCATTTCCCAAGTTTTTGTTATTGTCCCAAAACACCACACGATTCTCAGCGCAAACCGCGCCTGCAGTTTTCGAGAAGGTTCCGGACTGTAGTAGAACATTTCGATAAGATCACGCCCACTGTGCGAACGGTACAGATTGTTCTGGAACCTACGCCACCGCCAGCGATAACGCTAGAACATTCGACAGCAAGAGTATAAATGCCGACGCGCTTTGCCGCTTGTCAGTAGTTGATCGAAGGCCGACGCTCCGTTCGCCGCTATCAGTCCGAGACTGCTATTTGTGCGAGACTGCTGCTGTAATTGGACTTTCCGTTTACCGGGCACAGGTTCGCCCAAATAAACAGTTAAATCCCAACACGAAGTCTCCTGTCTTCGGCCACATCACGACCCCGTGACAATATATATATATATATATATATATATATATATATATATATATATATATATATATATATATATATATATAAATATATATGTTGCATGTGCATATATCTTATTGATATGCACATGTATATAAACAGCACTCATGCCATAAACTATATTCTGATGAAGGCCGCACCCAAGGCCGAAACGTCAATAAAATCACTTTGTACGTGCGTCTTCTTCTCTATACAAATATATATATATATATATATATATATATATATATATATGTGTGTGTGTGTGTGTGTGTGTGTGTGTGTGTGTGTGTGTGTTTAGAAGCATTTAGGTCGCACGTCCACATCCCTGTAACATTATCTATAATGCGTTGCTCAGCTACTCTTTTTCGGTGGTGCATTTCTCGTCGAACTACGTTAGACTTGAACTACTTTTAAGATGCCATACTGTCGAAAAGATGAAGTTTACAGTGGGCATTCGTACAGCGACATGCTATATTCAGCTTAGCCAATTGTAAACGTTGGGCGCAAGGCTGCCCAGAACTTTTTTTTAGGATGAGAGAGGAGAAAGCCGAACGACTAACTTTGGCACTTGGTGGTCACTGTGAATGTGTGTAAATATTTTCGTAAACCCCGAAAGGGTGAATTAAGAAAACATTTCGTGGTGTAGGGGGTTCAGATTCCCTTTCTCTCCCCTCTTTATTTATGGCTTCCTTGTTCTGCATGCGTTTGACATGGTATTTGTTATTTAATCTTACAGCTTTCTGAGCACAGCTAACTCCCAACAAATTGGCTCAGGTATTCTGAATATTGTACACGCCTAGTAAACGAAGAAAGAGTATAGGACAAAAGAAATCAGTATAAGGCGCGCCCTTTTGAGTGCGAAGCATTTCTTAGCGAAGCTCGGTGACTTTGAGCGTATCTATCTATCTATCTATCTATCTATCTATCTATCTATCTATCTATCTATCTATCTATCTATCTATCTATCTGTCTATCTATATATCTATCTATCTATCTATCTATCTATCTATCTATCTATCTATCTATCTATTTATCTAGCCGCTTACGTTTGGGTGCTGTCGTGGCCATCCTCTTAACTTGGAGTGAATCAAAATTAGTATGTGAGGGCAAGATCGTTTGACGAATGTGATGCGCTGCTCAAAACCTCAACAATGTCAAAATCCCGTCACGTACGCCGTCAAACACGTCCTGAAATACAGTGGCACATACCCACGGGTGGGTATGTGCCGCTGGTATGTGGGTAAATACCACGGATGGTTGAAGCATAATATCTACCCAGGAACGACGAGAACACACATAGTCAATTTTAACGTGCAGGCGTTATAACCGAAATCAGTAGCGTCCACCCGACGAATGCAAAAAATACTTTTGTCAGGGTCCCAACGGGAATCAAACCCAAGCATTTTGCGTTCCCATCAAGCATTTTACCACAGAGCTATGACTGGTCTCGGAACTACTTTTCAAATAGACTTTAATCTTCGTGAAACGTTAATAGTGGTTGCAGTGCTACCTACCGAATCTTATAAACATTAAACATGTGCTCCTTTCAGACATCCTTCCCGCCGGCTTAACGTCAATTGTGGTTAGTTGCCATGCGCTGTAGTTTATTTATGTGGCAGTATTCAGGTCCAGCATCCTCGCGAGCATCAGCGCTTAAGCTTCTGGTGTTGCTAATACGCAGATTTCAGTTAGCATCGTTGCGCAAGTGCGAACAACTGGTTATATAAACTTCTGCAAATGTTCAACATATCTCTGTGCGTGCAAAATTTGTACATATATTTAGAGTCACTTCATCACGTGTCACAAAATAAAATTTGCATCATGGTCACCTTCCCTCCACATGCTTCGCATAACGTCGATTCCCAGGTACGTGGGATCTGCCGAATTTTCTTTTTGAATTACTTTTGATCTCCCAGAAGAGATTTTATGGGGCTCAAATTCAGTAGATTGGCGTGTCATACTTCAAGGGCTATGCTATCATGTGCTAGACACGAATTATGGGCCGGCACGAAGAAATCCACATCAGAAAAGCGGTATGGAGGAGCCAAAGCGCATAGCAGTTCCTGCACGCGGCTTGTGGATCTTTCAGTACTATTCGACTGCAGCACCGCCGCTGCGGGCAACACGGAAAGAATCAGGTGGCGGGGCAAGATCAAGCCACTCAACACCTTAGTAGACGCAAACCAGGCTGATCGGGGCTTTCGGAGCGGCGGAAGAAAAGCTTGCGACGGGAGCCCATCAGTGGCGGCCCTTGTCACGCTCCTGCAATGCCATTGGCCGCGGTGCTGAGACCGGTGCAGTTGCCGCGCGGCTGCATTCAGCAAGTTGGATGATTGCTCGGCAGATCACTCATTTTCATTGCACAGCATACAACTCAAAGCGCAAAAACTGCTTTATTTTTCTTTTTTAGGTTTCTATAAATTATTACTTTATAGAAATATAAAGCTAGTACTCTGTTTTAACTTCTCCTAAATTGACGTTTCACCGACGTCACATATTAATGCCTATAGCGACCGATGGTCGCCCATGGTTGCTAGCGATCCCTCCCAAAACTGCGACTTCTAACGGTCGTCTTTAATTACAGAATGAATATTGTGCCAAAATATTTCGGAATTGGTATGTCAAATTTCTAATAAATGAGGGAAAATTGAAACCAGGAAGTTTTAATTTTCATTTCACGACTCTTTTAAGAACGGAGAGTCGCGTAAAGACGTGCGGCTGAGCTACTGCGCTGCTTCCAGCAGCATCAGTGGGTGGTCATACCCGATAATGTATTGAGCATAAAAAAAGAACTAAAGCTTTTCTTTACGAAGCTGGGATTTGAAACCGTACCGTCTTGCTCTGAAATCCGTCTTGCTCCGTACCATCTCGCTTCTTTACCACTAGTCTAAACACCCATGCTTTTACAAAGGGGTACATATACAATACATATAAACGTCATGAATGTGTACCCTTTGTGCAAAACAAACGCAGAAAGACAACACTTTGTAGTCATAATTTACTGCTTTTTGCTGTAGCGCATTAGAAGTATTCAGCGGGACACGATGTAGAGCCGATACAAACTTTTTTGTTCTTTGATAAACATTCCACGCTAAAATTCGGTCTTTGATGGTCCTCCTGAGACGGCTATTACATGAATAGACAGAGCAGTAGAAGCGACCGTGAATACGCTATCTAGCGGTTGGTCAGATCCTTCCTTGCTCGGTCGCGAAAAGGCTCGAGTGGCCACTCCTTACGAAAGTATATATTTTTCTATGGTTCCTTCACGACAGTACATCTCTGCTATTGCCAGGATGCTCATCAAAGCAACATTCATATGTGTTTTTATTGCATGCCTTTAATCTAGAACTGCGATCGAGCAGTGTGCGGCTTCCATTCGCAGAGCATTTATGTGTATACATATTTTTAACGTATCGAATGTGGAGCTCACCTCCACGATTGCCGTCGTACGCGGTATTGTCGTACACTTATAAATTGCATTTTTCGTCAAGTCGGACGTCGTTGCCGTCTTTTTCACATCGTAAACGTGGCCAAGGAAGTTTTATGCTTTGATAACGTTTGCTTCTCAAATTGCCTGTCCAGCTAGGAAATTTTTTGGAAGGGCTACATTGCGTGGCACAGCAAGTGCGGCAAGTGCAAGGGCTCTGTACGGGCACAGAAGCGAGCGGCTGTGCGATGGAGAGAAGAGAAAACACGTGATCTGCATGCCCGGTTTTCATTTTTTTCTACACTGATAGGGATCGGTTGCGTCCGCTTCACAGCGGCTAGGAGGCAGCACTCACCAGCGAAGAGCTAGCCGACAAGCTTAGGGCCATCCAGTAAGCTGAAGATGCCGCGCGGGTCTAGGGACTGGGAGTGGTCACCTGAGGCACCGACAATATCATCGACGAAAAGTGAATCGAGACTGGATTTATTACATTATTCTTCTACTTCACCCAAAAAAAAACTGCTGGACTTCAAATGAAGTTCATTCATTCATTCCAGAAAAGGCGCTGCTACTGATGAATCGCGGTGCCTCTAAGCGGTGCTTTGGGAGCCTATCACGTATGGTAAAGCATTGATATCTACTGCGGAGCTGAACGACGGTTGATAGCCAATGTGAGGAAGACCAATACCAATTGCGCGGCTTTGGCTCGATAGACTTAGTTCGACATTAGACCTTGTATACATGGAATTCAATGTGGGTCATAAACACGCGCACTGAACTTGTATATAGTTGTCAAGCTGTCGAAGTAAGTTCATGCACAAATATTTTTAGAGAAAGGGAATGAACGGTAGTTTTAAACTTCGAAGTATATTTGCATTTTGGCTATTTGAAGGGAACACTATTCTCATACAGTGTGATGCCACAACTTTTATCTATTTGTGAATATTTTCTTCTATTTACACTTATTATTATTCTGTAGCATTATCTTATTCTGTAGCATTATCTTTGTGCAAGGTGTTCCTGACCACTCGGACGAGCGTGATAGCAAAACAGGAGGTGTTTTTAAGCGAATGCTTGATTTGATTTAATAGAATCGGCGTTTATTCAAGGTACCTTACTACACTCTGGGAGAGAGAACATAATTGAGTACTGCTTAAAGGAGCCCTCCTGCTTTGAAGAATTCCGTTCTTCACACTGGTTCAGCAGCATTTTAGAATGTGGCGGAAGCGTAAGGAAGATGAAATTGGCAGCCACATATTGAATACACGAAGCCTCAAGGAAAGGTGTATATTTTCTTTTGTGACTTTACTATGAACAGGTGCTTTCCAGTTTTAATTTCTTGCATCTTGCGCCACCTCGCGGAATTCCATAAAACTGTTATGAAATTATGTGTTTATGCTGTTCGAGCACTCAATTAATTCACCATCACGCTGCCGCTTGCTGGCTTCCTTATTTATTAGAAAGACCACAAAGAAAAAATATTGATTTCCGTTGGATTTCTGAATATTGGAAACTTTTCTTCAAATAGGCTTTCTTTCAAAAAAATCATCGCAGACTCTGTTGTTAATTCGTGCGACCAATGGGCATCGTTGACATTTTTTTTCTACAATTCTATTCGATACAGCGTATTATCTGCTTCGTTTTATAACTTCAAAATATGATTTGAGACTGAGCGTCACTAGCATAGAAACTTCGATTGGTTCAACACCACTGGCATCCCGTCACAAAATAGCAAGTTTCTGACTTTTTTATAAGCTGTACTATAACATTCGTTAACTGCGCGAGAGCCTAATCGTACCTTCCACGAGATCGTCACGACGTCCGTTTAATTGCCACAGTGTTCAACGCATCCATGGCTCGACTAACGCCTTAAACAAATCATTTCAACCAACTGCCAAATCATATTGGAATGCACTTCCCAACGATATCGTTATTAAAAAGAATTAGGTTAAGTTTAAAGATTTATTGCTGCAGCACTACTGTCAGCAGGCCGAATAGCAGCGCTGTTACTTGCGAGTTAATCTATTTCCTGATTTTCTTGTTTTTTTATTTCTTTCTTCTTGTTTTTTCTTGTGTGTCTGCTTTGTTTTTCCTAGCAGTATTTAAGCCTACTTGTGACCTGGAGTTACTTATCGTTACACCCTTCCTTATGTAATGGCCCATGACGGGGCCTAAAGGTTAAATCAATAATGATGATGATGTACTATATCCAGCCCACTTGTGTATGTCTTAGAATGGGCTAAGACCGGGAGCATAGCAAAGATAAAGCTTGATTAAGGCGGATTTCACAAAATTTTATGGTCGAAATGACTGCGTGGTTGCCACAAATTGTCAATACTTGGATCTGACATCAGGACTAAGTGGTTGTCTGTCACGAGAAAAATACTTTGTTTTGCATTTCGTGACAACGCTGCTTCACTACAAAACGCCATGGCAGAGAATAGGGGAAAACGTAACAATTCAAATTGAGTGCGCTAGCTCAAACATAAATTTAGTTTTTTGTTTGTTTTTTTACCGACGAGTGTTCTGTGTGGGTGATCATTCATCACACGGTTAATCAATGACGTAGTTTTTTTAATGAAGTATACGACTCCGAAAACGTAGCTTTGCTGATTTCAAAACAGATTGGGTATTTTTGTGCAACAGATAATCCCACATTCTATCAACCGATGAACAACGTCATCGCAGCTTGTTTTACTTGCAGAACGTTCTATGAGCACAGAAAGGCAATGATGTTTGTAACCTACACAGGTGCATATAAACATATTGTAATGGGGAGTATTTAATAGGGGAACGCCGGGTGGGCTAACACTGCACACAGAATGCAAGGATGCATGACAAGAGGGCAGTTCAGACACGACCCCACAACAACATCGTCGTCTTCATTCCTTCTTCACCATTTCTGCACCCATGCCTGAGGTACCTTTATATACCCGTGACATTATCCCGGGCGGCAAAGCACCGTCCCGGTGCCCGCTCTTATTAAACGGACGGGTCACTGTGATACGGCTTCAGGCGAGACGCATGCCCAATGTCACTCCTGGATGTAACAGCGGGGTTCCTAGTAGGAGAAATTTCATAGGTGACAATTGTGACTTGGTGCAGAACTCGGTAAGATTCAACGTATTGCGATAAAAGTTTCTCGCACAGGCCGACAGGACGGGATGGCTGCCACAGTAACACGAGAGAGCCCGGAGAAAAATCGACATCCCTACGTCGGCTGTCGTAGAGCGACTTTTGTGCTCTCCAGGACAATGAGAACCTGGCGCGGGCTACTGTACGTGCGTTGAGAGCACGGGAGATGACATCTTGTGCGCACGAAGTGGTGGACCGAAGGTCAGGCGCAAGCAGAGTGTCGAAAGGTAGTAAAGGATCACGGCCAAAGAGAAGATAAAATGGTGAGTAGCCGGCAGTTCCATGGCGGGACCAGTTGTAGGCGAATGTTACGAACGGAAGGGCAGTGTTCCAATTGGTGTGGTTGTCAGAAACAAACATAGCAAGCATGTCCATCAGTGTACGGTTTAGGCGTACAGTAAGTCCATTAGTTTGAGGATGGTAAGAAGTCATAAAGTTGTGCCGCGTAGCACAGGATCTATGGAGGTCGTCAACCACATGAGACAGGAAGCAGTGGCCACGAAGCACTGGCCCCACTCATCATAATGCACTCAGTGGATATGCTGCGATTTTTTTCTCACCCTTTCTAGTTCTCTTTCTCTTCTTTCTTTTGTTTCTCGCTTTCTATTCTTCACTTTCTGCTTCTCGTTCTGTCTTTTCTTTTAATCAGCCCCTTCACCCTTTTTCTCTGTCTTCTTTTCTTCTGCCTGCTTAATTATATCTACCTTTCTATCGATTGTGTATATGTAATGCTATTTATTTCTCTCTCTCCCTGCATTCGTTCTTTCGCCTGTCAGCATTAATGCATGCCATGTCTAACAAATCGGGGCACGTGTCCTGAGAGCAAAGCAGGAGGTGAAGTAGAGGAAGAAAAAACGAAAAGAGTGCAAAGATGGCATGTTCAATCCCGGCCGCTGCGATCGCATTTAGATGGAGCCATATCGATAGAGGCCGATTACTCTGCAATATCAGTGAATGTTAAAGAACACCAGATGGTCAGAATTTCTGAGGTGCCCCACTACGACGTCTCTCATAATAATCTTGGAGTGTTGGGACTTAAAACTCCACATAACGTAATAAAAAAAGACCGTGAACCATTTCATTAATATAATAGTCTTCTTTTTGTAAGAGCTGTGAAAATTAGTGTTACAGAATAAGGGTAGTAGTACAAAGAGGTATGTATTGGTGTCTAGGGGTAGTCTAGTATACGATTAACTATCTTTTTGCAAAGTGCGATATATTCGGCTGTATACAATGTTTTGAAACTTACATATTTTGGTGCCACGTGGTTCCAGAGACAAAATTTAAAGATATTTAGAGTGTGTTAATATACTGTAGTATACTTTTCAGAAAGTAGGTATAAGTACATAGTTAACAATTTTATCTTTATCCAACACTGTTTTATATATATCTCTAAAAACTCCAATTAATGAGGAATTGTGAAACCTGTAGTGCATGAAAAAAAATATAACACAGAAAGAGCAAGTGACAAGAGGACAATACGCTTTGTCCTGCCATTTTCCCGAAGATATGTGAGAACTTGGTGCAGCGTCCTGTATAGTCACTTGCTCTGTCCATGTTTTTTTCTTTTTGTGTCTGTGTGTGCTACAAGTTTATTGTTCCATACCGCAGAGGCATTATATATATATATATATATATATATATATATATATATATATATATATATATATAGTGAAGAATAAAGGAGCACACTTACGAAAATTTGATAGTTGTTTACTCTACGTTTCGGCCGTGGCACGGCCTTCGTCAGGATTAACAGAAATACGAGTATGTGGCCGCTTTTATGCGCAGGCATGAACACGTCAGTACAAAAAACGTGCGATCAGCATGTGAGGGTCACAAAAATTCTTTTATACAGCCGTCACTACACTACCAACCATTAAAATCTAATACAATAGACAAGATTGTGGGCATGTGAAAGACATTTCTAACATTCACCACTGACGACGAGGATCACGCATGAAAAAAATATAAATATGTGATAACCTTTAGGAAGTATATTATACGTCAGGGATGCTTCTTTAAATATTTCTCAAAATTTCGGACGTCAGGGCATCGTAGAAAGGCATGACACTTTTCCTACGCATTCGTTAATGCCGGATAACAGACTGTTGAACTTGTGAATCAAGAACGATTCTCGAATTTCGCGATCAATGTGCGATTTAAAGCCAGATTCTAATAGTGTTACCATAATCTTGTCAAACGAATGACCTGGTAGATGACAATGCTTGGAATATGGAAGATGTGGCAAACTGTTTACGTGTGATTCGTGGTTGTTGAAGCGGATGCGAAAAGATGTCTCGGTGTGACCGATGTATTGCATGTGGCAGATTGAGCATTCAAGTAAGTAAATGAGGTTGCTGCTATCGCAGTTGAAGTCCCCTTTAATCCTAAGTGACAAGTTAGATGCCGTGCTTTTAGCAACAGTTGCAGTGGTCACGTGCGCACAAACTTTACATCGGGTTTTTTTACAGGGGTGACAACCAACGGGAGAATTAAATCTAGTCTTGGAGGAAGTTACCATGTCGCGCAAGTTCCTTGATCTCCGATATACAACCCGCGGTGATTCAGTGAAGATGTCCTTAAGCCGATCGCTCTGTGTCAGTATGTTGTAATGCTTTCTGAGTATGTACGACACGTTAGGAATAGGTGAAGAATGCGTGAGAACGAGGTTGGTTCGGGAAGGTGGCGCTAATCGCTTGTCTTTGCTGATGAGCTCTTTCCGATCGAGACATTTTGCCCGTTGGAGAGCGTCGTCAATTATTTGTGAAGGATATTGTTGTTCGGTTAATGCTTTACGGAGCTGGTCACAGTTGCGAGTGAAATCCCTGTTGTCCGAACAAATTCTTTTAAAACGGATAGCTTGGCTATAAGGGATACTTGTTTTGCAGTGTTTGACATGGCTACTTTTAAAATGAAGATATCTTTGTCGGTCAGTGGGCTTCTTGTATAGGTTTGTCGTTAGTTTACCATTGCTTAAAGCTACATTGACGTCAAGGAAGTTTATGGTGACTGGTGAATAAGAGTGGGAAAAGGAGATGAATGGTTCTACTTTGTTAAAGTCTCCAATGAAAGATTGTAATGCCGCTTCACCATGGTGCCAAATTAAGAAAATGTCTTCAATGAAGCGTTTGTAATAAAGTGGTTTAAGGTCACGAGTGGCGAGAAAGTTATTTTCTAGAATGCCGATGAAGATGTTCGCATAATTGGGACCTATTTTTGTGCCCATCGAGGTGCCGCTGGTTTGAACATAATGTTCACCGTTAAATTCAAAGTTGTTAAGCTCGAGTATCAGTGATAAAATAGTGCCCAAGGTGGAACCGTCGATGGGTTTGTCATTTACCAAGTCATTGTATGCTTGGAGTACAGAACGAATCACGTCCGCATAGGGTATATTTGTGTACAGTGACACCACATCTAGTGTGACCAGAACAGCCTCACTCGGAACACGCATATTTACAATGTCACGCGGAAAGTGATTAGTGTCCTCGACATATGAAGAAAAGTTAGGAGGAATTGAACTAATTAGGCTGTCTGCATATCGAGACAGGCTTTCCGTAATGGTTCCTATTCCTGAAATTATTGGCCGGCATGGATTATTTTGTTTATGAATTTTAAGAAGCAGATAAAATCTACCAGCTACCGGACTCAGGGGGACAAAGGATTTAAGCACAGTTTCTGGAATTTTATTTTTTCTTACAAGCTTTTTTATAGTTTCTTTTACTTTGGTCTTGAATTCCTCGGTTGGGTCGTAGCTCAAATGTCTGTAAAATGTGAGGTCATTTAATTGCCTGTAGGCCTCACGAAGGTAATCAGCCTTATTCATTGTTACGATTGCTCCCCCTTTATCGGCCGGTTTGATGACGATGTCGTCTCGAGAAGCCAGGGTCTGGATCGCTTGTTTTTCTTTGTCGCTTAGGTTGCGGTGAAACAGCGATTGTTCTTTTGTATGCTTCGAGTACATCTCGCTGCACTGCTCGGATGTAAATATCGAGACATTTATCCCTTTGGGAAGGGGGAGTTCAGTGCTTAGTAGAAAAAATTGCCGTTTTGATAGATGGAGGCCGATTATGAAAGTATTCGCGTAAACGCATGCTTCTTTCAAAATTGTGTAAGTCACTGATTAGTTGGAATTCATTGTATCCTCCAGTGGCAGGACAAAAGTTCAAACCACGGGAAATAACGCTCAATTCTTCAGCCGATAACGTGGCACTAGAAATATTTACTATATTTCGAGCTTCTGCGGAGGACGAATGAACTAAAGACGTTGCGACATCAAGAGTGCTGACGCTTGTGCAAATGTTATCGCGTATCAATTTTTAATATTTTTTGTCGCTGAGCTCGCGAATTTTTTCTTGCCTGTAGTTATCAAGTGACGCTCTTTCATCGGCAGTGAAATTCCGCGTAGCAAAGAGTTGGTTCTCTTTGTTACTCAGCTGTTTTCCGGATGACTCTTAATGGTTAGTCACAATGCGCGTGAGTTCCAGAGACGCTTGTTTGAGCGTGTTGTCCCACCTGGAGAGATTATTGCTAGTCATTTCAGACGTAGCAGGCCTTAAGTTAAGGCTTAAACCTTTAGGTACTGTTGATGTAGCAATATACATCTTTAAAGTGGAAGCATGCAGGTCACAGCGAATACGCTTTTCTATCGCTTTTCTAAGCTTCAAAAAATGCCCTGAGGCATCCCCAAAGGGAGTCTTACCCCGGCTAGGTGGTAGTCATTCGGTTGCTTGGGTAGGATCAGGCCGCTTGCTTCTGAATTGGTACCTTGACTGGAACGACGTGGCCTCGCTGGGAGGTGGAGAAGCGGCCGGTGTTGCCTTGCTGCTCACTGGATTGTTCGTAACCCTGTAAAAAGACACTGCTTTGTCTGTCATCGTCGTGGTAATTGTCCTTGCCGGTGTCTTGTTTCTCGTTGTCAGGCTGGTCGTTGCGTTGGTTGAGGGTACACAGCTTGGCGATGTCTTTTTTCTTAGTGTCAACTTATTCACTGCATCTCTCGCCGTGGCCTTGTTCTCAGAAGCCCTGCTGGTCGATGGCCACCTTGTCGTTGGCTTGCTTGTCACTGCCTTGCTTCCATGTATGTTGTTTGCTGTTGTCGCACTTGATCGCCCTTAAATTGCGATACAGCAACCTCATTTACTTACTTGAATGCTCAATCTGCCACATGCAATACATCGGTCAAACCGAGACATCTTTTTGCATCCGTTTCAACAACCACAAATCACACGTAAACAGTTTGCCACATCTTCCATTGTCCAAGCATTGTCATCTACCAGGTCATTCGTTTGACAAGATTATGGTAACACTATTAGAATCTGGCTTTAAATCGCACAATGATCGCGAAAGTCGAGAATCGTTCTTGATTCACAAGTTCAACAGTCTGTTATCCGGCATTAACGAATGTGTAGGAAAAGTGTCATGCCTTTCTACGATGGCCTGACGTCCGAAATTTCGAGAAATATTTAAAGAAGCATCCCTGACGTATAATATACTTCCTAAAGGCTATCGCATATTTATATTTTTTTCATGCGTGATCCTCGTCGTCAATGGTGAATGTTAGAAATGTCTTTTACATGCCCACAATCTTGTCTATTGTATTAGTTTTAATGGTTGGTAGTGTAGTCACGGCTGTATAAAAGAATTTTTGTGACACTCACATGCTGATCACACGTGTTTTGTACTGACGTGTTCATGCCTGCCTATAAAAGCGGCCACATACTCGTATTTCTGTTAATCCTGACGAAGGTCGTGCCCCGGCCGAAACGTAAACAACTATCAAATTTTCGTAAGTGTGCTCCTTTATTCTTCACTATATTTGCACCGGACCCACAGAATTTCTTGTTTGAATCATATATATATATATATATATATATATATATATATAATTATATATATATACATATTGTAATGAGAGAACAAGAGACAGCACCGGATCCCGAGCCAGCTGTTCTTATTCTGTCTCTTCTTCCTCGCTTTTCAGCCCATGACCCACAGCTGCTGCGCCGCTCTTCGTTACATTTGGCCACACTGCGGACCTGACAAAGAAAAAAAAAGAAATTACAGTTCATTGCACCTGCAGCGGTCCAACTTCTTTTTTCAAGCGCGACACATGCACGGCAAAGTTGTTTCTTTTGCGTTTATCGAGAGTGAAGTTCGCATCTGAGGTGTTCACACGCCAGGTATTTTCTACTACACGCTGAGTAATTATGAATGGCCCGTCGAACTTAGGGAGTAGCTCTTGCCAGGCCCGCTGGTGCCCTTTTGCACCCAGACCTCGTCACCGATGTTGTAAGCAGGAGCAGGTCTACGGCGTCTGTCATAGTGGCGCTTTTGATTTTCTTGTGCGTGGGTGGCTTTCTTGATCGCCTTAGTTCGGATCTTCTGACAGGCCGCTTTGCGATCGTTGGCACGTGGAATTATAATGGGATCATCCGCACTGAGGACCGCTTTCAGCTGTGGTAGTTTCCCATAAACAATTTCACAGGGCGTTTCCTCGGTAGACATCTGCAGTGCCGTGTTAATCGCAAAAGTGGCTGACGGAAGGTGGACGTCCCAGTCGGCCTCTGCTCTTTTCCCTGCCTTCGTATATGGAGCGAGTCGTGCCTGGATGCTCTGGTTGGTTCTCTCAGTAAGGCCGTTTGCTTGAGGATGAAACGTGGATGCGAAGTGGTGCTGCACGCCTGCCGTGCAAAGGTACTTTTTCAGTTCCCCGCTATGAAACGTTGTAGCCCGATCAGATATTAACTTTTTTGGTAAGCCATGTGTCCATTCAAATCTGCGCTTGAGGAAGTCGATTAGGTAAGTGGATGCAAGAGATGGCACGGCCTCCACTTCCAGGTATTTTGACAGGTAGTCTACTGTTCAATGACGTAATGATTTCCCGCAGTGATGGTGGGTAGAGGTCCCATGTAATCAATGCCAATCGTGTGGCAAATTGTTTCGGGTATCTGGATTGGTGTTAGTAATCCAGGTTGACACCCAGGCAGTCGCTTAAACTGCTGGCACATTTTGCAACTGGCAGCGTAAGAATGGACGCTATTTTGCATCTTGAGCCACCAAAAACGTTCTTGTAGTTTCTGGAGCGTGGCTCGTTGGCCGACGTGTCCGCCTTCTGGGGAGTTATGAATGGCTCGTAATATTTCTGACCTGTGGGATTTCGGGATCACCAGGAGGTAACGTTCTTCGGATCGGTCCGCTCACGCCGGTACAATGCGGCATTGCACACCACAAAAGTACTGTAATTTCCCTGGTCAGAGATAGATGCAATAATGGATGGCAAATCTTTTATCCTCCTGTTGGGCTCGGGATATATTCGTTTGGGCGAAAAAGATGTGGGTTTGCCTGGTTTGTTGCGCGAAGTAAAGGGGGTTCCGTGAGAGTGCATCGGCGACATTGTTTAGCCCCCCGGCGCGGTGGCGCACGTCAAAATTGTATTCTCGCAGCGTGATTATCCACCGGGCAAATTCGTGCTTAAGTTGCTGCTTGGAGAACATCCATGCTATAGCAGCATTATCAGTCACAACAGTGAATTTACGCCCGAAAAGATAATGTCGAAACTTATCATCGACGCTCCATACCACTGCAAGACATTCAAGCTCGTTGGAGTGATAGTGGCACTCGGTGTCTGAAAGTTTTCGGCTGGCATAAGCGACCACACGTTCCACGCCATCTGGATCATGCTGCACTAACACAGCTCCTAGGCCGACTTGGCTGGCATCAGTGTGCACTTCGGTGGACCAGTCTTCACTGAAGTGACTTAGTATGGGGCGACAAGTGAGCTTTCGTTTTATAGCTCAAAAAGCATTTTCTTGTGAGACGCCCCATTCAAACCACGCGTCTTTTTTAAGAAGACCGCTCAAGAAAGCTGCGATCAAAGCGAAGTGAGGAATAAACCTTCGCAAATACAACGCCATACCCAGAAATGACTGATACTGCTTCAAGCAGGTTGGTATGGGATACTGCGACACGGCAGCTATTCGCTCCGGGAGTGGCTGAATGACGACAGGAGATATATTATGTCCCAGGTACGAAATCTTAGACACCCCAAACTGGCATTTCTCTTGGATCAAATGAAACGGAGCGGATCGGGCAGCCGAAAAATGGAGCGGTTCGGGCAGCCAAACGACAGCGTTGCTCAACCGCTTTCTGTATCACTGCAGGATAGCGGCCAAACGGTACGCACCGGGCGCGTCATCTCCTTCCGCAACCAGGGATGCCACCACGTCAGCCCGCTGTGGTCGCTGCAAAGGCACGTGGCTTCAACGGCTTCTGCGCAAGATCGGCCTGGATTCTGCGCATGCGGAGAGGACTCGCTGACGCCCCGTCGCCCATATATACTCAGCCAACAGCTACGCCACATCAGAGCGGTTCGGGCAGCCGAACGACAGCGTTGCTCAACCGCTTTCTCTATCACTGCAGGATAGCGGCCAAACGGTACGCACCGGGCGCGTCATCTCCTTCCGCAACCAGGGACGCCACCACGTCAGCCCGCTGTGGTCGCTGCAAAGGCACGTGGCTTCAACGGCTTCTGCGCAAGATCGGCCCGGATTCTGCGCATGCGGAGAGGACTCGCTGACGCCCCATCGCCCAGCCAACAGCTACGCCACATCAGAGCGGTTCGGGCAGCCGAACGACAGCGTTGCTCAACCGCTTTCTGTATCACTGCAGGATAGCGGCCAAACGGTACGCGTCATCTCCTTCCGCCACCAGGGACGCCACCACGTCAGCCCGCTGTGGTCGCTGCAAAGGCACGGCTTCTGCGCAAGATCAGCCCGGATTCTGCGCATGCGGAGAGGACTTGCTGACGCCCCGTCGCCCATATATACCCAGCCAACAGCTACGCCACATCAGAGCGGTTCGGGCAGCCGAACGACAGCATTGCTCAACCGCTTTCGGTATCACTGCAGGTACTGTTTATACGTTTATGTGCACGATACAAGCTGATGTACTGCGGCTGCTTGGATTGCTCTGGGTGTTTTTGCTGGTTGAAACTGTGTTGACTAAAAATACTTGACGCATTAGGATGGCAAACAATAACAAGGAAACCGACCCTTTGAACGAGTTCGCGAAGGGCCTCGGTGATAAAGCACCAACTAGCATTAAATGAAATCGCGAAGGTCCTGGTAGAAATGACGTCTAAGTTCATCGAGGCCATGAATAAGTTGATAGCTACGGTAACAGCTCTTGCTTCCTCAACCAGTGATAACAAAACGGAACTTTCCTCCGTCACGACTTCAATGAAATTCATGAATGACTGTTTCGAGGAATTCAAGGGTGATGTGAGGTCTATCCGGGAGGAGATCACTGAAGTCCGGAATCGGAGCCTTGAGTGTCAGCGCGAAAATGAGAGGCTGAACAAGGAAATGAAGGATCTCAGAAGGCAACTTGTGGAGCTGGAGCAGTACAGCAGAAAGAATAATCTTGAGCTGAAAGGTGTCCCGTTTACAGAAAACGAGGACTTAAACGAAACCCTGAAGCAAATCACTACCCGTTTAGGCGTTGACGTTCCTTCTCAGGATATTGACGTAGTGCATCGAGTAGCTTCAAAAGGGCTTCCGAACGTTATTGTTAAGTTTAACTCAAGTTCGACTCGAGATAGTGTCCTGCAGGCTGCCAAGAAGAACAGATTAAACACGACGATGCTCGGATTTGCAACGAACGAACCAGTGTACATCAACGAGCATCTGTGCCCTGAAAACAATGTTCTTCTTGGCAAAGCCATAAGTGCAAAGCGTGAGAGAAACTGGGAGTTCGCCTGGGATTCTGAGGGCAAGATTCTTATGAGGAAATTGGATAAAGCGAAGGTTCTTCACACAACTTGCGAAGATGATCTCGTCAAAGTCGTGTAGTCACCCACCGTGTCCTAATCGTTTAGTAAGGTATCAAGGCGTACCTTTACAATGAATAATTTTCTGGTTCAACAACTTGCTGGCAAAACGAGCACGTCAATATTCCACTGCAATGTTCGAAGTATCAGAAAGAACTTAGATTTACTTGTAGCACGGTTGTCTGAGCATGTGCAACCGTTTCATATTATTACAATCACGGAAACATGGCTGAGAAGAGGCGAGGAGGTTGTAATCGCTGATTACAGGTTTACCTCACAGCCAAGATAGTCGCGAAATCGCGGTGGCGGCGTTGCCCTACTTATTCATAAAAGTTTTTTTTTCATATCTTTGCCATCAATATTGTGCAGTTGTTCTTTTATGGAAGCCTTGTTCGTAAAGTTAGAAATTCCTCTCATTGTTGGTGTCATTTATCGGCCTCCCAATTCTAGTCTACCTGATTTTCTTGCTAAACTGGAAATAATTTTTATGACAATATCAACAACGTACACTGATCCCGTTGTGGTAGTTGGGGACTTTAACCTTGATACTAGCCAAGATGCTAATAAGGACTACTAATTCTTGCTGCAGTCATTCAACTTCAGAAATGTTATAACCACCCCCACGCGTGTTTCAAGTGTATCTTCATCAATTATAGATCACGTTCTAACTAATATAGATACCGACGTTCATGCTGGCGTTTTCAAAGAACCCATTGCGGATCACCTTCCGATGTTTATTGTACTTAATAACTTAGTCCAAAACAAGAAGGAACATCGACGACATATTATCAGGACAGACTACATAATGCTGGGAAAGAGCCTCTTGCAGATCAGTTTTGATGATATATACAACAATGATGTTAATACTGAGTTCTCGAACCTGATAGGAATTCTTAAAAACGCAGTTAATAACTGCTGTTGCGTACTCCCCACACGTTCATATCAATGACCAATTTGGCCTTGGATGAATGATGACAATTTGCAACTGTTAAAAACGAAGAATTTCTGGTACAATAAATGGAAATGCCATAAGACGAACCGTTACTATTCAGGTCAGTACAAGCTACTGCGCAACAAATGCGTAACGATAATCAGTGCCCGTAAAAAACAATACTACTCACGCTGCATCCAGGAGGCATCTGGCGATACACGCAAAATATGGGGTATCATAAATGAGGTTACTGGGGGCCGTCAATCGCAACGTGTTACTCCTGACAGCGTTGACAACAGCACCGTCGAAGCGTTCAACACCTTCTTTTCTGGTATAGGCAAAGCCCTGGCAGACAAAATTCCCCGCTCTGCAGACAGTTACATTGCGTCGAACACAGTTGTCAATACGTTTGTGATGTTTGATATTGAACTTTCCGAAGTTTTTCATATTATTGAAAACTTTTCAACTAACAAATCTGCTGGGCTAGACCAAATTACCGCGCTATTTTTAAAAGAAAACGTGGATATTTTAGGCCCAACCTTATGCAATTTATTTAATAATTCTGTACAAAACGAAACTTACCCATCCACACTAAAAATTGCAAAAGTAATTCCAGTTTACAAAAACGGTGACATTTCCGATCCGTCTAGCTACAGACCGATATCGGTTCTTAGCGTTGTAAATAACATTTTTGAAAATATTTTATCAAACTGCATAAATAAGTTTTTACAGAAATACATGGTTCTTTGTCCTCAGCAACATATATTCCGGTCTAATTATTCTACGTCATCCGCAGTGTTGACATTAGCACAATCGATTAACACGGCCCTAAACAACAAGCTAGCGGGAGTTGTTTTTCTTGACTTACAAAAAGCATTCGATACGGTAGATCATTCAATTCTTTCGCATAAATTAAAGCACTACGGCATACGTAATCAAGCCAATGAGTTATTTTCTAATTACATCAAAAACAGACAGCAGGCTGTCGTGATGACCGATATTACTTCCACACTGCAATATCTGAACACAGGGGTGCCACAGGGATTGGTGCTCGGGCCGCTGTTCTTCTCCCTTTATATCAATGACTTGCCTCATATATTAAGCTCTTCCGAAATTATTATGTATGCCAATGATACAGCATTAATATGTACGGCGGACAATGTTCTTGAATTACAAAGACAAGTAAATTCAGAATCGAAAAAAATTTCCCAGTGGTTTTTTGCTAACAGGTTAACGGTTAATGCTAAAAAACGAAGTACATTATATTTCATTCCCGCAGGAAATTAATTAGTTACGAAGATATTCAGATAAAAATTGACAACTGCATATTAGAACGTACGGACACGTTTAAATACCTCGGGATTATACTAGATAATCACTTTCACTGGGCAGGTCAAATAAATGCCGTCGGTGTAAAGCTGGCTTCCGGCTGCCACGCGCTTTTACAAGCTAGAGGCTACTTTGATAAAAGCATTTTGCGGGCGCTTTACTTTGCTTTCATCAATAGCCATTTATTCTACTGCATGGAATCGTGGGCCTGGACTTATGATTCTAATCTGGATCCCCTTCGAAGGCTACAAAAGCGTGCCATAAGAATAATGACTCACAGTAAGTACAACGAGCCAAGCCGGCCGTTATTCCGATCGCTAAAAATACTACCCTTCAATCTTTTGCGTGACTATAAGATAACTGTTTGCGTTAATAGTATCGTAAAATACAATAGCCCATTTGATGTCTCGTTATTTTATTCTTCTTCCCGCCCTACTAGAAGCCTGACGTTCGGTAACTTTAACTTGGCACCAAGAAATAACGTTTATGGTGAGATATTATTGCAATTCACAGGGATAAAGATCTGGAATAGTTTGCCCACTGAACTGAAGACATCACACAATGCTGCGGTAAAACTAAAAAAATCAATTCTTGAGCAAGCTGTAAAAACTTCTTTTTCTCTTTGGTGGTAAGCACTTACAATTGTGTAAATATACGCTGGTGAATCTTGTAAACCTAGCATTTTTTTTCCTTCTAACTAAAACTTGTGATAGTTTGATGTTCTTTATGTATTTTAGCTGATGTTTTTTGTGGGTCCACGAAGTTATGTGTCGTAACTTTTTGTATGCGCACAAGCAGTTTTGTTTGGTATGACCAGATTGTTTAAGAAGTGAAAGACTTCTCTACTCTGTATATGTGTATGTTTACAGTGTCTGTATAGCTACATATGTATTATGTGTAATTGATATTTCCTGATTTTGTCCATTACTTTTTTCAGTGGACCTTACACTAGCCTCAGGCTATGGGTCCAATCAGTGTTTGTAAACCTCATGTGACAAATGATAATAAACGAAAAAAAACCCCTGCTGCATAGAGTCTGTGTAGTAGTTCGTCCTCATTGCGAAGGTGTTCATCCTGCGTCCTGCCAACGACCAGGATGTCGTCTAAGTACACCACACAGGCTTGGTTTTTCAATGGTCCGAGCACTGAATTCATCGCACGCTGAAAAGTGCTAGGAGCCGTTCTTACTCTAAACGGCATGCGGTTGAATTCATACAAACCGAAAGGTGTGCGAAGGGCCGTTTTACATCTATCTTCCTCCGCGACCTTAATCTGCCAGTACCCTGCGCATAAATCAAGTAACGAAAAGAAGTTGGAGTGACGTACTGTATCAACAGCGTCATCAATGCGGGGTATTGGGTAGGAGTCGGGCATTGTACACTTATTGAGATGCCTGTAGTCCATCCACGCAGAAGCGTAGTGATTCGTTTTTCTTGCGAACAAGGACGACTGGTGCTGCCCACGGACTCAATGACGGCCTAATAATGCCCGCGGCAAGCATTTCATCTACTTGTTCTGCGATCACTGCCCGTTCTTGTTCAGCGTATCGTCGCAGTGGTACGTTTATTGGCGGATGATCTCCCGTTGGTATGCAATGGAACAGCAAATTAGTGCCTAGCAGTTCTGCTGTATTGCTAGCGAATACTGGCTGATGGCGAGCCAATATAGAAGACAAGGTAGGAGGAGTGGGCGGCTCACCTGTCGGTGGTGGCAGGGTTGTGGCGGTAGTCCCAGCTGTCGAAGACCGGAGCTCAACGTGGCCGCGATGTATGGTAAGCTCAATGTCATCAGATAGCAAGAAGTCAGCACCAAGGATCATGTCGGCAGAGAGGTCTTCAAGGACGGGAATGGCTGGAAGAATTTTAGTGCCCGTTGCCGTCCGGACTGAAATGTCGAGCATTCCGAATAGCATAGCACTTCCTCCAATTCCGCAGAGGGGAGGTTGCGTCCACGGTCGGATAGTGTCCGGAGCATGACGTCGGTGTAGCGCCGTTCTTTCCGCACCGGTATTCACCAGAGCAGGTAGGTCACCTATTCCCTCAACGTGAATGGACATCCGAGAAGTTTGACAAGCTTGGTAGTGGATTCGGGTCTGGAAAGGTTGACGACACTCCTTGGCGTTGTGGCCAATGCGACCGCACTTTAAGCATCCGTGTCGTGTGGAGGCATAGGTCCAACCTAAGCCGACGACGAAAGTTCTGCTGAAGTTCGGCTGCCTTTTGAGCGAAAATCTGGGGTGACGCTTCAGGTGACTGAAGATGGCAGCATGGGTAGGGTCAACCAAGCCAATAACGACATACTGGCGGGCAGCCGGAGAGATCCATGTAATACCACATTTGTCGAGAAGCCCGAGGTTATCGCAGACGTATTTACGGGCGTCTTCCGATGGAGCCTGCCGACGCGATCGCATGCGCTTAAAATGGTCGTCGTATGCGGATAGAAGTGGTGTGAAGGGCGTGACGGAGGCTGTAGACCAGTCACTCCAGGATTTGTACTTGCAGCCATTGTATTGATGCCACGCTTTGGCGGGTTCGCGCAGTCGGCTTACGGCTAGCGATAGCATCACGTCGTCAGTCCATGCATGTCGACGGGCCAACGAATGGATTTCATCCAGCCAGACGGTTGGGTCTTGATCAATGCCAGTAAAGTCAGGAATTTCTGCCACAGACGGAGGAGGCAACATGGTGCGGGCACAGGCTGCTGAGAAGGTGACGGTGGCGTCTGCAAGACGCTGGTTTGAATTAGCGATGGCCTGCAGAACCGTGCAGAGTTCCCTGGCGGCTACAGGCCAGGAATTTATTTATTTATTTATTTATTATACCTCAAAAACCCCAGGAAGGGGTGTTACATGAGGGGTGGACAATACAGGGTTTCTTCCATGTGCGCTTTGAAAAGAATGGGGCTGGAGTGGCGCACGACGTGGGACGGAAGGTCATTCTAATCCTTCGCTGTCTGAACAAAGAATCACCGAAGGTGAGCAGTTGTACGGGCATGCGCAGGGTAAACTGAGTTGTTGTGGTTAGTGCGGGAAGATATGCGATGCGCGGGCATGATAACAGATGCGTCGGACAGTGAGTGAAAAAATTTATGAAAAAGAGCTAATCTAGCGACTTTGCGTAGCAGTTCAAGGCTGGGAAGATGGGCTTTAATTTTTAATTAGTAACGCTTGTGTGGCGCGAGTAATCGGAATATATAAACCTAGATGCTCTATTTTGGACAGATTCTAATGTTTCGGATAGATTAGGTTGGTGGCGATCTCAGACGGCGCAAGCGTATTCAATCTTCGGGCGGACTAGTGTTTGATATGCTAAAAGTTTAACAGAAGGGGGAGCAAGTCGTAAATTTCTTCTTAGGTAACCAAGGACTTTGTTTGCTTCGTTAGAAATGTTTCTAATGTGGGAGGACCAAGTAAGATCTGGCGTAATGTTTATACCTAAATATTTGTAGGAATTCACCAGGGATATTTCGCAACCAGAAAAAAAGTATGAAGTAGCCGGGTGAGATTTACTGCGATGAAAAGAGATGACGGAGGTTTTCCTAATGTTCAAAGTCATGAGCCATTTTTTGCACCAGGTTTCTATAGTTACTAGATCATTTTGAAGGATCTGGGAGTCATTAGGGCAGTTAATAGGACGATAAATCACGCAATCGTCAGCGAATAGACGGATTTGGGACGATATATTGCTAGGTAGGTCGTTAACATAAATTAAAAATAGAAGGGGACCGAGCACCGTAGCGTGAGGTACACCTGAAAGGACAGGACGCGTGGTAGATGATGTCTGGTTGGAGTAAACGAACTGTTCCCGGTTTGACAAAAAATTTTGTATTCATTCTAAAACTTCTGAATCAATGTTTAAGCGGGAAAGTTTTAAAAAAAGGCGTTAATGGGGTACTTTATCGAAAGCTTTTTCAAAATCTAGGAAAAGGGCATCTACAGAAACATTCTGATCTATACTTGAGCTGATGTCGTTAATAAAGAGCGCTAGTTGTGTGTCACAGGAGAGGCCTTTCTGAAATCCGCGCTGACTGGGATGGAAAAAGTTTACAAAGATCAGGAATTTGACTGTTTGAGAATAAATTATATGTTCCATTATTTTACAGCACACGCATGTTAGTGATATGGGCCGGTAGTTCGAAGGTGAGGATGACGGACCTTTTTGGGGTATCGGAATGACCTTGCCAACCTTCAAGTCCCGTGGCACCACTCCAGATGACAGTGATTGCTGGAAGATGTGCGACAATAAGACAGCACAGAGATGTTTGGTATTTTTTAAAACTTTAGAATTTATACAATCAATACGAGCTGATGACGTCACTTTTAAGGAATCAATGACTTGTATGATGCCATTTGGTTCGAAAATGACACTGGGCATAGCAGGACAATCATTCCTAGCAGGACAAGCAGTAGGAGGCGTTTGTAGCCTCCTACTGCTCCTCACGGAAATAGAGATGGAAAAGAGAGGGTGTTTATGACGAGACACTAGTATATTGAATACCCCTTGATTTCACATCTGTTGTTCTGTTTTCATGAATAACCATGGGCTTTATTGAACACTTTATTACAGACAATATACCAGAGAGTTGCGGAATATTGCATGATTGAAATGCAAGACCCTATTTCGGCATGCCAATAGAGTTGACCGCTGCCCGAGCGCACCTCAACAAGGAGCGTTAAGCATCCAAGGTCGAGCAGCCGAGCAGGTACTCCTTTCAATCCTCTCTTGGGGTGGGGAAAGGGGTGAAAAAGGAAGGGGGTTAGTAGGGCACGAAGCGACATGATAGGTGTCAGCTTGGACCTGACAGATCGAGCAGATGCCACTGATTTCCGGCAAAAAATGCATGGCCAGACTGAGATAGGTATTCATCTGGAGGCGGCGCAGTATTCGCTCATCTGCTTTCTCCAGACCACTTGTGGGATACGCGTACAGGCGGCGCGAAGCCCGGTAATAGGCAAGAATTTCGTGAAAGCGCATCAAATTCGTATTGCCATATTCCGACTCAGGACATGGAGAGACAATGGCCGGGATGAGAAAAGCGCGGGCAGCGACATTCGCTGCCTCATTGCTGGGCAGGCCCGAGTGACCTGGGGTCCATACTGTACGAATAAGGTGAGGGTTAAAGCGCCAAGAGGCTGCCCAAAGTAGGTGACCTGCCAGCTGCAGGCGATAGAACCCTGAAGGTCGCGAAAGTTGAGGAGTGGTTCGTTTGTTGGTTCTCCGTCGTGGTTTGAAGTCTGGCCCATCGCTCGGCGTACGAATCCTCGAGCTTGTCTGTAGGTGGCGGCGTTACTCCCCATAGGTGTTTTGAATATTAGTTTGCCAGATTTCGCAGTAGCTGCGTGCAAAAAGAATATAATCCTCACAGGAGATTTCAATTCACACCACATAACATGGTGATATAGATCCGATGCAAGTGGAAAACGGTTATTAGAATGGGCCAGTATGATTGGCGTTCAGTGTGTGAATTCCAGATCCCCCACTTATGTATGTGGCCTATCACGTTATGTAATAGAGCTGACTTTTTCAAACTCAGGCTGTATCATTTCATCCTGGTCCATCATCACATCGGCCACAACTAGTGATCACCTTCTAATATAGTTTGAAATAATATGCATGCTTGATTCGACAAACTATTATCTTTGGAATTATATTAACAAAACCAAATTTAAAGATGCATTACGATTTAGGGTTAAATGCACAGGCAGGACACAAGTTCGGCCTGAATAAAGAGTTCCATCTGATCATCGAGTCTACCGCCTTGGTCCACGTCACGACCTTGTGACACTTTCATTTACATCTATTCAAGTACATGCTTGACTTTGCTTTTTTTTGCAAATGCTTTCCAGTAAATGAGAGTGTTATGTGCGGTTTATGCCTTTCTGGTGCAACACCTGGTGGAAGAGCAGAAAAGACTCAGGGTCTGAGAGAGCCAATCGTACTGTGTTGGTAGGCTTCGCATTATTGTGAGCCATCATTTCCTGCACAGTCGATCCTTGCTCCTACCACTTGAAAACTTTCTGCAACTGGTTTATTTCTGTACTGTTGAACATTAAAACACCATTAACCATGTGATAACAGTCGCGTAATGTCATTTTATATGATGACAAAAATAATGCGTCAAAAATTAAGCCTTAGAGTATGGTCATGTGGCTATTCACACTGTTCTTCTTGCTACCGCTTTAGACTTCCGATTTAATGGGGGATCTAACGCTTTAAACCTGGACCCTTAAAACGCTCTATCACCAATTTTAACCATTTTACCACAGTGCTTACACTTGTTGCTGTTTCATACTATTAGTGAATATATCATAACTTCTCCAATTATGCACAAAGTGGTTGAAGTACACACTCGGGACAGCATGCTGCTATTGCGCTCAACTCTTAATGGCAATGTTTAAAGAGCCCTCCACCTACAATTTTGTTTTAGCATTGAAGTACCTGCTTTTTGTTTTACTAGTGAAGCAATTTTGTTTTAGCAGTGAAGTACCACGCCTATTCAAATCGATCACCGGAGATCAACGTTCCGAATAGTCATTTTTGGCATGTTCAGTATGTTTCGTGTCCTCCTAGCACTTCTTAATAGTTGGTGCGGCCACTGAGCTTTCAGAATCAGTTTGAATTTTTTCCAATTTGGCATCATAGTGACTTTTCACCGGCCTTTTCGCAATACATTTCGGTTGGAAAATGTGCTTAGCTGACGAACTTCACAGAAATGCGTGCCATTTTCTTGGTTTCTCTTTTTTAGTGATGAGTACTAGTACTTGTCTCCCTTTTCTTGAGTAAAAGTTAATTGCTTGTAGCTCTCTCGCAGAAAAAATTATGCGACTAATATCAGTGTGTTAGTGACCTGTCAAAAAGGGCTGAAATTTTAGTGAACCAAATCTCCAGATTAATGCATGACGCTACTGCGGCGTGAGTGGGACGAGGTAAGTATTAATGACCTTACCTTATGCTTCTAGCTACTTACCGCCAATAGCTTAGTTTACGTGGCGCCTGAGGGCAAAGCGGAGCTTTTTTTTATTTTAGCATATTGTCAGAGGGCCAAAACGCGACAAAAAGGCATCAAGTTGCCATTGAGAGAATTTTATTAAACCACTGGCTTCTGCAGTCGGCGATCCGCTGGCAGGGTTGGCGAGGCCAAAAGCACTTTGAACGGCGAATTGCTGGCTGCCCAGAAAATGTTTATTTTGACATTCCTTTATATATGGCAGCACAGCGTTCTGCGTTTGCACTTTGCTTGGTATATTATGCGCTAGACGAATATAGGTAATGTTTTTAGCTGTTAGTTAGGTTTTTTTTTCTTCAGCGGCAAAGGATGCACAATCCCAGCTTTTTCGACACATGGCCTTGCTATTGAAATGCAGAAGAAACCCGCCCTCGTGGCCTTACTGATATGCCTACAAGCCTCCGAATGGGCTCATTTTCCTTACCACAACCTAGCAAACAATGTCAAGCAGAAACCATTAAGACTTTCCTTAGTAAGGCACAGGGCAAAAAATCCGAGAGCCTAAGGGAGTGTAAAAAATGTGAGGTTTTCCTTCACATGCCAGTGTGCTTTTTACTTTTTCACTCACGAAAGTCAAACTTGAAGCACCTGATGCAGTTGATCATTGTTAAGCGAACAAAACAAAGTGTGTTATTTTACGACGTTTGTTGCGAATTTTATTGCGGTTTAGGTGCACTGACCCATGGCACCGGTGGGCACAAAAATGTTCCAGCAGCAAACCAGGCGGGAATGGCCACGGAGAGAGCAGTAGCCAATCGGTCAAGTGAACCATTTACTTACACTCGCATATATTGTTCTCGTTATATATTTTATTTCTTTGTTAAATAGGGTTCAGACGCACAAAGACATTTTTATATAGCTTCCTCGCAGGAGAATGGCATGAAAAAGCACTGAATGCTGTTGAGGACAGGACTCACTCCATTCGCGCTGTGTCGAGGTTGTTCTGCATTCTGGAGCATGTTCTTAAGAGTCGCACGAAAAATTGGAAGAATCTTCAAGTCAAGTCATTCACAAGCACATCTTCGAATGAAGTTTTAATGAGTTTTTTTTCATAACAAAATTTAAAAAATAACAAGCAACAAAAAATCTGCATTTCATCAGCTCACCAAGCTCGCCTGATGAAATTGAAAGCCTCAAGATTCTCGTGCAGTTCTGTACCAAAATGGCATAAAGAGGTGTAAGAACATATCTAGAGTTGCATTGTTAAATAATCAAACAAAGTGCAAGTGTTCAAAAAGGCATCAGCACAAAGAAAGACTGACGGTATTTGATATGCAGGGAGTTGTGGAGTAATGAGGTCTGTCTGGATCTAATGAGCGGAGTGCAAGAAGTGGGCTTAGGAAAATTGCGTGAGCGCCCACGAAGTGCATTGCAAGTGCTTCAAGTGGAACAACTGAAAAATTAAATATTTTTCACACTGTCTTGTTTTGCCCCACAGATTGGGACACAATAAGATACCTGGTACAATTTTTATTTCTTTTTTATGAATAACTTTCGATCTGTGGCAGCATGGTCATGTTTCTGTGGCACATGCCTTATACCCAAAGTAATTTTCCTGCACTAACATGCACTGCGGTCTGCACATGCACTGCATTACTGTCTAATGTTGTGAATTCGCAACATAACGAAAAACTTCGAGCGAGGAAGTCACGGAATGCAAGCCGCCTTTAATGCCAGCTGTGAAGTACTAACGAGAAACGTATATGTCGCCATGAAGAATGTAGTGCTAGCTTGTGCTAGACATTTTATGCTAGAACCAATTGTTTTGTAACTGATGGCGAAGAGCACAAAGCGCATGCAAGAGAGCTTACTTCTTTGTTCTTTTCCACCAAGATGACGCGAGTTCTATCTTCAATATTTTGTTTTTACCATGTGAACACGCTCAAGACATGGCACACGACATGTTGCATAATTCTGAAGTACGTTTTTCCTTCCAAGGTCCTCGCTTCTGTGGCATGTGGAGAAATCAAGACATACATAAAAGTATGCATTATAGATGCATTTCAGATAATTTACCTGTGGAATCATTTAACAGTTGCTAATAAATAAGGCTGGAAAATTAAAACAATTTTTATTTCCTACGGCAGTTTCATTATTCAGGCATTGAAGGGTTAATAGGAACAAGTAAAATAAAAACATATGTTCACAATTTTAATTTTTGGCCGGATTTTGCCTTTCCCTGGTTACACAAATCAGCGTAGTCTTTGTGCTTACGAGCTTTGAATGCACTAGTGGCTTTTTTATTGCTGTTTTGGTTTTGTCTAAAACAAAAGAATGGACTGTTGTGAGCTTTGTGACTTGATTTGAATAGAGGAGCCCAAAAAGTCTATGTGCTGAAATGAAACTGCTGAACATGCGCTGATTTTTGTTTCGTGACAGAGTAGCTTCAAGCCATGTGAAGTCAGACAGAGCCGATTGCATGAAGAATAGGCAAATTTGTGTATTACCCACAATCTCGTGCTCGACAATGTGTCGTACATTGCAGCTTCTATAGCAGTGAAGGAAGTGACATCTTATATTCTTTGAGTATACTTTAAAGCCGGAAAAGTACTGTTTTGAAGCAGGCTTAAGTGTTTCTGCAGCACATCAAAGCATCTCGTAAAAATTATTATTTAATATAAAATATATCCTACAGAAAAGCAATGTAAATTTCAAGAAGCAAACAATTAAAAATGGCTGGTTATAAAAAAAGTGCTGTCAAATGAGCAATATATTTAAAATACTAGTACTTGTAGCAGAAATCAAATTAAACTGGTAAAGCTGAACACCACATTTTAGCACTAACCACAGTCCCGCATAACTATTGCCAAATAAGCATTAGATAGATAACCAGTATCAATGAAAATCAATCCTGCTCATTGTCACATGATTTTACCACACCGGTCAACATGTCGAGCTGAAAGCGAAAAAAAAAGCTGCAAAATGACTCATATGGCTGATATGCTAGATTTTGTCACACGAATGAAATCAGAGCGAAAAATGCTACACACTAATAGCATACTGGGATGATAGTGTACAGATTTCTTTCGGTTTTTTAGGACTAGTGAGTGGGTCAAACAGTAAACGTTCATCATTTTTTATCTCTCAGTGCCGTTTCCGAGCAGGTTTGAAGCAATTACTAACAAAAATTACAGTTTGGAGCAGCATGGAGCTGCGCTTTGATCACTGCCACAGACACTAGTGCCAGAGTTCCCTGTAGTCTACTAATAAGAAGCCCCATCGCGGGGGTCTGGTGGCTAAGGTACTCGACTGCTGACCCGCAGGTCACGGGAGCGAATCCCGGCTGTGACGGTTGCATTGCCGATGGATGCGAAAATGCCGTTATGCCTGTGTGTTCAGATTTGGGTGCACCTTAAAGAGCTCATGATGATGATGATGTTTTATGGCGCAAGGGCCATTTCACGGCCAAAGAGCGCCAGTTCATCTTACTGAAAATATGGACAATGATTGTGATAAGCGGCTGTATAAGGGCCATAAAATTCCCCGCAGTAAGGCGGGTAAAAACATACAAGTAATAAAATCATGACCATGCCGTGAAAGGTGTGTGTGGTGTGAATAGATGACAAAAGTTGGTGATAATAAAAGACGATGGTGGATATGTATGGCATTAGCACAAGTGCCTCACTCGTTCATACCCTTGCGTGCAAGGGCCGTGAGGCATGTGCTTTCCTGTATAGCCACCGCAGCAAAAACCTCTCTGGAGAGGTCATGCTACGGTATGCCCGGGTATATGACATGAAAGCTATGAATTTCTTTTAAAACGCTAACAATGATTTATGACTAAAAAGCGGTTCCCTACCGACAAACATTGCAGGGTGTAAAGGTATATGTTGTCGGTAGAGTAATGGAAAATGTTGTTTTCTTAGAGTTTCTAAGTGTTTACACTGAATTAACATGTGAAGGACGGTTAAGGATTCACCACATCTATCACATAATGGTGGATCGCCACCAGACAACAGATATGTGTGTGTAGTGTATGTGTGTCCTATCCTGAGTCTCGTTAGTGTTACCTCTGTATGACGCGATTTCGATACGGGCAGCCAATGACCAAGGTGTGGCTTAATAATGTGTAGTTTGTTTTGTGTGTGTGTATTCCACTTGCTCTGCCAGTAGTTCCTGAGGTTTCGTTTGAGAGACGGCTTAAGATCGAGGGCCGGGATTGATATGGTTGTAGGGGCAGTGCTTTTGTGGACGGATGCAGCGAGCTGATCCGCCCTCACGTTGCCTTGAATCTCACGGTGCCCTAGCACCCAACACACTACAACATGTTGTTTGAGTGTGTAGAGTGTGCACAAAATGGAGTAAAGTGAGATGAGGACCGGTTTTTTTTTGTTTTTTAAGACTGTGCAGAGCCGTTACCACACTGAGGGAGTCTGTATAAATTACTGCTTTTTGTATGTGTAATTGTTTGATGTGTTTAGCTGCCACAAGTATCGCGTAAGCTTCCGCTGTGAAGATACTTGTGCCTGGATGTAGAGGGCCAGCATCCAAAAAAGATGGGCCGACAACAGCGTAGGACACAGAGGAGTTGGACTTGGAGGCATCTGTAAAGAACTCAGGACGTGTGTATTTGTGTTGAAGTTCCAGGAAGTATGTTCGGATATGGGCAATAGGCGCATGTTTTGTAACTTCAAGAAAGGACACATCACAGTCTATAGTCTGCCATTGCCACGGTGGCAGATATGCTACAGGAGCCATTAAACTGTGTTGAAATGAGACTCCAGTTTCCTCAGCTAGACTTTTCAGGCGAACTGAGAAGGGCTGCCTCATCGAAGGCCTGTTTTGGAACAGAATGGAGCTCGACAGATCACTAACAGCAGAGTATGAGGGGTGCTTCTTGTCTGCTTTCACCTTAAGAAAATATACAAAGGACATGTAAGTTCTCTGCAGATGAAGCCACCACTCATTTGACTCAACGTAAAGGCTTTCTACGGGGCTGGTGCGAAAAGCACCCGTAGAAAGGCGGATGCCCAAATGGTGCACGGAGTCCAGCATCTTCAAAGCACTTTCAGTCGCAGACTGATTAACAACGGTCCCATAATATAAGCGGTTGCGAATGAGGCTTCTATACAGGTTGATGAGACATTGTCTGTCACTACCCCACGTAGTACGTGACAACACTTTTAAAACATTCATGGCTTTTAAACATTTTGTTTTTAGATACTTGATGTGCGGTACGAAGGTCAACTTGTTGTCCAAGATTAATCCTAAGAATTTATGCTCCGCATTGACAGACAGACGTTGACCGTTCAATTCAATGTCGGGTTCTGAGTGCATGCCTCTCTTTCGGGAGAACAAGACACACGTGCTCTTTTGTGGGTTCAGTCGGAATCCGTTTTCCTCTGCCCATTTGGAGACCTTGTTTAAACCTAACTGAACCTGTCGCTCACACATTACCAGATTGCAAGATCTAAAGCCAAGCTGGACGTCGTCGACATAAGTACAATAAAACATATTGCGAGGGATGGACAAGTGCAAGAAATTCATCTTGATGAGAAAACATGTGCAGCTAAGTACACCACCTTGTGGCACGCCTGTTTCCTGGACGAATGTTTGGGAAAGAACCGTGCCCACTCGGACACGGAATGTCCGGTTTGACAGGTAACTTTCGATTATGTGAAACATTCTTCCACGCACGCCAAGGTGGGACAGGTCTCTTAGAATTCCGAAACGCCATGTTGTATCATAAGCCTTTTCGATATCGAGGAATACAGAGAGAAAATATTGTTTATGGACGAAGGCGTCCCTGATCTGTGCCTCAATACGAACAAGGTGGTCTGTGGTGGATCTACTTTCTCGAAACCCGCACTGAAATGGGTCGAGCAAATTGTTTGTTTCAAGGAAATGTACAAGTCTGCAGTTTATCATTTTTTCGAAGATTTTGCACAAGCAGCTTGTGAGTGCAATAGGCCTATAACTCGAAGGTAAAGAAGGGTCCTTGACCTCTTTCAAAATGGGAATTATAATAGCCTCTTTCCAGGAGTTAGGGATAGTGCCCGAAAACCAGATAGCATTGTACAAACAAAGTAGGGTTTTTCGTGTTTCGATCGGTAGATTTTTTAACATTTCATGAACGACACGGTCAGAACCTGGGGCAGAAGTACTGCAGGAGTTTAGAGACATTCGCAGCTCAGCTAGACTGAACGCTTGATTATATGCCTTGTATCCAGTGCATTTGTGTTCGAGTTTCTGCTTTTCTATTCTTGTTCTGTATTTTTGGAAAGTGTCAGTATAGTGAGATGAGCTGGACACCTGTTCGAAGTGTGCACCGAGGAAGTTTGCCTGATCTTCCAAGGTGTCACCCTGAGTGTTTACGAGTGGAAGTGTGTGTACTTGTTTTCCTGCTATCCTACCAACCATGTTCCACACTTTAGCTTCCTGTGTGTATGAATTGATCCCTGACAAAAACTTCTGCCAGCTTTCTCTTCTGGCCTGCCGACGCGTTCTCCTGCCTTGAGACTTTATTTTCTTGAAGGTGTCAAGATTTTCGGCTGTCGGTGAGTTCCGAAGCAGCCTCCAAGCTCTGTTTTGCTGTTTGCGCGCGTTTCGGCATTCAGAGTTCCACCACGGCACACGCCGTTTTCCAGGGTGTCCATTTGTTTGTGGGATGCATTTCGTTGCAGCATCAATCAAAAATGCTGTGAAGTAGTTGACAGCAACATCAATATTCAAAGTACTTATGTCATTCCAACCTAGACGAGCGATGGTGTAAAAGTGTTCCCAGTCGGCTCTGTTTATGAGCCACTTGGGAACACGTGATGGACACTCAGTTACTGTATTTGTGCTCAAAACTATGGGGAAGTGGTCACTTCCGTACAGATTACTGACGACTTTCCACTGGAGTAGAAGCACAAGAGATGGGGATACTATGCTTAGGTCTATGGAGGAGTAGGTGTTATTGGCGAGGTTATAATAGATTGATTATTTTCGATTTAGCAGACACGCGCTCGAGGAGAGAAGGAACTGTTCAATCAGTCGACCTCGCGCGTCATACCGAGAGTCACCCCATAGCCTGCTATGCGCATTAAAGTCTCCAAGGAGAACATAGGGCTCCGGAAGTTCAATTAAAGAGTGTAAATCACGTTTTTTGCAGCTGATAGCTAGGAGGAATGTAGATAGTGCAGATTGTGATCAGTTTATCAAAAAGAACTGCTCAAACAGCCACTGCCTCAAGGGATGTTTGGAGTTGTAAGTGTGTGCATGCAATTCCTTGATTCACAATGATGGCAACACCTCCGGATGATGTCATAGCATCAACACGGTCCTTTCGGAAAATAACGTATTTACGAAGAAAAGTTGTGTGTTTTGAATTAAGGTGTGTTTCTTGTACACACAGCACTTTTGGTGAGTGTTCGTGTAAGAGTTCCTGGATGTCGTCAAGGTTTCTGAGAAGGCCCCTGACGTTCCATTGTATAATTTGAGTGTTCATGGTGAATGTAAAATAGTGCTGTGTGTACGAAAAGCGAGTGGCTGTTTAGACAGGGAGATTGAGTTCACTTAACAGGGCCGTCACCAGGCCCTGTTATCGGCTTTTTTGTTTTCTTGGCGCGCTCCAAGGAGCCACGCTGCTCTTTCGGCACCAAGGGTGCCGACGTATCCATTGCCTCCTCGGAGGCACTGGATGCCCGCACTTGCGGGCTGTTAATTCGAATTTCGGGCCTCGCCTGGTGAGGTGAGGCCTTGAGACCGGAGGACTGTGGAGTCTCCGGTCTCTGTTTGGGAGTAGGCGGTGTAGCCTGGGCTACAGCCGCCTTGGGGGCAGGTGCCACAACCACCGGCTCGGTATGCGCGGGCCGAGTGAGTGGAGAGGGCTGGTGCGGCGGTGCCCCCTGACGCGCCGCATCAGCGTATGTAGCTCCATAGAATGGAGCGACTCTTCGCCGTGCTTCTTTAAATGTAATGTTCTCCTTCACTTTCAACGTAATTATTTCTTTTTCTTTTTTCAAGTATGTGCAGGAGCGTGAATATGCGGCATGGTTTCCTTCGCAGTTTACACAGTGTGGTGGTTGTTTGCAGTTCTCAGACACGTGGCCTAGGACTCCACATTGTGCACAAGTCTGGCGACCGCGACAGGTTTTAGAGCCATGGCCATACCTCTGGCATTGGAAGCAACGACGAGGGTTTGGTATGTACGGCCTGATAGATGTCTTTGTGTACCCCGTTTGAATAGATTCCGGTAGTTTACTGGATGCAAATGTGAGTATTAGGTGTTTCGTCGGTGTTTCCTTATTATCTCTTCTAATGATGATTCTCTGTACATTAGTGACATTTTGGCTCTTCCACCCCTCCAAAAGCTCAGTCTCAGTCAAGTCAAGTAAGTCCATGTCAGATACCACTCCGCGAGTTGTGTTTATTGATTTATGTGGTGTTATAGTTATCGGTATGCCACCGAAATCTGAAAGACGACCTAGCTTTTCAAATTGCTCTTTGTCACGTATTTCGAGGAGAAGGTCTCCACTAGCCATTTTGGTTACCTTGTATCCTGTGCCAAAGGTTTCGGTAAGACATCTAGAAACCAGGAAAGGAGAGACGGTTCTGGCTTGCTTTTCAGTTTTTTCACAGTGGATAACATGGTAGTGAGGATATGTTTCTTTGGGCTGGTTAAAAAAGTTTATATCATCGGTGCGTACCCGCTTTAGGCCGGTACGATCAGATAGTAAGGGGAATGCTCTGTGCATGCCTGTCTTATTTTTGTTCGGCAGCGTTGGCGGCCACCCACCACGGAGCCCAACGAGGGGACGCTACAAGTTTGCGGATGCTGAAACCTGCAGACGCCAGCCGTACAACGCCACTATAACCCAATGCGCCTAGACCAAGGTAGGCTATTTGCACAGGGTTAACCCTTGCCGCCAGGAAAATTGGAAGTAAACAGAAGATAGTAGAAGACAGGACAGATAGATAGTGAGAGATAAAGACGAAGATGTAGGGAGAGAGAGATAGGAAAAGGCGACTGCCGATTTCCCCTGGGTGGGTCAGCCCAGGGGTGCCGTCTACGTGAAGCCGGGGCCAAAGGGGTGTGTTGCCTCTGCCGGGGGGCCTTAACGGTCCAATCACCCAGCGTCGGCTCAACCCCCAGGATCCCCTTTTCCCCGGACACGGCAAAGCCACGCACGGCTAGGCGTGGGAGGGAGTCAAAACTCCCCCGTTAGCTCGGGTCCGTGGTGTCGCTACACACCAAACGCCTACATGCGCAGGCGCCCCTGCGGGATTTTAAAGAGCTCAGGTAGCCGAAATTTTCAGAGTCCTTCTTTAAGGCATCTCTTATAACCATACGGTAGTTTTGGGATGTTATATCCCACATATCAATCATCTACTTATAGGAAACTGTCATGCAAGGTACCCGATGACAATGATAACTATAGAACATCAATATTTTTCCCATAAATGAAAACAAATAGAGGGCGTAGAAGGTGGGGGCAAAATTACGAAAACGCTAAGTGGACTCAGGGTTGAGGACACAAGAAGCAGTGGCTAAACGGCAAAGCCAAGAACAAGCTCCTATCAAAAATGAGTCAATCTCGCAATGACGCACACGCTGAAATACACCTATAGAATGAAATCGTTGTCATGACAGTGTATTTGGCCCGAGATCCCTCCTAAGGCAACGTAGAAAATTTAGACATGCACGATTATAAAACAAAGTACAAGAACACCCGCTTCATACACATTGCAGATTTCAACCAACACTGACACCACAGACGACTGGCTTGTGCAGTACAGTAAGCACCCGTTACATCGAACTCGCTTCATTCGAATCATCGCTTTCATCGAAGTGTCACGCAGTCCCGACCCAAACACATGTATTTTAGACCAAATTACCCGAAGCATGGCGAAAGCTTGCTCTTCTGCTTAGAGCAGGCGAGTGACCGTCCACGCTGCCGAAGTACATGTGCGGTTTTTTACATGTCCACGTCTCGTGCCGAGCAGCCCTTTTTTGGGCTGAGCGAGCGACATTCGTGCTAGCATCGCCATGACCGGTGCAGACTGGTGCAGACGGCATGAGGGTCTCCGTGGCGTGGATTTTACCCCAACCTCTCTTCGTGCGCTACTCTAGCATGGAGGCGATTGCTAGCATGTCGTCTGCTCACCGTTACGCCGCTGGCCATGCCGGTGGTGTCACGTGGCACCACTGGCGTGCTCCCTGGCCCTTAAGTTTTTTCCATCAATGTTTGGAAGACACACGTGCGCATTTGTTGTGCGAGATCTGTGTGAGCCCGTGACGTTGTGTGTGCAATTTGTGTGTGTTTAGTTACTGTCAAGTGAACATGAAAACACCGGTGCATGCATGAAAGTGTATGACATTGGACCATAAAGTTCAACAGATACGTGAGGCGGAAAAAAAGGAGGTTGGCAAAAGTATGAAATTGCAAGACAATTCGCAATACCGCCATATACATTATCAACTCTTCTGAATAAAAGAATTCCATACTGGGCGGCTTGGAGAAGAATTTCTCAGCCAAACGGAAGCGCAACCGTGACTCTATGTACCATGAAGTGAGAAGAGTGCTCCTTGAATCGAACGCTAGAAATGCAAACCTTCCTGTATATGGGCCTGCATTGATTGCAAAGCCAAAGTCCTAGCCAGTCAAATGGGCAAGCAAGATTTTGAGTGAAGCATTTGTTGGCTTGAACGTTACAAATGAGAGCATGGCGTGTCTTCAAAATCAAATGTTGGTGACAGGGCCGCTGCGGACCGCGACGTCGTGGACGGATTGTCACAAGCAATGGCTGAGCGCCCTAGGAAAATAGACATGTAAAACTTGGACGAGGCGGCACGCTTTTACATACATTGCCGAAGTGCACGCACACTGCTCCTGCCAGAACTTCATCAGGATGTAAACAAACCAATGAGCGCCTTACAGTGCTGTTCGGCGCTCATGCGACAGAGGAGGACAAGCTTCCTTTCTCTAGGAAAAATGCCAATAGGGAAAGCTATTGGTCCTATAGAGAAATCTTATTGGGTCTATAAAAGTTATATTGTGACTTTATAGGTCTTATTTGAATTGTATTGGCACCAATAAAAATCAATTGACCCAGACCTATAGGTTGTACCTATTTGTCACCAATAAAACCAATAGACACGTATTGGCACCATTAGGGTACCTATCGGCGACAGCTATTTGTGTGTATTGGTACCAATACCCTCCAATAGGTTAGATGCATTTGTCGTCTATAAAACCAATAAATAGTAGCTATTTGTCATTTATAAGACTTCAAGGTATCAATATCCACCATAATCAAATATTTGTGGGATTACATGCACAGTATTAAATTATCATCCATATGTATTTTATTTAGTAGCGAATCCAATGGAAAGGCTGTTTTAGATTTGCTCGATATGTGAGGAAAGTTACGGCTGTTATTTCCATATGTGCATGTTCTAAAATAATGCACCCAAGCTTTTTCATAAATGTCCCCAAAATGATTTCACAGATGTGAATTTGAGTAAATTTATTCTGTACTCAACACTATGATTATTGCACTTGTGGGATAAGACCGCAAAAATTAAGGTTCAACTTATCGTAAGAGTTGAAAAAAGAGCGTCGATGAAACTATTATGTTTCAGCAGGGAAACTCGATGCTATTTTTAAAGAGCATGCAAACGGGGAAGGGAGGGAATAAGCTAACAATAAAATAGGCGAAGTCGAAGTGTATGGTATAAATTGTCATAGCCTGCTTGAATGTAACGTCCTTTTGAGCCGGTGGGCCAATACATGACGCGGATGAAGCAATTGGTGTTCAGCAAAATTGCATTAGGCACCATGACAAAGCGGAAGGACGACAAACGCCTTGCAGGTCAGTAACGGTAGGGCAGTGCTCCCGCTTGTGACAGCGCACGATGCTGTTGAGCCCAGCAAGACGCAATGAGGACCATGCACACATACGTAGTTTCATGTGTGTGTGCAGTAACAACTTGCATGTGCATATTAAAACACCTTTTCTCTTCCGCTTCGTATACTCTCCCCAAGCATTGCATGTAATCTCAACGTAACAGCAACCGCGTTCAAGTGTCACTTGCACCGTGCTCAAAGTCACCATGGTCGCAGAATGCTGACGCCGATGAGTTTCACACGAAACACGGACACAGTGGCCAGACGCTGCATCGGCCGCGTGGCGGATTGCAACCGTAGAAGGTGCACGACCGATTGTGTTGTCTGTACAGTTCCTGAATTAATGATGTGAAAACACTCACCGTTGTCAATGCATCTAGCGCGCGTGCTCTTGTACTTGCTTCGTTGTCGGTGAGCTGTTACTTGCTGTTAATACTAGGACAAAATGATTTCGCTGAAGGTGTCGCGCTGGCCCAGAGTGTTGAGCCCCGTTCCATTAGTTTCGGATCATCACGACATGCGCGCTGCACAGCCCACGTGCTTTCCGAGCCTGAGAGAGAGTCGTGCCTTCTGCTTTATATTCGGATGTAATAGAGGAGAATTTGCCCAGTCAATATGACCGCCTTCCGGCTTTATCCCGGCTTCACAACGAGTGACGTCAGGGCCTCTCCTACCTTTCCTTTCTCCGTGGGTTGAAGGAAAAAAAAGGCACCATCTTCTGCAACCCTTGCCCCTTGCGGGAGCACGGCTCTGTGCCTTGAGGAGGAGGAAAGAGAGGTCTCGCGTGCGCCAATGCCATGCTTCCCTTTTTTCCGTCCCTGCCATGTAGCCCTTCTCCTTTCAACGACGCGCGAAGAGAGCAAAAAAAAAGCTGCCGTAGAATGTTGGTTTTCTCTCAAATGCCGATCTGCTTCTCTCCACGTGGAGACGCTCCTCCTTTTTCCTCGCTTGCTGGCCATGCTGCGGCTGCGTAGCGGAGAGGCTCCACTACACTACGCAATTGTTGTCGTTGTCTTTAGAATGTACCGACACTGGACATCTCCGCACGCAACTTCTCTTGCCAGGAGAATGCTGAAGCCGAAGTAGAGTTGCTTTGCAAGCTGCGTGCGAAATTGATTGACTCAATGCAAGGCAAACATGTGCAGATGCTCATCACCGATTACATCGATTACCACTTTGTCACTCTTTTCAATGCATGATGGGTGAATGTCATGGATAATTTACAATAACACTGTAAGATTCCAACGTTTGATACACTCATTATTCACTTCATGAGGATGTGGAGATTTTTTAGAATTAAAATTCATCTTGGCTGGAGAGAAAGACTATTTTCTGTGTTTTTTAACAAGCGGAAATCCTGAAGGAATAGGCACGGCCCTGCGTTTGATGCATTTCCGATGCTTGCCTGTCACGCACAGGTAGGGGAGTTAATCCCCACCATGCATGGCCAACGGACCTGTGCGTCAACAAGACAATACGTCTCTAGCACTGTGTATGTGATGCGTCTGCCCTAAATCCGGCGTCCTAATAATACTGGTGGTAGTGATGTGCATTATTATGGCCCGATTTCCGCTACCCATAACTATTGTGGTTCTGTGGTTACTTGAGATAGCCTGCCGAAGCTCTGTTTGGCCAGGGACAAGGTGAACTTACACTCACCACAGTAGGGATCCAACAAGGGACACAGCTTGGCCCAAAGGCAAAATAGCTCGCTCATAATGCCAAACTAATGAAAATGGCCACTACCATGCCCTATAACAAGATGTTTGTTAGGAGGGATAAACTGTGGCAACTGTGTGATGGCCGGCACCCACTGATAGAGCTCTTTTCTCACCACATTAGCTACATGAAAAAGAAGATGCGGCCTGTTGCATCACATCGCCATCAATGGGGAAGTGCGTCTTTGTTGAGTTGGCCGTTGCGGCCACTGTTTTGGTGAGGGCTTAAAGTACAATGGTGATGAGGGCACTCCAGTGCACAAAGCAGACGCCAGTGTTTGTGCTACACTCTAAAAAAATTGAGCATTTGGGGAGTGTTTCTGCTACACATCAGTAGTAGCCATCTACTTTGAGTACTTTCCTCGCCCTATACCACAGTTTTGGTAGTTTGCAGTCACGAATGACACATACGTTATCAGTGTGACATTTCCTGACAGGAAAAGGGCCGGAGCCGGGTTTTTAAGGACGGAAATGTGCGCAAGTAAGATGACGATTATCAGATGCAAAGCTGCTCTTCGACTAGCTCGTGTAACACTGTCCCTCCGTCCACCTGCTCACTCGCCCCAAAAAATGGAGCGGTGCCAAGTAGCTTACGCCCTGCTAGCAGTGTGCGGTAACGTCTTTCTCCCTCCCCTGCTGCGCGCTCGCCATGTGTCATCTCTCTCGCTTCACCCTCTCCACCGCTCATAATGCTCGAGCCCACTTCTTACGTGGGAATCATCTCATCTGCGCCACCTCTCTATCTGCCGGCGAGAAAAAGCCGCGAGCCGGCGGGTGTGCACGTTGCGCGCGCCTCGAGAATATCGTGGCACTGAAAATGTGGACAGCATGCTGCTGGCTACCTCGCGATCGCGCCGGCTGGCGGGAGGCCATCGCGACATACTTCATGCTAGTGTGTGCGTACCTTTCCCAGCTGTAGCCAGCATTGCGAGGGTTAGCGAAGCCGATCGTGTTCGCGAATGACGGCGTCAACACTGACGCGGCGCAAGCCAGGGAAGCCGAATGCAAGCGTCTGCAGTGAAAGATCAGTGACACTGACGAGGTGGCGAGTCAAGAACACTGATCGCAATCAAGAATACAGGCAGTGTGAGCGTAACACCTGCGAAACGCGAGCCAAAGAAGTCGAGCGCAAGCGTCTTCAACGCGTCACGCTTCCCGTGTTTTAGCGCTTCAAACAAATGTTTACTTGAGTAAATGCTACACAAAGTTTCGCTTCAAACTGTTCTTCCAGCACACGCGTCGACAGCCATTTCAACATGGTCAACAACGTGTGCACCGCTGCTGCTTCACGTCCCATCAGGGTTCTCTTCAGGTGAGATAGTCCATAGTTCTTGTTGTGTAGCAGAACTACTCCCTGAATACTCCACTTTTTCTTAGAGGGAACGATGAAGTCGCCTCGGGATTTATGAGTGTTTGGTCATTTTTTTGTGTGTGTGACTGTGTGCGGGAAAGCTTGCCTCATGTTTCAAGTACTTGAGTACGGTTATTTAGTGCGCGAGCGTGCGACACCCTTATTTTCAGTGATGTTATGCCGTCAAGCTGTTGTGTGCTGCAGTGCATCCTAAACACGAGAAAAGACGCTACTGTGAAGTATGAGCGACGTGCCCAAGTGTTTGTAGTTCCGCGATGGCAAAATGAAGTGAAAGTAGATGACGAAACTTGCACAAAGTGGTGAACATGAATGGTTCCTACATCAATCTGAGAAGGCCGCATTATGCATGAGGACAAAAGGGCGATGCATGGTAGCCAGAGAAAAGACGAAGCGGCAGAGGAAGACAGGCCTTGTTACTCCAAAATAGTGGCTAGTTGGGCTGGTTGGTATTGCATTTTTAAAAGAAATATACTTCATTACTGTGCAGGGAACGTTTCAAAAAGAAGACAGATAAGACAGATCACACTGTTTTGTTTCTGTCTGCTTTCTGAAATGTTCCCTGCGCACTAAAAAAGTATATTTCTTTCGAAAATGCCACGTTGTTTGGCTGTTGGGTTCTTTACTCGGTCCTAGTGAACAGCTGAGCTCAGAGCGATTGGCTGTGTTACTTGGCCATCAAGTTCAGTTGCCACAACCATGTTTATTTATTTTATTTATTTAGGTACCCTAAGGGCCCAAATGGGCATTACATAGGGGGGGGGGGGAATGGGTTGAAAGCCGACACAACGTACAATATTGTAAAAAGAAAGAAACAACACAACAAAAGTGAAAAAACATTATCATAGGGGCAGCAAAAGTACACAATTGCAAAGTACAGCGTGAAACGTATAAAAAAAGTGTAAAAGTGACAGAAAATCTGGTATTTGGAAGGCAGGAACACAAATTTACAGCCTAAAAAAGATGAGCATGATGAAAACACGTTACAGTGTATTTTGAATAGCTAGAAAGGCGAGGAGTGCGGTTTGAAAAGAAGAGGTGTCTGTTTGGTCCACTAGGCTACTAGGTAAAGAATTCCATTCATTGATTGCCAGAACAAGGGGTGAGTTCTGATATTTGTTTGTTCGGGCAAAAATTGGGCCAACTTTGTGAGCGTGGTCAGCGCGTGTGGACGTATAGGGTGCCGGGAGTATAAATTTGCGAGCGAATGGTGTTGGATGATGGTACAGGGTGTGAAAAAAAGTTAATCTTGACAACTGCCTGCGTTTGGTGAGAGGGGGGAGATTGAGTTCGTCCTTCAAGGCAGATACACTCTGGTATATTGAGTACGATGACAGAATGAAGCGCGCGGCTTTGTTGTGTACGGATTCAAGCATGTTAGTCAGACACATCTGATGTGGATGCCAGATGATTTTGCGTATTCTAGTGAAGAGCGGATAAGAGCATTATACGCGTGAAGTCGTGTCTCTGAATTAGCTAAATAAAGGTGACGCTTGAGCAGGCCGAGCTTTTTACACACCTTCGATGTGATTTTTTCTATATGGGGGGTCCAGCTTAAATCGGAAGTGAATGTAACTCCCAGATATTTGAAATATGAAACTGTTTCTATTTTGGCATTATCTATTAAGTAATTATAAGTTTCGGATCTTGTCGTAGAAGAAAATTGCACATGCTTAGTTTTTTCTACGTTTATTTTCATCAGCCATTTTTCGCACTATTCAGTTAGAGTAAATAAATCATGCTGGAGTGTAGAAACATCATCGGAAGTTACTATTTCTCTATATATTACACAGTCATCGGCAAAGAGACGAATTGATGAGGAAATGTTACATGCGAGGTCGTTTATATAAATCAGAAACAGCAAAGGGCCAAGTACTGACCCCTGGGGGACTCCTGATGAGACACCCACTGGGTCAGAAACGTGGTCATTTAATTTTACAGATTGCAAACGGTCTGTTAAAAAACTACGAATCCAGTGGGTTGTTTTGTCATCCAGATTAAGGTTACAAATTTTAGCCATTAGACGCTGATGTAGAACGCGACCGAACGCCTTCGACAAATCGACAAAAATGGCATCGGTACAAAGCAACCTGTGCTGCGAAATGTGGAGGTCAGTGACCAGTTCAAAAAGTTGAGTCTGACATGAGAAATGTTTCCAAAAATCCGTGTTCACACAAGCTTGTAAAAAAATTCAGACTGGGCCCTTCAGGCTTGTCAGCTATCTTTAATAAAACAAGTTCACCACCCATGCATGAGGAACTTGCTGATGATTGTAGCAGCAATCGCCATGGTAACCACATCAGACAAAATGACAGTCTTCAGCCTCCTTACTCTGTTTCACCAGGGCGAATGCAAACAAGGTAGCTATCACTTGCCGCAGAAACTGAATGAGTTAGCGGATCTCCAGTGAATGCTGAACTGATGCCAGTGTCAATGGCACCTTGCAAATAAGTTTTACGGAAACCCACAAGGCAGCGGAAGGGTTAGAAAGTGGAAAGAAGAGAACCACCCGTTTGTATCACGCAGCCAGACCAGATCAGGACGAATTTCTCATGAACTAAGAAGATTCTCTTTCTGAGAAATCCATATGAATTTTTTTGTGGCTTCATTCTACGAAGGGTGGTGGTCTTTCCCCTGTTTAGCACTATACTTAGTGCCATTGGCACCTCAGGCCATTGCTGCTTCACTGTTACTCCGCAGAGCATGAGTGAAGAAATCAGTGTGTTGATACTCTCTCTGAAATCTGTTTGGGGTGGGTAGGTGTTACATACATGACCAGTTGGTGGCAGCACTTGGCCTGTGAATGATAGCTGTATACCAGTGGTATAGGGATCACGAGACAAAGAGAAGAACGATAGAGTGGCTCGAGCTGTTCGTATTGATAGAAACGCTCACCTAACCAGACGTAAATACATATACGCGTATTCTCTCAAGCCCGTGTATTCAGACTCTTGTCTTTACCACAACATATTTGGCTGAGCGGTGTGGTCCCTGTCCTCACCACGAAACTCTACCGTGACTGTTTGCTCGCGGCAGGCAACAAGACCTCCCAGAACTTTCCTAAATATACTCCGATTGTCACTCCTCCAGTCCTGCTTGCCAACCCACCGGTCGACAACTTCCGTCATGCTTCCAGTCTTTAAAGACCCTGACATGCACTCAAGCGGCTAAGGTTCCAAATTCAACCAATGGCTGTGCCTGTACAAATGCGGCAGTGCTAGTTACAGATGGGACCTCAGCCTCACGTTCGCGAATGTCATTTTTTACCTCGATGAAACTCCTGGTGTTTGGTTTGACATCCATGAGCATGACATTACAAGCTTGGATAGCTTAAAAGATTATATATGTGAGCTTTTTCGAAATCACTTGGACCATCGAGGAGCGCCAAAGAATGAAGTGTCAACTTGGGTGCAAACTTCCTCAGAGTTGTACATCAGCTACGTTCAGCATGTCATAGTACTCTGCCACAAAGTTGTGCACATCCTCAAGAGTATTGTCGACAATGTGTTCAACTTGTTCGAGTTTAGTTTAATTTCTTCTGTTGATTCTGTATTTCAAGGAAGTCACTGACCGCAACAAGCTAAAAGCAGGCACATCTTGCATCAGTTTCAGCGTCTTCCGAATACTGAGGCAATCTCATCTTGCCTCGACATGTATTGTCCACGAAATTCCAGCGATAACTTAAGATGACTTGTTCAGCATGCGCTTGAGGCTGCCGCTCCTGCTACAGTTCCCTGAGCCCTTTCCCTTGGCCTAGCAGTTGTACGACAGATCACCAACATGAATATCTGCTCAATTTCGAGGCATTCTCGTACCAACTCTCAGCCTCTATTCATGACTACACGCTCGTCCCAGTCTGGCTCATCAATATTGCCCAATCCATTCGCATGGTGAATACATGAAAAGCCCATATTCTCCACTTGTCCCCGTACTGGGCACATTTGTCGCCACTGCAAAAGTCGCTGGGGCACTACTGCACGAACATTACCGTGTTCCATCAATGTCCGTTCTGCTTATTGCCACGCAACCGGCCCAAATCACTTATCCCACCAGGAACCTGTGAGTGATCCCTACTACTCCCCCTCTTCATCACCCCAACGTCGTCAATCCCGTTCTCCTCAGCCCCACAGACCCCCTTCCCACGATGTCCAGCTATGAAAAACTGAATGTTGCAGCCCCAGTAGATGGCGCTGCATCAATTGGACTGACCGATAATACTCTATTGACCGAACAGACCAAATGGAACCTTATTGATGTAAAAGTCGACAGTGTGCGTGTCACTGCTCTTGACACTGGGGCTCCATTTTCTGTTATGACCATTGATTTTCCTCACAAGATCAAGAAGGTACTCACGCCTGCAATAACAAAGCTCGTTGAAGTTGTCGACGGCAGAACAGCATCTGTCATTGAAATGTGATTCGTTCATGTAAGCATCACTTATCGCCATACAGTTGCCTTCTTTGCCATCCTTGAAAAATGCTTCCATGATGAAAACCTGAGCATCGACTTCCTGTGCACACATTCCGCCCTCATTGACTGTTAGGTTAGTACGCTTCCTCTCCATCTGCCCATAACAGACCTTGCTGAACCACGACCGAGTCACCTCTGCACTGTCAGATATACTCGCCTTCAAACCCAAACACTCACCTGCCTCGAGTTTGTATCGATACCTCCAGTTGCTGTTGGCGACTATGTACTGATGCCTATCAATGATGTCCTCATGAGCTATAGTATTACATTACCACACACCATTTTTTCTATCGCAGAAAACTTCATGTGGCTTCCAGTTGTCAATTTTAGCTAGACATTCTGAGTGATGCCACAAGGCATCTTTTTGGCACTGCTTTTCACCTCGGACAACATCGCAATAGATGCTTTCGCAGTGGACACTCCTTCCAACCAGTATGCTCAATGCCAATCCAATACTCACCCAGACAAAGCAATTAGGTTCATGATTGCTTTTAATTTCACACTGCAGCAAGCTGATCAGCTCCTCCAGGCTCTGCTGTCCTATTTCAACATTTTCGATTGCAGTGGTGGTGTGATCCACCAAATAAACATTGATCCCTCTATTCACAGGCGCCTATATTGGATGTCGGCAGCTGAGCGTTAAATTACTCAGTGCGGTTGACAAAATGCTTGGCTAAGACATCATTGAGCCATCCTGTAGTCCTTCGGCATTCCTTGCTGTGCTAGTCCACAAGAAAGGCAGCACATGGCATTTCTTTGTCGATTATGACACCTAAACAAAGTTGCCAAAAATGTGTACCTTCTCACATGACAGGATGATACCCTTGATTTCGTTTATGGGGCCTGCTATTTTTTTCTCCAAAGACATTCATTCCGGGGGCTGGCAGATTGAAGTAGATGAGCTGGATCATAAAAAGACTGCATTCATCACCTCCAATGACCTATACCAGTTCAAGGTCATGGTTTGCAGTTTTTGTAACGCTGCCGCCAGCTCTGAACGAATGAAGGACTCCCTGCACAGAGGCTTTATATGGCCTACCTATTTGCGACCCTTGGACAATTTTTCACCAACATTTAAAACTCGTATAGAGTGCCTGTCAGCCATCTTAGACATTTTTCGTTGCACTGACCTGCAGCTGAACTTATCAAAACATCACTTTGACCACCACCAAATCTTAGTCCTTGGCTATTTAGTAGACACATACGGTGGACAACCAGACCCGGCAAAAATCAGCTCTGTCAGAAACTTCTGTGTGCCACAATCTGGGAAGGATGTACGCAGCTTTATTGAACCATGCACATACTTCCACCGCTTCGTGAAAAAATTTGCGGACATAGTGAGCTTCCTATGCTGCTCCTCAAGGTCTCATTTCCATGACAGCTTCAAGTAGCCTCTGCGTTCACAACTCTCATTGCGCTTTTTACTACTCCTTCAATTTTGGCTTTCTTTGACCATGTTGTCCCGACTGAGGTCCGTACGCATGCAAGTGGCCATGGCGTCGGCGCAGTGCTAGTTCAATGACAGTGTGGCCACAACTGTATTATTGCATATTCCCGCCTTCTCCTATCCACCCCTGAACGCAATTACTTCATCACAGAGCACTTTGTGTGTTGACTCTACTGTCAACACACTAAGCGCAGCGTTGAAAACTGAGGTTAAAAAAAGCTAAGCACACTTCTTTCACCTCCACTTTAGGCAATTTCCTCAAGGAGGCACCGGGAAAATTTTAGAGGTATTTGGGCGAAAGCAAAACTAGTAGTATATCTTTAATGGTCAATGGTACTCCAGTCTCAGAGGCTAAAGTAGTAGCTGATGAGTTTAACAGATATTTCCACTCTGTGTATACCTTGAAAAATATTATTGTTGTTACTGAGCCTGAAGGCTTCATTTCCTCTATGCAGGATCTTGTTGTGCACCGGGAAGGTATTCTTAACTTGCTTTTTGAGCTTGATGCTAAAAACGCTGGTGGTCCTGATAACATCCCTACAGTCTTCTTGCGCCGTTACGCAGAGTGGATCTCGCATTACTTGTTGATCATTTATAACGTGTCCCTAGCACAGTGCTCGCTCCCGTTAGATTGGAAAGGTGCCCGCATCATTCCCATAAACAAGTCATTTCATTGCTTGCGTGTGTCTAATTACCGCCCAATATCTTTGACCTCAACAAGCTGCGAAATGCTCGAACATAATCTGCCGACACTTGACAACGTTTTTAGAAGAAAATTATTTGCTATCAGACGCCCAGCATGGGTTTCGGCGTGGTTTGTCAACAATGACACAGTTTCTTACTGTATGCCATGATTTTTCACTTGCGATAAACAACAAAGACCAGATAGATGCCGTATTTTCGGACTACACAAGGGCGTTCGATGAAGTGCCCCATAATAACTTATTACATAATCTATATGCATTTGGAATAAATAGCAAACTGATTGATTTCATTCGGGCTTATTTGCAAGACAGGTATTAGTACGTCCAGGTTGATAAGTACTGCTCGGTGACCATTCAGGTAACATCAGGGGTACCACAAGGGTCAGTTCTGGGCCCAATTTTATTCCTCATTTATATAATTGATATTGTAAGTAGTATACCCAGTGATGTAAAGATCAAGCTTTTTGCAGACGACTGCTTTCTATAGACTATGGTTAAATCTGCAGCTGACCAAATCTCACTCTACAAAGCCCTCACTGAAGTTTCAGGCTGGTGCAAAAAATGGGATATGTTCCTAAACGCTGACAAATGATTAGTTCTACGTATATGCAGGAACAAAACCATTCTGAACCATTCTTATTGTATGGAGAGTATTACACTTAAGTAAACACCGGCTGTTAAATATCTCGGGGTCACTATCACGGAGAATCTGTCTTGGCATCTTCATATCAGCACAATCTGCACCAAGCCTTTTAAATCCCTCTGGTTTATTCGGCGCAAGCTTTCTAAAGCTTCTATGAGCGTTAAACTAGCAGCATATAAAGCACTAGTTCGGCCATGTCTGGGGTATGCCTCATGTCTATGGGACCCTTACAGATAGAAAAATGTTGATAAAATAGAGAGATTTAAAAGATCCGCTGTCAGATTCATCTGCAACAAATACAAACGCAACGATAGTGTGACAAAAATGCTGAATTATATTGGCCTTGATACACTTAAAGCGAGACGTGCCGAAAATAGATTAAAATAGTTGTATTTATTATACAATATTTTAATACAAATCAACAATCAGAAATACATTACACACTACGCACTGCGCACAAGTGCACGTTTTGATAACGGGAAAATGACACAGGAATACAGCTTTTGGAACGATGCATTCAAATCTTCCTTTTTCCCGAGAACCATAAGCGCCTGGAACAAACTACCGAAAGAAGTTGTAGATAGCCCCAGTTTAGAAGTGTTCATTACACACTTAAGGAAAAAGTGTCGGTAAAGTTGTCCTCACATCGCTGTATTCTTTGAATTGCAGTGTTTTATGCGGTGATTCATGTTTCGGTTGGTAATCATTCGTTGATGTGTTCAGTTGATGTACTTTTTCTTTTTTGTTCACTAATGCTTGGAGTCAACTTGCATCGCTGTATTCTTTGAATTGCAGAGTTTCACAAGTTGATTTCATGTTTTGGTTGATAACTATTTGTCGATGTGTTCTTTTGATGAACTTTTTTTCTTTGTACTCCTGCTTGGAGTCAAGCGACTCTGCAGTATTCCTAAATAAATAAAAAAATAAATAAATAAAGTGCTTGGCTCTCATTTGGGCAGTCACGAGGCTCTCATTTGGGCAGTCACGAAATTCAGGTCATATCTATATGAATTCCATTTTTGGTAGTTACGAACCGCTACGCACTCTGCTGACTGAACTCTCCTAAATATTCCTTAGGGTGCCTTGGCCTCTGGGCTTTGTGACAAGCTTGAGAAAATTGGTTTATTCGTTTGTGTATAAATCTGGCTGCCTGCACCAGAATGCGGATTGCCTTTCCTGGTAACCTGTCGACGATTCTGATGACAGAGACACGAACATGATACACACCTGCTCCTCAGTATCAGATTTCATTCACACTGGGGAAGAACAGAAACGGGATGCACTGCTGCTTGACATCATCAGCCACACAGAGTCCTTCTTGAACAATGCCTCTGTCCATCACTGAATTCTACGAGGGCGTCCTATATTGCCACAATTTCTGACCTGACCTTTCTATAGTCATGCCTAAGCAGTTACAGCACCATGTCCTCGCTAAACTTCACGACGCGCCTACCGTTAGACACCTTGACCTACCTGCCACATGCGAGCGTTTGCAGTGCTGTTTCTGCTGCCCAGGTCTTGCTCACTTTGTACACTGATACGTTGCCACGCTTGAGTTATGTCAATGGCACAAAACACCACCACTGCTACCCACTGGCAATTTATGATGAATCGTCATATCCACGGAGCCATTTTAACGTGGTGGGTTAACCCTGCTTGGTCCTTTCTCCACATCAACATGCAACGTAGTCTTTCCTTATTCTATGCAACTTTTGTGTACAACTGACCTCTTCACCTTACAGCAGGCTTCTCACCCTTCTACATGTTGTATCAAAGAGAGACAATTTTAACACTGGACCCAATAATTTCAGCCAATACCTTGTCCACCTGCGAGTACGGTCGTGACACTATAGGGGAATTCACAATGAGGAGAAGTCCTGAGAGGAGATGTAGAGACTTCAGATCACAAGGCAATGATGCCACAGATTAGCGGGTGCACGAGACCTCCCCGCACCTACTCGGAGGAGACAGAAACCTTATCTCTGAAAGGTCAAACTATCCCCCCCGCGGTGGGAGCTATGATGGAATTCTCTGCGGTTTCTCGGTCACAATGTTGCTCTTGCTCCAGATGAGAACTGCAGCGTGCTTGTAGTTTCATCGTCAATAGCAGGTGAAACGCACAGTTAAGCCAATAGAGTAGTCTGGTAAGACTGGTCTCCCCCTCTCTTTGCTTCATCTGTATGAGCGAAAAACAAAGGTTACGCAAAAAAAGATCGCTCGATAGCTGCTCTGGGGAATCTGAACAATGACGAAGTTTGAAATTTTTGATGAGGAATTGCACACAACCTGTCTATTATAAACAATGAATAACTCTGTTATAATATGCTGAAATATACCTTTTTCCCCCTTTTTGTTGAAAGGCTTGAACTATATGTCAAAAGAAACGACTATCGCCCCGCCGCGGTGGTCTAGTGGCTAAGGTACTCGGCTGCTGACCCGCAGGTCGCGGGTTCGATTCCCGGCTGCGGTGGCTGCATTTCCGATGGAGGCGGAAATGTTGTAGGCCCGTGTACTCAGATTTGGGTGCACGTTAAAGAACCCCAGGAGGTCATTTCCGGAGCCCTCCACTACGGCGTCTCTCATAATCAAATGGTGGTTTTGGGACGTTAAACCCCACAAATCAATCAATCAATCAACGACTATTGGAAATGAGGGTAAAAGAGTGTGTCTATCTTGCAACACTAACGGAGCCTCTCTTTAGGCAAAATACTTCATCTTCCATTACAGCAAGATGGTAGAGACATTTTGATGTTTCACAATTGGATGTTTTGGCGTTTTGATTTTTCGGCATTTTAAACTTTCGGTTTCTTGTCTATTTGGCGTTTTGAATTTTTTGGTGTACTGAATTTTGGCATTCCTACAGTTAGTCATATTGAATTTTGGCACTTAATACCACCTCTTTCTCACCAGCTGAGCACGCAGGGAGCTTAAGGGCATTCAAAACATCCTTCATACTTGCAAAACACTGGTTTTCCTTGGTGCACATTTCTCGAGAATACAGTGAGAGGCGCCAGACTAACATCAAGCCAGAGAGAAAGGGCTCGCTCAATTACTTGAACATTTTCAACCCAGCTATAGGAAACAGTAATGAGGGGGAATGTTGTCTTCTTGATTACAAGTAAGAATTCCACTCACCGGTGAATTAATGCACTTAAGGCATTCCCAATCCTAGCTCCATTTGCTAGCAGTTACACGTGCTCTGTAGGCATTGTACACAATATGCAGACCTCAAATGTTTAAATAATAACAATGTAATTGATAGTACTCTTACAGGTTCCTCTGAAAACCCCTCAAAAAGTTTAAATTAACCTTTGGTTCATCCTTAAACACTAGCAGAATCTACACAAGTGGTAATAGCTCCAGCGTCATCAACAATTCATCTTCGATGTCAACTGCCGATGCACAGCCTGTAAAAATGAACGTGAAATACCCGTCTGTTATTTTTTTGAGATGCATCACAGTACCTAATGTGAATGTTCATCAGCCTCTGAGGGAGGTAATCTTTTGCAGATTCATCAACTAGAACGACATAATAACTTACCTACTGCCCAGTGAATGAACGATAAAAAGAAAGGGACCAGACCGTGACACACAAGGTCTGCACACTTTTTTTTCTATCATGCGAGGCCTTTACAATTTCCTTGTTAGGAAACATTCTGTAGAACAGACACTCGTGTTGCAGTTGCCAGCTTGCTCTCCGTCTTTTTTTCTGTGTGCTTATATATCTATCTTATCTATCTATGCAAATAACTTGTGCGTGCGGAGGAACTGTTCAAGTAGTGAGAGGCGACCACCTTCTAAGCCTTCAACATCTTGGCTTGTCACGGCGTTGCGAGCCTTGTAGGTGGTATTCGAAATTTGAGTTCTGCGTTTGGTCAAACAGAATTACCACTTTCTCAAGGCGTCGCATGCTTTATCATGTTGCTGCCTGCTGCGTTGTCTATGTTGCGGTACACTACTCTATTAGCTCTTTACTACGTACTGTAGTATTGAGGAGAAATTGATAGATTGATTGATTGATATCTGGGTTTAACGTCCCAAAACCATCATATGATTATGAGACAAGCCGTAGTGAAGGGCTCCGGAAATTTAGACCACCTGGGATTCTTCAACGTGCACCTAAATCTGAGCACACGGGCCTACAACATTTCCGCCTCCATCAGAAATGCAGCCTCCGCAGCCGGGATTTAACCCCACAACCTGCGGGTCAGAGCCGAGTACCTTAGCCACAAGACCACGGCAGCGGAGCTATATTGAGGAGAGAGACATCAAACACATTTACACACGGTCTGCATATAGCATGATGCAGACTCATGGAGTCCAGAGTCACCAAGTCTTGATACTCAACGCCAGTAAGCCACAATTGATGAAAATTGCATTTTCAGGCATTGTGCACAGACTTATATCTGTTCACTTCTAGTATTCAAGACATAAAGCATGCTCTAATATGAACAAGGGTTGTTAACGAGTGGTCTCAGAATGTGTATAAGCAATGACAAACGCTATGATTAAGTGAACAAGAGGTGGTAAATGAGTGGTCTCAGAATGTCCATCCCGAATGAAAGATGCCCACCCTGAACATATAAAAAAGCAACACTAAAAAAACTCAGACAACAAAAAAATTTAGATTGGCAAGGATTGGAAGGCAACTTACAAATTCTTCTAATGAGACCAGTTGCTGACAGCAGCATCAAAGCCACTACACTTTTTTTATGTACGTAGCGACAAATCTTCCCTCTCCAGTTTCCCCCTGATGTGCAGCCACCATTTACGCCAATTTTATTTCTAAACACACAAGAATTACACAGGCAAGTATATTTAAACCGATTAGCCATGCAACTTTCAGTGCATTTCTCTCACCAATAATCTGTCATTAGTGAGTAGGGAACGCATCTCCAGCTGTTTTACCGGGTGCTACAAAAGTACTAGGAAGAATGTGCTTACCAAAAACTATCATTATCTGGAGAGGTTTGGCTATGTTCCTTCAATGATTGTCCCTAAGAAACAAAGAAAACTAGAAAAAATAGGTGCTATAGATGGAGCTAAAAGGTGTTCAATTAAAACATTATTCATGGCTTTTGAAGCCCTTGAAAGTGGAATGTTTAAATTCAAGGACTTTCAAGGATCCATGTGAACCATGCAGCGGGATTCCTTCAAAGCTACCAATGCAACTACAGGACAACATCACAAAATCTGAAAAAGCAGCAATTCAAGAGCTTTGAATAGTCCCAACAATTACCACCTCCCCAGCAGACAAACTCAACCATGATAATCAATCGAAAATCTCATGAAAACAAGGCAGGAACTCTTCTGGATAACCTCTAATACTTTAAGCTCGCAAAAGACCCCCCTACTCGGAATAAACGATAACTAAACAAGTTATCTGGCATTGTTTAGGAACCATCTGGAGTCAAGAGCACGAGTTGCACTTCATATACATACTATATGGCTCTTTGTTGAGATTTTATGGCCTTCATAAGAGCCACAAACCAGGGTTAACACTACGCCAATTCTTGACTTCATAACATCCCCATTCCACACGTGCTGTCCAAACACCTGCACCGGACTCTGTCCCTACTGGCATGGAAGACAGCTACTCATATTCCACAGTAACGAGAGTCTCTCGTCTTTTGATGACACTTTACTGTTCGTAAGTGTGCCCATGCCCCTCTCTGCTGCGCAAGCTGCACCAATGAAAGATGAACTCTGAAGAACCGACTTCAGAACGGTGAGGCAGCACCACTGAATAGAGTTTTGCCTCAATGTTACATATTTTTTCTATGGAGGCAAATTGATAATATTAGGGGTTTAACGTCCCAAAACCACCATATAATTACAAGAGACGCCGTAGCAGAGGGCTCAGGTAGTTTTGACCACCTGGGGTTCTTTAACGTGCACCCAAAACTGAGCACACGGTCCTGCAAAATTTTCGCCTCAATCAGAAATGCAGCTGCAACAGCCAGGGATCGATCCCGCCACCTGCAGGTCAGCAGCCAAGAACCTTAGCCACTAGACCACTGTGGCAGGGCCCTTTGGTCTAGTGGCTAAGGAACCACCTACCATCTGCCCCTTTTCCACATTCGCAAATGATTTCTTAAATTTGTTCTCTGTTTTTTCCTTGTCACCATTAGTAAAGCAACCTACCAGAACTACTGCGTCGGTAGCTAACACACTAGACGTTGTGCTTTCGTCCCACTCCGAATTTGTTTCGAACATTACCCATCTGCCAGGTTTAAGCGATCATACTCTGCTATCGTTCAATATCAACGCATCCGGTCCCAAGCTTGTAAAAACGGTTAAAACAATTCATGACTACGGTAAAGCCGATTTTGTCTCCATTAATAATGAACTTTGCACATTTCTTGATAGTTTCCTCTCCAGGTTTGATAGTTGCAGTGTTCAAGTAACTGGGACGTTTTTGTAGATAAGGTGAAACAACTAACAAATAAACACATTCCTGTTCGCACTATCACATCCAACCAAAATGCACCATGGTTCAATATACAGATTAAGCGTCTCCTAAACAAAAAGCATCGTATTTACAAGGCCGCGAAAAAATCCTCCTGCATCTTTCGATGCGACGATTACAAAAAAGCCTCCCAAGAGTACACCACCGCACTAAAAAATGTGAAATATTGCTATTTTAACACCACGCTTCCGAGTATGTTACTAACTGATCCTAAGAAATTTTGGCGCGTTATTAACCCCAAAGATAGCGAAATGTTAACCTTGATTGACAGTGCTGGAAACACCATTCCCCCCCATTTGTGTGCAGAAGTGCTTAATGATGCCTTTTCCAGAAATTTCTCAGCAACTACAGACGCCCCTGTTCCAACCACCCCCCATTGTGACTACCCACCCATGCCTCCTATTATTATTGACTACGTTGGTGTTGAAAGTGTAATCAAGTCCTTAAAGCCTTTCTCGTCTCCTGGGTGTGATACGATCAGTCCTAAATTTTTGAAAAACACCAGCTCTTATTGTTCAATCACACTAACGAAGATAGTTGAACAATCGCTTCATGAAAGCTATCTCCCCGTCAACTTTAAGATTGGAAAGATAACTGCACTGTTTAAAACTGGAAATAAACATTCACCGTCTAACTACCGGCCTATCTCGCTAACCAGCATACCTTGTAAAATACTAGAACACATATTATATTCCAAACTGGCAGGTTTTCTCGAATCTAACTCGTTTTTTTCCAAGTGTCAACACGGTTTCAGAAAAAACTATTCATGCGAGACTCAACTTGCATCTTTCACCCATGGATTAAACATCATTCTTGATCATTCATCCATCGCTGATTGCATTTTTTTAGACTTTTCCAAAGCTTTCGATAAATTATGTCACAAGTTGTTACTTCACAAACTACAAAATCTTAATCTTGATCCGAAACTTTTATTTTGGCTTGAATGTTTCCTTTCTAACCGCGCTCAGTTGGTTTTAGCTAACGATAACGTCTCACCCCGAACGAACGTCTCTTCTGGAGTCCCTCAAGGATCGGTCCTGGCTCCCCTGCTCTTTCTTATTTACATTAACAACTTATCTTTATCTGTTACTTCTCACATTCACTTGTTTGCCGATGACTGCGTCCTCTTTCGTGAAATATCTAATGACAATGACCTATTAGCCCTTTAATCTGATCTTAACGCTGATTCTTTGTGGTGTAAAACATGGGTAATGGAACTCAACACTAACAAATGCAAGTTTTTTCGCGTATCTAAAATTAACCGTATATTGCCCACTTACTATCTGAACGATGCTCCACTGAAATCTGTCAGCACTTACAAATATCTCGGAATACATATTACTACCGACCTCACTTGGTCCGTGCATACCACGTACGTAATTAATAACGCTAATCGCATGCTCGGCTACGTACGTCGAAATTTCTCACAGGCTCCTTCAACACTAAAACTAACTCTCTACAAGACGCTTACCCGCTCCAAACTGGAGTATGCTGCATCAGTTTGAGATCCTAACCAAGAAAATCTAATACACTCACTTGAAATGGTTCAAAATAACTCTGTTCGATTTATACTCTCTAACTACAACCGGACTGCCAGCATAGGCACTATGAAATCCAGCCTCGGATTACTTTCCTTATCATCTCGTAGGAAAATCCTTCGCCTCTGTCTTTTCCATAAGCTTTTCTATCACAGCCAGCTACGAAACGAACTCATTCTGCCTCCTCGGTACATTTCAGCTCGCATAAATCATGTCCATAAAGTCGGCTTGCCGTCCTGCAGAACTAACTCCTTTTCTCAGTCATTCATACCGCGTACATCACAGGAATGAAACCACCTACCCGCACGACAGCAACAATCTCGGACCACCAACTTTTTAAAACTGCTTTAGCTAACATTGTATAACGCGTAACACTGAAGTACATTGCATTTTCCTAGTTTTGTTGTGTTTATACCTTTTTCTTTTTTTTGCTCTGTTTTATATTATGTTTGTAACCATTGTAACCCACTCCCCTCTCTAATGCCTCTGGCCCTGAGGGTACCTAAATAAATAAATAAATAAAAGAATTGCGATATGTAGGGTTGCGTGAATATTAGGGAATTTTGAATTATTACAACAGTATTCAAATTCGTCTTGATTCAAATTTAGATATTAAAAAGTTTCCGAGTATATTAAATTAACGAATAGGTGTGTATTAGTTTGCATGTAACTCTCCTGGTAAAGGTGGTTTCAGTGCAGTGGAGTGCTGATCTATGAAGCCATATTTTCAGGAAAAATCTGCACTACCACAAAGGCCTACTTTGAGGAACATATTACCCTCTCATCGATTGATCATTTTAAAGTTTAAACAATAGTTATACAAGCTTATATGCTGCAAGTATAATCTACTTTAAAACGGAACATAATTTGCAGTATACCACTAGCATTCTACTAAAAGTTGAATCCTACTATCATTCAAAGTTGCTTCCATTTTCCTAGATTCAAAATAATCAAATTTGCATATTTAAAAATATTATTATGCAGATTAGTGGGCTCATCAACTAGCTCACTTTTCTTGATATGTGAATACACCAGTCAAGTTTGATTCACAAGTCTAGAAAACTTCCTATCCACTTCGAATTTAAAATTTACTATTCCCAAAACTAATCATATAATATACAAAAGCTGAGACAAAGACTGTTCTTCATTGTCAAACTGGTTACATTTGGCAAGTGGGTTGTAATAAACTTCCGCATTTACTAAATGATTACAACAATAGATTATTATTCGCAATGTACGGTATATTTGTCCGACTTGTACAGTTTCTTTTTATTTTAATCTCTTTGTTTAAAATTGCTTGTCTTAAATTGAACTGTACACTTAAAATATAACTAACACAATACCATAGCAGCGATAGAGTGTCAGTTGAATCACGCTGATGTGAACAGGGTGTACATAAGTGTGGGACGTTTTGTAGAGGGTAAAAAACAATGGAGGCATATTTCAGTGTTTTTCATTCAAATTCGCGCTTTGCTTAAAACGTCTATGTGTTAATAGCGTTCAGAACATGCTTGTACGACAACTACTGATTTTGACTGCGCAGGGGAAAGGCTTCCCTCAGGCCTTTTTTAAGTAATTTTTCTCTTTGCCTCTGATCACATGTCCTGTGATGAATCAATTAAGTTCTTTGCACTTGTTGCCACTCCCACTTACATTGGCAAGATCAAAAAGTCTAGAAAGAACACCATAATACAGAAACAATGTACGTGCCTTCAATACAGTATAAAACACTCTCACAGGACTCAGCAAGTAGCTGGACCATTGCATGAACTTCGAGAAAGCTTGGGCCATGGAAATGAAAGGCAGCTGCACCAAAAGAATACTTGGAATCGTGGCATATACAAGTAACACTGGAAAACACTGACGAATCCACGAAGTTCCTGCCAAACATCATGCACACAACATTCAAAATAAGGAAGAGGGCAGCGTGTTGACAAGAGCAGTGGGGTGTATGGCAGTGGAAAAGATCACAGTCTTAAACAGTGCAAACTTCGCAGCCAAAAATCAGCCACCCCCTTGAGAGGCTGAAAGCACTTCGAAAAGTTGGGAAAGTTCTCTTTGTAAGTTTGCCGACATGTTATAACCCGCTATGTTATCAACGTAATATTTTACTTGGACGGCACCCCACGTGTCTAGTTCGACGCCCATGAGACCGAGCTCACCAGCTGGGATACCTTCAAGGAAAGACTACGTGACATCTTTGGGGATCCGTCCGATCGCCAAATAGAACTGCGAAAAGAACTCGCCACTCGTGTGCAGTCCTCAACTGAGTCGTATGTCTCGTACATACAGGACGTGCTCGCGTTGTGCCGAAAAGTGGACGGGCAAATGACAGAGTGACAAGGTGGGCCACATACTCAAAGGCATCGCAAACGACGCCTTCAACTTGCTCGCCTACACCAACGTCACGACCGCAGATATGATTATCAAGGAATGCTGCCGCTTCCAAATGGCCAAAAGCCGCCGCGTTCTGCCTCAATTTACGTGGCTACAAACCACGGCTGTTACATCAACCTGCACCGATCTCGGTGCCGCACCATCCATGCAGGACAGCATGACACGTATAGTTTGACGGGAGCTTGAGGCGTCAAGTCCGGCACCATTTCCTCCTCATCCGCTCGACCATGGCACCGCACAAACGCCTTTGGCAGCCTCCGTTATTCAAGCCGTCGTGAGGCAGCAAATTGCAAAGCTCTGTTTTCCTGTGGCCTGCTCTGTCTCCCGACCCATCTCCAGACCAATGACAATAAATGCACCACGCCATGACTCACATTTTCTTCCACAATCCCTAAATCCGACGGAATGGAAAACTGCAGATGACAAACCAGTCTGCTTCCGCTGCCACTGAGTTTGCCATATCTCCCGCTACTGCCGCAGCACTTGGACTCCCTCAAACTAGAGCCCATTTTCCTTTTCTCACTCATACGAGGATTCCCGTCGGTATTCGTCCAGTCGTGTGTACCCTTCTTCCGACGTCTCTAACAGCCGCTCCACCGCTCGTTCGCCGTCACCTCAACGCCGCCGATCCCCATCGCCACAACCATGTCGCTACCCGTCCACGGTCAACTATGGATCCTCTCGGACGGAAAACTAGACCATGCAGCTCCGGGAGGTAGTGCTGCATCAGTTGCGACGGATCCAAATTCCCCGTTGATGCTCCCCACTAATACAAACCTGATTGAGATGTATGCGGAGGGTATTTTTTTAACGGTGTTAGTTGATACCAGAGCTCAAGTGTCCATAATGAGTGCTCGCCTGTGTCGCCTACTCAAAAAAGTCCTCATGTCTGCAGCGACTAAAGCCCTCCGTGTAGCTGATGGTAGAACTGTAACCATCACTGGAATGTGTACTGCTCGTGTTAGCATTGCCGGCCGCCATGTCCCCGTTTTAGTTACGGTGCTTGAAAATTGCCCTCACGACCTAATCTACGGCATGGACTTCCTATCGACGCATTCTGCCCTGATCGATTGTGCCGCGGGTACTCGAACTTCCTCTTCTCCCTGATTATCACCCTGAACTTCCGAACAGCCTGTGCACCATTGACTTCTTGCGAATACCACCTAAAGCTCTCACATTCGTTGAGTCGGGAACACCCTCTCCCGTGCTCGGCGTTGATTATATCGTGACGCCGATTCCCGATGTTCTCCTGGCATGTGACATTACTATCCCTCACTCCGTCGTAACCATGGCTTCTAACCGAACATATTGACCTGTTGTCAATTTCGGTTTCATAAAACAAGTGCTACCCCAAGGAATTTCGGCAGACGTATGCCCCGATCACTCACATCAGTCGCAGGATGCCACATGCCTCGATGCGACCTTAGGCTCCATGATCGCCCCGAACCTGAAACCTGAGAAGTCAGTCGCGCTATGCCGCCTTCTGGCTTCATACCACGACATATTCGACATCGACAGCCATTCACTCGGCGAGACTTCACTCGTCAAGCACCGCATTAACACAGGTGATTCTCATCCCATTCATCGGCGACCATACCGGGTATCTGCCACCGAGCGTAAAGTAATTCAACAAGAAGTCACCAAGATGCTAGCCAAAGAAATTATTGAACCCTCTTCCAGCCCTTGGACGTAACCCGCTGTGCTCGTTAAAAAGAAAGATGGCACGTGGCGCTTCTGCGCGGTTTATCGCCATCAGAATAGAATCACGAAATAGGACGTTAACCCTTTACCAAGCATCGATGACGCTCTCGATTGTCTCCACGGCGCCCGATACTTTTCTTCAATAGACTTGCGTTCCGACTACTGGCAGATTGCTGTCAACGAAAAAAAACCAAGAGAAGACTGCGTTTGTAACTTCAGTAACACGGCCTATATCAGTCAATATTACGGCCTATATGTCAGTATTACGGCCTATATCAGTCAATGTTATGGCGTTTGGGCTATGCAATGCCCCAGCCACGTTCGAGCACATGATGGACTCTCTGCTACAAGGGTTCAAATGGTCAACATGTCTTTATTGTCTTGACGATGTCATGGTATACTCCCCAACATTTGAGACCCACCTTCAGCTGTAGCGCGAGAACAAAACGACGACACAGAGACAAGAAGGACACGAAAGACACGTCCTTCTTGTCTCTGTGTCGTCGTTTTGTTCTCGCGCTACAACATTCGTCATGCCATACCAACTAGCCCAAGCGTCTACACTTCTAAACCACCTTCAGCGTTTGACTGTCAGCTATTCTCGACATATTTCGAACTGCAGGCCTTCAATTAAACTTTTTTGCCACTTTGGACATGGGCAAATTACAGTGCTGGGCCACCTTGTCAACGCCTCTGGTGTGCTGCCGGACCCCGAGAAAATTCGCGCCGTCACCAGTTTTCCTGTACCCCTGTCAGTCAAAGACGTACGAACTTTAGTAGGACTTAGTTCCTATTTTAGAAGGTTTGTGAAAGATTTCGCAACCATCGCTTGACCCCTCACAGAGCTTCTGAAGAAAGACGTCACATTTACGTGGAGTACCGACCAAGCTGCTGCTTTTTCTCCCCTAATCACGCTACTGACGACTCCACCTATATTGGCTCACTTTGACCCATCCACTCCGACAGAAGTCCGAACCGATGCTAGTGGTTACGGAATCGGAGCTGTCCTAGCCGAACGAAAATGGGGACACAACCGAGTTGTCGTCTACGCTAGCCGCCTCTTCACAGCTGCTGAGCGCAACTATTCCATTACCGAGCGTGAACGTCTTTCTCTTGTTTGGGCAGTCTCAAAGTTTCACCCATATTTATATGGCACAAATTTGTCTGTGATAACTGACCATCATGCGCTATGTTGGCTTACGTCACCGAAGGATTCTACTGGCCGGCTCAGGCGCTCGGCTCGGCGACTGCAAGAGTTTACTTACACGGTGACGTACAATTCTGGACGCCTACATCAGGACGCAGACTGCCTGTCCCGCTACCGGTTGCTGAGTCGAGCACTACGCTTGACGCCGACACCGAGCCTAGCGCCTTTTCCCTTCTGCAAATGACATGCATCGGTGACGAGCTGCGCCATGATGCATCCTTGCGTGCTACCTTTGAGCGCCTCGAATCACCATCTTCCAATCAGTCCCATCGCTCATTCGTGCTCCACGATGGTGTATTATATTGCCAAAGTTTTGAGCCGGATGGACCGACCCTGCTGCTTGTCATTCTGAAACACCTTTGCTCGGAAGTTCTACATGAACTTCATGACCTTCCGACTGCTGGTCACCTTGGTGTGTTCCGCACTTACGACCGAACACGCCAGCGCTTCTTTTGGCCAGGGCTTGCATGCTCAGTCAGAAGATACATTGCGGCTTGTGAGAAATGTCAGCGCTGCAAAACAACATCGTCACTTCCCGCGGGACGCTTTCAACGACTTGACATTCCGTCAGAACCGTTCTTCCGTGTTGGCTTGGACCTACTTGGCCCTTTCCCTTTGTCCTCCTCGGGTAACAAGTGGATACCCGTGACCCCCGACTACGCCACGCGTTATGCCATCCCACGAGCTCTTCCAACAAGCTGCGCCAAAGATGTCGTGGACTTCCTCCTCAAGTACGTGATTTTGCAACACGGAGCCCCACGGCAGCTGCTTATAGACCGTTGCCGCACCTTTATGTCGAAGGTCATAGCCGACATCATGCAGTCCTGTCAAACGAGACAAAAGCTGACTACGTCATACCACCCGCAAACAAATGGACTCAAGGAGCGTCTAAATCGAACTCTTACAGGCATTCTTGCTAAGTACGTTTCTACCAACCACACCAACTGGGATCTCGGGTTGCCGTACGTCACATTTTCCTACGATTCTTCGCGCCATGACACTGCTGGTTACTCTTCATTTTTTCTGCTATTTGGCCGAGAAGCAACACTGCCTCTAGACACCGTCATACCATCCCCAGCAGTACCGACCAGTGAATATGCCATAGACGTTATCACTCAGGCCGCTCACGCACGCGATATCACCTCTGCTCGCCTTCTGACCTCTGAAGAGAAACAATGGCGTTTGTATGAACAACGACACCGCAACGTACCCTTTGCACCCGGTTCTTTGGTCCTGCTTTGGCCTCCGTCCCGTCAAGTTGGCTTGTCAGAGAAAGTGCTTACTCACTACACAGGTCCATACGGAGTCCTTCATGTGTACTTCTGTAACATGAAATTGGTCATGCCATGCGGTCGCCTTCATGTGCTTAACAGGCTACCGATATTGTACATGTTACGCGCTGCAAACCCTACAAGTTTACCAGTCATGTTGACATTTATATGCACAGAGACGGCGCTTGTATCGCCGGGGTTTATGCTACATGCATGCATATTGATATTCTAGGGGGCGATGCGCGTGTGTGCCTGATGAGGAAGACGAAGCGTTGTCTCCGCTTGATCGCTGATGAACCGGTCATGCCATTACCGCTGGTTTTTAATAAATCTAATCCTCAGCCTCGTCGATACGGCGTCTCTTTTGTAAAAATATAAACTACCAAATAATGGTGTAATACACAATGTCGGCATTCCATCTTGTAGGTGTTCCTCTTTGCTTTACTCATTTGTGCCACACACAAATGATTAGTGGAATCACCTTCCTCCACATGTTGTCAACATAAGAATACTAAACAATTTAAAGTAGTTGTACGTGATACATTTCTCCAAGTTTTCTTTTTCTTTTAAACTGGGCACCACCAGTAATAGTTATATCATGCGTCTATTTTCAATGATACACCGAATTTCGACTCTCGTTTATACTTAACGTATATTGTATTTTGTTTTATGTTTTGTGCTGCTATAATTTCTGTCTCTACTTGTAATCTTTTAGAAATGCACTTTGATATTGTTTCGAGTTCTTTTTTTTGCATGTTTTGTTCTTTGTCTAGTGACCTTTTTTTGAACTATACCTCCAATTTTCTGTATTTTTGCCCCACCCCTCTGTAATGCCATTGGCCCTGAGGTTATTCTATATAAATAAAACGAATTTCATCATAATCAAAGCAGTACTTTGTTCGAAAAATAGTGGGACACTTACGTCTTACTGACTTATGAACGTACTATTATGCCATCCTATCTTTGAGTATTTGGGATGAAACAGCCATAAGAAGTGGTGTATAGTAGCACTTATGATGTTGCGCAGGAAAATGTGTGCACCTGATTTCAAGCAATGGGAACAGCACCTCCACATTCTTCCAAACTTTTCCAGGGCTGAGCCCTGTTCCTGTCAAGCTTATTTTCCCAAACACACTAACCATCCTGCGCCAATTTTGTACCTCCTTCCACTGTTACAACGATCAAGAGCTGACGTCGTCCCCTAGTATCTTTCCCCTTGCAAGGAGGTACGTGACAATTCATTCTGTTGTGCTGCAGCAGCTGTAGCGCTGCTGGCTACTAGTGTCACCTACAGCAGTGAGTGGAAGACTGAGTGACAAGAGCAAGGCTGGGACAGTTTTTGGAAAGAGAATAAACAGATGTTTGCTGTTCGCTGTCAGCTCGGGTCTCTTTCAGTGGAAAAGAAAACTTTTCTTCCGTCTGCTACAGAGTTCCACAACATCACCGACAGCCTACAGGAGCCACTAAAAGGGCACATTCGTGCTTCCAAAATGGCATATTCATGCCATATTCGTGCTTCTTGAAGTACAGTTGAATCTCAATAATTCGAACACTTTTATTTCGAACTTCCAGTTTATTCGAACTCACGGTGAGGTCTCGTCAAAGCTATGCGTAATCCAATGTACAAAAACGCCTGGTAATTCGAACGTCTAAGCACTTTCGACAGTTAATTAGCACATACCGCGCTCCGAAAATGCTCTCAACGCCTTGCCCAATCACGCCGCGGCACCTGCAACACTTCAACGCTGCCCGTGAGGCAAATGAAAAGGAAAGAAAAGGCTGCGGTGGAATGTTTGCTCTCTCTCAAATGCCGACTCGTGTCACGCTTCTCTCCTTTCTGTCCTTGCCATGTAAAGACCCTTCTCTTTCCAACGCCGCACACAAAAACAGAGAGGAAAAAAGAAGAAAGCGGTCGCTGGGTTGAATAAATGTGTGGTTGAAGGAAAGAAAAAAGGCTTAACTTCTGTAACCCTTGCCCCTTGTGGGAGCACGGCCCTGCTCCTTGAGGCGCGGGGGGGGTCTCTCATGTGCCAGTGCCACGCATCCCCCTTTCCCTTCCCTGCCACATAACCCTTCTCCTTTCAACAACGCGCGCGAAGAGAGCAGGAAAAAAAAGCTGTTATGGAGTGTTTGCTTTCTCTCAAATGCCGATCTGCTTCTCTCCGCGTGGAGACGCTCCTCCTTTCTCGTCACGTGCTGGCCATGTTGTCGTCTTCAGAAAGTGTCGACGCTGGACATTTCCGCGTGCAACTTCTCTTGCCAGGAGACTGCTGAAGCCGAAGTAAAAATGCTTTGCAAGCTGCGTGCGAAATTGATTGACTCGCTGCAAGGCAAAGGTATGCGGACGCGCACCACCAATTACTTCAATTGATAACGAATGTCCTGTGCTTTGTGAATAAATATATGTCTTCTGAAACTTCCTCGTCGTGTGTTAGCTAAATGCACATGCGGCACTGCTTGGAGAGCCCTCAGTTTATTTAGCTTTCATTATTTCGAACTTTTTTTTAATTCAAAATAAGTTTCAGGCCCCTTCGAGTTGGAATTATCGAGATTCGACTGCATAAGACAGACTTTATGTTCAGGATAGTTCCCAAGCAAATCCAATTGTATAGCCTCTAGACAAACCCCAAAGAATGTCAACACTACAGCTGAAAGAACCTTGGTAGACTCATTCTAGCGGGTATCGTTTCTCTTCTGTTCTGCTATATTGAAACCCTAGAATGAAAGCTCCACTTAACAGCGACAATGACAATTTGATTGATTTGTGGGGTTTAACGTCCCAAAACTACCATATAATTATGAGAGACGCCGTAGTGGAGGGCTCCGGAAATTTTGACCACCTGGGGTTCTTTAACGTGCACCCAAATCTGAAGCAACAATGACAAAGAGGGGGTTTTTCAGACACTGGAACAACTTGGACAAAACTGGATAGTCTGACGAAAAGTGCAATGACAACTTTTAGAAAGTGCTCCCATTTTTTGGAGGGAACTAGAAGCTGCTGCCTCCGCTAAGCTGATTAAGAGCACACGTCCATAGAGGAACAGATGGTGCAATTTAAAAGCAAGCCATCAATTAAGCAGTATATAAAAGGGAAGCCGGCAGTAAGGGGAATAAAGGTGCTTACATTGTGCGGCCGAAGTGGAGTGCTTTGTTATTTTAAAGTGTGCCAATCGGGGCGAACATAGCATTATTGTTCTTCGCACAGAGCACACAATGCAATAAAGCACTGCACGTCTTTCCCCATTGAAAAGTGGTGAGGCTTTGTGAGTGAATGCAACATAGTAGGCCTAAAGCCGGTACGCACCGATGATCTCAGCAGAGAAAGATTGGCCACCCTGGTGCAGTATCTGGCCACCCCCTCCCGTAGGCATTCGTCAATTAACTCACGGCCCTCAATCTCCACCAGCTGCGGAGCAACTGACCACGGCGGCGGTCAGATCTGCAAAGCAGCAGAGGGTGCTAGGAATCTCTGGATACGGACAGGCCACCATTGGAACTTGAACTTAGCAACGTTTAACGTTAGAACGTTATCTAGTGAGGGAAGTCTAGCTGTATTATTCGAGGAGCTAGAAGGCATTAAATGGGATATAATAGGGCTGAGTGAGGTTAGGAGGACAGATGAGGCCTATACTGTGCTACAGAATGGGCACGTCATTTGCTATCGGGGCTTGGCAGACAGAAGAGAACTGGGAGTAGGGTTCCTAATTCACAGAAACATAGCTGGCAACATAGAGGATTACTATAGCATTATTGAAAGGGTGGTAGGCATTGTAATTAAACTGAATAAAGGATACAAAATGAAGGTAGTACATGCTTACGCGCCTACATCCAGCCATGATGACGCTTCAGTTGAAAGCTTCTATGAAGACGTGGAATCGGCAATGAGTAAGGTGAAAACACAGTATCATATAGTAATGGGCGACTTTAAAGCAAAGGTAGGGAAGAAGCAGGCTGGAGACCAGGAAGTAGGAGATTATGGCATCGGCACTAGAAACGCCAGAGGAGAGCTACTAGTAGTATTCGCAGAACGCAATAATCTGCGTATATTGAATACCTTCTACCGAAAACGAGAAAAACGCAAGTGGACACGGAGGAGCCCTAATGGCGTAAATAACAACGAAATAGACTTTATAATGACTGCACATCCAGTAGTTGTGCAGGATGTGGAAGTGGTTGGCAAGGTAAGATGCAGTGACCATAGAATGGTACGGGCTCGAATCCGCCTAGACTTGAAGAAGGAACAACAGAAACTGATACGCAAGAAGCCAATCAATGAGCTAGCACTGAGAGGGAAAGTACAGAAATTCAGAGTGTCACTGCAGAACAGGTACTCTGCTCTTAGCAAGGAAACCAACCTTAGCGTAGATACAATGACTCATAATCTGACGAGTATCATTACGGAGTGTGCAGTGGAAGTTGGAGGCAGGGTAGTTAGACAAGACACTGGCAAGCTTTCCCAAGAAACGAAGAACCTAATTAAGAAGCGTCCAATCATGAAAGTGTCAAGTACAACAGACAAAATAGAACTGGCAGAGCTTTCGAAATTGATTAATAGACGTGAAGTATGCGATGTAAGAAGGTATAACATGGAGAGAATCGAGCACGCTCTGAAAAACGGAGGAAGCGTCAAAGCAGCGAAGAGGAAACTTGGGATAGGCAAAAGGCGGATGTATGCACTAAGGGACAAAGAAGGCCAAATAACTACCAATATGGATAGGATAGTTAAAATAGCGGAGGAGTTTTACAGAGATATGTACAGTAGCCGAGACAACCACGTCCTTACTACTATAAGAACTAGCAGTAACCCAGACGACACCCCACCGGTAATGATAGAAGAAGTCAGAAAAGCTTTGGAGAGCATGCACAGAGGCAAAGCTACTGGTGAGGATCGGGTAACATCAGATCTGCTGAAAGATGGAGGACATATTGTGTTAGAAAAACTAGCCACTCTATTTACGAGGTGTCTCCTGACGGGAAAAGTACCAGAGACTTGGAAGAACGCTAACATCATCTTAATACATAAGAAAGGAGATGACAAGGACTTGAAGAATTACAGGCCGATCAGCTTGCTCTTTGTAGTATACAAGCTATTTACAAAGGTAATTGCTAACAGAGTAAAGAAAACATTAGATTTCAATCAACCAAAAGAACAAGCAGGATTTAGAACAGGCTACTCAACAATTGACCACATTCATACTATCAATCAGGTAATAGAGAAATGCTCAGAGTATAACCAACCACTATACATAGCTTTCATAGATTACGAGAAGGCGATTGATTTAGTAGAAATGTCAGCCGTCATGCAGACACTGCGGAATCAGGGCGTAGATAAAATATATATAAACATTCTGGAAGAAATCTACAGGGGATCAACTGCTACCATAGTGCTTCCTAAAGAAAGCAACAGAATACCAATAAAGAAGGGTGTAAGGCAGGGGGACACAATCTCCCCAATGCTATTCACTGTGTGCTTACAGGACGTTTTCAGAAGCCTAGAATGGGAGCAGTTAGGGATGAGAGTTAATGGAGAGTACCTCAGTAACCTGCGCTTCGCCGATGACATTGCATTGCTGAGTAACTCAGGGGACGAATTGCAACTCATGATTACGGAGTTAGACAAGGAGAGCAGAAAGGTGGGTCTTAAAATTAATCTGCAGAAAACAAAAGTAATGTACAACAACCTCGGAAAGGAGCAGCGCTTTGCGATAGGTAATAGTGCACTTGAAGTTGTAAAAGACTATGTCTACTTAGGGCAGGTAATAACCGCAGAGCCTAACCACTAGATTGAAGTAACTAGAAGAATAAGAATGGGGTGGAGCACATTCGGCAGGCACTCTCAAATTATGACAAGTAGATTGCCACTGTCCCTCAAGAGGAAGGTATATAACAGCTGTATCTTGCCGGTACTTAGCTACGGAGCAGAAACCTGGAGACTCACAAAGAGGGTTCAACTTAAATTGAGGACGACGCAGCGAGCAATGGAAAGAAAAATGGTAGGTGTAACCTTGAGAGACAAGAAGAGAGCAGAGTGGATTAGGGGACAAACGGGAGTTAAGGATATCATAGCTGCAATAAAGAAGAGGAAATGGACATTGGCCGGGCATGTAGCACGTAGACAGGATAACCGCTGGTCATTAAGGGTCACCAACTGGATTCCCAGAGAAGGGAAGCGGGGTAGGGGGAGACAGAAGGTAACGTGGGCAGATGAGATTAAGTAGTTTGCGGGTATAAATTGGCAACAGCAAGCACAGGACCGGGTTAACTGGCGGAACATGGGAGAGGCATTTGTCCTGCAGTGGACGTAGACAGGCTGATGATGATGATGATGTTATGGCTAAGATGTTAGCAACAGCTTCCAACTTGGAGGAGTCAGGTGGATTAACAGGGTGCTGAGATAAACAGTCGGCATCGTTGTGAAGCTTGCCAGACTAGTACACTACACAGAACGTGTACTCCTGCAATTGCAAAGCCCATCGCCCAGGTCTTCCTGTAGGATCCTTAAGGATTGACATCCAGCAGAGTGCACGGTGTTCTGTGATGACTGCGAATGTGCGTCCATATAGGTACGGAGGAAATTTTGCGATAGCCCAGATGAGAGCCAGGCACTCTCGCTTAGTAATTGAATAGTTTCTTTCCGACTGAGAAAGTAGGCGGCTAGCGTACGCTATGACACGGTTTGTGCCGTTCTGCATTTGTGCGAGTATGGCCCCTATGCCATGGCCACTTGCGTCCGTGCGTAGCTCCGTTCGAGTGGGTGGGTGTAATTGAGACACCACAGATGGTGATGTGTGCACAGAAATCAACAACGAGAAAGAATGTTCTTGGTCTTCACGCCAGGAAAAGGCTACATTATTTTTGAGGAGATACGTGAGTGGCCCAGCAATTTCTGCAAAGTTGCTGACGAAACGGCGGAATTATGAACAGAGTCCCAAAAAGCTGTGAACTTCTTGCGTGGAACGTGGGACCGGAAACTTTATCAGCATCGGGTCCTACACCAGCAGCGTCAAGAACGTGGCCAAGTAGCTTTATCTGACGGTGCCCAAAGGTGCACTTAGACGCGTTAAGCTGGAGGCCAGCACAGCTAAAAACCTCAAGGATGGCCGACAGACGTGATGGTGATGATGAGTAGTTTTTAATGGTGCAAGGGCCAATTGATGGCAAAAGTGCGCCATTTCAATTGACTACAGATATGAACACTGATATGATGCGTGGCTGTAAAGGGGCCTTAAAAATCCTCGCTCTAACGCGGGTTAAAGCATGGAAGTAATAAAATCATGACAGTGGCGTGATATATGTCTAGTGATAGCGGATGGAAAAATGTCATGACAATAAAACCATGATGAAGATATAGTCACCGCAGCGATGACCACTCTATAGAGGTCGTACTACGGAAGACCTCGAAATATCGGGCGAGAGTTAGGCACATCTTTTAAAAACGTGAAAAGTGTTTGCAGTTTAAAAAGTGGATTCCTACTGATGAGGATCGCAGGGTGTAGAGGGAGCTGCTGTCGGTAGGGCAGTAAAAAGTGCTTTTTTAGAGCAGCTAGCTCATCGCACTGGACGAGAATGTGAAGAACCGAAAAAGGTTCTCCACATCTCTCACAATATGGTGGATCGCGGTAGATAGAAGAAATGAATGTGTAGAATGTGTATGTCCTGTTCTAAGCCTTGCTAGTATTCCTTCTGTGTGTCGTAATCTTTCTAGTGGCGGTCAATAACCTAGTTGCAGCTTAATAGCATGGAGTTTAATATCTGTGTGTTTATCCCACATGCTCTGCCAATACCCCTCAGCTTTCGTTTAAGAAAAGGTTTTAAGTCAAGTGCAGGGACTGGTGTAGATGCATTGGGAGTAGTGTCATTGTCGCAAGCAGCCAGATTGTCGGTCAAAACGATCCCTTGTATTTCATGGTGCCCTGAAACCCCGAAGACAACGAAATGCTGTTTTGATGTGTACAGTGTGCACAGAAGTGAGCAAAGTGACACCAGCACGGGGTTCTTGTGTTTTTAGTTTTCAGGGCTTTGACCACGCCTAGGGAATCTGTGTATATTACTGCCTTCTGTAATTTTATCTGTTTATGCGTTTTACGACCGTCAGTATTGCGTAAGCTTCTCCTGTGAAAATGCTTGCATCTGGATGTAGAACGCCTCGCAAAAAGATTGGCCTACCGCTGCATATGACACAGAAGTGTTTGACTTTGACGCATGGGTAAACAACTCAGGGCATGTGTATTTACGCTGTAGTTCTAGGAAGTATGTATGTATGTGTGCAAATGGTGCGTGCTTTGTAATTTCAACAAAAGAGACATCACAGTCTATAGGCTGCCGCTGCCACGATGGCAGATATGTTGCAGGAGCCATCGAACTGTGTTCAAAAAGAGGCACACCTGTTTCTTCGGCCAGGCCCCTTGCACGGAGCGCGTAGGGCTGCCTAAACGAAGGACGGTTCTCGAACAAGCCAGAACAAGACAAATCATTGATTGTGAAATGGGAAGGGTGTTTCTTGTCTGCCTTCACCTTGAAAAAGTACAAAAAGGACAGGGAACATCTTTGTAGGTGGAGCGACCATTAATTCGAATCCACGTACAGGCCCTCCACAGGGCTGGTTCGGAGAGCACTCGTATAGAGGCGAATGCCTAGATGGTAGACAGGGTCGAGAAATTTCAAGGCTGATGGTGTTGCCGACTGATAGATTATAGCACCGTATTCTAGGCGTGTGCGTATGAGGCTTTTATGTGAATTCATGAGATATTTCGTGTCGCTACCCCATGTAGTGCGTGACAACACTTTCAAAATGTTCATTGTTTTTAAGCACCTGTCCCTTAAATACTTGACGTGTGGGCTGAAGGTTAGTTTAGTGTATATGAGACCAAAAGACTTGTGCTCGGTCTTCACTGACAGAGGTTGACCATGCAGGTCAATGTTGGGGTCAGGATGGAGGCCCCACTTTCGGCTGAACAAGACACAAGTGCTCTTTTGCGCGTTGAGTATAAAACCATTCTCGTTTGCCCATTGAGATACTTTGTTCAACCCTAGTTGAAGTTGACGTTGGCACATTGAAATGTCTCACGATTTGTGATGATGATGATGAGTAGTTTCCAATGACGCAAGCGCCAATCGATGGCCAAAGAGTGCCATTTCGATACACTACAGATATGAACAATGAATTGTATGATGCGTGGCCGTAAAAGGGCCTTAAAATTCCTCGTGCTAGCGCGGGTAAAAACATAGAAGCATTAAAACCATAACATTGACGTGAACAATGTGCAAATATACTAAACGACGAGACGTCATGATAGCAGGACAGTGACAGAGTTGCAGCCACCGCGGCAGCGACCTCTCTTCTGAGATCGTGCTACGAAGCGCTGTTGCGCGTCGTGGCGACCGCAGTCTGCGGTAGCGGGGCCGGTCGCCGTCGCTCCGTTGAGCCAAGGACTAAAGGGAGAGCTTTGAACAAGCTTAACGGATTTATTTACATCTTTACAGTGAGTTGTCGAGATGACGACAGAAGAGAAGAGAAGAAAGTTGGGCGAGGCACTGCACGCCCTTTTTGTTGACCCCTGTTCCCTAGGTCCCTAGGTTGGGGATCACTACATAAAACAATGCGGACCAATGGTTATGTGGCAGTTCCTCTCAATGAAGCACCGCCCATCATGTCTGTTCATAGAGGCACAACACAGGCTTGCACATACACACACACCCTTGCCACTAGTCGCAGCACTGCCGTAGAACAGGGAGGGGGAGAGCGGAAGACGCACGGGCACCTCGACCCCTTTGGTGCCAGCCTCGGGCTGCGTTCCCACGAGAAGATCTTAGCGCGCCCTTTCGAGAGGTGCCAGGTTCGTGGAATCCTCTGGGGAGAGCCCTTTGACCAGCGCCGTCGTCGTCTGCCGGTTAACGCGCTAACGATGCGTGGCCAAGGCGGGAGATAGAGCGGCGGCTCCAAAACCCTCTTTGGCACCATTCCACACCCTTGGCGCCGCTGTCAATCAGTGGGCGCCGTCTCGTGTAGTCGGCCTCTGTTGCTTCCTCCGTCCAGCCCTGGCGAGACTGTCCTTTTGGAGCTGATCCGGCGTGGCGAATGACCCGCTGGGTCAAGGCATAGCTTGATCGCTACAGCTCCTCCGCCGACGGGAAGATCTCGGACGTCGGGTAGTATCAGCTGCTCGACGGGAGAGATCACAGTAACCGCAGTCTCCCAACACCATTTAAACCACAAAGACCAACCGCTAGAACCAGGAAGCGCCGGCAATGAGTTTTCGGCAACCAGGCCGGTCTTTCAAATGTGCCACAATGCACCTACGTTTTTTTAAATGGCAACCACACTAATACTCTTGCTCATAGCTAAAAATTTCGATTACTCAAAAGACCCCTTAAAATCATTACGGAAAAACCTCCCTCAACGTTCCGTATAACATGACGCTCAGCTAAAGAATTCACCTGATCCCTGAACGCATACTAAAATAACAAAGGGTAATGCAATTTCGTATACTAACACGCTTATTTGCTGAATGTAGTTTCATGTCAGCCCATGTTTTTAAAGAACGCACAAGACTTTGCTGGGCGCTCTAGCACGACATCTTACTCTCATTCAAAGAACGCTAGCATACTAACACACCCCTAATCAGAGGTCATACCGCGATAACCTATAGCCACCACTCATTCAGATTTAGCGGGCGTACCAAGTTATCATCCCTGACCTACATGCTTTTATCTCGAAGAGAACAAATTTCACGCCGTCGGCAGATTGATGCGGGCCACTGCTTCCTCATAACGCTTAACAATTCAACTTGAAATTTTGACAAAGCTTACATGCAAACAAAATCTAGAGGGAAGAAAAAAGTATCCAAGCAAACTAGCTGCGGAGATGGCACAGGAACACCACTTTAAAACCAAATATAACCAAACAAGTATGTTTCCAAAAAAAAACTCCCGTGTCCGACTCTCCCGCCTACAGCTGTCAATCCCCCTTCAGCCGTACACGCGGCGGTCGTGGTCTTCGATTCTGGAAACGCGCGAGACAACAACGTGCACGAGCAACAAGCTGAACTGCAGCGTTACGCCTCATTCGCGCTTTTGGCGGGCTTCTGTCAACCCGGCGTAGGGGACCGGAGCGATGCGTGGGACAGAGTGGCCATGCCTTCTTTGGGCTAGCTCGCATGTGATGTTTAGCTATGGTGGCTTTTCCTTTTTTTCCAGGACCCCTTCTACAATCCCGTTCCCGCAAAGCTTTAAATCTCCTGCGTACATTCCGTCGCGAGGATGCGCGCTGAAGCCTACTTTTTTGCCGCTGGCACCTTACTTCCCACCACAAAGGCCTCTTCGCTGAAATGGCCGATGAGCTACCCTCTTTTCTTTCTCCCCGATGCTTGCTTCCTCCTTCTTGCCTTCGCTTTGTCTCGCGCGTACCTTTCACTCCTCTACGGCGACGTCTACGACTGACTTTTTCTGCACCGTTAGGAAATTGTCCTCGGGTTGCGTCATCGGTAGTTTTACAGCTCAAGGGTGCTTCTGCACCACCTGCCACAGTGTTTCGGCACTTTGATTTCTTGGCTCTGTCGCCTTGTCCGGCCGATTCACCTGTGCTAACGCTGTACTCAGGTGCGCCCTGAAACGTTCTGTGGATGGAACGGAAATACCGGCGCTCTCCACGCAATTCCATTCGCGAACTCGCTTTCCTCTTGCTTTTCGTCCGGTTGCTCGGACGCATGCAATGTAATTTTGACGCTGCTGCAAAGCTCTTATTTGCTACGCTTACAGGTTTTGCGCCTTCTTTTACACGCGTAGTACTGTCCGTCTTTCTCGCGGATTTGCAACGTCTCTTTCGTCTGCGCCGCTCTTTGCGTCTCGTCTCCGAGCCTCCCGATCGCATCTCACACTCGTGAACCCTCTCACAGCTTTCGTCAGCTGTCTCAGTCGCGCGGTTTAAATGATCTTCGACCAAATCATCTTTATTCTCACCCTCTATATCGGCGGACTGGTTAACACACTTAGGAACAATGCAGCTGCTTCCCTTCGAAAAATATTCCTCGCATTCCTGAGATCTGTCTGCAACTGCACTGACACCATTCTCTTCTTTCGCTGCTTCTCCTGAGCTTTTTCCGGTGTTCTTGACTTCTTCAACCTCATTTGCAAGATCCACCGTCGCGACAAACACAGTTGAGGTCTGTACCAGCTTTTCTACAGCTATCCTAGCTGTTTCGCTAGCATTTAACTGGCACAGTACATCGTCACACTCGCTCTGGCCTTTGTCGGCCTCTCTACGCAGCGCAGCATCTTTAGCAGCACTCAAATTTGGTTCTTCATTGACCTGCTGCTATCCTTAAACGTGCTAGCCTTCTCTAAAGCTCTAGGCTGCACCTCGCACTTCTCGTGCGCTACACTTGCGGATGACTGAATCTTCCACCGCGTTGCTTAGTGCTCGCTTGAACTCTTCACCTCGCTCCCGTTTTCTATCTTCCATTTGCGCTCACTATTCACCTTGGTGCTAGGAGAGACACGCGGACCTCTCTCAGGCTTGGTTTTAATACCAGCACACAGCCGCGCGTTCTTCAACGGAGCGTTCATGAGCTTGCACTCAATTTGCTTTCTGTCAACTCTGATGCCGAAGCACCGCAGTAAGGCCGCCTTAGCTACATTGTAACTGTTGAACTCCTCCTCAGAAAGATACCCTATTCTACCCATTACGTCGCACGGAAGGACACTCAATAAGGCGATAGACCAATAGTCTTCGTCGAGCCCTAGGTCTGTGCAAACATTCTTGTAAGAGGTTAGGTAACTCGCTATATCCTCGCCCTCTTCGAATGCATGGATCCTCGAATTTACTTGAGACCATCTAAGGCACTGTATTGATCTTCTTGTTTCTTCCAGTTTTATTTTTAGGGTTTCCTTCCACTTCTCTCTCTCTTGCTCTCGCCTTTCCTGACGCTCCTGTTCCTCACGCCTTTCTTGGCGTTCCTGTTCCTGTCACCTTTTCTCGCGCTCCTGTTCCTTTTGAATCTCGTTCCACGTTTCTTTAATATCTTCAGTGCTCAGATTCAAGCCATCGATAGCGCTAACAAGTGCGTGTTTCTTCATCCCCGCATCTACTTCTGCTCCCAGCTCCTCCCCCAGAATCAAGAGCTGATTCTTCAACAAACGCTTCCAATTCATGACAGAGAACTAGTGTGGTGCAGCTCACTCTCTACCCAGAAGTTCCGTAAATAACTGCTTCTGTGGTAGCCTCTACCAGCGAAAAGATTGCACTTCTATCTTATCAGCCTGGCAACCAAAAAACCAAAGCCAGCACTCACCAGTCCACAGCTGCCAGTCTCCATGATCTCGGCGTGTTGTTCATTCTCCGTCCTCCAGGCTCACATCCCACCGCTGCCACCAGTTGTTGCGCGTCGTGGCGACCGCAGTCTGCGGTAGCGGCGCCGGTCGCCGTCGCTCCGTCGAGCCAAGGACTAAGGGGAGAGCTTTGAACAAACTTAACGGATTTATTTACATCTTTACAGTGAGTTGTCGAGATGACGACAGAAGAGAAGAGAAGAAAGTTGGGCGAAGCACTGCACGCCCTTTTTGTTGACCCCCGTTTCCTAGGTCCCTAGGTTGGGGATCACTACATAAAACAATGCGGACCAATGGTAATGTGGCAGTTTCTCTCAATGAAGCACCGCCCATCATGTCTGTTCATAGAGGCACAACACAGTCTTGCACATACACACACACCCTTGCCACTAGTCGCAGCGCTGTCGTAGAACAGGGAAGGGGAGAGCGGAAGACGCACGGGTGCCTCAACCCCTTTGGTGCCGGCCTCGGGCTGCGTTCCCACGAGAAGATCTTAGCGCGCCCTTTCGAGAAGTGCCAGGTTCGTGGAATCCTCTGGGGAGAGCACTTTGACCAGCGTCGTCGTCGTCTGCCGGTTAACGCGCTAACGATGCGTGACCCAGGCGGGAGATAGAGCGGCGGCTCCAAAACCCTCTTTGGCAACATTCCACACCGTTGGCGCCGCTGTCAATCAGTGGGCGCCGTCTCGTGTAGTCGGCCTCTGTTGCTTCCTCCGTCCAGCCCTGGCGAGACTGTTTTGGCACTAATCCGGCGTGGCGAATGACCCGCTGGGTCAAGGCATAGCTTGATCGCTACAGCGCCTGAATATATGACATTAAAAGTATGTACATCTGTTAAAAACGCCAGCAGTGATTTATGAGGAAAAGGGGGTTCTGTACCGATGAACATTGACGGGTGCAAGGGTATCTGTTGTCGGAAGGGATATAAAAAGTGCTTTTTTCTGGGAGAATCTAAATCACTGCATTGGACAAGAATGTGGAGAACCGTGAGCGGTTCTCCACATCTCTAACACAATGGTGCATCGCCACCAGACAAAAAGTATGAATGAGTCGAGTGTGTATGTCCTATCTGTAGTCTTGTAAGTGTGACTTGTGTGTAGCGTGATCTGTATATTGTTGGCCAATTTCCAAGTCTCGGTTTGACAACATGATGATGATGATGAACAAACTTTATTTAATTAGCAGAAAGGTCCTCTTCCCCTTTCAGTTGCGAGAGGAGAAGGGAGGACCAAACGCAGTTTTTTTTCTGTCTGCCGATCCCATAGGCGCTGCCAGCACGCCCTGAGCTCCCGTCTTAGAAATGGTTTTAGATCAAGCGCAGGGAGAGCTACAGATGTATTGGCGCCAGTGTTGTCTTGGACAGATGCGGCCAGCTGATCAGCCAACACGTTTCTAGCAACTTCGCGGTGCCCCGGCACCCAGCAGACTACAACATGCCGTTTAAGAGCGTATATCAAGCCTAACAGAGAGTACTAGGACACAAGGACGGGATTTTTATGTTTTCGCAGAGTTTTCAGAGCCACCACTACGCTCAGCGAATCTGTGTATATTACCGCACGTTGTAGTTGCAGTTTCTTAATGTGCTTGACAGCCGCAAATATCGCGTGAGCCTTTGCTGTGAAGATGCTTGTTTCGCAGAGCAGAGTACCGGAGTTGGAGAAAGATGGGCCAACAGCTGCATAGGACACACCAATGTGGGACTTCGAAGCATTTGTGAAAAATTCTGGGCAGGTGTACTTGTGTTGGAGTTAGAGGAAGTGCATGCGTATATGTACAATAGGTGCGTGTTTGGTGACTTCCATGAAAGATAGATCGCAGTCTACGACTTGCCACTTCCATGGTGACAGATATACTGCTGGAGCCATCAAACATTGTTCTAAAAGTGGCACAGCTGTTTCCTCAGCGAACCTCCTGACACGAAGCGAGTATGGCTGTCTCAGCGAAGGACAGTTATTGAAAGAGGTACAGTTGGAGAGATCATTTACTGTGTAGCGAGCGGGATGTTCCTAATCAGCGTTAACCTTGAAATAGTATGTAAAAGACAGGTAACATCTCTGTAGATGGAGTGACCATTCATTGGATTTTACGTACAGACTCTACGGGGCTAGTTTGAAAAGCACCCGTAGAAAGACGTATGCCTAGATAGTGGACAGGGTCGACAATCTTTCAATCTGATAATGTCGAAGACTGATAGATTATAGCACCGTAATCTAGGCGCGTGCATACGAGGCTTTTATATAGATTCATCGGACATTTCCTCTCATTGCCCCGCGTAGTTCGTGATAACACTTTCAAAATATTCATGGTTTTTAGACACCTGTGTTTTAAATACTTGGTGTATAGGATGAAGGTTAGTTTTGTGTCTAATATTAGGCCCAGAAATTTAGGCTCTGTCTTCACAGAGAGACGTTGACCTTGCAGGTCAATCTCGGGATCGGGATGAACGCCCCTCTTTCGGCAGAACAAGATGCAGGTACTCTTTTGCACGTTAAGTTTAAAACAATTTTCATCTCCCCATTGAGATACCTTGTTCAAACCTAGTTGAACCTGACGTTCACACACTGAGAGGTTACAGGACTTAAAGCCTACCTGCACGTCGTCAACCTATGTGCAGTAAAACATATTTCGTGGGAAAACTGAAAACAAGGCGCAAAGAGTTCATTTTCACTATAAAAAGTGTACAACTCAATACCCCTCCTTGCGGCACTCCTGTTTTTTGAACAAATATACGGGACAACACAGTGCCCACTCGAGCAAGGAATGTCCAATTAGACCGGTAACTTTCAATTATTTTCAACATTCTGCCCCGCACACCTAGGTGTGACAGGTCTCGGAGTATGCCAAAGCGCCACGTAGTGTCATGGGCCTTCTCGATATCAAGGTACACTGACAAAAAGAATTGTTTATGAATGAAAGCATCTCGAATTTGTGACTCGATACGGATAAGGTGGTCAGTAGTGGACTTAGCTTCCCGGAACCCGCGCTGGGAAGGGTCAAGCAGTCTATTTGTTTCAAGAAAATGCATCAATCGTCTGTCCAGCATTTTATCAAAAACCTTGCAAAGGCAACTTGTCAATGCTATAGGCCTGTAGCTTGATGCTAAAGATGGGTCCTTGCACTGCTTAAGAATTGGAATAATGGTAGCTTCTTTCCAGGTGGAAGGGATCTCACCGGAATACCAAACGGCATTATACAAGGAAAGGAGGGCTTTTTGGGTTTCAGGAGGCAGACGTTTGAGCATTTTGTATAATATGCGGTCAGAGCCTGGGGCGGTTTTGTTACAGCTGTTTATAGAGGCTTGTAACTCAGCTAAGACGAAAGGTTCATTGTATGCCTCATTGTTTGTGAATTTGAATTCTATTTTGTGTTTTTCTATTCTTGCTTTGTATCGTTGAAACGCTGGACTGTAATGGGATGAGTTGGAGACCTGTTCAAAATGTGCACCAATAGAGTTCGTTTGGTATTCTAAACCATTGCCTTGTGTGCTTACTGGAGGAAGAGGATGTTGTTCTCGTCCTACTACCCTACTGACCATTTTCCAGACTCTTGCTTCATGTGTATATGTATTGATTCCTGATATAAACCTCTGCCAGCTCTCCCTCCTGGCTTGTCGGCGAATTCTGCTGCCTTGGGACTTGATGTTTTTGAAATTGACAAGATTTTCAGCGGTCGGTGAGTCTCGAAGCAGTCTCCATGCTTTGTTTTGTGGTTTGCGGGCGTTTCGGCATTCGCTGTTCCATCAGGCGACTCGTCGTTTTCTGCCCAGTCCAGATTTTTGCGGAATGCACTTAGCTGCAGCTTCAATAACAACAGCAGTAAAGTATTGTACAGCTGCGTCTAAGCTAGTACCGCATATGTCAGTCCAACTTAAGCTAGCAGCCTTTAATGCTGGTTTCAATCGGCTTTTTCTATCAGCCATTTCGGAAGCTGTGAAGTACTTTCATTTAATACTGCTGAGCTCAGAACTACAGGATAGTGGTCACTTCCAAAAGGATTACTAATGACTTTCCAGTGAAGTAGTGGAAGAAGCGATGGAGATACAATGCTTAGGTCGATTGACGAGTAGGTATGGTTATCGAGGCTATAATATGTTGCCTCTTTTCTATTGAGGAGACACGCGCCAGAGGAGAAAAGAAACTGTTCAATCAGACGACCTCGTGCATGACAGCGCGAGTCACTCCACAGACTGCTATGTGCGTTAAAATCTCCAAGGAGAAGGTACGGTTCTGGAAGTTCATCAATTATTGCCTGTGTGAAGAGGTTTATTAGCCGTTAAAGGCAGCGACGAGACAGCGTGAAGAACCGTCCAGCGATCGGCACAGCAACGAACCGAAGCACGAGCCGCGAGAGCCGGGCGTTGGCGATGCTGCTTGCTGCAGGCACATCTTCTTCTTCACAATATCGCCCCCGCTGAAAAAAAAGAGCCATCCTGGCGAGCTAAGAAGTTTCAGGGAGAGGCTCATGATACGGTTTTAGGCGGGAAACATGGACGATGTCACGTGCACGCCGGCGCATGTCATCCGATCGGGAAACTGGCTCAATTAAGTAATTAACCGGAGAGGTTTTCTCTAAAACGGTGTAAGGCCCCTCGTACCGGGGGACAAGTTTTGATGAGAGTCCCGGAGTTTGGTATGGGATGGCAAGCCACACGAGAGACCCTGGGGCATAGTTGGGATCCGGAAGAGAGGTGCAACGGTTTTCTTTCTGGCGTTGCTGCTCGTCCGAGGTGAACGCACGGGCGAGCTGGCGGCACTCTTCGGCTTGTCGAGCAGCATCGGAGATAGGTGGACATTCGGAAGCATCAGGACGGTAGGGAAGCAGAGTATCAATTGTATGGGAAGGGTCACGTCCATAAAGAAGAAAGAAAGGTGAAAATCCCGTGGTTGTTTGTATTGCAGTATTGTATGCAAATGTCACGTATGGGAGAACACGGTCCCAGTTGCTATGATTAGATGCCACGTACATTGAGAGCATATCACCCAGCGTGCGGTTAAACCGTTCCGTTAGCCCGTTAGTCTGCGGGTGGTATGCCGTCGTTTTCCGATGAATGACGTGGCATTCCGAAAGCAGAGCTTCGACGACCTCGGAGAGAAAAGCGCGGCCTCTGTCACTAAGGAGCTCTCGAGGTGCGCCATGTCGAAGGATAAATTGACGTAAAATGAAAGAGGCGACATCCTGAGCGGTAGCGCTCGGTAAAGCGGCTGTTTCGGCGTAGCGTGTTAGATGGTCGACCGCCACTATAATCCACCGATTGCCATCTGATGTCAATGGAAGGGGGCCGTAGAGGTCAACGCCAACGCGATCAAAAGGCTTGGCAGGGCACGGAAGTGGCTGCAATTCGCCAGTAGCACGTAGCGGTGTTGATTTGCGTCGCTGGCAGTCAGGACAGCACTGCACAAATTTGCGTACGAAATTGTACATGCCGCGCCAGTAATAGCGATGGCGAAGGCGTTCATATGTTTTGAACACCCCGGCGTGGCCACATTGTGGATCGTCGTGAAGAGAAGCGCATACCTGCGATCGCAAAGTGCGTGGAATGACCAGTAGCCACCGGCGGCCATCAGGAGAGTAGTTGCGTCGATGGAGAAGTTGATCGCGGATGGCAAAATGGAAAGCTTGACGTCGGAGGGATCGAGATACCGGAAGGTTGAGCGTACCGGATAGATATTCGAGAAGAGATGCGATCCACGGGTCACGACGTTGTTCGGTGGCAATTGAGTCAAGATTTAACGATGACAAGTACTGGAGGCACGTGTTTCCGCACGTCGGATCTGGTGGCAAAGGTGAGCGGGACAGGGCGTCAGCGTCAGAGTGTTTGCGTCCACAGCGATATACGACGCGAATGTCGTACTCTTGGATTCGGAGTGCCCATCGCGCAAGGCGGCCAGAAGGGTCTTTCAGCGTGGAGAGCCAGCAAAGCGCGTGGTGATCAGTTACTAGATCGAACGGGCGGCCGTATAAGTACGGCCGGAACTTTCCAAGCGCCCACACCAGAGCCAAACACTCTTTTTCTGTCACGCTGTAATTAGTTTCGGCTTTCGTCAGAGTGCGGCTAGCGTAGGCTACAACGTATTCTGAATAGCCGGGTTTTCGTTGCGCGAGGACAGCACCTAGCCCGACGCCGCTGGCGTCGGTGTGCACTTCGGTAGGAGCCGTCGGGTCGAAGTGGCGAAGAATAGGTGGCGAGGTGAGCAGACGGCGCAGAGTAGTGAAGGCAACGTCACATGAAGGGGACCAGGAGGAGAGGTTCACGTCACCGCGAAGAAGCTGGGTTAATGGTGACATGATGGATGCAAAATTGCGAACAAAGCGCCGGAAATATGAGCATAGGCCTACAAAACTGCGAAGTTCCTTCATGGTCGTCGGCTTGGGAAATTCTGCGACTGCTCGAAGTTTTGCTGGGTCGGGTAATACGCCGTGCTTCGACACGATGTGGCCTAGGATGACGAGCTCGCGTGCAGCGAAGCGGCATTTTTTCAGGTTAAGCTGCAGGCCAGCTTTGGTCAGACAAGTCAAAACCTGCCTGAGGCGAAGGAGGTGCGTAGGAAAGTCGTGCGAGAAAACCACGACATCGTCGAGGTAGCATAGGCACATATTCCACTTGAGGCCACGTAGCGTATTATCCATAAGTCGTTCAAACGTGGCAGGCGCGTTACAAAGCCCAAAGGGCATGACGTTAAACTCGTATAGTCCGTCAGGTGTAATAAATGCAGTTTTTTGGCGATCGGCTTCAGCCATTGGAACTTGCCAGTAGCCAGACCGCAAATCCAGCGACGAGAAGAATTCCGCTCCGTGAAGGGTGTCGATGGCGTCATCAATGCGCGGCAAAGGATATACGTCCTTGCGGGTTATCTTATTCAAACGACGATAGTCTACGCCAAATCGGATAGATCCGTCTTTCTTACGCACCAAGACGACAGGAGACGCCCAGGGACTGTGAGATGGTCGAATAACGTCTCTACGAAGCATATCTTCGACTTGATCGTTGATTATGCGGCGCTCTTCAGTGGAGACACGGTATGGTCTTTGACGCAGTGGTTGGTGTAGGCCGGTGTTAACATGATGCTTGACTTGCGATGTGCGGCCTAGTTGAGGTTGGGACACATCGAAGGAATTCCGGAACTCATGCAGAAGATCAAGCAGGTCGGCATGTTCGGTGGGAGTAAGGGTGTCGGCGATGGCGCTGGAAAACGTATTCTTGGACGACTCCTCGAGGGCCGACAGGGATTTTGGGTGGTCGCAGTAGTCATCCGGGACATCAACCAAAGACGAAGGGTCGAGATCCTGCACGCGGCCGAGACATTCCCCCGCAAGCAAAGTGACAGTTGTGGAAAGCGGGTTTAGTATGAACATATTGCTTCTTCCGGCGGCAAGGTCAATCGTTGCGAAAGGCAGCGGCAGAGCTCGACGACTCGTGAAGATATCGGAAGGCATAAAAAAGACTGTAGCGTCAGTGTAGGCGTTGCATGAAATTGGAACAAGTGCGAAGTTTTCAGGCGGAATATCGGTGTCTTCATGCACGAACAACTTCGGCGGCTGATGAAGAGCGTCAAGTAATGGGACATCACAAAAGGGTGAAAACTCAACTTCAGCGCGTGCGCAGTCGATGACGGCATTATGGCGGGATAGGAAGTCCCATCCGAGGATGACATCATGCGAACAGACAGCGAGGACAATAAACTCCACAGTGTAAACAATGCCTTCGATGGACACTCTTGCAGTGCAGGCTGCGAGAGGCGTTACTTGCTGTGCACTTGCGGTGTGGAGTGACAGTCCCGAAAGCGGCGTCGTGACTTTACGTAATACACGGCAGACATTAGCGGCAATAACAGAAACAGCGGCGCCGGTGTCTACAAGGGCGAAAGTAGAATAACCTTCAACAGTTACTGCGACCACGTTAGCAGGAGAGGGGCGAGGGCTTAGACAGTTCGAAAATGGCGCAGTTCTTGCCTCTTGAACTGCGGTGCTTAGTTTTCCTGGTCAGGTCTGGGCCGGCGACGCATGGGGGAGGGCGATGCCCTCCCCCATGCCCTCCCCCATGCTTCTTCACACCTGGAATTCTTGTTCACTAAGTTGGTGCTGAGGAGGTATATAAATAGAGCAAATTGTGACTAGTTTATTCAAGATAACGGCTCGGACAGCTACTGCCTCAAGAGACGTCTGAAGTGGTAAATGTGTACAGGCAGTTCCTGGATCCACAACAATGGCAACACCACCGGATGACGCGACTGCATCCTTCCGATCCTTTCGAAACATGGCCTAATGACGTAGAAACATTATGTGTTTTGGTTTCAGGTGTGTCTCTTGTACACACAGCCCTTTTGGTGTATTATTGTGTAAAAGTTCTTGAACATCGTCAAGGTTTCTCAGGAGTCCTCTGACATTCCACTGTAAAATTTGTGTCTACATTTTTAATGTAGTTAAGTTCTGTGTGTTAAGAAACGTTGCCTTAAGTTACAGGCCCTACTGGGGGCCCTGTAATACGGGGTTTCTCTTTCTTGCTTCGCTCCAAAGAGCTGCGCTTTTCCTTCGGCGTCTGGGGCGCCGGAGGAGTGTGGCTTGTGTCTATCACCTGTTTCGAAGTGGCGGATTGTGCCTGCTTTTATGCACCTTTAGGGCAGTTTCGAACCTGACTGCACTTGCAGTGGTCCGTGGTCCAGCAGACTCTGAACTCTGCTGGCCCTTTTGAACAGGAGGCGGAGCAGTACAGGCTGCTCCAGCCGGAAGCGCTTCTGGCACAACCGCAGTCACATTTGGTGTGAATCTCGCGGGTGCCGAAAGACGTGGCACGGCGCCTCGACGCGCCACGTCGGCGAAGGAAGGTTCAAAATGATTGCGTGTAGAAAAACGTAGACGTGCCTGTTGAAGTGACAGGTTGAACTTGACCTTAAGTTCTAATATTTGTTTCTCTTTTTTCCATGCAGGGAATGATCAGGAGTAGGCAGCATGATCTCTTTCACAGTTAGCGCAACAGGCTTCTGAAGTGCACTTTTCGGCAACATGCTCACAAGATGCGCTCTTCGCGCACCTAGTAAGCCCTCTGCACGTTTGGGATCTGTGACCGAAGCGCTGATACTTGAAACATCGGCGAGGATTCGGTATATAAGGTCTGACACGAAGCTTGCAGTAACCAGTTTCAATGGAGTCAGGAAGGTTGCTTGTACCGAAGGTAACTATGATGTGCTTTGTTGGGGTCTGTTTATTATCTCGCCTGATTATTATTCTTTGTACTTTCACTACATTTTGTTCTTACCAGCCTTCGAGCAATTCACTTTCAGACAGCTCGAGGAGGTCATTATCAGATATGACACCACGCACTGTGTTCATCGACCTATGTGGGCCCACTGATATTGGGATGTTATCAAATGAAACAATTTTTGTGAGCTTGTCGTACTGAGTCTTGTGGCGAACTTCTAGAAGATCGCCATTCCCCATCTTGGTTAAGTTTTAATAGCCAGGGCCAATTGCATCTGTGAGCGTTTTCGAGACAATAAATGGTGAAATAGATCGAACTGTTTTCTTTTCATTTTGGCTGTGGATTACATGGTACTTGGGGAAGGTCTGTTTAGACTGTGCAGTAAAGAAGCTGTCATCGGTGCGCTACCTTTTCAGGCGGCGATAAGGGAGTGCCGGAAAAGGGTTTTCAGTAAGAATTATTTTAAATTCAGCGGCGATGGTGGCCAACCACCACCGAGCCCAACAAGGGGACGCTACAAGGTTGAATAGTGAACACTTGGAGACGCCAGCCATGCATCGCCGCTATAACCGAATATATCTACCCAGGGTTGGGTAACTACGCAGGGTTAACCCTCACCGGCAGGAAATTTAGAAGTAAACGAAAAGAAAAGATGACAGGACAGATAAAAAGTGAGAGATAAAGACGAAGATGTAGGTAGAGAGAGATAAGAAAAGGCGTCTGCCGATTTCACCTGGGTGGGTCAGCCCAGGGGTGCCGTCTACGTGAAGCCGGGGCCAAAGGGGTGTGTTGCCTACGCCAAAGGCCTTAAAGGTCCAATCACCCGGCGTCGGCTCAATCCCCAGCATCCCCTTTTCCCCGGACACGGCAAAGCCACGCACGGCTAGGCGTGGGAGGGAATCAACCCCCCCCCCCGTTATCTTGGGTCCGTGGTGTCGCTACACACCAAACGTCTGCTTGCGCAGGCGCCCCTGCGTGGAGTTTTCTTAGTACAGAACAACATAAAAAGGTTGACAACTATATAGTGAAAAAAACATGCAATAACAGATCATTATAGTTGCAAGGTTGATATGAGATTAGATTTATTTATTTGTACGAATACCCAAAGGGGCCCACAGAGGGCTTTACAAAGGGGTGATACAAGCGTGGGTACAAAAAAAAGGTGTGTACATATAATAACCCAGCAGACGACGACATGCTGTTTTGATGTGTACAGTGTGCACAGAAGTAAGCAAAGTGACACCAGCACGGAGTTCTTGTGTTTTTTAGGAGTTTTCAGGGCTTTCACCACGCTTAGGGAATCTGTGTATATTACTGACTTCTGTACTTTTATCTGTTTGATGTGTTTTACGACCACCAGTATTGCGTAAGCTTCTCCTGTGAAAATGCTTGCATCAGGATTTAGAACGCCTCGGAAAAGGATTGGCTTACCGCTGAATATGACACAGAAGTGTTTGACTTTGACGAATTGGTAAAGAACTCAGAGCATGTGTATTTATGCTGTAGTTCTAGGAAGTATGTATGTATGTGTGCAAGTGGTGCGTGCTTTGTTACTTCAACAAAAGAGACATCACAGTTTATAAGCTGCCACTGCCACGGTGGCAGATATGCTGCAGGAGCCGTCAAACTGCGTTCAAGAAGAGGCACACCTGTTTCTTCGGCCAGGCCCCTTACACGGAGCGCGTAGGGCTGCCTAAACGAAGGACGGTTCTCGAACAAGCCAGAACAAGACAAATCAATAATTGTGAAATGGGAAGGATGTTTCTTGTCTGCCTTCACCTTCAGAAAGTACAAAAAGGACAGGGAACATCTTTGTAGGTGGAGCGACCATTTATTCGAATCCACGTACAGGCTCTCCACAGGGCTGGTTCGGAAAGCACCCGTAGAGAGGCGAATGCCTAGGTGGTGGGCAGGCTCGAGAATTTTCAAGGCTGATGGTGTTTCCGACTGATAGATTATAGCACCGTAATCTAGGCGTGTGCGTATGAGGCTTTTATATGAATTTATTAGACATTTCGTGTCACTACACCATGTAGTGCGTGATTGATTGATTGATTGATTGATTGATTGATTGATTGATTGATTGATTTGCGGGGTTTACCGTCCCAAAACCACCATTTGATTATGAAAGACGCCGTAGTGGAGAGCTCCGGAATTTTTGACCACCTGGGGTTCTTTAACGTGCTTCCAAATCTGAGCACACGGGGCTACGACATTTCCGCCTCCATCGGAAATGCAGCCGCCGCAGCCGGGATTTGAACCCGCGACCTGCGGGTCAGCAGCCGAGTACCTTAGCCACTAGACCACTGCGGTGGGGCCATGTAGTGCGTGACAGCACCTTCAAAATGTTCATTGCTTTTAAGCATCTGTCCCTTAAATACTTGATGTGTGGGATGAAGGTTAGGTTAGTGTCTACTTTGGGACCAGGAAACTTGTGCTCGGTCTTCACTGGCAGAGGTTGACCATGCAGGTCAATGTTGAGATCAGGATGAAGGCCCCTCTTTCGGCTGAACAAGACACAAGTGTTCTTTTGCGCGATGAGTATAAAACCATTCTCGTTTGCCCATTGAGATACCTTGTTAAACCCTAGTTGAACTAGACGTTGGCACATTGAGATGTTGCACAATTTGTAACCAATCTGTACATCATCGACATATATGCAGTAAAAATATTTCGTGGGAGAGGCAGGTGCAAGGAATTCATTTTAACGATGAAAAGTGTGCAGCTCAATACATCTCCTTGTGGCACTCCTGTTTCTTGGACAAATACTCAAGATAGGACAGTGCCAACTCGCACACGGAATGTATGGTTGGACAGGTAGCTTTCGATAATTGTCAGCATTCTATCCCGCACACCTAATTGTGACAGGTCTCGCAATATGCCAAAGCGCCATGTAGTGTCATATGCCTTTTCTATATCGAGGAACACAGAAAGAAAATAATGCTTATAAACAAAAGCGTCGCGAATCTGTGCCTCGATACGGACAAGGTGGTCAGTGGTGGACCGATCCCCTCGAAACCCACACTGGTAGGGGTCAAGTAGGCCATTGATTTCAAAGAAGTGCATCAGGCGGCTGGTAATCATTTTTTCAAAGACTTTGCAAAGATAGCTGGTTAATGCTATTGGCCTGTAGCTGGAAACTGAGGCCGGGTCCTTGCCTCGTTTTAGAATTGGGATAATTATTAATATTATTACGTTAAGTTTCATTGGCGCAAGGGCATCTAAGGCCAAAGAGCGCCAGTACAAGCGTTGTTTCATTTCGGTTATTAGTTAAAAAATTAAAACAAATGAATAAAACATGATTAAAAATTAAAACAAATATCTACGAACCATTTAAAACACAATGCATTTAGGAAGAATGTCACTTTGTTAAAAAAACATCATTTTGTTGGCTGTAGTCTATGCTGAAAAATTAGTCTTCAAGGCCCAAGACCCTCGCAGCTGAAGTCCTTGCCTGAGCAAGAACTGCGAAGGCTCAGACAGACTTTTTATGCACCAGGCGGTACCTCACACTTGAGGCGCAGCCTGGTGCCTAGGATGGATTGATATTATTGTTAAAAATTTCACTTTCCCAAGATAATGAAGAAGTCTTTTAAGGTCAACCACTGCAACAAGTGATAAAAACAGCACTGGATGAAGTGGGATATGATATCGATAGAGCTCCCTGAAATGGGTCAGTCATGCTTGGTGAAGCACAGGACATTGTATGAGGACATGCACGACGGTTAGACTCTCTCCACAGCGTATACATGTAGGCGGATCAGTGCCTGTCAAAAGATGTTTATGTGTGGCATAAGTGTGGCCTATTCTGAGCCGTGTTAGAGTGACTTCGGCGAACCTGTTGATTTTTCGGGGGATAACTTTTCTCAGCTGGGGTTTTACAAGGTGGAATTTGTTGTCGACTTCTCTGTCCCATTCAGCTTGCCAGTGGTTGCGTAGACCTCTACGTACAACAGTTTTTAGATCTACACCGAGAACAGAGGTTATATCTGTGGTTTGCCGACCAGCGGCTTCTCGTGCATTCTTGTCCACTATTTCATTGCCCGCAATTCCAGAATGACCTGGAACCCAGCAAATCACAATAGAAAGTTTTAGGTTGTAGGCTGCAGAGATTTTGTTAAGGAGCTTGTTGAAAGTAGGGTTCTTGCTGTACTTTCCACAAGACAGGGCCCTGACAACACTTAAAGAATCTGTGCACACTGTAGACTTTTGTATCTTGTGTTGTTTGATATGTTGTATAATAAGCAGGATACCATAGGTTTCCGCTGTGAAAATGCTGGTATGTGTATGCATGGTTCTGGTGTCCGAGAACTTTTGTCCATAGGCTGCACAAGATACAGATGTTTGAGACTTTGAGCTATCAGAGAAGAACGCGGTTGAACGATATTTGTGTTTAAGGGCCAAGAAATGTTGCTCAATGAGTGCACTTGGACAATTTCTTTATGATGTCTTTGAAAGACCAGTCACAAGTGACTGGACACTGCTGCCAGCGAGGGATGTGTTCGACATGGTCACTTTCCTCTAGGACATTGAAAAAAATCGCAAGCTGTTTTACTGCAGGTCGTAGTGCCAATGGAAACGGTGGGGCGAGAGAAGGACGGTTCAGGTATAATTGGGTAGTAGACACATCGTTCATAAGTGTTTTACATGGGTGCTGCTTCAGAGACATGATCTTAACTGCATAGTTGACTCCTAGATACGTGCGCTGATAGTCTAGTGGCCACTGATCTGACTCTGCATAAAGGCTTTGAATAGGGCTGGTACGGAAGGCACCAAGTTCCAGCCGGATACCTAGGTGGTATACAGGGTCCAACATTTTCAGTGCTGTCCTTGAAGCTGACTGGTATACTATGCATCTATGGTCTATGCGTGACAGAACCAGGCTTCGAAACAGAGATATGAGACAGTGCCTGTCTGTCCCCCCCGACTTATGCGATAAAATCTTTAATAGGTTCATGGTCTTGAAACAGTTTAGCTTCAGCTGTTTTATGTGCTGGATGAAGGTGAGTTTGGAATCAAAAATTACACCGAGGAAGCTTTGTTCTTTCGCGATGACTATGTTTTGTCCATTCATTAGTATGCAGGGGACAGGATGCACACCTCGTCGTCTCGAGAACAGCACACTAGTAGTCTTGTCAGTGTTGAACTTAAAACCATTCTCGTCAGCCTATTTTGCAAGTCGGTTAACACCTAACTGTATCTGGCGTTCGCATACAGTCAAGTTACACGATTTGAAACTAATTTGAATGTCGTCCACGTATACAGAGTACGATATCGCAGGTGGAATAACAGAGTGAACAGAGTTCATTTTAACTATAAATAGTGTGCAGCTTAATACTCCTCCCTGCGGCACTCCATTTTCTCAAAAAAATGTGCGCGATAACACAGTACCTATTCTTACACGGAACTTCCTTTCAGACAGGTAATCTTTTAAGATGGTAATAAACCTGCCATATATTCCGAAAGACAGTAGATCTTGCAAGATTCCATATCACCAGGCAGTATCGTATGCCTTCTCAAGATCGAAGAAAACAGACAGACAGTATTGATTGTGTGCAAACGCGTCACGTATATACGACTCGAGGAGGACAAGATTGTCGGTTGTGGATCTAGCTTCGCGGAAACCAGACTGGCACGGGTCCAATATGCTGTTGTATTCTAAGTAGTAGACCAAGCGGCAGCTAATCATTTTTTTCAAACACTTTGAGTAGGCAGCTTCTGAGGGCGATAGGCCTGTAACTATTTACCGAAGAGGGATCATTGCCCTATTTAAGAATTGGTAGTACTATTGCCTCTCTAAAAGCAGAGGGTATTTTGCCGGTATTGAAAATCTTGTTGTAAAGCGCTAAAAGGCAGTTCAGGGTTTCATCAGGGAGATTTCTGATCATTTCATAAGTAATTGTATCAGAACCAGGAGCAGAACTTCCACAGGAACCAAGGGTGAGCTTCGGTTTATATAGTGTTAGTGGTTTATTGCATCCGTCTGACACAGGCTCGTTCCGGCACAGAGGTACACTTTCAGCTATGCTTTTTTGGCGTAAAAACTTAGTGGTATAGTTTTCTGAGCTTGACATTTTCTCGAAGTGTGAGGCTGGGTCCTTGTTTTGTTTTAGAATTGGTTTAATGATAGGTTCCTTCCAAGCTGAGGGTAGCTCGCCGGAAGACCATATCGCATTATACAGAGAGAGGAGAGTTTCCGGGTTTCAGTGGGCAGGTGTTTAAACATTTCATTTGCCACACGGCCCGGGCCTGGGGTAGATTTATTGCAGCAGCTAAGTGAGGCTTGTAGTTCAGCCAAACAGAAAGGTTCGTTGTATGCCTGACGTGTTGTGGGCGTATGCCTCATGTGTTGTGGGCTCATGTGTTGTGGGCTGTTTTTCTATTGCGGTTTTTTATCGTCGGAACGCATCACTATAATGTGTTGAGCTGGAGACCCCTTCGAAGTGCGCTCCGAGAGTGTTTGCCTGGTCTTCCAAACTCTCCCCTTGTGTGTTCACTAGAGGAAGTGAATGGGCTTTTCGTCCTGCAATCTTACCAACCAAGCTCCAGACTCTCGACTCATCTGTGTATTAGTTAATGCCTGATAAAAATTTGTGCCAACTTTCTCTTCTCGCTTGTCGGTGCGTCCTGCTTGCTTGCGACTTGACGTTCTTAAAGTTTACAAGATTCTCGGCTGTGGACGAGGCTCTAAGCAACTTCCATGCCTTATTTTGTTTTTTTCGAGCATCACAACACTCATTATTCCACCATGGGACTCGTCGTTTGCTTGACGGTCCATATGTTTGGGGAATACTTTTTGTTGCTGCATCAACCAAGAAAGCTGTAAAGTAGCAGACAGCATCCTCTATGCTACACGCCGCCACGTCAGTCCAATATAATACAGTAATTTTTTGAAACGTTTCTCAATTGGCTCTGTCGGTGAGCCATTTCGGAACTTATACAGGACATTGTATACAGGCATGTTATTGATCTGCTGATAACAAAAAAATGGTCACTACCATATGGATGGTGGTGACCATAAATGACTTCCCATTTAAGTAGAGGCAGGAGTGATGGGGATGTTATGCTGAGGTCTATTGTTGAGTACGTATTGTTAGCGATGTTGTGATATGTTGGCTCTTTCCGATTAAGCAGGCACGCACCGGAAGAAAAAAGGAACTGTTCAATCAGGCGACCTCGAACATCGCAGCGAGAGTCACCCCATAGATTGCTATTTGCATTGAAATATCCAAGGAGAATACAAGCATCTGGAAGTTCGTCTATGAGGGACTCGAATTCATGATTTTCAAGATGGTGTTGTAGAGGTATGTAGAGAGAGCAGATGGTGACGAGCTTATTCAAAAGAACTACTCGAACAGCCACCGCCTCAAGGGATGTTTGTAGAGGTAGGTGTGTGCTTGCCATCCCTTGATTAACTATAATGGCAACACCACCGGATGGCACAATTGCATCATTCCGGTCCTTCCGAAAGATAACGCAGTGACGTAAAAAGTTGGTGTGTTTAGGTTTCAGGTGTGTCTCTTGTACGCACAGCACCTTAGGTGTATGTTTGTGTAAAAGTTCCTGGATATCCTCGAGGTTTTTCAACAGTCCTCTGACGTTTCACTGTAGTATTTGTGTCATTTTAATGTAGTGTGGTGTTGTGTGTACAAAGTGTAGCGTTAGGTTACAGGGCCTATTGGGGGCCCTGTGATTCAAGGTTTTTCATTTTGGCGCGCTTCAAGGAGTTGCGCGTATCCTTCGGCGTCTGAGGCGCCGGAGGAGTGGGACTTGTATCCATCACCTCTTGTGAGGTGGTAGATGGTGCCTGCTGGGCAGACACATTCACTGAACTTTCGGACCTAACTGCGCTTGCAGTGGTCCGACGTTCAGCAGAAATGGGGGTCTGCCGGCCCTGTTTGTTCGGTGTCGGAGCAGTACAGGCTGCTCCAGCCGGTGGCGCTGGTGGTACGACCGATTTGATTTGATTTGTCGGGTTTAACGTCCCAAAACCACACTATGATTATGAGAGACGCCGTAGTGGAAGGCTCCGGAAATTTCGACCACCTGGGGTGCTTTAACGTGCACCCAAATCTGAGCACACAGGCCTACAACATTTCCGTCTCCATTGAAAATGCAGCCGCCGCAGCCGGGATTTGAACCCGCGACCTGTGAGTCAGCAGCCGAGTACCTTAGCCACTAGACCACCGCGGCGGGGCGGTGGTACGACCGCGGCCACACACTGTGTGACACTCGCGGGTGCCTAGACATGTGGCGCGGCGCCCCAGCGCGTCATATCTGCAAAGGAGGGATAAGATGGGTTGTGTATTGCGAAACGTTGGCGTTCTTCTTGAAATGAAAGATTGAATTTAACTTTAAGTTCTACTATTTGTTTCTCTTTTTTCCATACGGGGCATGATCGTGAGTAGGCAGCGTGATCTCCTTCACAGTTCGAACAATGAGTTGTTTCTGAGGTGCATTTATCCAATATGTGTTGAACGGATGCGCACTTTGCGCAAGTGGCACGCCCTCTGCAACTCTGCGATCCATGACCGAAACGTTGACACTTGAAACATCGACGAGGGTTGGGAATGTATGGTCTTACACGGAGCTTACAATAGCCGGTTTCGATTGATTCTGGTAGGTCACTTGTTCCGAAGGTAATTATTGCGTGTTCTGTAGGGGTCAATTTGTTGTTGCGCCTTATTGTTATTCGTTGGACTTTGACCACGTTCTGGTCCTGCCAACCTACAAGCAGATAACTTTCAGAAAGCTCAGTAAGATCATCGTCGAAAATTACGCCACGCACATGTTCATGGACCTGTGTGGGCACACCGAAACAGAGGTTTCCCTAAGGGCTACAAGCTTAGACAGCTTTTCCTACTGAGCTTTGTCACGAACCTCCAGAAGAAGATTGCCACTTCCCATCTTTGTCACTTTATAACTTGGGCCTATTGCTTCTGTGAGAGTTTTCGAAACGAGGGAAGGTGAAATGGCTCGGACTGTCTTCTTTTAGTTTTGACTGTAGATTACATAGTACTTTTAGAATGTCGGCTTTGGTGTGTTAGGCAGAAAAGTGTCTTCGGTGCACCACCTTTTTAGGGAGTCATCAGGAACGGGAGAAAAGCTTTTGCCATAAAAATAATATAAAGTTCGGCGGCGATGGCGGCCACCCACCACCAAGCCCAACAAGGGGACGCTACAAAGTTGAATAGTGAACACTTGGAGACGCCAGCCATGCATCGCCACTATAACCGAATATAACAACCCGATGATGATGATTATGATGATGATATATGTTGTTTAATAGTGCAAGGGCCATTGGCTGTAAAAGGGCCTAAGATTCTGGGCTCTAAAGGTGCGTAAGACATATATTCATTAAAATCATGAAAGTGAAGTGAAGCATGATGATGATGTGTTGGGCTTAATGGCACAAGGGCCAATTGGTGGCCAACAAGCGCCATTTCAATGACTAAATATCTGAACAATGATATGGTGCGTAGCTGTATAGGATCCTTAAAATTCCTCGCGCTAACGCGGGTAAAAACATAACTAATAAAATCAAGGCAATGTCGTGATATGGATAGTGAAATTCCGTGACAAAAGGTTTCGATAATAAAAGCATGTGTAAAAATAATTGTCACTAGCACAAATGCCTCATCAGCGCCCTTTTGTCCAAGGGCCGAGAGGCAAGTGCTTCTCAATCTAGCCACTGCAGCAGCGACCTCTCTTGACAGGTTACGCTACTCAATGCCTGGATATATTACATGGTAAAAACCGATATCTCTTAAAAAAGCTAGCAATGATTTATGGGTGAAAAGTGGTTCCCTACCGACAAACATTGCGGGGTGTAAGGGTATATGTTGTCATTAGGGTAATGGAAAGTGTTGTCTTCTTAGAGTGTCTAATTGTTCACAATGGATTAAAACGTGAAGGTTTGTTAATGCCTCACCACATTTGTCACACAATGGTGGACCGCCACCGGACAAAAGATATGAGTGTGTCGTGTATGTGTGTCCCATCCTGAGCCTTGTTAGTGTTAACTTTGTTACACGTGATTTTGATACTGGTGGCCAATGGCCAAGGTGTGGCTTGATAACGTGTAGCTTGTTTTGTGTGTGTCTATCCCACTTGCTCTGCCAGTAGTCCCTGAGCTTTCGTTTGAGAGACGGCTTAAGATCAAGGGGCGGGATCGATATGGGTGTAGTGGCACTGATTTCGTGGACGTATGCGGCAAGCTGATCCGCCATCACGTTGCCTTGGATCTCACGGTGCCCTGGCACCCAGCACACTACAACATGTTGTTTGAGTGTGTAGAGTGTGCATAAATTAGAGTAAAGTGAGACGAGGACAGCGGTTTTTTATTTTTAAGATTGTATAGAGCCGTAACCACACTTAGGGAGTCCGTATAAATTACTGTTTTTTGTATTTTTGATTGCTTGATGTGTTTAACCGCCACAAGTATCGCGTAAGCTTTCGCTGTGAAGATACTTGTGCCTGCATGTAGAGGGCCAGCATCCGAAAAGGATGGGCCGACAGCAGCGTAGGACACAGAGGAGTTAGACTTGGAGGTATCTGTAAAGAACTCAGGATGTGTGTATTTGTGTTGAAGTTCCAGGAAGTAGTTTCGGGTATAGGCAATAGGTGCATGTTTTGTAACTTCTAGGAAAGACACATACAGTCTATAATCTGCCACTGCCATGGTGGGGGGTATACTACAGGAGCCATTAAACTGTGTTCAAGTGACACTCACGTTTCCTCAGATAGGCCCTTCAGGTGAAATGAAAAGGGCGGCCTCATCGAATGCCTGCTTTGAAACAGAATAGAGCTCGACAAATCATTAATAGTGGAGAATGAGGGGTGCTTCTTGTCTGCTTTCAACTTAAGAAAATATACAAAGGATATGTAAGTTCTTTGTAGATGAAGTGACCATTCATTTGACTCAACGTAAAGGTTTTCTACAGGGCTGGTGCGAAAAGCACCCGTTGAAAGGCGGATGCCCAAATGGTGCACGGGATCTAGCATCTTCAAAGCACTTTGTGTCGCAGACTGATAAACAACGACCCCATAATCTAAGCGGGTGCGAATGAGGCTTCTATACAGGTTCATGAGGCTTTGCCTGTCACTACCCCACGTAGTACGTGACAACACCTATAACATTCATGGCTTTTAAACATTTTGTTTTTATATACTTGATGTGTGGTACGAAGGTCAACTTGTTGTCCAAGATTAAGCCTAAAAATTTATGCTCCACATTTACAGACAGACGTTGACAGTTCAGTTCAATGTCAGGTTCTGAGTGCACGCCTCTCTTTCGGGAGAACCAGACACACGTGCTTTTTCTAGGTTCACACGCAATACGTTTTCTTCTGCCCATTTGGAGACCTTGTTTAAACCAAACCCAACCTGCCACTCACACATTGCTAGGTTGCATGACTTAAAGCCAAGCTGGACGTCATCGACATATGTGGAATAGAACATGTTGTGGGGGATGGACAGGTGCAAGAAATTCATTTTGATAATAAAAAGTGTACAACTAAGTACAACACCTTGCGGTATTCCCGTTTCTTGCACAAATGTTTTGGAGAAAATACTGCCCACACGGACACGGAATTTCCGATTGGACAAGTAACTGTCGATTATGGAAAGCATTCTAACGCGCACACCCAGATGAGACAAGCCTCTTAATATGCCGAAACGCCATGTTGTGTCGTAAGCTTTCTCGATGTCGAGAAACACTGAGAGGAAGTATTGTTTGTGGAAGAAAGCATTTCGGATCTGTGCCTTGATACGCACCAGATGGTCGGTGGTGGTTCTACCCTCTCGAAACCCACACTGGAACTGGCCAAGCAGATTGTGTGTTTCAAGGAAATGTAAAAGTCGGCGGTTTATTATTTTTTCAAAAAGTTCACAAAGGCAGCTGGTTAGTGCAATGGGCCTATAACTTGAAACTGAGGAAGGGTCTTTGCCCTGTTTCAAAATAGTGATAACAATAGCTTTTTTCCAGGAAGCATGGATGATGCCAGAAAGCCAGGTAGCATTGTAAAGAGAGAGTAAAGTTTTTCACGTTTTGAGCGGCCGGATTTTGAACATTTCATACGTGACACGGTCGTAGCCTGGGGCAGAATTACTGCAAGAGTTTAGTGATGGTTGTAGCTCAGCTAAGTTGAAAGGTTGGCTGTATGCCTCATGATTTGTTCACTTGTATTCTAGTTTCTGCTTTTCTATCCTTGCTTTATGTCTTTGGAAAGCTTCAGTATAGTGTGACGAGCTCGACACTTGCTCGTAGTGTGCACCGACGAAGTTCGCCTGATCTTCCAGGCTGTCACACTGTGCGTTTACGAGTGGGAGTGAGTGTACTTGTCTTCTTGCTACCCTACGAACCATGTTCCAGACTTTAGCCTCTTGTGCATATGAACTTATCCCTGATGAAAACTTGTGCCAGCTTTCTCTTCTGGCCTGCCGACGCGTTCTCCTGCCTCAAGATTCTATTTTCTTAAAGCTCTCAAGGTTTTCCACTGTCGGCGAGTTCCACAGCGACCTCCATGCCCTGTTCTGTAATTTTCGCACATTCTGACTCAGTGTTCCACCACGGGACGTGTCGTTTGCCGGGCAGTCCAGATGTTTGTGGAATGCACTTGGCTGCTGCGTCAGTAAGAAAAGCCGAGAAGTACTGCACAGCTTTATTTATGCCTAATCTGCATATCTCAGTCCAACTTAAGTGAGTAATCTTTTGAAATTGCTCCCAGTTGGCTTTGCTTGCCAGCCATTTGAGAACATGTGGAGGTCATTCATATAATATTGGTTTACTCAAAACTAAAAGAAAATGGTAACTTCAGTATGGATTATTTATGACTTTCCCTTGAAGTAATGGTACAAGTGAAGGAGATGCGATACTTGCGTCTATGGCAGAGTAAGTTTTGTTGGCAAGGTTATAGTATGTTGCCTATTTCCTATTCAACAGAAAAGCACCTGATGAAATGAGTAATTGTTCAATGAGACGACCTCGTGCATCACGGCGAGAGTCACCTCACAGACCAGTATGTGCGTTCACGTCCCCAAGGACCAGATGAGGTTCAGGTTGTTCGTCTATTAAAGACTGGAATTGAAATTTTTCAAGACGGTGGTGCTAGGTATGTAGAAAAAGCAGACAGTGGTAAGTGTGTTTAGAGTAACTGCTCGGACAGCCACCACCTCGAGAGAAGTTTGAAGGGGCAATTGTGTACATGCTATACCTTGACTTACTATAACCGCTACACCTCCGTATGGTGGCATAGCACCATCTCTATCCTTTCGGAAGATTGCGTAGTTACGTAAAAAGTTTGCGTTTGTTCGTTTTAAGTGTGTCTCTTGTACACACAGCAACTGCACTCTAGGATTGTGTTCATGGAGGAGTTCTTGTAAGTCATCCAGGTTTCGAAGAAGGCCTCGGATGTTCCACTGTAGTATTTCTGTCTGCATATTATAAGAAGAGATGTTGGTGTGTGTACAGAGAGTATGCTGTGTTAGAGTGAGCTTGTTAATTCAGATGGCAGGACGGTCGTCCGGCCCCGTTATTGGTTGTTTTATTTTTCTTGGCGCACTCCAAGGAGCCGCGCCGCTCTTTCGGTACCAAGGGTACCGTTGTATCCATTGCCTCCTCAGAGGCACAAGATGCCCGCAAATGCGAGCTGGTGGTTCGGATTTTAGGCCTCGCCTGGTGAAATGGGGCCTTGAGACCAGAGGACCCTGGAGTCTCCGGCCTCAATTTGTTTGGAGGCGGAGAACTCTGAACTACTGCCGCCTTTGGGGCAGGCGCAACAGCCGATGGCTCGCTTTGCGCTGGCCGAAGGAGTGGCGAGGGCTTGTGAGGCGTAGCCCCCTGACGCGCCGCATCAGCATATGTTGCACCGTAAAATGGCGACACGCTGTGATGATTTCTTTTTCTTTTTTTCAAAATGAACAAGACCGTGAGTATGCGGCATGATTTCCGCTACAGTTCCCCCAGTGTGATGGTTTTTCGCAGTTGTGAGAATTGTGGCCTGACACTCCACATTGTGCACAAGTTTGGTGACCAGGACAGGTTTCTGTGCCGTGGCCATACCTCTGGCATTTAAAACGACGTGGGTTAGGTATGTATGTTCTGATCGTTGTCTTCGTGTACCCTGTTTGAATACTTTCTGGCAAATTACTGGAAGCGAACGTGAGTATTAGGTGTTTTGTTGGTGTTACCTTGTTGTCTCTTCTGATGATGATCCTTTGTACTATGAAGTCTTGGTTTGGATTACCTTTTATTAGACCCGAGGAACCGGCAGCTGACAGCTACGATGAATGAGCCCAGATGATGACGCTACGCGACAACGATGAGGATGCATGAGCCACACATGAAAATGATGATAATGTACCGGTAAAGAGGATGCGTATACTGAATGCCCACATCAATTCCCCCCTCGTGAAAGCGGCCAGCCTGGCCGCGGAAAGTCAAGGGGACAAAGAACGTCGCATGAAGAGCTTCATACGGGAGACATAAAAGACCTCTGTAGTTCGATAACGGCGATCTGCTGGGGCTACAAGTGGCGTCACGCGATAATTCACTGGTGAAGTCTCTTCAAGAACTATGTACGGCCCGATAAACCGAGGCTGAAACTTGTCACACAAACCAGGTGTGCGAACAGGCGTCAAAAGGAGCACTTCGTCTCCAGGTTTGAAGGATACAGCACGATTTAATTCATCATAAACTAGTTTTCTGTCTTGCTGGCGGGCTTCAGTGTTTATACGAGCTCGTCGGCGGCACTGTGCGAGTCGTGACACGTATTCCTCTGAAGAGGATGGAGATGAATTTGCTTGGCAGGTAAAGAAAGAGACGTCTAGGAAAAAAGTAAGAGAGCGTCCATAAACTAGGTAAAATGGCGAGTAGCCGGCTGTTCGCTGAATGGCCGTATTGTAGGCGAAAGTGACGAATGGTAGAACAACGTCCCAGTTTTTGTGGTCTGGTTGAATATAGGCGGCGATCATGTCAGCAAGAGTGCGGTGGAATCGCTCAGTGAGGCCGTTAGTCAAGGGATAATAACTAGAGGAAGTCTTGTGAGTTGTGCCGGAGGCGTGAAGAAGTTCGTTCACTAGTTGTGAAAGAAAGGCCCTTCCACGGTCATTGAGCAACACGCGTGGAGCACCATGACGCAGTATAATGGCTCGGAGGATGAAATCGGCAATCTGAGAAGCTGAACCAGTAGTAACGGATGACGTCTCGGCAAAGCGCGTCAAATGGTCAATGGCTGTTACCATCCACTGGTTTCCAGCAGCACTGACTGGGAGGGGGCATAAGGATCGACGCCTACAACTTCGAATGGTGTGGCTGGGCACGGAAGAGGCTGTAGTGTACCGGCGGGAGCAGATGTTGGTAGTTTTCTACATTTCCAGGTAGTGCAGGACTCGACGTACTGAGCTACACTAGTGGTGATGCTTGGCCAATAAAACCGACTTCGAAGGCGATCGTAGGTTTTATGGTAACCAAGGTGACCAGCAGTCGGATGGTAATGAAGTGCCCTGAGGACTTCGGACCGAAGCGATCGGGGTAGAACGGGAACCCCGAGCTGACCGTCAGGATGGTAAATTTTGCGGTACAGCACCGAGTTGTCCAGCTTAAATTGCGAGAGATGGTGACGGAGCTTTGCATTACGTGGACGGGAACTGCCAGTGAGGTAGCCTATAATACGTCGACAGTATGAGTCAGCCAACTGTCGAGAAGGAAAATCGTGCGGGTCGTCCGAAGGCAGCTGGTCCATAGAGGCGAGAGAGGAAACCGCCGTAGACGTGGACTCCGAGGGCGTGTTGTGCAAATTGATGGCGGAAACCCCGAGTGGAGTCGGTGGTAGATGATGATATATGGTGTTTTTTGGCGCAAGGGCCATTCGATGGCCAAAGAGCGCCAGTTCATGGGACAAAAAATGTGGACAATGATTGTGATTAGCGGCTGTATAAGGGCCATAAAATTCCTCGCGGTAAGGCGGGTAAGAACATACAAGTAATAAAATCATGACCATGCCGTGAAAGGTGTGTGTGATGTGAGTAGATGACAAAAGTTGGTGATAATAGAAGACGATGCTGGATATGTATGGCTTTGGCACAAGTGCTTCACTCGTTCACACCCTTGTGTCCAAGGGCCGTGAGGCAAGTGCTTTCTTGTGTAGCCACCACAGTGAAAACCTCTATGGAGAGGTCGTGCTACGGAATGCCCGGGTATATAATAAGAAAACTATGAATTTCTTTTAAAAACGCTAACAATGATTTATGACTAAAAAGCGGGTCCCTACCGACGAACATTGCAGGGTGTAAAGGTATATGTTGTCGGTATGGTAATGGAAAGCGTTGTTTTCTTATAGTGTCCAATTGTTTGCATTGAATTAAAATGTGAAGAACTGTTAGTGCTTTACCACATCTGCCACACAATAGTGGATCGCCACCGGACAAAAGATATGAGTGTTTCGTGTATGTGTGTCCTATCCTGAGCCTCGTTAATGTTACCAGTGTACGACGTGATTTTGATACTGGTGGTCAATGGCCAAGGTGTGGCTTGATAACGTGTAGTTTGTTTTGTACGTGTGTATCCCACTTGCTCTGCCAGTAGTCCCTGAGCTTTCGTTTGAGAGAAGGCTTAAAATCAAAGGCCGGGATTTATTGGGTGTAGTGGCGGTGCTATCGTGGACGGATGCAGCAAGCTGATCCGCCATCACGTTGCCTTAAATCTCACGGTGCCCTGGCACCCAGCACACTACAACATGTTGTTTGAGTGTGTAGAGTGTGCATAAAATGGAGTAAAGTGAGACGAGGGTAGGGTTTTTTTTGTTTTTTAAGACTGTGCAGAGCCGTTACCACACTGAAGGAGTCTGTATAAATTACTGCTTTTTGTATTTGTAATTGTTTGATGTGTTTAGCTGCCACAAGTATCGCGCAAGCTTCCGCTGTGAAGATACTTGTGCCTGGATGCAGAGGGCCAGCATCCGAAAAGGAAGGGCCAACAGCAGCGTATGACACATAGGAGTCGGACTCAGAGGCATCTGTAAAGAACTCAGGACATGTGTACTTGTGTTGAAGTTCCAGAAAGTATGTTCGGATATGGGCAATGGGTGCATGTTTTGTAACTTCTAGGAAAGACACATCGCAGTCTATAGTCTGCCACTGCCACGGTGGCGGGTATGCTACAGGAGCCATTAAACTGTGTTCAAGTGACACTCCCGTTTCTTCAGCTAGACCCTTCAGGCGTACTGAGAAGGGCTGCCTCATCGAAGGCCTGTTTTGGAACAGAATGGAGCTCGACAGATCAATAATAGTAGAGTTTGAGGGGTGCTTCTTGTCTGCTTTCACCTTCAGAAAATATACAAAGGACATGTAAGTTCTCTGCAGATGAAGCGACCACTCATTTTACTCAACATAAAGGTTCTCTACGGGGCTGGTGCAAAGAGCACCCGTAGAAAGTCGGATGCCCAAATGGTGCACGGGATCCAGCATCTTCAAAGCACTTTGTGTCGCAGACTGATAAACAACGACCCCATAATCTAAGCGGGTGCGAATGAGGCTTCTATACAGGTTTATGAGGCTTTGCCTGTCACTACCCCACGTAGTACGTGACAACACCTATAACATTCATGGCTTTTAAACATTTTGTTTTTATATACTTGATGTGTGGTACGAAGGTCAACTTGTTGTCCAAGATTAAGCCTAAAAATTTATGCTCCACATTTACAGACAGACGTTGACAGTTCAGCTCAATGTCAGGTTCTGAGTGCACGCCTCTCTTTCGGGAGAACCAGACACACGTGTTTTTTTCTAGGTTCAGACGCAATACGTTTTCATCTGCCCATTTGGAGACCTTGTTTAAACCTAACCCAACCTGCCACTTACACATTGCCAAGTTGCATGACTTGAAGCCAAGCTGAACGTCGTCGACATATGTACAATAAAACATATTGCGGGGGATGGACAAGTGCAAGGAATTCATTTTGATAATAAAAAGTGTGCAACTAAGTATACCACCTTGTGGCACGCCTGTTTCTGGACAAATGTTTGGGAGAGAACACAGCCCACATGGACACGGAATGTTCGGTTTGACAGGTAACTTTCAATTATGTGAAACATTCTTCCGCGCACACCAAGGTGGAACAGGTCTCTTAGAATTCCAAAACGCCATGTTGTATCATAAGCCTTTTCGATATCGAGGAACACAGAGAGAAAATATTGTTTATGGACGAAGGTGTCTCTGATCTGTGCCTCGATACGAACAAGGTGGTCTGTGGCAGATCTACTTTCTCAAAACCCGCACTGAAATGGGTCGAGCAACTTGTTTGTTTCAAGGATATGTACAAGTCGGCAGTTTATCATTTTTTCGAAGACTTTGCACAAGCAGCTTGTAAGTGCAATAGGCCTATAACTTGAAGCTAAAGAAGGGTCCTTGCCCTCTTTCAAAATGGGAATAATAATAGCCTCTTTCCAGGAGGTAGAAATAGTGCCTGAAAAGCAGATAGCAATGTACAAACAAAGTAAGGTTTTCCGTGTTTCGTCTGGTAGGTTTTTTAACATTTCATACAACACACTGTCAGAACCTGGGGCAGAAGTACTGCAGGAGTTTGGAGATGTTGGGAGCTCAGCTAGCCTGAAAGCTTGGTTATATGCCTCGTATCTAGTGGATTTGTGTACGAGTTTCTGCTTTTCTATTCTTCTTCTGTATTTTTGTAAAGTGTCAGTATTGTGGGACGAGCTGATTACCCGTTCAAAGTGTGCACCGAGGAAGTTTGCCTGATCTTCTAAGGTATCACCCTGAGTGTTTATGAGTGGAAGTGTCTGTACTTGTTTTCCTGCTATCCTACCGACCATGTTCCAGACTTTAGCCTCCTGTGTGTATGAATTGATCCCTGACAAAAGCTTCCGCCAGCTTTCTCTTCTGGCCTGCCGACGCGTTCTCCTGCCTTGAGACATTATTTTCTTGAAGGTGTCAAGATTTTCGGCTGTCGGTGAGTTCCGAAGCAGCCTCCAAGCTCTGTTTTGCTGTTTACGCGCGTTTCGGGATTCAGAGTTCCACCATGGCACACGCTGTTTTCCAGGGTGTCCATTTGTTTGTGGGATGCATTTTGTTGCAGAATCAATCAAAAACGCGGTGAAGTAGTTGACAGCAACATCAGTCCTCAAAGTACATATTGTCACGGGGTCGTGACGTGGCCGAAGACAGGGAACTTCGTGTTGGTATTTAACTGTTTATTTGGGCGAACCTGTGCCCGGTAAAGAGAAAGTCTAATTACAGCAGCAGTCTTGCACAGATAGCAGTCTCGGACTGATAGCGGCGAACGCGGCGTCGGCCTTCGATCAACAACTGACAAGCGGCGAAGCGCGTCAGCATTTATACTCTTGCCGTTGAATGTTCAAGCGTTATCGCTGGCGGTGGCGTAGCTTCCAGAACAATCTGTACCGTTCGCACACTGGGCGTGATCTTATCGAAATGATCTACTACAGTCCAGAACCTTCTAAAAAACTGCAGGTGCAGTTTGCGCTAAGAATCGTGTGGTGTTTTGGGACGATAACAAAAACTTGGGAAATGGAACGTGGCATTGCCCCCCTCTGAAAAAAGGCATCGTCCCGATGCTTTAACTAAAGATGAAAGTACAATAATAATGCAGGAAAGTACAATGAATAAAGTCCGATACAACAATAATACAAAAAAACACTGGTGCAGTTTGTTAACGCGCATGAAACGGCTTGAGGCGCGCGACATGGACGACTTCAGGTCGCGATCGGCGTCGTTGAGAGTTCGTGATGCCGTCGGGGACAACCTCGTAATCAAGTGGGCCGAGACGTCGAAACACCTTGTACGGTTCGAAGTACCGTCGCAGAAGCTTTTCACTTAGTCCACGTCGGCGTATCGGCGTCCACAACCAAACACGTTCACCGGGCTGGTATTCCATGAAGCGTCGTCGAAGGTTGTAACGGTGGCTGTCGGTCGTCTGTTGATTCTTGATACGGAGACGCGCAAGTTGTCGGGCTTCTTCGGCTCGTTGAAGGTACTCGCTCACATCGAGGTTTTCTTCGTCGGTGTCGTTGGGTAACATGGCATCGAGCGTCGTTGCCGGGCTCCTTCCATAGACCGATTTGTATGGAGACATCTGCGTCGTCTCCTGCACCGCCGTGTTGTATGCGAAGGTCACATACGGAAGAATGGCGTCCCACGTCTTGTGTTCGACATCGACGTACATTGACAGCATGTCGGTGATTGTCTTGTTAAGCCGCTCGGTGAGGCCGTTGGTCTGTGGGTGGTACGCTGTCGTCCGGCGGTGGTTTGTTTGGCTGTATGCCAAGATCGCTTGAGTTAAGTCGGCAGTGAATGCCGTTCCTCTGTCGGTGATAAGGACCTCCGGGGCGCCGTGACGTAGGACGATATTTTCAACGAAGAACTTAGCTACCTCGGATGCACTGCCTTTTGGCAGGGCTTTTGTTTCGCCGTAGCGGGTGAGGTAGTCGGTAGCTACCACGATCCACTTGTTTCCGAAAGCCGACGTCGGGAACGGCCCCAGTAGGTCCATACCAATCTGCTGGAAAGGTCGGCAAGGTGGATCAATTGGCTGAAGAAGTCCCGCTGTCCTTGTCGGCGGTGTCTTGCGTCGCTGACAGTCCCGGCATGTTCTCACATAACGAGTGACGTCGGTGGTAAGACGTGGTCAGTAGTACCTTTCTTGTATCCTCGCGAGCGTGCGAGAAACACCGAGGTGCCCTGCCGTCGGATCGTCGTGTAGGGCCTGCAGGAGTTCTGGTCGCAGAGCTGAAGGCACCACAAGGAGGTACTTAGCTCGAAGCGGTGAAAAGTTTTTCCTTTGTAGAATACCGTTTCGTAGAAAGAATGATGCAACTGCGCGCTTGAATACCTTCGGGACTTCGGCGGTGCGGCCTTCGAGGTATTCTATTAGGGTCTTAAGTTCCGGGTCTGCCCTCTGTCGTTCAGCGAAGTCGTCGGTAGTTATCGTTCCTAAGAAGTAGTCGTTATCCTGGTCGTCGGATGGCGGTTGGTCTACAGGCGCACGAGAGAGACAGTCGGCGTCGGAGTGTTTTTTGCCGGACTTGTAAATGACAGTAATGTCATATTCTTGAAGTCTCAGGCTCCATCGTGCGAGGCGACCTGAAGGGTCCTTCAAGGTGGCTAGCCAACACAATGCGTGGTGATCGCTCACAACTTTGAAGGGCCTGCCGTAGAGCTAAGGGCGAAATTTTGACGTAGCCCAGATGATGGCGAGGCACTCCTTTTCTGTTGTGGAATAATTTGCTTCTGCTTTGGATAGCGATTGGCTGGCGTAACTAATAACCCTTTCAAGTCCGTGAGCCCTCTGCACAAGAACGGCGCCAAGACCTACGCTGCTTGCGTCAGTATGTATTTCTGTCTCGGCGAATTCGTCGAAATGGGCAAGTAACGGAGGCGTCTGGAGGCGATGTTTAAGCTCCTGGAAAGCGTGTTCCTGTGGCGTTTCCCACTTAAACTCCACGTCGACCTTGGTAAGGTTAGTGTGAGGATTGGCGATGCGGGCGAAGTTTTTCACGAACCGCCTATAATAGGCACACAGGCCCAGAAATCGGCGCACGGCTTTCTTGTCAGTGGGCGGCGGGAAGTCGGCGATGGCGGCTGTTTTTCTTGGATCAGGACGAACTCCAGACTTGCTGATAACGTGCCCCAGAAACAAGAGCTCCTCATACGCAAATCTGCACTTTTCTGGCTTCAGTGTGAGTCCGGAAGTCTTGATGGCTTGAAGTACAGCTTCAAGGCGCCGAAGATGCTCGTCGAAACTCGAGGAAAACACGACGACGTCGTCCAAGTACACAAGGCAAGTCTGCCACTTCAATCCTGCCAGTACTGTATCCATAACGCGTTGAAAAGTTGCAGGCGCTGAGCAAAGGCCGAAGGGCATCACCTTAAACTCGAAGAGGCCGTCCGGTGTTATAAACGCCGTCTTCTCTCGGTCTCTTTCGTCGACTTCGATTTGCCAATAGCCAGTCTTGAGGTCCATTGACGAAAAGTACTTGGCGTTATGGAGCCGATCAAGTGCGTCGTCTATTCGTGGGAGAGGATACACGTCCTTTCTTGTGATTTTGTTCAGGCGGCGTTAATCGACGCAGAAACGTAGGGTCCCATCCTTTTTCTTCACTAACACCACGGGGGATGCCCATGGACTCTTGGACGGCTGGATAATGTCATCCCGCAGCATTTCATCAACTTGTCTCTTCATGGCCTCACGTTCTCGCGTCGAAACCCTGTACGGACTCAGACGGAGTGGTCTGGCATTTTCTTCGGTTATGATGCGATGTTTCGTGATTGGGGTCTGCCGAATTTTCGATGACGACGAAAAGCAATCTTCGTATTGCAGGAGCAGGGCCTTGAGCTGTTCTTGCTTATTGTTCGGAAGTCTGGGATTGACGTCGAAAGCTATGGGAGGGGCTTGGTTCCTCTGAGCAGGTTCCGCAGAATCGGCGAAGGCGAAAGCACTGGTGGCTTCGACAATTTCTTCGATGTATGCGACCGTTGTTCCTTTGTTCACATGTTTGTACTCATTGCTGAAATTCGTGAGCATAACCGTTGCTTTGCCTCCCCGCAGCTCTGCAATTCCTCTTGCGACGCAAATATTTCGTGTGACCAACAGATGCTGACTGCCTTCAACGACGCCTTCCAAGTCAGGTGATATAGGAGCGCCGACTGAAATATTGACGCTTAAGCGAGGCGGAATGGTGACTTGTTCTTCCAGGACATTCAAGGCATGGTGTCCTGACGGCGTGCGCGGCGGTAGTGCTTCTTCTGTGGATAAAGTTATCGACTTTGTTTTTAGGTTGATGACAGCACCATGGAGGCATAAGAAGTCCATGCCAAGGATGACATCTCTCGAGCAACGCTGTGGGACTACGAAGTCTGTAGGATAAATACGGCCGTTAATGGTGACTCTCGCTGTGCAGATTCCTGCAGGCGTTACGAGATGACCTCCGGCTGTGCGGATTTCAGGGCCTTTCCAAGCTGTCCTAACTTTCTTTAACTTCGCGGCGAACGACCCACTGATGACAGAATAGTCGGCTCCAGTATCAACGAGAGCGGTCACACTGTGGCCGTCGATAAGAACGTCGAGGTCGCTAGTTCGCCGTCTCGCATTACAATTAGAATGTGGCGTCGGGTCATGGCTGCGTCGGCTTGTTCCGCTGCTTCCATGTTGCGTCATCAGGCCACCTTCGGTAAGTGAGCTTTCGCCGTCAGGGCTTTGCCTGTTTGGCGCTGTGTTCGGAAAGCTCCGTCGAGGCGTCGTCGTCGTCGGAGGATCTTCGGTAGTTCGTCGCACAGCAACCGCACCTCCATCGGTTGCTGCCCTTAGTTTCCCGGATACGGGCTAGGAGACCGGCCCCGCGTTGGGCCAGAGTACTGCCGGAGGTGCGGTGACATGCGGCGGCTGGGCGACGGCGAACGGGAAGGACATCGTGGTGTCCAGTGAGTTCCTGCCAGGTAGTCGACGATGTCACCTGGCCGATCTCCTGGCCGCGGACGCGGTGCATTGACGGCGAAGCCAAGCAGTCCCATCTCTCGGTACTGGCAACGGCGGTATGTGTGCCCAGCCTCGCCGCAGTGGTAGCAGAGCGGGCGATGGTCAGGGGTGCGCCAGACGTCAGTCTTCTTCGGTGCACTGCGCTTGGCCGCTGGCGAACGGTATGACGTCGGTGGGGGTGGTGGCGGCGGTGGCATCTGGCGACGGAAGTGCGACGGAGCGGCGTTTCGGCGTGGACGGGGAGGAGCGTTGTGGAGCACTGCAGCGGCGTAGCTCATAGTTTCTGGCTCGGGCGGCGGTGTTTCGGGAATTCGAAGCGATTGCCGGACTTCTTATCGCACAATGTCTGCGATCGAATCCACCTGAGGCTGCGCCGAAGGAAACAGTTTGCGGAGCTCTTCCCGCACGATCGCTGGGATCGTTTCACGCAGGTCGTCGGAGTCACTGGCTTGAGCAGCAGCGCATTCTGGAGTAAGGCGACGATTATACTGTCTGGTGCGCATGTCCAGCGTTTTTTCGATGGTGGTCGCCTCGGATACAAATTCTTGGACGGTGTTCGGTGGATTCCTCATTAGTCCCGCGAAGAGCTCCTGTTTGACCCCTCGCATGAGGAAACGAACTTTCTTTTCCTCAGGCATGTCTGGGTCAGCGTGATGGAATAGGTGGGCCATCTCCTCTGTGAAAATTCCAACCTTTTCATTTGGTAGCTGAACCCGGGTCTCGAGTAGAGCAGCGGCCCTCTCTTTGCGAGCGACGCTCGCGAACGTTTGCGGAAATGCGCCGCAGAAGACATCCCACGTTCGGAGCGTGGACTCCCGATTCTCTAGCCAGGTCCTTGCGGTGTCTTCCAGGTAGAAGTACACACGACGGAGCTTTTCTTCGTTGTCCCAGTGGTTTAGGGCGGCCACACGGTCGTATGTTTCTAGCCAGGTTTCCGGGTCTTCAAACGATGAGCCATGGAACGTTGGTGGTTCCCTGGGTTGATGAAAGACGATCGCGGGCTGGGACGCTCCGGTTGTCATTGTCGCTGCAGTCGAGGTCATGGTCTTGGTCTTCCGCGGCTTGTCTTGTAGAAGGCCGTACTCCGGTGGGAGACCTTGCTGTCGGCGGCTCGTTCACTGCCCTTGGTTGGCGTCTGTGTCTTCTCCGCGACGGGGGCTGGGTTCACGGCTTGACGGGGGCGTCCGGTACATGAACGAAGCAGCACCTCCACTAGATGTCACGGGGTCGTGACGTGGCCGAAGACAGGGAACTTCGTGTTGGTATTTAACTGTTTATTCGGGCGAACCTGTGCCCGGTAAAGAGATAGTCTAATTACAGCAGCAGTCTTGCACAGATAGCAGTCTCGGACTGATAGCAGCGAACGCAGCGTCGGCCTTCGATCAACAACTGACAAGCGGCGAAGCGCGTCAGCATTTATACTCTTGCCGTCGAATGTTCTAGCGTTATCGCTGACGGTGGCGTAGCTTCCAGAACAATCTGTACCGTTCGCACAGTGGGCGTGATCTTATCGAAATGATCTACTACAGTCCGGAACCTTCTAGAAAACTGCAGGCGCGGTTTGCGCTAAGAATCGTGTGGTGTTTTGGGACGATAACAAAAACTTGGGAAATGGAACGTGGCAATATGTCATTCCAACCTAGACGATCGATGGTATAAAACTGTTCCTAGTCGGCTCTGTTTATGAGCCACTTGGGAACACGTGATGGACACTCAATTACTGTTGTTGTGCTCAAAACTACAGGGAAGTGGTCACTTCCGTACAGATTACTGACGACTTTCCACTGGAGTAGAGGCACAAGAGATGGAGATACTATGCTTAGGTCTATGGAGGAGTAGGTAGGTGTTATTGGCGAGATTATAACAGGTTGGTTCTTTTCGATTTAGGAGACACGTGCTCGACGAGAGAAGGAACTGTTCAATCAGTCAAGCTCGCGTGTCATGCCGAGAGTTACCCCATAGCCTGCTATGCGCATTAAAGTCTCCAAGGAGAACATAGGTTTCCGGAAGTTCATCAATTAAAGAGTGTTAATCGCGTTTTTGCAGTTGATAGCTAGGAGGAATGTAAATAGTGCAGATTGTGGTCAGTTTTTCAAAAAGAACCGCTCGAACAGCCACTGCCTCAAGGGATGTTTGGAGTTGTAAGTGTGTGCATGCAATTCCTTGATTCACTATGATGGCAACACCTCCGGATGATGTCATGGCATCAACACGGTCCTTTCGGAAAATAACGTATTTACGAAGAAAATTTGTGTGTTTTAATCAAGGTGTGTTTCTTGTACACACAGCACTTTTGCTGAGTGTTCGTGCAAGAGTTCTTGGATGTCGTCAAGGTTTCTGAGAAGGCCCCTGACGTTTCATTGTATAATTTGAGTGTTCATTGTGAATGTAAAATAGTGTTGTGTGTACGAAAAGAGACTGTCTGTTTAGACAGGGAGTTTGAGTTCACTTAACAGGGCCGTCACCAAGCCCTGTTATCGGCTTTTTTGTTTCCTTGGCGCGCTCCAAGGAGCCACGCCGCTCTTTCGGCACCAAGGGTACCGACGTATCCATTGCCTCCTCGGAGCACTGGGTGCCCGCACATGCGAGCTGGTGGTTCAGATTTTAGGCCTCGCCTGGTGAGGGGAGGCCTTGAGACCAGAGGACCCAGGAGTCTCCGTCCTCGATTCGCTAGGAGGCGGAGTAGACTTAACTACTGCCGCCTTGGGGGCAGGCGCCACAGCCGACGGCTCACTCGGCGCTGGCCGAAGGGGTGGCGAGGGCTGGTGCGGCGTTGCCCCCTGACCGGCCGCATCAGCATATGTAGCACCGTAAAATGGCGACACTCTTCGTCTTGCTTCTTTGAATGTGATATTTTCTTTACTTTTCAATGTGATAATTTCTTTTTTCCAAGATGAGCAAGACTGTGAGTATGCAGCATGATTTACGCCACAATTCACACAGTGTGATGGTTATTCGCAATTGTCGGAATTGTGGCCTGACACTCCCCATTGAGCACAAGTTTGGTGACCACGACAGCTTTGTGAGCCGTGGCCATAATTCTGGCATTTAAAACAATGACGTGGGTTAGGTATGTATGGTCTGATGGACGTCTTCGTGTACCCTGTTTGAATACTTTCTGGCAGATTACTGAAAGCGAACGTGAGTATTACGTGTTTCGTTAGTGTTACCTTGTTGTCTCTTCTAATGATGATTCTTTGTATATTGGTCACATTCTGACTCTTCCACCCCTCCAGAAGTTCCTCTTCGGTCAAGCCGAGCAAATCAGCATCAGATACTACTCCACGGATTGTGTTCATAGATCTGTGTGGCGTTACAGTGATGGGAGTGTCACCAAAAGTTCAAAGATTCTGTAGCTTTTCGAACTGTTCTTTTTCTCGAACTTCAAGGAGGAGGTCTCCGCTGGCCATTTTGGTAACTTTGTACTCGGCTCCAAGAGTTTCTGTGAGACATCTGGCTACTACAAAGGGGGATACAGTTCTGGCTTGCTTGCTTTTTATCTCACTATGTATAACATGAAATGGGGAAAGTTTTCATTTGATCGATTGCAAAAGCCTAAGTCTTCGGTGCGTACGCGCTTTAAGGCGGTACGATCACTTAACAAGGGAAACGCTCTATGCATGCCAGTTTAATTTTCTTGAGAAGCGTTGGCCGCCACCCACCACGGAGTGCAACGAGGGGACGCTACAAGTTTGCGCATGCTAAAACCTGCAGACGCCAGCCGTACAACGCTACTATAACCCAATGCACCTAGACCAAGGTAGGCTATTTACAGAGGGTTAACCCTAGCCGATAGGAAGTTCGGAAGTAAACAGAGAGTAGAAGACAGGACAGATAAATAGTAAAAGATAAAGACGAAGATGTAGGGAGAGAGAGATAGGAAAAGACGACTGCCGATTTCCTCTGGGTGGGTCAGCCCAGGCGTGCCGTCTACGTGAAGCCGGAGCCAAAGGGGTGTGTTGCCTCTGCTAGGGGGCCTTAAAGGTCCAAGCACCCAGCGTCAAGTCAACCGCCAGGATCCCCTTTTCCCCGGACACGGCAAAGCCACGCACGGTTATAGGCGTGAGAGGGAGTCCAAACTCCCCCGTTAGCTCGGCTCCGTGGTGTCACTACACACTAAACGCCTACTTGCGTAGGCACCCATGCGGGGGTGAAGTGAAGCATGCCTGGTGAGAATGAGACTTAAGTTATCATGACACCATAGAATAGGAGTGTTATATTAGCACTGATACCTCGCTAGCGCCCATGGTGCCAAGGGCCGGGAGACAGGTGCTCTCTTTGGATGTAGCATCCGCAGCAGCAGCCTCCTTTCAGAGCCCACGAGTGTTGAAGATTGGGCGAGTTGGTTCGTCGTACTTGAACTGGCGATATGTGATGGTGCTATGTTGTGTGTAATCTTGTCGTTGCGTTAGAATGATTTTGTATGCTTGCGGCGGTCTACATATTTGATGCAGTTTGACAATAAAGCTCTGTTGGAAGTTAGCACTCTGTCCTCTTGTGTTGGTCTGCTCGGCTGTTTCTTCTTCCCCGTAATGCGCTATACCAGTTCAAGTACCCCTTTCAGAGGACGTGCTACTGATCACTTGAGCAGATAACATGGACAGTATTTACTTTCTTTAGGAATGCATTCAATGCATTATGTTTAAAAAGAGGTTCTCGACCAATCAACATAGCTGGGTGAAGGGGTATGTGTTCCTTGTACGCTAGTGGAAAATGTTTTTTCCTGTAAGCCTCTAGCTCAGAGCATTCAGGGAGTATGTGGAGTACGGTAAGTGGACGGCCACATCTGTGACAGCTGAGTGGGTCACCACCGGACCAAAGGTGTGTGTGTGGGCCGCGTGTGTGTCCTATTCTAAGCCGACAGAGACTGACCTCCGTACGTCATGTTTTCGACGTGAGTGGCCAGTTACCGAGGTATGATTTAATCAAGTGCAACTTGTTATGAGTTTGTAGATCCCATACCTTCTGCCAGTAAGCCCTGAGCTTTTTTGTATGTTTGGTTTTAGGTCTATTATAGGGAGAGCAACTGAAGAGTTGGCAGTGCTTCCGTTATTTGACGTGGCGAGCTGGTCGGCCAACACATTTCCTTCGATCTCGCGGTGTCCTGGCACCCAGCACACGACGATATGTTGCTTGGAAGCATAAGCTGCGCAGAGTATTGAATAGAGGGATATAATTATAGGGTTTCTCTGTTTTCTAGATTTCTTCAACGCTTTTAAGACACTCAGGGAGTCTGTGTATATAACTACCCTTGGCGTATTCAGTTCTTTGATGTGTTTAACGCTACGAATAACGCGTAAGCTTCGGCTGTAAAAATGCTTCTGCTGGTGAACAAAACGCCGCCATCTAAAAAAGATGGGCCGACTGCCGCATAGGACACGCCAGTATAGGACTTCGATGCATCAGTATAATATTCTGGACAGTCATATTTATGTTGCAGCTCTAAGAAATACATTCGAATGCGTATGAGGGAGGCATGCCTTGTGACAGCTACGAAAGTTGTGTCACAGTCTATGACCTGCCACTGCCATGGCGGGTGCCGCAGAGCGGTGGGGCTTAGGTGGTATTCAAGCAGTGGGACATCTGTTTCTTCAGCTAGGTCTCTAACACGCAGCGAGAAAGGGCGTGCCATTGCGGGCTGATTGCAAAAAAGTTGAGAGATGGACAGGTCGTTGATGGTGGAATATGCGGGCTGCTTACTGTTCGCATTTACTTTAAGGAAATATATGAAGGAAGAATATGTTCTCTGCAGATGGAGTGACCACTCGTCCGATTCTTCATAAAGACCTTGAACTGGACTTGTTCTAAAAGCGCCTGTGGACAGGCGGATGCCTTGATGATGAACAGGGTCCATCATTTTCAGAGCGCTTGGCGTCGCAGAGTGATAGACTATTGCCCCATACTGAAGGCGTGAGCGTATAAGCCTTCTATACAGATTCATAGGGCACTTTCTGTCGCTGCCCCACGTTGTTAGTTACAGCACCTTTAGGATATTCATTGTTTTCAAGCACCTATTTTGAAGATGTTTCATGTGTGGTACAAAGGTTAACTTCGCATCCAAAATTATACCAAGGAACTTAGGTTCTGTGCTTACGGGTAGACGCTCACCCTTAACGACCACTTCAGAATCAGGGTGCAAGCCTCTTTTTTGTGAAAAAAGGACACAGGTGCTTTTCTGTAGGTTCAGTTTAAACCCGTTTTCATCAGCCCATTTGGATACCTTGTTAAGGGCAAGCTGATCCTGTCGCTCACAGGTCCCAAGAGAACACGATTGAAAACCTATCTGCACATCGTCGACATATGTTGAATAAAAGATATTACGTGGGATGTACAGACGAAGAGTATTCATTTCTTAAATAAAGAGCGTGCAGCTGAGCACCCCACCCTGTAGCACTCCGGTTTCCTGTACAAATGTTCGGGACAGAACATTGCTCACTCTAACGCGGAATGTACGATCAGACAGATAGCTTTCAATGACACTGAACATATTACCGTGTATACCTATGTGTGAGAGGTCTCTCAATATTCCAAACCTCCACGTAGTATCGTAGGCCTTCTCCATGTCGAGGAACACAGATAAGAAAAACTGATTATGAACAAAAGCCTCACGTATGTGTGCCTCGATACGTATAAAATGGTTGGTGGTAGATCGGCCCTCTCTAAATCCACACTGATATGGGTCGAGCAATTTGTTTGTTTCTAAGTAGTGGAGTAAGCGGCAATTAATAATTTTTTCAAATAGTTTGCAGAGGCAGCTTGTTAACGCTATAGGTCTGTAACTTGATACAGTGGAGGGATCCTTTCTCTGCTTCGAAATTGGAATATGACAGCCTCCTTCCAGGAGGAGGGGATCACACCTGAAAGCCATATGCGATTATAAAGAGAGAGGATGTTTCTTTAGTTTCGAAGGGTAGTTCCTTAAGCATCGCGTACATCGCGTACATTAAGTTCTCAGAACCTTGGGTAGATGTACTAAAGCAGCTGAGCACAGTTCTGCTAAGCAGAATGGTTTATTATATGCCTCATTTCTTGCGGATTTTCTTTCTAACTTTTGTTTTTCTATTCGTGCCTTGTAATTTTGGAAGAATTTGGAGTAGTGTGAAGAGCTCGATATGTGTTCGAAATGTGTGCCACGAAAGTTGGCTTGATCCTCCAAGCTTTCCCCGAGGCTATTTACTAGTGGAAGGAAATACGTTTGTTGGACCTTAATTTTCTTTATCTTATTTCACTCTTTTCCCTCATCTGTGTATGAGTTGATACCCAATATAAACTTCGTCTAGCTCTCTCGTCTAGCTTGTCGACGCGTTCTCCTTGCCTGCGATTTGACCCGCTTGAATTTTTCCAGGTTTTCTGCTGTAGGGGAATCGCGAAGCAACACCCATGCTTTGTTCTGAGTGGTCCGTGCTTTCCTGCATGCGTCGTTCCACCATGGGACTCGCCGTTTAGAAGACATGCCGCTCATTTCGGCAATACATTTAGATGCGGCATCAAGTATAAAAAGCTGTAAAATACGTGACAGCGTTATCTATGGTCAGTGCAGACAGCTCAGTCCATGTCATGTGTGTAAGAGTTCTATACCCTTCCCAATCAGTTGAGTCAATCTTTCATTGAGCAACCTGCGGGGTAGTTCATCTTTTTTCGGCGCACTCAGAATGATTTGGAAGTGGTCACTCTCATAAAGGTTTTTAAGAATAGTCCACTTGAAACAAGTAAAAGGGACAATGATGAAATGCTGAGATCTATGGAGGAGTACGTGTTGTTTGCAAGGCTAAAATACGTAGGCTCCTTTATATTTAAAAGACATAAACTAGAAAAGAGAAGGAGCTGCTCAATGAGACGTCCTCGTGCATCACAGTGAGCCTCGCCCCACAGGATATTGTGTACATTAAGATCACCTAGAACCAGAAACGGCTCCGGAAGTTCATCTATTAATGATTCTAGATCACGTCTGTGTAGCTGTTGATGCGGTGGTATGTACACAGAACATATAGTAATGAGTTTATTAAAAAGTACAGCTCGAATGGCCACTGCCTCAAGGGCCGTTTGGAGCTTCAAATTCTGGCATGCTATTCTTCGATCAGATATAATGGCCACACCGCCAGATGGTACGACAGCATCCTCCCGGTCTTTTCGGAAAATAATATATTGCCGTAGGAAGTCCTTGTGCTTAGGAGTTAAGTGCGTTTCTTGCACACAAAGCCCTTTCGCGTTAAACTTACTCAGAAGTTCTTGGACGTCATCTAAATTTCTAAGTATTCCCCTAACGTTTCGCTGTATAATTTTGTCTATAGTGGAAAAAAGTAAAAAGTGCTGTGTGCAGAGAAAACGGAGATTAGCTCATTTTACAGGGCCTTTGTCAGGCCCTGTAATCGACGTTTTGTCCTTTTTGGGGCGGACGAGAGAAGCTCGCCGCTCCTTTGGCGCTTCCTGCGCCGTTTGGCTTGCACTGGTGTCCATAGCCTCTTGCGAGGCACTGGACGCCCGCTCTACAGAGCGATGTGTGCGTCGCTTAGACTTCGCCTCGATCGACGAAGTCTTCGTCCCCACTGAGCTGGGGTCGATGAAGCCCCCTTGGCCTCATGATTCCCTGGCTGCTGCCAGAGCATGTACAGGTCACCGGTGTGGACAGGCTGAATGTGGGCAGGGCAGCGCTGGCTGCTCCCGCCGTAGGGGCTTGTGGCATTGGCCTCGGCACGCTAGGCACGGTCCGGGCAACTGCCAAGGGCCTTTGTGGTGCCGCCCCTCTTTGCACCACTTCGGAAAAAGGTGTTTTTAGTGCCAATGATAACGAGATCCGTTGTCTTGCTTCCCTGATTGTGATATTTTCCTTAACTTTTATAGTTATTATTTCTTTTTCTCTCTTCCAGGCTGGGCACGCTCTGGAGTATGCGGGGTGACTACCTTCGGAGTTAGCACAGAGGACCTCGTCATGACTACATTCATCAGCGCTGTGGCCAGTTGTGCCACACTTAGCACATATCAGCTGTCCTCGGCAGCTCTGGGATGCATGACCAAATCACTGGCATTTGAAACAACGCCTCGGGTTTAGAATGAAGGGTCGGACATGGAGTTTTATATAGCCAGTTTCGAGAGTTTCAGGTAAAGTGGTTGAGTTGAAGGTGAGTGTAAATAAAGTTTTTTCATTCAAATAAAGTTTTTTTCATTCCATTCATTGAAGGTGAGTGTCAAGTGCTTTGTTGCTATTTCGATGTTGTTACGTCTGATTTTGATGCGCTGGAAATGTATTACACCTTCGTCCTTCCATCCATCAAGGAGCTCTTCTTCACTCAGTGTCATCAAATATTCGTCCGATACCACGCCCTTTACTGTATTAATGGTACGGTGTGCGCTCACAGAGATGGGGATGTTACCAAAGGCTACAAGGTGCGAGAGTTTATTGTACTGTTCCTTCTCTTTTAATTCGAGAAGCAGATCTCCACTTGCCATCTTCGTGGCCTTATAAACGGTTCCAATGGTTTCTCTCAAGCACTTGGCCACAAGGAAGGGTGAGATTGCTCTAGCTTTGGTAGATGATTGTTCGCAGTGGAGGACATGGTATTTTGGGAAAGTTTCTCTGTTTTTGGGCCAACGTAGTGAAGTTGCGTCGGTGCGTACTCTTTTCGAGGCACGATCAGTTAGAGAGGGGGTCGAGGATCCCGTGGGAAATGTGTATTTTTCAGTAACGGTGCCTACCGCCCACCACGGAGTCCAACAAGGGGACGTGGCAGAGCATGTGGGCATGTCTGCGCAACGCCAGCAGTACGCAGTTACTATAACTCAATATGGTTTACCCTTGTTTGGATAGCCACACAAGGTTAACCCTTGCCGCCAGGAAAAAACAAAAGTAAATTGAAGAGAGGAGAGAACAGGAAAGATTGAAAGTAAGAGGCAAAGACGAAGATGACGAGAGAGAGACAGGAAAAGGCGACTGCCGGTTTCCCCTGAGTGGGTCAGCCCAGGGGGGCCGTCTAGATATAACTACCCAAGGTTGGGTAACTACACAGGGTTAAACCTCGCTGCCAGAAAATTCGGAAGTAAACGAAAAAGATAAGATGACAGGACAGATAAAAAGTGAGAGATAAAGACAAAGATGTAGGAAGAGAGAGATAGGAAAAGGCGACTGCCAATCTCCCCTGGGTAGGTCAGCCGAGGGGTGCCATCTACGTGAAGCCGGGGCCAAAGGGGTGTGTTGCCTCTGCCGGGGGGCCTTAAAGGTCTAATCACCCGGTGTTGGCTCAACTCCCAGGATCGCCTTTTCTCTAGACACGGCAAAGCCAGGCACGGCTAGGCGTGGGAGGGAGTCAAATCCCTCCCGTTTTCAAGTTCAAGTTTCAAGTTTCATTGTTTTCTAAAAACAAGGTACAATATCTACGATATACAGACGAGGGTCCCAGAGCCAGAGACTTTAGTGGGACCCTCGGTTTGTCAATACAAATCGACGGTAAAATTTATACAGAGCAACAGGAAATTCTTACAATATATGGACATCAAAATGCACTTTTATATCACAAATCCAGCCAAAACACGCAACAAGGAATAAAAAAACGAACAACAAACGAGTCAAACAGGTAAACGATCACAAGTAAGGTTATTCGAAAAAATTATTTTTGATGGACTTTTTGAACGAAGGAATTGAAGTACAACGCCTAATGCTAGAAGGTAACGCATTCCAAAAGAATATCGCACCCAGTGAACTGGTTCACGTGGTGCAGGTGAATCGAATGGACCAATTGTCTGTATGGCAGGTGTTGGCTGCACCAGTGCCTCCTCTATAACTGGTTGAAACCAGGTTGAAACCTGGTTGAAACCAGGTTGAGCCTGGTTGAAACCTGGTTGAAACCAGGTTAGCTACAGAAGCTAAAAACTTGGACAAGCCTCAGTCAAAGGTCTGCTCTCTCATCGTTGACGAAATGAGGATAAAAGAAAAGTTACAGTACCACAAGCAAAGGGATTGCTTTGTTGGGCACGTAGACGTTGATCTAGAACAAAAGAGCAGCAGCCGTGTTTTAGCCAATTCACTTCTTTGTTTCGTGATTAGTGGCATGAGCACAGCATTCCGAATACCAGTGGCTTACTATTTTACGAAGGGACTTACCGGCAACCAACTTCATAAATTGATTGTTTTTTAATGAAGAAAGTGGAAGCATGTGGATTTAAGATTGTGCGGCTAGTGACCGAAAATCACAAAGTTAATGTGAATGCCATCAAACTTCTCGGGAATGGATTGGTAACCTACAAGACTGAACATCCCTGTGACCCAGACAGACTCTTTTTCGTGAGTTTCGACCCGTGTCATGTGTTAAAGAACGTCCGGTCACAACTGTTGTCGCATGATATTGGGCCAAAATGTTAAATTTCTGCTTCCTTCATCAAGGATCTGTACGAGATGCAGAAAGGTTTAACTGTAAAACCTGTCCGATATTTGAGCCGGAAGCATGTTTTCCCTAATAATATAGAAAAAATGAACGTTCGAAGAGCTGTGCAGCTCCTCTCCTCAAGCGTGATGGCTGCTTTAGAGTACTTGAAAGGTCAAGCTGGGCATACATGCTCCAAATCACTTTCCCATGCAGGCCCAACCATTACCTTCATGAAGAATTTTTACCGCTCGTTTGTACTGCACGACAGAAGCAATACTGTGCAGCACATATATCAGAATTTTGCTGATGCTCGACACTATGACGATGTTGAAGATCTAGGCTCGAATATCTTGAAGTCACCTTTCCATTGTATTTGGATGGGCTGAAAAAGAGGTGCAACCATCCGCGAGAATTTCTTACAAAGGCGACGTACGAGGCTGTTCTCGTCACCACTTACTTTACAGTGGCATGTATAAGACACCTGCTCACAGATGAGAGCTTCTTCTTTGTTCTTACACGCCGGTTCAACAGTGACCCAATAGAGTCATTGTTTGGAACATTAAGGATGTCATCAGGCACAAATGACACGCTGGATGTTCGTGCTGCACTTTCGGGTCTAGTAAAAATCCTGAAGACCGGAATCGCTGCGGCTAGTGCAGCATCAATTGTTGCTCATGCTGAGAGTTCAACATCAGTGCCCCTACCTGCCGGTGCTTCAAGTTCGCAACCGTCGTGTACTTTGTCCGTGCCGCTTCCTTCTACTGCAAACACAAATGTGCAAGCCGTTCACGCATCTGGCGATGCATTGCAGAGGATGCGATCAGGGTAACTGTAAGCCGGCATTTGAGCAGACAACTGTAATCTACAGGCACAGGGGCTCAGCGGAGAGGGAGATTATAGAAGCCCTCTTTATCCAGAGGGAGGGGCCCGATTGCATCAGCCACCCCTCTATCAGTCTGCAGGAAGGGGAGATAGCCTATCTGCAACGTTACTTGTAGGCATGCTGAGCATGTAGTTTTAGTTTTTGGTCGATTCGTTGGGTTAAATTTGATGTCACTGCGGTATAAATGGTGTTTCCTGAATAAAATATTCCAGTTGCTAGTAGCGCATCGTCCCGTGTACTTCTTCTCTGTTGTGTGTCGTTTTTTTTCGCGCCCCTTATCATCATGAACCAGCACCAACTCGCCCAACTTTTTACTTTACAAATGTGCAAACACCACCTTTTTGAAAAAAGGCAGTTGTGGTGTTGCAAAGGCTAACCACTTCTGTGTTGCCTCAGTACCTGCCATCTCTTCAAATATCGGCCACGGCATATGTAGGGGGCTACATTGCCCATGTGGTGAGTGAAAAACTGAACTGTGAAAACTGTGCCTCAGTCTGTTCAAAGCCAGCCAGCAACCTGCCGCTCCTGCAGCTGACACCCCACCAGGACCGAGGTGGTTTGCTGTATCCATCTGACCAGAACCTTTTTGTCCTTGATACTTTGCGAGCTTTTGCAGACTATGCGCTCAAAGACAACCCGACTTTGGCAAAGCCACTCAGTACCTTGACAAAGTACACAATTCCAGCCCTCTGTGCATCAAGGCTCCTTAAATGCCACAGTGATGGCAGCAATGACCACAGGATGCAACTCATGAACATCATTTGTATTTACTTCCTCAGGCCACTCCTCTCAAACTATGCGTTTAATGTGACTGACAAGTAGGATGCTTGCAAATATTTCGCGAGGAAGCCACTTTCAAGGAAAGATGTAAGGATATGAGAAAGGTTGTGTCCTTGTGTATAATGTGATATTTTATTTTGTCAACAAATATTTTCATTGCAAGCCATTTCATGCAGAACTGTGATAAATATTCTCTTATGCAATTTATATTTTTTCTTGCCAGTGTATTACCTTATGCTATTGTATGCGTGGCTTTGAAAAATAGTTTTGTGCAATTTATGATCCTTTTTCTTGTCAGCAAATGTCTCACTCTTAGGCCAATGTATTCATGGTTGTGAATTATTGTTTCCTTGCGCAGTTAACGTTTTTTGTTCATTGCCACCAAATGTTTCACTATTAGACCAATGGATGTAAGGGTGTGAAAATCATTGTGTGTGTAATTTTATATTTATTTTTTGTGCTCAAATGTTTTAATAGCGGGGCAGCATATGTACGGCTGCGGGAAAGGTTGCTTTCTTCCAATAATTTTTTTTCCTTGTCACCTGGCGATTTGATCCTAGGCAGCAGGTTGGACCCTGGACAGAGAAACAGCACGCCTTTTTCTTAATGTTGGGTTAATATATCGCGAGATATTTTGAATTGGGACAGCAAATTGGTTCAGTTGGATTTGGTTAATGATGAAACGTAGACTGATTTTGAATCGTGTTTTGTATAAACTTGCTCCGCGGCCGAGCACCAAGTCAGCAACTGCGGATTTTGCCAAGTCTTGTGTTTGTTGCGAGCGAGCTCAAGAGCTTAGCGATCGAGTAGGCTTTGCTTCTACCAATCATTGTCAGCATCTCAAGAAACCCTGAAGTCGAAAAAATCGCGACACGAAACTAGCAGCCGCATCTGCGCAACTGATGCGCGGGCAGTGAGCGAAAGCGGCGAAAGACCGCGAAACCCTGTTTGGGTGGCGGCGCCTGGCGGAAAACGATTGTACTCGCGCCGACGGTCGCGCCTTTTGTTCTCCTCCCCATCCACCAGCCACTGAAAGTTATAGAGGAGGCACTGGCTGCACCTATTCGCAATGGCAGCGTCTTCTGCGTCGCGCGACGCAGCAGCCAGCCCCACACAGAAGTGGCTTCTGCACCGCACGGAAGGGACGTCACTTTAAAACTTATTACCTAAAGCTAGTTAAATGTGTAAGTTATTTGTGTGTAATGCGTTAAACCTACAAAAATTTTACTAAACAGGTGTTTAACGAGTGAATTAGCCTAGGTTTGTTATTTAAATACATATTACAAGTATTCTAAATACAAAGACGCCATGGTCGCTGCGGCTGCGAAAGGTAAACACTGCGAGATGGTAGCCGCCTGCGATGTGTTAGGTGGTGAAAACTCCGATGAAATCGTGGCCATGGCCTAGGCCAATCCCAAGAAGGACTGGAGTGTCGTCACTGCTTCATGTGATTGCTGGATGCTTACTTTAACCTGGTGGTTGGAGCTAGCGCGGCCGTCCACCGCGCCGCCGCTTCATCTGAGTGTGTGCGCCTTTCTCAGTATGATGTGTGGATAACAGTTGTTGGACGTATTGCATTTTCTAGATTGCAATGCCAAGCATGGTGTCAAAGGTGAAAGTGTTCTTGCTGCCGAGTTTTGCTTGTCGCGAAGGACAAGGTTGACGATAAAATAAATGCTTTCGCACAGTTCACGTGTGACTGACCGGACGCACATGCATGAAACCCTAGTGCGTCGGCGAAGTGTTCATATGGTGGATGGAAACAACTTTCTTGTAATGTTCTTACGAAGCCTGTGATCTACGAAGGCCAGAGCTACTGCATTGCCGTCTGTTTTGTCACGGCCGTTCTCATCTGTTGCTACGTGAATGCTCCCATGCTGTCACAGGCAGCGCGTGTTATTGAGCTAAGCAGACGAGCTGTTTTGTAGTTAGATGGGCTAATGTCGTCGGCACTTGCCCTTGGGCATCGTTTATCAAGTGCTGATTGCCTAGAACATTGCGGTGACACGTCAGTATTTTTTTAAAAAGCGGCCTGCCGATTACCTCGTCAGGTGATGGTACACTGAGCGACATAAAGAAAAGTTGCCCGAGATTATGTGGCAGTGCACCTTTCTGTCATCAAAACTTTGATAAACCATGGAAATCAACATTCCTGGCACCTGTGCCGAAGAAGCAAATGCAGCCAGCTGCATTCGAGTTTTTTTGTGTCTTTTTGCGTCTCGCCGATTAAGAGCACTAATTCGCAAAACAATTTATCATAATAAATATAGTCAATCCTGCAAGAGTCATCGAAGATCGAATATTAAAGGCCCTGTGGACGGAACCACCACCAGCCGCAAGTCAGGCTGATGAGGAGGCGCAAATGTTAAAACACTACTTGCGTGAACAAAAAAAAGACAAAGTATCGATAACAGCAATGGGACTTCAACCAACGACCTCTCACCACTTGATGTGTTGCTTTAACCAACTACGCCACAGCTGCCTTTATTTTCTTTATTGCATGTGTACATACAACATTCGGAAACATATATATATATATCACACAAAGTAGAAACATGAAACAAAGAAAAGAGGTAAAAAGGTCATATATAACAGGCTTTTTCAATTTCCTTCATCTGTAGAAGGCTTTCTACTTGATGAAGCCATCCGGGCACCTTTTGTTGAACCTTTTGTGATTCCACGAACGAACAGACAGATTGAAAGAAGTATTGCCTAACCGGACGTGCATTAACATCAGCATGGCGCACCGCCATTCTAGATTGCCATATACCGTGCAGGCCCAGTAACATAACTAGGTCGAAAGGTATTCCTTCTTCATTTGATACTGGTAGAAATTTGATGCCATAGGCATCGAGAGGCAAATCCTTTTTAAAAGTCCTTAGGAGAACATCCCAGAAAAAGACTTTATCCCAGCAGTCAAGGAAAACATGTTCGATTGTTTCCGGCTTTTTGCAGAGAAGGCAATCAACCCCCCAAAGAACGAATAAGCCTTTTTCTTGCATTCATGTTTTCACGGGCAAGGTCCCAAAGTGCAATTTAAAGAAAAAGAATTTCGCTCCAGGTGATACCTCCATTTTTTTATACGGCTTAAGACATTTTGGCCTGGGCCTACTCGGTATAATGTTCTATATCGGGGAACAGGAAGAACTGTTTCTACTAAATTTTTGTATAACATTTTACGCGAAACCGTACTGAGGTATTCCAATGAAAAACGCGTTTTTAGAAAGAGACTTGAATCAACAACTTTTTTAGGAAACCTCTAATGCTTGCTTTCATGTGAACAGATGCTAGCACAAATTCTGGCAACTGTCTTTCAAGCCTAAGCTGTATAACAGTATGTATGAATGGGTCTCGATTATTTCGGAAAAACATAAACCGATTAACTAACTGACGAAGGTGTAAATGACACAGACCAAGTCCTCCAGAGCGAGCCCGTTTGAATAAATTAGTTCTACTTGTTCGCTTCCAAGAAGAACCCCACAAGAAAACAGCAAATATTCGATGAAGCTTCTGTATATTCACACGTGAACAATGCAATACCTGAAGCACATACCAGAGCTTACAGACTAAAAATACGTTACAAAAGGTCACTCTGGTGGAAATTGATAGCTGGAAACCAATGAGTTGTTCAGCTTTTTCTCGTAGCTCTACGGCCTGACGTCGCCAGTACGGTTCACTGTCACAATAATATTCTAATGGCTCACCTAGGTATCGTACCGGAGTAGTAGTCCATAAAATACCAGCCACAAATTGTGGAGCCACACCCCATTCGCCGTGCCAGTAACCCAGGCACTTGCTCCAGTTTACCAAACTACCACTTTTACCATTTTTAAAAAATTGCCATTTTTATGGTTTCAGCGATACTGTCATAATCTTTACAAAACACAGCTATATCATCTGCGTATGCCAGTACCCGTACTTCAGCTTCTTGTAGTTTGTACCCCACTATGTTACTGCTTTTCATGACTTTTTGGCAAAATGACTCTATATAAATTGTAAATAGGAGAGAAGACAAAGGGCAGCCTTGTCGTACAGAACGTCTGACATTAATTCGTTTCCCAAGAGCTTTGTTGATGACTAGCCGAGTTTTACATCCAGTATATGCCATTCGAACTGTATCTCAAATTACTTTGCCAACATTGACATGGTCTAACAAAAGAAAGAGAATTTCGTGCGGTACTCGGTCAAAAGCTTTTTCTAAATCTATCTGGATCATCGCGATGTGATCGTTTGTGGCATCGCAGCACTCCAATATACTTCGTGCCTTGTGAATGTTTGTGAATATACTGCCCCTTTTAATCCCACATGCCTGGTGGTCGCCTACAATGTTATTAATAACTGTCTGCAGTCTCCTTGCTAACAGTTTCATCAAAATCTTGTAGTCTATATTTGATAGACTGATTGGCCTGTACAATTTAACTTCACGTAATTTACCTGCGTCCTCAGTTTTTGGAATTATTATAGTATGAGATAGCAGAAAAGAAGGTGGCAGGCAGAATTTTTATGTCTAAGGCTTCGTTAGAAACCACTGCCAAGATCGGTGCTAGTTTGTGTTTGAATTCTTTATAAAATGCGGCTATTAACCCATCAGGTCCTGGGGACTTTCCCAAATGGAGGGCAATGATTGCTTTTGTCACTTCCGGTTCAGAAATAGGACATTCTAAGCTGTCTTTCCTGCAGTCCTCAACCTTTGATATTAATTTTAAAAATTCATTCTTGAAATCATCTACATTTACTTTACATTTATCAAATAAAGTGGTGTATTACTCGTTGAAAGCATCCTCTATATATTTTTCTTCACTTGTAACATTACCCATGTATTCAATCTGATGTAAAACATTCCGCTGAGCGTTTTGTTTTTCAAGACCAAGCATTCTTTTGGTCGGTTTCTCTCGTACGGTTATTTTCTCTGCCCTTGCCCTTATCTGCGCGCCACGATACTTCTCCTCAACAATTTGTTACAATTTGGATTTTACTGACCTTATATCGTTTGTGAATAAGCCTGGCGTTTTGCTTTCCTTTGCTAGCAGTTCTTTCAGATTTAAGCGTAGGGTTCTTTCTTCTTCACTTTTTCCGTGTTTTATTACACATTAGCGTTCTATAACTTTCAAATTTATATTCTAATTAAATTGTTCCCACTTCACTCCGTATTTTTTGTCTCCACTGTCTATGTTTACCAACGCCTCTCGAACACTGTCCATAAATATTTCATCTTCCAAGAGATTAGAATTTAGCTTCCACGTGTCCCAGTTAAATACTGGTCTACGTCTATTTCTTAAACCTATTACAAATGATACTAAGCAATCATCGCTAAATTAAATAACGAGGACATTGTACTCACTGATAATCAGAACTAAATCCAGTGACACGTAGGTCCTATCTAGACGCGCATGACTGGAGCCTTGGAAATGCGTATACAGTGTTGGTCCTTTACCAATACACTCTGCAACATCCTCAAGGCCGAAGTCAGAAATTAGATTCGTTAACGCGACTGCGCTTGAGTCGTTGAAATTGGATGTACATGTTTTATCATCGGCACTGATCACACAATTAAAATCTCCCATAAGGATGACTATGCAATCGCATTCATAATAAGTACGAATTTCGTCGAATGTTACACACCGTTCATCAACTTTAAGTGGTGCATATAAACAAATCAATCGCCAATTAAGAAAAAAGAAGGCCAAATCACATACAACAAACCTTCCGGATGAATCAGACGTGACAATTTGAACACTGGCACCTAAACTATTCCGCACAAAGATCACACACCCTGCCAACCTACCAACTGCATGACTGACGCTGGCGGTGTAGCGTCCGGTGAAACGTTGCAGTAGGCTCTCGGTGGCGTCCACGCTCTCCACTTTGCTTTCCTGAACCGCAATAATGTCCAGGTCTTGGTCCATGGCTAGTCTGTAGAGCTGAGTCTGTTTTTTTCTGGAAGCTAGTCCTCGTACATTGAGCGTCGCTGCTTTCACGAACCCGCTCAGCGACGTGATCGGTGAGCGGGTCCAAGCTGAGAGCCCTGCACGTTCACTTATTGGGCTCTCGTCGACCAGGGTGGATCCATGTTGTTCACCTTTAGTTTGAGAGGCCATCGTCGCGTTCGAGCGACGACGTCCGTTGTCGGGCAGCGTTTCGTTTCTTGCCTCTACTGACCACCTTCCACTGCACTTCCGACTTTACTTGCGTTTCGTCTACTTGAGCGCCGTCGTCTGAGTCGCGACGGCATTTTGCAGACGCCGATTCTAATTGCATCCTTGAGGCATCCAGGTCACCAGGAAAATCCTCATTTACGTGTGTTTCGTTCGCCAAAGAGTGCTGTGAAGCCGAGTTTAGAGGAGTCGAAGCAGCGTTGGCCTGAGACGCCGGCGTTTCAGGGCACGTTGCTTGCAGCTGCGACGCGGCGTGCATCGCAGGCGCAGGACGCGTCTGTTCGCTAGCCGTTGGGGCCGCTGGATTCCCCATCTTTCACCCGGCGTTCATGTCCAGGGCTGAAGAAACTTGCTTGCTTTTGTTCAGCACCGGCGTGTCGTCCGATGTCGTCTGCTTCTGTGGTGTCGCAGGCAAAGACGCTTGTTCAGATTCCTCCTCATCCATGAGAAGTTCACTCTAGAGTGAACTTCTCATGGATGACCAGAGACTCAACAGCTGTTGAGTCTCTGGTCGCCGCCCTGCAGCTCGTGCGTATGAACAGTTGCACTCGTCCTGCTCATGACCGATGATGATGATGATGATACATGGTGTTTTTTGGCGCAAGGGCATTCAATGGCCAAAGAGCGCCAGTTCATAGGACAAGGAATGTGGACAATGATTGCGATTAGCGACTGTATAAGGGCCATAAAATTCCTCGTGGTAACGCAAATAAGAACATACAAGTAATAACATCATGACCATGCCGTGAGATATGTGTGTGGTGTGAATAGATGACAAAAGTTGGTGATAATAAAAGACGATGGTGGATATGTATGGCTTTAGCACAAGTGCCTCACTCGTTCATACCCTTGCGTCTAAGGGCCGTGAGGCAAGTGCTTTCTTGTGTAGCCACCGCAGCGAAAACCTCTCTGGAGAGGTCGTGCTACGGAATGCTCGGGTATATGATATTGCCACCTTGAGTTGTGAGCCGGCAAGCCCTGGCGAGCCGAAAAGGACAAGGAGAACGAAGAAGTGTGGTTAGCGCCTCGTTTCGAAGATACACGCTCGTGTCTTTCTGCCCCGCTGTTCCTGTCCCTTCTCTACGGCTCTTGGTACGTGACAAACTGGTGGAGGTGCTGGGTAATCTATGCACCGTACCCCTCCACATAGCAGGAACACAAGCGTCGTACCGGTGGTCACTCCTGTGCACCGCGTCAGCAGAATATTCCGAGGACAATCCCCTGAGTTTGGACTGCTCGCAAACAACATGGCAGCTCCGACCAGCCATGCCGACACCAACCCAACCGGTACAAACGGCACAACGCCGCTCCATTGCACCTTACTCACACCGCGAACGCCAAATCCTTTTCATGGCACTGCACTTGAGGATGTGGAAGATTGGCTTGTTCATTACGAGTTCGTTGCCGTGCACAACCAGTGGGACGACGCAGACAAACTGCGGCACGTCTATTTCAGTCTTTTGGACGGCGCACGTGTCTGGTACGAGAACCGGGCAGGTATTCTTACATCATGGGAAGACTTCAAACGCCGACTTCTTGAGACATATGCAAGCCCTGACCGTCAGGAAAGAGGGGAGCGCGATCTGCAGTCCCGCATACAACTACCAAACGAAGGGGTTGCGATGTATGTCGAGGAAATGACGCGCCTCTTCCACCGAGCTGACCCCGGCATGCCAGAAGAAAAGAAGGTACGGTACCTCATGCGCGGGGTGAAAGAGCAACTTTTCGGTGGGCTTGTACGCAGTCCACCCAAGACTGTGTCAGAATTTCTCACGGAAGCTGTCACCATCGAAAGCACCCTTAGCACCCAGAAGCTGTCAGTGCCCTCGCAGCCCCCTACTTCTTCGTTGTCCAGCGTTGTCCGAGATGAAGTCCAGCATGCTTTAAGACAACCATCTTGCATGCGGGATTATCAACCACCCGGTGACTTCCCCCGCATGTCGTATGCTCAAGCTTTGCGGCAACCTGTAACACCCGCAATCCCGCATCCCACCGTGGCCCCAGCCATGCTGCAGACGGTCCAAGCGGCGCCATATTACAGCGCACCTCGCCCGATCTCGCGAAAATCAGACGTCTGGCGTGCGCCTGATCGACGTCCTCTCTGCTTCCACTGTGGCGAAGCTGGGCATCTTTACTGACACTGTTCTTACCGGCAACTTTGACTACGCGGATTTTCGACGAACTCACCACCACCCAGGTTCGGTCAGCGGCCCCCTGATATTGAAGAGTATGTGGCTCAACAGCGCGGAACTTCGTCATCCTTGCACCAGTCACGCTCCCCGTTGCCGCGGCAATTCTCTCCTAATCGCCGCACCTATTCGAGCGTGGCGCAGGGTCGGTCCCCCAGTCCGCGCCGGGAAAACTAACCACAGTGACCTTCGGGGGCGAGGCCGCTCATACTAGACAAGCTCAAGGCCTCCTACCGACGCTTCCGCAAACTGACGATTCCCCGACGACGACGACACCAGCTGGTTCCGAAAACGTTTCATTAGATATTCCAGTGCTGCTCGACGGTCGCAAAGTCACTGCTTTAGTTGACACGGGTGCGGATTTTTCTATAATAAGTGAAAAACAGGCTGCTCTTCTAAAGAAAGTGACGATGCCTTGGAACCTCAAGCCAATTCGTACTGCTGGCGGGCACATCGTCATGCCACTCGGCGTTTGCACAGCACGAATACAGATTCGTGGTTCAACCTTTGTTATCAGCTTGAGCGTTCTCCGCCAGTGTTCTCGAGACCTGATTATTGGCATGGACTTCCCGAGGGAGCACGGTGCTATAATCGACATTCGACAACGCCTCGTCACGTTCTCAACAAAAAGCGCCACACCAGAGCATAATCCCGACCACGATTGAGTATGTCTGCGGGTAATTGACGTTGCTGTGACGATACCACCACGCTCAAGTGTTATGGTTCAAGTGGCTGGTAACAAATCAGCACACAGCGAAATGGTGGCGCAGAGCAATCGATGCCTGCTCTTTTCCCAAAGTGTCTGCGTAGCACGAAGCCTATAGTAGACCTTCAGGATGGCCATTGCGAGGTACTTGTTACGAACTTCAGCTACGAGCGCCGACATTTTTTCCCTGGTACTGTCATCGCCTATGCCTACCCAATAACTAATGTGACTGAGTGTTTTGCTTCCGAGGCAACCGATAATACCGAAGCACCTCTCCGGGGCGTCGACATAAATCCAACGCTTTCTGACGAAAACAAATGAAGGCTTAACGACCTGTTGATAGAATTCCACGCCTGTTTTGCACGTTCATCGAGAATCCGCCAAACATCGATTACCAAACACCGTATTATCACCTACGGCGACGCGCACTCTATACGGCAACAGCCTTACCGCGTTTCACCAACCGAACGACGCGCGACTCAAAAGCAAGTGAAGGAAATGCTTCAAGACGGTGTAATACAGCCATCAAGTAGCCCTTGGTCATCGCCAGTGGTCCTTGTAAAGAAGAAGGATGGTACACTTCGCTTTTGTGTCGATTATAGGAAGCTGAATAACGTCACAAAGAAAGACGTGTACCCGTTGCCTCGAGTGAACGATTCTCTTGACAGGCTGAGGCGAGCAAAGTACTTTTCCTCAATCGACCTCAAAAGTGGTTATTGGCAAATTGAAGTCGATGAACGTGACCGCGAAAAAACGGCTTTTGTAACTCCTGACGGCCTGTATGAGTTCCGAGTGCTCCCATTCGGCCCCTGTTCCGCTCCGGTCACATTCCAACGAATGATGGATACTGTTCTCGCTGACCTCAAGTGGAAAACTTGCCTCGTCTATCTAGATGATGTCGTTGTCTTTTCAAAAACGTTTGACGAGCACCTTCGTCGCCTTCGTAGTGTTTTTGAAGCCATACGATTCTCTGACTTCACCCTCAAGCCAGAGAAGTGCCATTTCGGCTACAATGAACTGAAGTTCCTGGGTCACGTTTTGAGCGCTGCAGGCGTTCGGCCCGATCCCGAGAAGACTGCCGCTGTGGCCTCTTTTCCAGCTCCGACAGACAAAAAAAGTCTTCGGCGATTTCTGGGGCTCTGCGCCTACTATCGCCGCTTTATTGAAAACTTCTCTAAGGTTGCGGAGCCTCTCATCAGACTTACACGTGACGACACCCCATTTCAGTGAACTGACGAACAAGCGACTGCCTTTACGGAAATGCAACATCGATTGTCTTCCCCTCCTGTACTCGGTCATTTCGATGAGGACGCTGACACAGAGGTGCGCACTGACGCAAGCAACATTGGTCTCGGAGCTATCCTGCTGCAAACACAAGATGGGATTGAACGTGTGATCGCCTACGCGAGCCGCACTCTATCACGTGCCGAAACCAACTATTCAACGTCTCAGAAGGAATGTGTCGCGGTAATATGGGCGATTACAAAGTTCAGGCCTTATCTATATGGGCGCCCATTCAAAGTTGTGAGTGATCACCACGCTTCATGCTGGTTGGCTAACCTCTGAGACCCCTCTGGGCGATTAGCACGATGAAGTCTGCGACTTCAGGAGTTCGATATCACCATTGTATACAAGTCGGGTAGAAAGCATGAAGACGCCGACACGCTATCACGAACACCTCTGGAGTTTGACCATACAGCTGTAGAAGACGACAGCACCTTCCTGGGGACTCTCAGTGGGGCGGACCTCCTCAGTAAGCAACGAGCGGACCCCGAGCTAAGACCCATCATCGATCATTTAGAAGGCAGCACCGCGTCTGTTCCTCGTCCCCTTTCCCGTACGTTGCCGTCATTTTGCTTACGACACGACATATTATACAAGAAAAACACTGGTGTTGGCAGCAGATCTTATCTTCTAGTCGTCCCTCATGACCTTCGTGATGACATCCTATTAGTCTGCCACGATGAGCCGACATCCGGCCACCTGGGATACTCACGGACACTCGACCGGGCTCGAAAGCTATATTTCTGGCCAAAACTCGCAGCTTGTGTCAAACGCTACGTGAAAGGATGCCGTGATTGTCAGCGTCACAAGTCACCACCTGTGAAGCCTGCAGGCCTCTTACAACCCATCGATCCACCGTGTACGCCGTTTGACCAAGTCGGGATGGACCTTCTTGGACCGTTTCCTTTGCCTCACTCCGAAAACAAGTGGATCATCGTCGCAACTGATTACTTGGCGCCTTACGCTGAAACGAAGCCATTGCCACGCGGTACAGCATCTGAAGTCGCCCAGGTTTTCATGCACCACATTGTGCTTCGTCACGGTGCCCCGTCATTCATCATCACTGACCGAGGGACAGCGTTTACGGCAAAACTGTTGGACGACATCTTCAAGCTCAGTTACACGAACCAGCGCAAGACAACCACATACCACCCCCAGAGTAACGGCTTAACAGAAAGGCTGAACAAAACGCTGGCGGACATGATTTCTATGTACGTGGATGTACAGCATAAAACGTGGGACGAAATCCTGCCATACGTAACGTTTGCGTAAAACACCGCAACCCAGGAAACGACAAGGTTCGCACCCTTCCGCCTCGTTTACGGTAAAGACGTGCAAACCATGCTAGACGCTATGATTCCTTTTGACATCGACCAGCACGAGCTACTAACTCCCGATGTCGACGATTACATTCAGCGTGCAGAGGAAGCACGTCAATTAGCTCACGTGCACATAAGATCGCAGCGATGTGAAGACGCCCGAAGGTACAATATCCACCACCGACAAGTCTCCTACCAACCTGGCGATCAAGTGTGGGTTTGGACTCCTGTTAGACGGCGAGGTCTGAGCGAAAAACTCCTGAGAAAGTACTTCAGACCCTACAAAGTATTACGGCGGTTGAACGAGTTCAACTACGAAGTTATTCCAGACGGAGGCTCGGCAACGACACAGCGCCACTCACCACAAACAGAGATTGTGCATGTTGTCCGCCTAAAACCTTATATTACGCGGTGATACTCGTCTTAATATGCCCGGGCATATTAAGACGAGTATCAAAAAACATTTTCGTTTTTTTTACATTGCCCGTTGGGTCTCGAACGAACTGTGAACTCTGTTAATGCTTTTTTTCTCTTATGACCAACCTCAGACAATTTTTTGCACCTGCATATGCCCTGTGCACTATAGCTACCATTACTCTTTTTTCCCCTTATCGACCCTGCTGTCCCCTTGTGTATGAGCATCGGGTCGATGCTCTAATGGGAGGGGGAATAATGCCACCTTGAGTTGTGAGCCGGCAAGCCCTAGCGAGCCGAAAAGGGCAAGGAGAACGAAGAAGAAGTGTGGTTAGCGCCTCGTTTTGAAGATACACGCTCGTGTCTTTCTGCCTCGCTGTTCCTGTCCCTTCTCTACGGCTCTTCGTACGTGACAATATGAAAACTATGAATTTCTTTTAAAAACGCTAACAATAATTTATGACTAAAAAGCGGGTCCCTACCGACGAACATTGCAGGGTGTAAAGGTATATGTTGTCGGTAGGGTAATGGAAAGTGTTGTTTTCTTATAGTGTCCAATTGTTTGCACTGAATTAAAATTTGAAGAACTGTTAGTGCTTCACCACATCTGTCACACAACGGTGGATTGCCACAGGACAAAAGATACGAGTGTGTCGCGTATGTGTGTCCCATCCTGAGCCTCGTTAATGTTACCTGTGTACGACGTGATTTTGATACTGGTGGCCAATGGCGAAGGTGTGGCTTGGTAACGTGTAGTTTGTTTTGTATGTGTGTATCCCACTTGCTCTGCCAGTAGTCCTTGAGCTTTCGTTTGAGAGACGGCTTAAGATCAAGGGCCGGGATTGATGTGGGTGTAGTGGCGGTGCTTTCGTGGACGGATGCAGCAAGCTGATCCGCCATCACGTTGCCTAGAATCTCACGGTGCCCTGGAACCCAGCACACTACAACATGTTGGTTGAGTGTGGAGTGTACATAAAATGGAGTAAAGTGAGACGAGGACAGGGTATTTTTGTTTTTTAAGACTGTGCAGAGCCGTTACAACACTGAGGGAGTCTGTATAAATTACATCTTTTTGTATTTGTAATTGCTTGATGTGTTTAGCCGCCACAAGTATCACATAGGCTTCTGCTGTGAAGATACTTGTGCCTGGATGTAGAGGGCCAGCATCCGAAAAGGATGGACCGACAGCAGCGTAGGACACAGAGGAGTTGGACTTAGAGGCATCTGTAAAGAAGTCAGAACGTGTGTATTTGTGTTGAAGTTCCAGGAAGTATGTTCGGATATGGGCAATAGGCGCATGTTTTGTAACTTATAGGAAAGACACATCGCAGTCTATAGTCTGCCACTACCACGGTGGCGGGTATGCTACAGGAGCCATTAAACTGTGTTCAAGTGACGCTCCAGTTTCTTCAGCTAGACCCTTCAGGCGTACTGAGAAGGGCTGCCTCATCGAAGGCCTGTTTTGGAACAGAATGGAGCTCGACAGATCACTAACGGCAGAGTATGAGGGGTGCTTCTTGTCTGCTTTCACCTTAAGAAAATATACAAAGGACATGTAAGTTCTCTGCAGATGAAGCCACCACTCATTTGACTCAACGTAAAGGCTTTCTACGGGGCTGGTGCGAAAAGCACCCGTAGAAAGGCGGATGCCCAAATGGTGCACGGAATCCAGCATCTTCAAAGCACTTTCAGTCGCAGACTGATTAACAACGGTCCCATAATATAAGCGGTTGCGAATGAGGCTTCTATACAGGTTGATGACACATTGCCTGTCATTACCCCACGTAGTACGTGACAACACTTTGATAACATTCATAGCTTTTAAACATTTTGTTTTTAAATACTTGATGTGCGGTACGAAGGTCAACTTGTTTTCCAAGATTAAGCCTAAGAATTCATGCTCCGCATCGACTGACAGACGACCGTTCAGTTCAATGTGAGGTTCCGAATGCATGCTTCTCTTTCGAGAGAACAAGACACAGGTGCTTTTTTGTGGGTTAAGTCGAAATCCGTTCTCATCTGCCCATTTGGAGACCTTGTTTAAACCAGCTGAACCTGTCGCTCACACATTGGCACATTGCAAGACCTAAAGCCAAGCTGGACGTCATCGACATATATACAATAAAACATATTGCGAGGGATGGTCAAGCGCAAGGAATTCATTTTTAAGAGAAAAAGTGTGCAGTTAAGTACACCACCTTGTGGCACGCCTGTTTCCTGGACAAATGTTTGGGAAAGAACCGTGGCCACACGGACACGGAATGCCCGGTTTGACAGGTAAATTTCGATTATGTGAAACATTCTTCCGCGCACGCCAAGGTGGGACAGGTCTCTTAGAATTCTAAAACGCCATGTTGTATCATAAGCCTTTTCAATATCGAGGAACACGAAGAGAAAATATTGTTTATGGACGAAGGCGTCTCTGATCTGTGCCTCGATACGAACAAGGTGGTCTGTGGTGGATCTACTTTCTCGAAACCCGCACTGAAATGGGTCGAGCAAATTGTTTGTTTCAAGAAATTATACAAGTCGGCAGTTTATCATTTTTTCGAAGACTTTGCACGAGCAGCTTGTAAGTGCTATAGACCTATAACTCGAGGGTTAAAAAGGGTCCTTGCCCTCTTTCAAAATGGGAATAATAATAGCCTCTTTCCAGGAGGTAGGGATAGTGCCAGAAAACCAGATAGCATTGTACAAACAAAGTGAGGTTTTTCGTGTTTCGATTGGTAGGTTTTTTAACATTTCATACAACACACGGTCAGAACCTGGGGCAGAAGTACTGCAGGAGTTTAGAGACATTCGCAGCTCAGCTAGACTGAAAGCTTGGTTATATGCCTCGGATCTAGTGCATTTGTGTTCGAGTTTCTGCTTTTCTAATCCGGTTCTGTATTTTTGGAAAGTGTGAGTATAGTGGAATGAGCTGGACACCTGTTCGAAGTGTGCACCGAGGAAGTTTGCCTGATCTTTCAAGGTATTAACCTGAGTGTCCACGTGTGGAAGTGTGTGCACTTGTTTTCCTGCTATCCTACCGACCATGTTCCAGACTTTAGCCTCCTGTGTGTATGAATTGATCCCTGACAAAAGCTTCCGCCAGCTTTCTCTTCTGGCCTGCCGACGCGTTCTCCTGCCCTGAGACATTATTTTCTTGAAGGTGTCAAGATTTTCGGCTGTCGGTGAGTTTCGAAGCAGCCTCAAGCTCTTTTTTGCTGTTTACGCGCGTTTCGGCATTCAGAGTTCCACCATGGCGCACGCCGTTTCCCTAGGTGTCCATTTGTTTGTAGGATGCATTTTGTTGCAGCATCAATCAAAAAAGCTGTGAAGTAGTCGACAGCAACATCAATGCTTAAGGTACATCTGTCATTCCAACCTAGACGAGCGATGGTATAAAACTGTTCCCAGTCGGCTCTATTTATGAGCCACTTGGGAACACTTGGTGGGCCCTCAGTTACTGTAGGTGTGCTCAAAACTACGGGAAAGTGCTCACTTCCGTACAGATTACTGACGACTTTCCACTGGAGTAGAGGCACAAGAGATGGGGATACTATGCTTAAGTCTATGGAGGAGTAGGTGTTATTAGCGAGATTATAATAGGTTGGTTCTTTTCGATTTAGGAGACACGCGCTCGACGAGAGAAGAAACTGTTCGATCAGTCGACCTCGCGCGTCATACCGAGAGTCACCCCATAGCCTGCTACGCGCATTAAAGTCTCCAAGGAGAACATAAGGCTCCGGAAGTTCATCAATTAAAGAGTGTAAATCACGTTTTTGCAGCTGATAGCTAGGAGGAATGTAAATAGTGCAGATTGTGATCAGTTTATCAAAAAGAACCGCTCGAACAGCCACCGCCTCAAGGTATGTTTGGAGTTGTAAGTGTGTGCATGCAATTCCTTGATTCACTATGATGGCAACACCTCCGGATGATGTCATGGCATCAACACGGTCCTTTCGGAAAATAACGTATTTATGAAGAAAATTTGTGTGTTTTGAATTAAGGTGTGCTTCTTGTACATGCAGCCCTTTTGGTGAGTGTTCGTGTGAGAGTTCTTGGATGTCGTCAAGGTTTCTGAGAAGGCCGCTGATGTTCCATTGTATAATTTGAGTGTTCATGGTGAATGTAAAATAGTGCTGTGTGTACGAAAAGCGAGTGGCTGTTCAGACAGGGAGTTTGAGTTCACTTAACAGGGCCGTCACCAGTCCCTGTTATCTGCTTTTTTTGTTTTCTTGGTGCGCTCCAAGGAGCCACGCCGCTCTTTCGGCACCAAGGGTACCGACGTATTCATTGCCTTCTCGGAGGCACTGGATGCCCGCACGTGCGGGCTGTTCGAATTTCAGGCCTCGCCTGGTGAGGTGAGGCCTTGAGACCCGAGGACTGGGGAGTTTCCGGTCTCTGTTTGGGAGTAGGCGGTGTAGCCTGGGCTACAGCCGCCTTGGGGGCAGGTGCCACAACCTCCGGCTCGGTATGCGCGGGCCGAAGGAGTGGCGAGGGCTGGTGCGGCGGTGCCCCCTGACGCGCCGCTTCAGCGTATGTAGGTCCATAGAATGGAGCGACTCTTCGCCGTGCTTCCTTAAACGTAATGTTCTCCTTCACCTTCAACGTAATTATTTCTTTTTCTTTTTTCCAGTATGTGCAGGAGCGTGAATATGCAGCATGGTTTCCTTCGCAGTTTACACAGTGTGGCGGTTGTTTGCAGTTCTCAGACACGTGACCTAGGACTCCACATTGTGCACAAGTCTGGTGACCACGACAGGTTTTAGAGCCATGGCCATACCTCTGGCATTGGAAGCAACGACGAGGGTTTGGTATGTACGGTCTGATAGATGTCTTCGTGTACCCTGTTTGAATAGATTCCGGTAGTTTACTGGATGCAAACGTGAGTATTAAGTGTTTTGTCAGTGTTTCCTTATTATCTCTTCTGATGATGATTCTCTGTATATTAGTGACATTTTGGCTCTTCCACCCCTCCAAAAGTTCAGTCTCAATCAAGTCAAGTAAGTCCATGTCAGATACCACTCCGCGAGTTGTGTTCATTGATCTATGTGGTGTTATGATTATTGGTATGCCACCGAAATCTGTAAGACGGTCTAGCTTTTCAAATTGTTCCTTGTCACGTATTTCGAGGAGAAGGTCTCCACTAGCCATTTTGGTTACCTTGTATCCTGTGCCAAAGGTTTCGGTAAGACATCTAGAAACCAGGAAAGGAGAGACGGTTCTGGCTTGCTTTTCAGTTTTTTCACAGTGGATAACATGATAGTGAGGCTATGTTGCTTTTGGTTGGTTAAAAAAAATTTATATCATCGGTGCGTACCCGCTTTAAGCCGGTACGATCAGACGGTAAGGGGAATGCTCTGTGCATGCCTGTCTTATATTTGTTCAGCAGCGTTGGCGGCCACCCACCACGGAGCCCAACGAGGGGACACTACAAGTTTGCGGATGCTGAAACCTGCAGACGCCAGCCGTACAACGCCACCATAACCCAATGCGCCTAGACCAAGGCAGGCTATTTGCACAGGGTTAACCCTAGCCGCCAGGAAGTTTGGAAGTAAACGGAAGAGAGTAGAAGACAGGACAGATAAATAGTAAGAGATAAAGCCGAAGATGTAGGGAGAGAGAGACAGGAAAAGGCGACTGCCAATTTCCCCTGGGTGGGTCAGCCCAGGGGTGCCGTCTACGTGAAGCCGGGGCCAAAGGGGTGTGTTGCCTCTGCCGGGGGGCCTTAACGGTCCAATCACCCAGCGTCGGCTCAAACCCCAGGATCCCCTTTTCCCCGGACACGGCAAAGCCACGCACTGCTAGGCGTGGGAGGAAGTAGAAACTCCCCCGTTAGCTCGGGTCCGTGGCGTCGCTACACAACAAACGCCTACTTGCGCAGGCGCCCCTGCGGGGGCATCCCATTATCGCACGTATCGTCAGTCGTTAGGCAACTGTGTATACATGTGATGCTATGAAGCATTCAAAAACAATTACAAAGCCAAAAGAGCTATGTAATTGCTTTTTAGAGCAATTAAGCCAAAACACGTTAAATTATTTTTGACTTCATTTCTTCGAAGAATTAGAAAATTCTCAGCACTCTTGCATTGGCTTGAATCTGTCTTTACGGGAAATCTTTCTTGCGTGCAGGTACAAGAGCAGGGCCAGGAAACTGCATCACATCCATGTGCTAGTGGTGCAACTGCTACAGCTGTATCAACAGTGGAGGTTGCGGAAGCCCTTCTTCAGCTTTCGCAGTGCATGAAGGGTGTACCAGACATCATGTGCACATAAAACAAAGGCTCCATTAATGTAGACTCCATTATAGGGAAGCAGTTCAGGCTTGTAGATATGCTGACATCAGATAATACTGTGCTTGCTTTTACTGGTGTGTCATCAGTGAAATTGCTTGTAGCCATTAGTAATGAAGTGTGCAGGATTGAAGAAGCAGTAGCTGAAATGTCTACTCTTGAACGAGTCATTCTCGTTCTTGTGTGATTGAAAACTTACTTACCCTTTGTGTGTATTGCACCACTATTTTCTGTGAGCCGCACAACAATCTCTCGCCACTTCTACAGCACACTGTGTAACCTTGCAGCGGTACTGAATCGTGCGATTCCATGGCCAAACAAACAAGAAACTGCAAGCAATCTGCTTCAACGCTTTCAAGAATATAAAGAGGTACGTGTTGTGCTAGACTGCACGGAGGTTGCAGTCGAAAAATCGCAATGTGCTTTTTGTAGAAGTTTGACATACTCTAATTACAAAGGTACACACACAGCAAAGCTTCTTATTAGCGTCTCACTTGCTGGCTTAATTCTGTGAGCTGTGGTTTCGGAGGCCGAGCGTCGGACAGGACTTGCGTAGAGAAATCGGGAGTTCTAGAAAAACTCGACAGTTTTGAAGATGATGTCATGGTTGACAAAGGTTTCAACTTGGGCTCGGTATGCGAAAACCTTGGGCTGAGGGTTGTGCAGCCTTCGTTTCTTCGTGGACAGCTGCAGTTCACGGCAAAAGACTCAGAAAGGACTCTAAAAATAGCCAGGGCTTATGTGGACGTCGAGCGTGCAATCCAGAGGATGAACGTTTTTAAAGTTCTGAAGGAACCTGTACCTTGGGAAGTCGTCGGCGCCCTTGATGAAATCTTTATTGTGGTCGGTGGAATTGTAAATCCCTCCTCCCCTATTCTCTTTGAGAAAAGGTTCGAGTGATACTATGGAACTTGTGTTCGCAATGAAATGTAGTAGAACTTATTATGCAGGTAGTCAGAAACAGAGGTCAATGAGGAAGCTAAAGAACCTGAGCACCACAACATGAGGGATAACACACCATTGTGCTATGTAAAGGGTATTGAGTTCATGGACCGACACACAGGGTCCCTTGGGCCATCACCAAAGAAGACTTGAAATTGAAAGCCACCTTCTTTTTCTTTTATGTCGATGCACAGTTGTACCCCCCACCCAGGACACGTGTGTTTGTGAAGAGAGTTATTTTAGCTGCATTTCCGAGCTGAGGAAGTTATTTGCGATGTACTCCTAAGCATATGCATAGCTGTGCGGTAGAACACCTGCTAGCCACGCAAATTGCCTGAGCTCAATCCTCACTCGGACCCGGAAATTCATTACTTATTTTATTCGCATATGTCTCGATTTTTCAATCATGGACAAGATGATTGTTCACTCACAACAAACGATCCCGACGCCGGAATTTCTGCGAAACGAGCTCTTCATTGCTACCGCATTATCAATCGCAAACCCATTGATGGTTCCAACTGCTCACACCATGGCCGTGTATAGAGCACATGACGAGTGACATTACACATATCTTAAGGGTAGAGGGTAGGTCCATATCTCCCATGTATTCTAAGGCTTCAGTAGCATGCATTTTTTCTTTACTGCATGTAATGTTTGGGTTTGTTTCATTTCGTGCATTAGCATGTTCTTGCAGTGGAACTAAATGATAATAATCTATTCACTGTGGATATTTTCACATTTGTTTAGCGAATTATGTACATTTCGTCATTACCTCATTATAGTTCGGTAGCTTCGTATTGATGTTTGGTTTATTTGAGGATGAATTGATCTGCTGTCTTGAATTGGAAGTATTTCTCAGTGAACTGCAGGCCATCTGTCTCGCTGCCTAAGCTTGGATGTTATGCCTCATGATCGCCTTCTTGACTTGGGGTAGACCAAAGTGAGTAGGGAAGGATAAGAGGGTTTCGAGAATATATGTGGCTGATAATGATATGAATAACGGGACAATCATGTCACGTACATCGTCTAAACCTTTCTTCAAGACACGTGTGGCCCATACCTGTTATCATGGGTCGCGGTAGACAGGTAATGCGAGAAAGGTGATTGACAGTTTTTATTCACTTAGGAATGGCGAGAAAAAACATTGGTGATTCTTTGGGGCATTCGAACATTCTATCATAGTACCACACTAGGTCTCGAAACAGTTTTAGCAAAAGGCCCTGTGTAGCCATAATGCCAGTGCAGTGTCAATTGTGATGTTTGCTACCTAAATATATAAACCTAAATCTTACCCATGTGCTCTAATGATGCAGGCGTCATGTTGAGTTAACGTCATTTGGAGCTAGGCGCCATCTTTCAAAGTTGGTTTAGGTTGCACTAGCCAGGACTACTATCCTCCCAAGCATAAGGGATACATATCAGTTAACCACTTCTGATGTTGGTAATATCCACATTGCTGTTGGAATTGTTACGGAACTCTTAACAAGTGGTTATATAAAACACATGTGACTATGTGTGCGCCCAACATTTGTGCATATCTTTGGCATCATTTTGACTTGATTGCTTTCAATATGGTGCATTCTGCCAAGCTGATGCAGAGCGAATGCACTCTCGTGTGCTGTCGCAATCAGTCGCTGACGTATTTCCTCTTGTTGATCGGTGCCCAGAACTGGCAGTGGTTAGGACTGTACATGGCATAGTTCTTTAACTTTACGGGCCTTATATAGTGCATTTTTCTTTCACTTGCCCCATGCTTGTGTTACATCAGTAGACGTCAGCAGGTCTAAGTTCTGGATGCCAGTCCTATTAATAAAACGAAAGGAACCACAACTAACACTCAAGATAGCTTCTGCTACATTGCAGTGCTGCGAAATACATTACTTGGGAAGCACGTGTCGAGCATGTTTTGCAAAGTCGCACATAAAGGTTTACTTGTCAGTAAACTGTGATGTTGGCTCACTTTCTGAGACATGCCTGTTACACAGTTATCTTGAACATTTTGTTGTGCACGTCAATGTTCCCAGTTTTGAGAATTTATTTTGCTCTGTATCAATGAGTCCTTAGCAGTGGTTCTGGCATAAACCAAACAGCATGAAGAGACCATAATGAACCATAAAATTACTTTTCCACTCATTTGTAACTTTAGCTACCTATACAAATTATTTGTGTGCAGTCAGTCTTGAGCTACTTGATTGAGGAGAGGCAAATTGAAAAAAAATGCTGCGAAAGGTTTTCGCACAAATATTTTTGGTGGTGCAGCTTCTGGTACTAGCATCAGAGTTTACGAACAATTTTTGTTGAGACAGTAGCCCCATTGATTCATACTAGGGGCACTAGAAGCATCAGTGCATTTGAATGCTGGCTACTGCAGCATTAAAAGCCATAAGCCGAAAGGGGCGAAGGGAAAATTAGAACCACCACTAATGTTTGTTTGTTTCTGAGTTTTGGACACCATGGATTTGAATGGTGTGTATGCTATGCCTGAGAGTGTGAGAAGTCCAGTTGCTGTAAGAGGCAATACTTGTGATAGCAACAGATCAGTATCATCATTTGATAGTGAGTGCAAACTTTTGCATGCCTTTTGTAACCTGTTTGATTATGACCATGTGACTACATGCACTTGCTAATGTCTGTATCATGAATATATATTGTAGGGTGATGATAAATAAAAGCTGAAAATAGGCGCCTGTTCATGTTCATTCTTTCCAAGTCCCTGCCGAGTTGATAAGCACATACCAGTTTTACCTTCAAGTGTGAACCAAAGCGCCCAGCTACAAGTTTCATCACTGTAGAAAACATTGATGGAAATTTAGATCACGTTGTTTTGCTATCTGTATGCTAGGCTGGTGTTTTATACAATTGAATAAAATGACAAAACTGCTCCTTGCCTGTTCACATGTAGCAACATTGCAATCATATGTTTGCAACGCTCAGAGTTTCCGGCCTTGCAGGAGCAGTGGCCCTGCAGAAGAAAGTAGGTTATGCACATAAGCCACCTTTGAGAACATGGTAACACTTCTTCCAAATAAAGATTGCACTACTGCGTTAGTCATCTAGGCTCAGAAAAGAAAGCTGCTTCCAGATGGCAGATGGCAACTGTCAAACTTGGTCCACCATAACCACCCAAATTTTACCTAAAAATACTTTAATTGGGTCAGTTATAAAAGCATAAAGTCTGCAAACTAATTTTAGGTACTCCTACTACTGCGGTTTCGTTTACAACAAAAAATTTGGTTGCTTTGGGTAAAGTTTCATTATTTAGGAGCGCCATAATTATAGTGGGCTAAAATTCAGTTAAGAACACTGCTTGATCACTTGCATCATACACACAGTTTATCACCGCTGTGCATGGATTTTGAGTGTTTCATAGTTTGGCAAGAAAACAATAAAATTTTGAAGTACAGAGGTGCAGCTTGCAATGCAGGAAAAAATGGCAAGGTACAGCCTGTTTCATACTCAACGGAATACCTGGAGCGCATTACAATAAGTTTTCACCGTAACGTACATCGATTAATGCTTGGGTTTCGGCTATTCGCGGCGCTTTTTTTCTAACCCACGTAGGTTGTACGATAGTGCTTTCAACCCCACGCCAAGCATCTTGCTTTGTTTTTGTTGCTGAGGCAGGCGAAAGAGAATAAGCAAATTTCATGCGCGGCACGCAGAAGCGCACGTCCTTCACCTCGCAGGCTCATTGCATACAAACTTAACAGGGTCCGCAGCTCCGCGCCGTCACTAGCTATTTAATCTCTATCTTATATTGTGCACTAACTACCTTCAATCATAATCTGATTCGCAAACGAGAACAGCGTACTTTTTCTGGCCTACTTCGAAAACACACACAGCCATATCGTCGTTTTCAGATACTGTGCGGTAAGATAAGCGCGTACGCACTTCTTGTTCGTGACGGCAAGGTGGCGAGCACGTACGCATTACTTATTGAACATCCTAAACATCGATATTTACATAGGGTATGTGACGGTTCGGTGTAGACATATGCGCAGCCACTGTGACCGCATAAAGCTCGCGTAGTACGTACCTTGATGCGACTGTTCACGTCTAAAACAAGCTCCAGCTCATGAGGCTTCCCTCGAACATGAGACGTTTGCAGGCAGAGTCCTTGATTGGCAATGGCGTCGATGTTGCATGCTTAGACATCACAACAAATAAGGTGGCCGGCGTTCAAAACCTCTTCTCCCTCGATGAGACACTGAATCCTTTTTTCAGAAGCTTCGAGGTGTGCCATAATACTAGCTAGTGATAGCTGCTTTGTAAAAGGCAGCGGAATTTTACAGCCGTTAAGAATCAACTCTGACAGAGACTACAAAAGGCCGGCCTGCTATGACACGCTATGTGCAGTGAACAAGTTGATCATCTCTCGGTCCTCCATCTTGAATCGCCACGCGCGCCACCTATAGTTTGTGTGCATTGCGAATAGTAACACTAGTCACGTGAAAGTGAGTCAAACGAAACCCTCTAGTCTTGAGGGTGTTGGGTTAAACCACTTTGCGCATTAGTATTTCTCATCATGCCGTCTGTCTATTCACTGAGTGGCGCTATGTGGAACACGCGGAAGTAGTGCCAATCTGCTATTCAGTGCTGGTACAAAAATAAAACCTTCTTGTATCTCTTCTTCAATGAGTCCATCGATTAAACCTATTCTAGGGGGCTGCATAGAAGACTATACACCTGACACACTTGGAAAACTAAAGTACATTGTAAGAGACCACTTATGCTAATTGAAGGACGTGTAAACCATCCCCATCTAGACTGTGGTGTTCTGCAGAAAGGTGTTGAGCCAATGACGTGCCGCATCAGGTTCTAAATTTAACATAGATGTGTCCAGACAGAAATATTCTAACAGTACATTAGCCTGCCCTATGTACCGACTGTAAGTTTTTCAAAAAAACTTTTCTTGTTTTAGTCAGAAAAATAATTTTGAATTGGCGTTCGACTATTCTCAGTCCTCGCATGTGTTTACATAAAGAGGGTTAGTTTATACTTTAAGCAATGCATCCGAGCATTAGGTGCAAGCTGAGTGGACGCGAGAATCATCTAGACAGCATATCTAGCTCTCTAAGTACTTATTCCAATTATTTTCGTGCAAGTATTGGATTTAGTCAATGAGGAATCCGAATACATTTAGAGTGCGCCACGTGGACCTCTCGTGACACTGTGAAAGGATACCGACGTGTCAAGCACCTCGTTAATTACACCCAAACATTCATAAACTGATAGAGCACAACGATCCATCTAGGAATCCACGAAAATAAAAAAGGTATGCTTCGCAACGAATAAGTTGCAATTATAAACCAACACATGATTACTGGGTAATTAAACATGGTCACTCAAATACTATTGAGTTAGTTCATAACTGTGGCTTCTCTGCCATGCAACACAACACTTTTTTTATTTTCATGGATTTTTTGCTTTTGTCGCACAGGTTGGTATCACTTCCCAGTAAGCGGAGAGCTGCACGTGGTTTAAATGCCCCCGGGTAGGGTTCGTATTTTTATGACTAAAGCTACGATCATGTGGCGCTAGAAACGCTAAAAATCAAAAGGACGAACTATTGGAACGCCGAAATTTAGAACACCGAGAAACCAAAAAGCCGTTTATACATAACACCGAAAGTATAAAAAATGTCAAAAATCAAAACACCGAACCATCCAAAAGCCGAAATATCAAAATGTCTGCGTCACCTAGCTACACTGGAAGATGAAGTATCTAGCTAAATTAGAGGTTACGCCAGCCCACTCTTTCGGCCCCATTTCCAGTTGTCCCTTTACATTTATCTCAAGCCTTCAACAAATAGCAAACTATATACTTTTTCACCTCCAATCGCACATCATAGTGATTTCTTGCTTATCGCAAACAGCTTGTGTGCAATTCGTTGTCGAAAACTTGAAACGTCATTGTCCGGGTTGCCCAGAGCAGCATCAAGCGATTTTGCGTAACCCTTGATTCTTCCTCTGGAAACGGCGGGGTTGTCACTCCCTTGACGATGTCCTCGAATCTGGCTTGCTTCCTCTTCATGGTATCAATAAGCTGAAAGTGCATGGCTGTCATAGATCACTTTCTTCGAGACTGCCATGCGAGTACCTTCTACGGGAAAGTCTATAGCCACTCTGGAGTTGCAGTTTTCTCACTTTTCGCACCTCCAAGAGTGCCTAGAATACACCTTCTTGTCAAACACGTAAACATAACCACAACTGCAACAAAGTATTGGTTTTCCATTTTGGGAACACATCCCGCCACATCTTCGTCTATTTCCCTCCAAATCGGGCATATTCACGTGCATGGTTCAAGGAATTTTCGGCGATATGTCTTTCGAGAACTTTTATTTTCCAGCATTCGTTGTTTTGGATGTTTCGATTTTATGGCATTTAAGTTTTTCAGCTTTCTGACATTCGACCTTTTAATAAATCGGCGTCTTGATTTTCGGCATTTCGATAGAGACCCAAGCTAATACTCTCTAATAAATCGTTCCAATCAGCCCGAACAAAGCTCAATATGTCCTCTAAATGCTTCTCGTTTCCACGCAGCGTGTACTTCATGCTCGGATTCATTGTTACAAGGCATCGACACGTGCAAGCACACAGATAACTTAGATAAGCCGAAGATAACTAGTGTATAATTTTCTCACCTGAAGCCAAACGTAAACAAAAGCTTTCAGTCAGTACGCAATGAAAATCACTACTAAATGAACTGTTCAGTATATTTTTACTTGGACTACGTCAATGTTACTTATGAGCGAAAAAAAAGATTTTTCAGCAAATTTTGTCGCCAGTTGTACACACTATTTTGGATTACCCACGTTTAAAATTATTTTTCGCGTACAGGAAAACTCCTCGACAATTCTTTAATACAATCTATTTCATTTCACTATTATCTGTCTATGGAAAAAAATGTCCAATATGGGTCATATTTCTCTTCTTTAAGGCAGCAACAAACACCCGTGAAAGGGTTCGTGAAAATTATTTCAAGTTAAAAGGACACCCCTGTGCAATTGGACAAACTTTTCTCTGTTTTAATATAGGAGTGAGTTAGTAAAAATTTTATTGAGAATGTAGAACGAATTTTTTGGCAGTACACTTTGCGAGTCAAGCTTTAAGCTTTGCGAAAACAATTCGCATGCGTCTTACAGTACTGAAAAATGTATGTCAAAAAACATTTCACGGAAAAACCCCTTGCTCTATAAATAGATGATCCTCCGTTTTTTAAAGCTAATCTCTAATGGTCGAGCGCCAAGATTTGGAGAGATGGCGTGAAACAGCCCAGTGATAACACTTCCCACATAAAGCTGTTTGTTTGCTCCAGATGGAGGTATAAAGTTAATTTTCACTTGGAGCCCCACGTAATGTAAATAGCGTCTCAATGTGGACCCAAATTACGATTTTCTTAAGCCCGTGTTTTTTCTCACAAATGTAAAAAAAACTTTAGTCCTCTAAAAATATAGGCATAATATACCCTCCCCAAAGCAAGCATTTTCTTACTCAGGTATTTATGCATAGAGCAACAACAAAAAGAAATAAATCAGGGGCACCATCAAGAATATTTTACCGATGGGGCACCCATGATAAGTGAGTTCCTTAAGGGTGGGCAGGGAGGCAGGGAACTTAGCCATTGTGTTGTGACAATGTTCTCTCTTGGGGGCGATGGGGCGAATGAAAATGGAGGGGGGGGAGAGCTCCAGCTCCACCGTGCTCACCCCTTGCGCTGCTACCTGGAAGAAATGCAAACAGAACATTTCGGCAAGATTTCTGGATGCTTGTACCACAGAAAAATAGCAGCAGTATAGTTCAGCTTTTAACACCAGGCACAAACGATTTTGCTTAACATGAAAACAGAATTCGCCATTCAAACGAGCAAGGTTATAATAAATTTTGCAAACAACATTCACACTACACTCTGCAAAATACGGAAAGATCCCACGTACGGCATAGGTTGGCAAAATGAATGGAACTCACTCAGACTAACTCAATAACCATATATAAAAATATTTTGCTTTGGACCCACTCGGACTGAGACTATCGAAATTTCACTCTAAATAAACTCACTCGGACTCAGACTCACCGATGTTTTTGTCAACCGGATACACTAATACTTTTCTCAAATATACTCACTCATACTCAGACTCATCAAAACGTTCCTCCAGCGGACTCACTCGGACTTAAACTCACCAAAATAAAATAAAAATATAACTCTGGCAGACTCCTACTCACCAAAATTTCCCTGAAAAGGACTCGCTTGGACTCATAGATTCTCCAAATGTTTATAAAGCAGACGCACTCAGACCAAAAATTACCGATATTCGACTTGTTCCGGCTCGTACAATAAACGACGAAGAAGCACCATTAAAAAACACATGTGAAAGAATTGTAATTGCAGAGCAACCTGGAAAAAATATACATAATAGCTTTCAACATACAAAAACAAGTTATTTCCCGTGCTTCTAAATATTATATAAAGAGAAACTTAACATTACACGGAATTTACGCAACAGGCACATGCGCGCTGATAGCACTAAATACAATGAGTACCACATGAATTGGCTGCTGTAAATACCTGTGCTATTTTGAAACTTGGTGATACTATGCTGGTCAATACATTCGCCAATGCTTTTAATTAGGTAATTGTGCGGAATGTTGTAATATAAAATTTTTGTCAGCAGAAAATCTGAGAACCATGACTTGACAGGGTTGCATTCTGTAATAAGTTTGTTACCTGTCCCGAGTTTTGAATCAGGTAAGGTACATTTATGGTTCATCATTCATCAAGTCTTCCTGCAAAACACTGCAAGAAAAACTATCTTCATTGTATGCACTGGTGTTAGTGTACATGTACGCGTTATCCTACATAAGCTTAGTCTTGCGACAATAACACGCCAGTTGCAATACAGCACCTGTGTTTGCGCCTTTTTAGGCGGGCATTATTTTGTTGTACTGTGTGCTGCTTTCTCAAAAAGAAAATAATGACTAGAATATTAGCTACCTGCTGAGACGAAAAAACAAGATGCAACATTTTTTTCCGTCAGTACTCTTCTTTCTACCCTCCCCCCCGCACACACACGCACACCAGAGCTATAAGCGTCCAAGAAGGAAGAGGGGCTGTTTATGGTTGTGCACCTTTCATTCTTTCTCTAATTGTTTCAGTGTGAGGGGGTTTGCCGGAGCAGCGAGGATATAACGTACGACTGGAAGCAAAGGTGAACGTTCGACATAAGTCTGCCTGTTTTGGATAGGAACTGAAGGAATGAGAACACCAGCTAAAAAATATTTAGCAAAAAAAAAACCCGATGTTTCGAAGCTGGTTCGGCTTCTTCCTCAGGGGTGAGATTGGCTTCAAAACGTCAGTTTTTTTAAATATATTTTAGCTGGAGTTTTCTCATTACTTCAATGTACGACTAGAAGTGGGGATGGTGGTAAAGGAAAGGGTTGCCGTAGCGGCTTACGCAATACTTAATTAGGCAAAATATCATCTATTTTTGTCTTGCTGTGGAATCTCCTTGCCTTCTCATGACTCTCGGCTAAGCTTTGTTTTGTGCTCGGCAACTCATGGTGAGGTGAGTTTCCACGAACCTTACCTGCCTTACAAACCAGTTAAGGCAAGCAAGCTTCCTCTGAATAGATGAATATGTGGTCGAAGAAAAGGAAAGAGACACTATCTTTCCTTGCGAAAGCACTGCTAAGCGCCTTGAAGGGAGGGGGAGGGGAAAAAAATTGCCGGCAGCTTCCCTCGGGGGAACACTGAGGAGGATGCGGAGCATATAATTGGATAACGGGTGTTAAAGTGTGACTTACTTGGGTCGATGGCTAAATTGGTTAACGTGGTTGTGAAATGGGGTGTTAAATTGCGACTTACTTGGGTCGATGGCTAAATTGGTTAACGTGGTTGTAGGAGGGGGTGTTAAATGAGTGAACACGTACACACGTATGCGAAAGGGCGGCGCTGGTCGAAGGGACGTCGATCATTGTGTTTGTGGATTCGTTGGAATTCATTTCACCGCGACCTTGGACGTCGACGCGCCGTACAAACCAACCGACGAGCGGCAACTGAGCGAGCGAGCGCCGACCTTGAGTATATATACAGCGCGACGGCGCATGCGCTGTCAGCTGTTGAATGTTCTCGAAGGAGAAGCGCGCGCGCGGCACAGATGGCGACGGCGCGACGGCGCATGCGCTGTCAGCTGTCGAATGTTCTCGAAGGAGAAGCGCGCGCGGCACAGATGGTGGGCGACGGCGCGACGGCGCATGCGCGCGCGTCAGCTGTCGAATGTTCGAGAAGCGGTGCGGACGGCGCGGGCGGCGCACTACAAGGCGCGAGTATAAGATGCTTCCGCATCTAAAAGAGTTTAGAAGTAGGTAGGAGGAGAATTTTTGGAAGAGCGTGACGGCCATGGCTGCTAGAGCAGAAAGAGAACAGGGGCCGTTGGCAGGGCAGTCCGAATCACACGACTTGGAAATGTGGAGCTGCAACCACATACGCACATACCTATGGTCATTTCCACGAAAAAAAAAATATGTTCTAGATCACCTTTCTTGGGCAAGAATACAGAAAACTAGCTAAACGAGTAAACTAAAGTAAATAAAGAAATAACTGGTATTGCAACCACCAATTGTCACCACAGCTGGGGACGGAAGGAAAAATGTAATCCGTGACCTCGGCACCAGCGGCTACACAGAGGCATTTATTCGCAGAACACTGTGTATAGGAAAAGACGCGGGAAAATGACACCAATGGCGCTGAAACGACGGCGCGTGTCGACCAAACTTGAGCTCACGGAACAGCGAACGGAGCGCAATGGCAGAACACTGCGAGACCACTCGCAACATGTTTGCGCCATGCATACCAGTCCCGACGGCACGTTGTACAGCTCGTTGCGTTGTTTTGTAGTATTTCTGAATTCTTTGAAGTGCACAAAGAGCGCGAAAGGTTGGGTACGAGGAACTTGAACATAGAAAACGACTTTGCCATCAAGCCTTTTTGTACTGGACGAACGCAACGACGGGTGATGACGAACGACAGGAATTCAGTTTTTATGCGCTTCAGAAATGACTATGAATGAAAACGTTTTTGAATGACAATAAAAAAAATCTTCAAAAACATGGGTATTGCTATGTCGGTACAACAGAACTGCAGGCCTGTTGGAAAAAGATGGCAGCAATATCTCATAAATAGACTGGAGAATTAAAGCCTCTTTTATTGCCGAGAAGTAACAGAATTCTTTATTCACGTTACAGCTTCAATAAATTTATTTCCACGAGTAATGAAGGATCACGTATGGCATGAACAGTGCGTTTCTGCCTCCTTCCTTCTTGAAGTATGGCCACGACAATTTTCATAGTAACCTAAATTACGCAGCCACTGTTTAATTGGTAGCAAATGACATGACAAAAACCCATAATCTGTGTCATCGCTACATTTTAACAAAACTCGAAATCCTGCCAGATGGCGCATTGCTATCGGGAAATTTCGAACGCTAACTAATGCCTCCACACGACGTTCACAAGCACCCGTCCTGTCTCTCTCGTTCTTGTTAGCGCCTTGTTTCGCGCTCACAACTTTCCAAATCGCCACATTTATTCAAAAAGAAATTTTTATTTTTTATTTACAAATACTGCTGTCTCAGTTTTTGAGACATTGCAGGAGTGGAATACAAATGTTCAAACAGTAAAACAAATTAACAGAATACATGACTACGCAACTCTTTTTCGAATTGCAGAGCATCGAGTCTGCGCAAAGACCCATCAAGCTCATTCCATAGATCCACGGTCCACGGAAAAAAGGAAAACTTAAAGCAGTCGAGACTAGCTCTAAAGGGCGTAATGTTTAAGGGATCAAATCGTCGGGTACGGCGCGCAGAAGCTGCAACAAAAGAAATGGGCGCTAGAACACCCAAGCCTGTGTGAACAGTCTTATGCAGGAGGATGATACGATCGCAAGTGCGCCGATGTTCTAGAGACTGCAGTGATAAAACATGCGCATGCGAAGTAGGTGAGAACCGCTGGTCATAGCGACGAAAAATAAACCTTATTGCTTTCTTCTGAACAGATTCTAACATAGCTATGTCATGTTTGTGGTGAGGCGACCAAACAACCGACGCATATTCAAGTATGGGCCTGACCAAGGTCTTGTACGCTGTCAATTTGCATTCTTTTGTCGAGTTGTTTAAAGTGCGTCGGAGATACCAAAGTTTTCGAAGAGCCTTGTTGCAGATTGTTTCGACGTGCGTGCGCCATTTTAAGTTTGTTGTCAGAGTTACACCTAGGTATTTAAACTCCGTGACACGAGCTAGACTGACACCATTATTAGTGTATGCAAAACTAAGAGGCTGTTTCTTATTTGAAAAGGTCATGGCTACAGTTTTTTTGAAATTAATTGACATTTGCCAGTTTTCACTCCAATTACAAAACAATGAAAAAACACTGTTCAGCGCTTCCTGATCTTCAACACTAGAGATGGTGTTATAGATAACGCAGTCATCTGCATACATTCTTAGTTTAATTTGTGTGTCACCGATAATTTCTGCTACGTCATTTATGTAGATAATAAACAAGAGCGGCCCAAGCACCGAACCTTGGGGCACCCCTGAAGTGATTTGTACTTCAGACGATTTCACATGGTTAAACGTAACAAATTGTGTGCGTGACCGCAAGTAATCTGCTATCCAGTCAACTAGCTTATTGTCACCAAAAAATGTGCGAAGTTTAACTAAAAGTTTAGCATGGCAAACCAAGTCAAAGGCCTTTGAATAATCAATAAATATGGCGTCAATCTGTCCTCGGTCGTTAAGAGAAGAAGCGACGTCGTGCGTAAATTCAAGCAACTGTGTAACAGTAGAATAGCAAGCACGAAAGCCGTGCTGTGATCGGGAAAGTATATTGTGTGCATTTAGGTATTCTACAATATATTTATGAATGATATGCTCCAAACGTTTAGAGCTGGTAGAAAGTAAAGATATTGGCCTGTAATTTGGTATTAATTGCTTGTTTCCGGACTTAAATACAGGCACGACGTTTGCTAATTTCCACAGCTGGGGAACTGTTGCAGAGATTATTGATTTTTTAAATATTACAGTAAGATAATTAGCACACCACTCTGAATATCTTTTTAGAAAGACATTGTGAATACCGTCTGGGCCAGAGCTTTTCGTTACATCAAGATTTAATATAAGGTTATGTACTCCAGAGGAGCTTACTTCAAGATCAGGAAGAGCAGACAGATTGCTGCATGCAGAAAACGAAGGCTTGATGCCGTTATCAGTGGAAAAAACAGATTTGAAATAATTATTAAAGGCATTTGCTATAGCTTCGGGATTTGAGCAGGATTGGTCATTAACAATAAATGATGAAGGTATAGACGATGCAGGACTAATCGATCTCCAGAACCCGGATGGATTTTTTTTCATAAATCTAGCCAAAGTATTGCTGAAGTAGTAGTTTTTAGCCTCTTTCATTTTAGTGCCTAATTTACTTTTCAATGTATTAAATGAAGAAACATTGTCGTTACACCTGGAATGACGATTCTTACGTAAACGCTTTACGCGACGAGTGAGTTGAATGATTTCTCTATTATACCATGGGTGTCTTGGGTTCCGTTTAATATACTTTTGAGGCACGTACTTTGATTGGCATTCACGCACAATGTCACAAAACTTAAGGAGCAGCGTATCTACATTGTAAAATTCGCTGCAATATACAAATTCATCATAAGATGAAGCTAAAGTGTCCAATACGGAAGTATCATCAGCGTTAGAAAAGTTCAAAACAGTTTTTATCTCAGGTCTTTGAGGCGGACACACTAAGTTCAAAGCAACTTCGACAGCTTTATGGTCAGATAACCCATCGATGACTTCGCATTTTACACCGTGCGATAAGAGTTGCTGGTTTACAAATACAAGGTCCAATATTGCGTCCTTGCGTGTTTCGGTATCTACAACTTGAGTTAACCCAAAAGAAACCGCCAGATCGATCAGGGAAGCGCAAAGTGTCCTGTCACGCCCTGTTGGGATAAGTAAGTTCCAGTTAACGTGCGGGAGATTGAAATCTCCAGCCAAAAGTAACCTACAATCGTACAACTTGTTACTGACAAGGTAATCATTAATAGCAGGGACAATATCATCGGAGTTAGGAGGACGGTAGAGGACACCAATAACTATTACGATACCTTTAATGTATATTTTGCGCCAAATAGTTTCTGTACCCGGAAGGTCAGGTAATAAAGAAAATTCAAGATTAGATTTAATTAAAACTGCCACACCGCCTCCACGGCCGGCACGCCTGTCTTTCCGAAGAAGCGCATAACCAGCAGGCGAAATTTCGCTGTCAATAACAGTATCATTTAGCCAGGTCTCAGTAAGGCAGATAATTGATGGGCTGTGGCATTCCACTAAACAGTTCAGAGCTTCAATTTTGTTTAGTATACTCCTCGCATTTATGTTGAGGACAATTATATTCCGATCACAACGTCAATCAGCCTTCGCGAAAACAGAAGCGGATGAAGCTGAGTTTATACCAAGCGCTTGCGCAGAAGCCGATTTCGCAGAGTCGGACCCCGCTGAAAGCGAGTGCGTAGAAACCTTGATAATGGCTTTTTTATCAGTGTCCCACGTGTAACGAACACCGTCAATTGTGAGGGTGTCGTGTTTAAGCTTCACTTTCCTAGCATTCTTGCGCATATTTTGCGAATTCTGCCACAGCATTTTACGTGCCAGTCGAACCCGAGCAGAGTAGTCCTCATTTATATAAACTTTAGTTCCTTTAAGTTTTCGGGCGTTGCTCATGATGGCAATCTTTGACCTGAAGTCCATCAGTTTAATGATTACCGGCCGAGGTTTATCTCTTCTTACTGCTCCAAGCCTGTGGCAACGCTCTATGTCGTCACAATTTACACCGAGTTTAACTGATAGCAGATCCAATACAGACTCAAGCAAATGGTTAGTCGTCTCGGATGGTGTCTCATGCAAACCATGAATTATCAGGTTGTTTTTACGGAGTCTGTTTTCTAGCTCATCGCTCTGACGGTCAAGCTTACCAACTAGTTTTTGAAGCGTACCAACGGTCTGCTCCAGTTCACTTACACGTGGTATGATGTTTGACACAGACGCCGCCATTGCCTCAACATTCATTAGACGACTTTCAAACGATGCAACTGTTTCAGATAGGCTAGCTAATTCCTGGCTGATACGGGCTTGTCCAGACAGTAGTTGCGACAACATTTCATCAACTTTGGGACCGGGATTGGTCTCTATGTCGCCACAAAGTAACAGTAATGATACTCTTAAGCAATGCACCAGATGTGTCACAACGGCAGTAAAGTTCAGAGGGTCCGGTAGCAGCAGCAAACAGCGGTTATCACTTCTGTAGCATTTGTAATTGTATGTTACCTGCAAGATGAAACAGACGTGCTTGAAACGGCAGTTCGCCATGCCGCCACCGGACCCACTGAAGTGATGGTTCCACATTGCCGCTCTTATATCCTTGGGCATCCTCGCTGCCAGCGCCGCCACTGTACCATGCCGTGAACAGTACAGATGGTTGATCGAAATCACGTCAACAGGCGGAAAATCCTGCACACGATCAGCAGCAGCAGATTCCCGCCCCGTCGAAGATTGCACATGGCCGTCAGTACGATCGCCGCTGAATCGTGGTAGGAGCCTGCGCAGTGTGTCGCTTGAAGGGCCATGCATCAGAACATCCGGACAGCCGGCGATAACGGCAATCTGCAAGATGAAACAGACGTGCTTGAAACGGCAGTTCGCCATGCCGCCACCGGACCCACTGAAGTGATGGTTCCACATTGCCGCTCTTATATCCTTGGGCATCCTCGCTGCCAGCGCCGCCACTGTACCATGCCGTGAACAGTACAGATGGTTGATCGAAATCACGTCAACAGGCGGAAAATCCTGCACACGATCAGCAGCAGCAGATTCCCGCCCCGTCGAAGATTGCACATGGCCGTCAGTACGATCGCCGCTGAATCGTGGTAGGAGCCTGCGCAGTGTGTCGCTTGAAGGGCCATGCATCAGAACATCCGGACAGCCGGCGATAACGGCAATCTGCAAGATGAAACAGACGTGCTTGAAACGGCAGTTCGCCATGCCGCCACCGGACCCAAATTGAAGTGGCATCTCAGGGCACAAGCAGTTCAACGCAATAAAAAACCAGAACGGGTACTCGATTGCTCGCGAATCGTGCTGCTTTCTCGCCTTTGAAGCCACATTAATAATGAAACCGGAGCTTAGCCCTCATTCTCCGTTGATGAGGTACATAATCATAGATCAAGCTCAGTGTGGATTCCAATGTCACGTAATAAAGGTGACCTGAAGTGGCACATGTGTCACAACATGCTGCAGGACCCAATTCCATGCCTTCGTACCGTCATGCTCGTTTAATACGAACATTTGTAGATTGGACTACAGAAACAACATGAAAAGACCGAGAATTATTTAATTCCTCCATTCGTTAGTAATACACTTCCGATGCGTTTTTCTGTTCTCTGGGAGCATATCACGAGAGTTTTGTAGCATGAATTAACATAAATTGCTGTTTCTATTTCGCCACAGTCGTTGAACGGTGTACTCTATAAACACATCGTCTACAATAAACTTCGTGCCAGCAAAATGCATAAAATGCTCAATTACATCACCAAAAAAAAACACGGATTTCACCGAAAGAAACTCCTCATGCCTCGTTAGATATTCCAATGTAAAATTTAGAAACAGCACCACCATGAACGGGGTTAACTCCACGGCCAAATTTTACTGCAAAAAGCGCTCGAATAACTGACCTTGCAGGTATGCAGTATAAATTGCATGAGGTTTTAGAAGTGTGGTGACTTTATCAGTTCAGGTTAGATTGTTCTTGCGTTGAATTAGCTTTTTAGTCACGTTTACTGTGCTTTTAAAGTTAATATTTCACCTCATCAGTAATTTAGTGACGTCATTTCATTTTTACATCCTTAAATGAGAGTTATGAATTGTTGATATCCAAGCATTTTTTTAAAGATATGTGACTGGTGTTTATCAAAGGACCAACTTTAGAACGAGTGCCGGGGAGGGAAGGGGGAGAAGATATGAACAGTTTATAATTTTAAAAATAAAACTTTCGGCTTGACAAGCCGGAACGTCAATACGACACCAAGGCACGCCATAGTGGGAGGTTTTGAATATTCGAAACCATAGGTCGGCAAAATAAATAGAGCCTATACATAGACTATCTCAGTAAATATGCTTTTATCTTACGACTCAATATAGGGCCCAGCGTATAGCTGGAATTTCAGTCACATATAGGTCACCAAAAATATTTTTCTCTGGAAAGAATTTCCGCGAAAGACTGATTTCAATGGAGTAAATCAGCCCGACATTTTTTTTTTCGAATACACCTGAGATAAGCGAAAAAACGTTTGGGACGTTTGGCGGGGAACGACAGATCAAACTTTACGTCGACACCTATCACTTTTCGTCTCCACTGTCTCTTTCTAAGTTCATGTTCTTCCTTTCTTGACATTCAACTACACAGTACTTTACCAAATCCGCATCATATTGGTTCTATAGAAGAAAATAGCTTGTGGTATACGCATCTTAAACAAAACTTGGGCGTGCATTTATGCCCCATCTCACTGTTTTGTATCAATCATTTCACCGTTATCATCTCACCATATTGCCACGTGGTTGCGACGGCAAAGAATATGGTACTTGGACTGCCCAAGACAACACTTTTTATTGAGTGAACATGTGCCTAGGAAAGTACAAAGTACTAGAAATTCACGCTTTACGCAGATAGCGGTAATCAGAGCATTGATCGTCGGTAATAGGATCTGCGCGAAGGTGCGTCGCCATTTATACACGTGGCATCCATATCGTAGGTGCCTCACGTTTATATGAAGATTATAAAATAATCTAGAATTTTCGCAGACAGCCGAGCGTGCTTTGCGCAAGGCGATTGTTAATATGTAGTGTTTAACGTCCCAACACCACCATATGATTATGAGAGATATACCGTAGTGGAGCACTCCAGAAATTTTGACCACCTGGGGTTCTTTAACATGCACCCTAATCTGAGCGCATGGGCCTACAGCATTTTCGCCTCTATCGAAAGTGCAGCCGCCGTAGCCAGGATTCAATCCCGTGACCTGCGGGTCAGCAGCCAAGTACCTTAGCCACTGAACCGCTACGGCGGCGCCTTTGCGCAAAACAGTGACATAAAAATACAAGCGAGTGTGGCAGTATAATAATGTTGCAATAAAATTTCAGCAGATGCAGCAGCTTCCACTGTAGATGCCATTTTCATACAGAACAGTCAACGGGTATAACCACGCGTTGCAAGGGTGGATCGACGTCTTTGGGTATATATTTTCAGTAGGCTAAATTTCTACCTAAAACATACGGTGTGACGACAGCACTCACGTTGGCTGTAAATTTTAGCGAAACAAAGTGCACGCTTCGGTGGGATAATATGCATATCATAAAAAAGCTGTTGTGTATCTTTCAAAGGTCGAGATCCTCAATGGTCGAGCAACCCTTCACTATAGCGTGCTGGGTCAAAGGAATATATCCATGTAATGTTTACAGCCAGCATATAGACCGCAACCACAACTGACGGTGTGGGCTGACATCACTCTAGTAGGTCTATTTAGTGTTGTATTTGTTACACTAAAAAAACTAAATACATTATTTCTTACTCTAATAAAAAAGGGAACGCTTCACGGCTCTACGTTATATATATATATATATATATATATATATATATATATATATATATATATATATATATATATATATATATATATATATATATATTAACGAGTGGCCGTTACATTAACCGAAAAAATATAACGGATGTTGCCTTTGCCCTAACTCCGGAATCATAAGTTTTAATCAATGTGTCTTTGCTGTGCTGCAGAAACCCACAATGAGAATTTTTATATCTCAAATTCAAGTTTCACACATATTAACCCAAGCAAGGATTATACTCGAAATGTTCACTTAACGACAATTATTTTTACAAATGTACAGAACCTTAGCATTGTTAAGTAGAAGCTTAATGATGCCTGAACAGGTGATGGCTTCTGACTGTGCAGTGTCACAGGGTGAAACCATTCTTTTTTCATTGGAGCATTATACACAAAGTGAGGTTCAGTAATTCTTGGTATCCACAAATAAACTATAACTGAACTTTGAAGAAGTTTACGACGATCGGCCTTTTCTTGATCCTTCAGCACCTCAAATAAGGCATGTCGAAATCGGTACTGTTGGTCCTATAGCCACCAAAATGGCCCGCCACGCACCAGTAGGCAATCATGAACGCCTACGGAGGCCTAAATTGGTGCCCTTTTTTATTGAAGGGGGGGGGGGGATCGGGAGATGTCGTGGGGAGGAGACGGGACACTTGCAAGTTTGTGACAACAGATGTGGCTTGCAGACGCGTAAGTCTAAAAAAAATCACGAAGGGGGACACACATCTTGCAATAGCAGCCATTTTGTTTTATTATGTTACAGGTTTTATTTTTGTTTATATAGGAGTTAAAATCATGCCTAGAAATCAAACTGACAAACGAACATAGGTTCTCAGCACACGTAATTGTATTCTTCTATTGAGTCTTTTCCGGGACCAGTCGAGAGTGGCAGTTGCGATTTTAATTGTCTCACACAACTGATGGGTATTGAGCACGAGTACACACTACAAAAAAAGCATTAAAAAGTTGAATGTTTTATACACGCTTATAAAACATCCTTATTTGTGACACTTTGTAAGAGAAATTTTAAGTGAGCGCACTTACAAGGGGTGTCCCCCTCCCCTGACCAAGCACAAAGGGGTCAGGGAGTCAACGTTCTCTGCAGGCGTGGTCAACGGGCGTGACCAGTATGGACTCTGAAGTACACACCCATTGGTGCAGGCGTGTGTGCATCCGCCTTTGAGGAGGAAACGCCACTGACTGGTAAATGGTGCGGCTAAAGTCTAGTGAGTGAGAAAGGAGGAGTGGTGCAGTAATACCATACAGGTGTTACTGCTAAAAGACCCTATTATCGCTTTCAGTTCGCGCTGATTAGCTGGTTGAGGAAAGACAAACCGCTCCACTCATTGGACACCATCGAAAGTAATAATCGGCTCAACAAGCTTTCTCTCTCTCACTCGATGGCCTTAGGCTTTAAAATGCAGTATGATACAGCAAGAACAGTGAACTCGCAGCGTGGGAGAAATCGCGACATCTGCAGTCTCAAAAGCACGGCCTGTGTGCATAATACAGCCGATATGTCTGAAACCGCACCCGTCTCAAGAGATGAAGCTAACGACGAGATGGAAATTGCCGGCCCAATTATATTTAAGATGCCGGTTGGTAATTTCTGCATAATGCCGTTACATTCGAAAGCAAAGACTAGCTATGTCTGGCAATATTTCGGGCACCTGACGTATATCACCAGAGACAAGCAGAAGAAAATCGGAACCGACAATTATTGTGAGAAGTGCTTGACGAAATCATCAAATGACGACAACTCAAAGCCATTCGAATTGTGAGTAAAGCGTCTTTGGTTATTTATTTTGCTAAAATGTTTCGGCTTAGCCATTTGATCATTTCATAGTGAGAGATCATTATTCTTCTGTTTCTGCTGCAAATGCAAGATAAAACGCTACGCGTCAACAGTGAGCACGTCGAACATACAGGGACACTTGGTGGATGAGCACAAACTGCAGGATGACAGCAAGGGTGCATCTAAGGTGACACTAAAAAATTACTTCCAAGTGGTTCCGAGGCGTAACACGACATCATCGTCTAGGAAGAATTTGCTCGCCAGGGACCTGGTTCTTTTGATTGCCAGAGACCTGCTGCCTTTTAACTTGGTCAACGGTGAAGGATGACAGGTGGGTGTATAGACAACAACGCCGTGGCTGCATTTCGTTTTTCTTAATGTCATGATAGGTGTGAACAAAGAGTGATTGCCCCTCTATAGGACTTCTTCATGAAATATGGGGTGATAAAGGAGCTCCAAGAGCTTCTGACCGAACCACCTTGTCGAGGTCAGCGCTAGATGACGTGTACCGGTCAATGCACGGACAGGTGAAGAAGACGGTGGTTCAGGGGCAGAGGTTCTGTGCCATCACGTACGACCTGTGGACCGACAGCTACAGGTGGCGAGCCTACATTCCATTCCCTTGTCACCTTGTTAACCGTAAGTTTTCTGCCTATGCTGCAATACCGTATTTACTCGCATAATCGGCGCACTCGCATAATAGGCGCACCCCTAGTTTGGTCACGGAAAATTCGATTTTTTTAATTCCGCGCATAATAGGCGCGCCCTAAACTTGGCCGTGATCAGAAACGATTCTACCTCCCAGCGGTACAGTTGGAACGCGGTCCCCGTACCCTGAAGAAAAAAAGAAGGCAAATCGACGAGCAAATAAAAAAAAATTTGAAGTGCAACGACCTAACCAACGTGTTTGTCGAAATAAAACTTGAAAAAAAAAGTGTCCATGAGCGAAAAAAACGGCTGTTCCATCAATTACTGATACCCCTCGAATCGCCGCGCTTTTCTGGAGGTCACGTGTATAACGCCAGGGGCTCGATCGCCATCACCACCATCAGAGAAAAAAAAGAAACGCCATTTTGCAAGCGGTGTGCGTATGTTGTGGTCGTGTATTGAACTTTGGTTCCACCATGGGGAGTACGCGAGCTATACGGCTGGGTTTAAACTCAAGGCAGTGCAGTGCGTGCTGGAGCACGGCAACCGGGCTGCAAGCAGGTATTTCGGCGTTGGAGAAACCAGTATTCGGTACTGGAGGGACCAAGAAGAAAAACTTAAGACGACGAAGAAGACACGACGGGCTTTCCGCGGTGCCAAGACCGGCAGGCATCCGAACGTCGAAGAGCAACTGGTCCGGCATATACGGGAGCTACGACAAGACGGCTGTGCTGTGTCGTTGAATATTGTGCAGACTAAGGCGCGCAGAATAGCCCGAGCGCAGGGCATCGAAGCATCATCATCATCATCATCAGCCTGACTACGTCCACTGCAGAACAAAGGCCTCTCCCATGTTCCGCCAGTTAACCCGGTCCTGTGCTTGCAGCTGCCAATTTATAGCCGCAAACTTCTTAATCTCATCTGCCCACCTAACCTTCTGTCTCCCCCTAACCCGCTTCCCTTCTCTGGGAATCCAGTCAGTTACCCTTAATGACCAGCGGTTATCCTGTCTACGCGCTACATGCCCTGCCCATGTCCATTTCTTCTTCTTGATTTCAGCTATGATATCCTTAACCCCCGTTTGTTCCCTAATCCACTCTGCTTTCTTCTTGTCTCTTAAGGTTACACCTAATATTTTTCTTTCCATTGCTCGCTGCGTCGTCCTCAATTTAAGCTGAACCCTCTTTGTAAGTCTCCAGGTTTCTGCTCCGTAGCTAAGTACCGGCAAGATACAGCTGTTATATACCTTCCTCTTGAGGGATAGTGGCAGTCTACCTGTCATAATTTGAGAGTGCTTGCCGAATGTGCTCCACCCCATTCTTATCCTTCTAGTTACTTCAATCTCGTGGTTCGGCTCTGCGGTTATTACTTGCCCTAAGTAGACATAGTCTTTTACAACTTCAAGTGCACTATTACCTATCTCGAAGCGCTGCTCCTTGCCGAGGTTGTTGTACATTACTTTCGTTTTCTGCAGATTAATTTTAAGACCCACCTTTCTGCTCTCCTTGTCTAACTCCGTAATCATTAGTTGCAATTCGTCCCCCGAGTTACTCAGCAATGCAATGTCATCGGCGAAGCGCAGGTTACTAAGGTATTCTCCATTGACTCTTATCCCTAACTGTTCCCATTCTAGGCTTCTGAAAACCTCTTGTAAGCACGCGGTAAATAGCATTGGGGAAATTGTTTCCCCCTGCCTTACACCCTTCTTGATTGGTATTCTGTTGCTTTCTTTATGAAGCACTATGGTAGCAGTTCATCCCCTGTATATTTCTTCCAGAATGTTTATATATTCTTCATCTACGCCCTGATTCCGCAGTGTTTGCATGACGGCTGATATTTCTACTGAATCAAACGCCTTCTCGTAATCTATGAAGGCTATGTATAGTGGTTGGTTATACTCTGAGCATTTCTCTATTACCTGATTGATAGTATGAATGTGGTTGATTGTTGAGTAGCCTGTTCGAAATCCTGCTTGTTCCTTTGGTTGATTGAATTCTAATGTTTTCTTTACTCTGTTAGCAATTACCTTTGTAAATAGCTTGTATACTACAGAGAGCAAGCTGATCGGCCTGTAATTCTTCAAGTCCTTGTCATCTCCTTTCTTATGTATTAAGATGATGTTAGCGTTCTTCCAAGACTCTGGTACTCTTCCCGTCAGGAGACACCTCGTAAACAGGGTGGCTAGTTTTTCTAACACAATCTGTCCTCCATCTTTCAGCAGATCTGATGTTACCTGATCCTCACCAGGAGCTTTGCCCCTTTGCATGCTCTCCAAAGCTTTTCTGACTTCTTCTATCATTACTGGTGGGGTGTAATCTGGGTTACTGCTAGTTCTTATAGTATTAAGGTCGTGGTTGTCTCGGCTACTGTACAGATCTCTGTAAAACTCCTCCGCTATTTTAACTATCCTATCCATATTGGTAGTTATTTTGCCTTCTTTGTCCCTTAGTGCATACATCCGACTTTTGCCTATCCGAAGTTTCCTCTTCAATGCTTTGACACTTCCTCCGTTTTTCAGAGCGTGCTCAATTCTCTCCATGTTATACCTTCTTACATCGCATACCTTACGTCTATTATTCAACTTCGAAAGCTCTGCCAGTTCTATTTTGTCTGTTGTACTTGACACTTTCATGATTGGACGCTTCTTAATTAGGTTCTTCGTTTCTTGGGAAAGCTTGCCAGTGTCTTGTCTAACTACCCTGCCTCCAACTTCCACTGCACACTCCGTAATGATACTCGTCAGATTATGAGTCATTGTATCTACGCTAAGGTTGGTTTCCTCACTAAGAGTCGAGTACCTGTTCTGCAGCGACACTCTGAATTCCTGTACTTTCCCTCTCAGTGCTAGCTGATTGATGGGCTTCTTGCGTATCAGTTTCTGTCGTTCCTTCTTTAAGTCTAGGCGAATTCGAGACCGTACCATTCTATGGTCACTGCATCGTACCTTGCCAATCACTTCCACATCCTGCACGATTACAGGGTGTGCACTCATTATAAAGTCTATTTCGTTCTTATTTTCGCCATTAGGGCTCCTCCATGTCCACTTGCGGTTTTGTCGTTTTCGGTAGAAGGTATTCAAAATCCGTAAATTATTGCGTTCTGCGAATTCTACTAGTAGCTCTCCTCTGGCGTTTCTAGTACCGAACTCTTTTGCATCGAAGCAAAAGAGTTCAAAGCCAGCTCCGGATGGACAACTCGTTTCATGCAGTGCCATGGCCTCGCACTGCAAAGGCCACCTTGTGCCAGCGCTTGCCCGCAGCATATGAGGACAAAGTGGTGGACTTCCACAGTTTTGTTATAAAGCTCCGACAGCAGAAAGACTTCTTTTTGTCCCAGATCGGCAACGCTGATCAGACCCCCCTTTGCTTTGATATGCCGTGGAACACGACAGTGGAGGAGAAAGGTGCACAGAGCGTCATCGTCAGAACGTCTGGCGCTGATAAACAACGATGTACCATAATGCTGGCGGTGACAGCGGATGGGCGTAAGCTACCACCTTACGTTATTTTGAAACGTAAGACGCTCCCAAAAGCAAAATTCCCGGAAAAAGGCTGGATGAGCGCGGAACTCATGGCGGATCGGGTGAAAACAGTCTGGGGTCGGCGGCCGGGTGGTCTGTTGTTGCCGTCCATGCTTGTCCTGGACAGTTTTGTGGGCACCTAGTAGACCGCGTACGAGATGAGCTAAAGGAGCTGCGCACAGATCTGGCAGTGATTCCGGGCGGCCTCACATCGATACTGCAGCCTTTGGACGTGTCCTTGAATAAACCTTTCAAGGACAATGTTCGAAGGCTGTACACCACCTGGATGGCTGGAGGACAACATCAGTTGACTCCAGGTGGTAAGATTAAGAGGCCGCCTGTGGAAATGCTGTGCGCTTGGATCGTGGAAGCGTGGCAGGCGATCTCCGACGAAGTCGTCAGGAAAAGCTTAAAGAAGACGGGTATCTCGAACGCACTGGATGCGAGTGAGGATGACATGTTGTGGGGTGTGGATGATTTGGACACCGAAAACGAATCCGCGCTCGGCGAGGATGAATGTGCGATCTCCGACTCGAACTCCAAATAGGGAAAAGGAGGAACAGCTACGACTTTTGTGTAAATAAATTTTACGTGTGTGTGTGCAGTTGACGGCTCTCGCTTGTTCATTAAAAGGTACGTAGGTATGTCTGTTTTATGTTGAATTAATTGGTAACCGAAAAAGTCGCCGTTTACTTGACAAGTGTACAGATTTAAAGCGCGAGACCCGAGTTGAAAAAAGTTTCGAAAATTTTACCCCGCGTAATTGGCGAACCCCTACCTTTGAGCCAGATTTTCTGAAAAAAAAAGTGCGCATATTATGCGAGTAAATACGGCATATATGAGAACGTGTATCAACACATATGTGCGAGAGGTGTTCATGAAGGACAATTTTGCCGTGCAGAAACGTAGTTTCATTTGTAAAAGCTGTATGGGGCGTACTTTTCTTCGCTTTTCTTGTAAGCACTTTTGGTATCGCGTCCCAGCTTTTTCAATGCATCTGCATATGAATTCAGAAGAGCAGCCTTGAGATATATTTCTATATATATATATATATATATATATATATATATATATATATATAGGGGAAAGAAGTGTATACTAAGGGCTCGTTTTTCCGTGTTTTAACACAATATTATTGAGATCTAACTGTGTGTTAGATGTCATTATATAAATATATATATATATATATATATATATATATATATATATATATATATATATATATATATATATATATATTTCGTCGAAGATTGCCTTGTCAGTATTGAATGCTTCCTTTAGTTTTTGTGCGTGGTATATTAACAACCCCGTCGTGACCAGGCCATGACCAGGTCGTTATATTTTACGTAGAATAACACGTTGCCCATGTTTCATTGATCATGGCCATTTTATCTTTTCGTTCATCTCTTGCGGTTACGAATCCTTTAATATTCCAGTAAGCTCCGTGTTGATTAACTTAATCTTCTACAGTCTATTTCAATGCAACATGACAAAGAGCTTTCCTTGATATTTCATTTGCTTTGGCTTGTACGACCCAATTCCATTTTAAATATTATGAAACTGGCCCGTGGCGGCATGAGAGGATAAAATACGAAGAGTGTAAACATTTACTCGCATGTGGCTGTACACCTCAGCGCTATAACAAAGCAAAAAAATTTGCTCAATACACGATTGAAGATTTCGTAGTGCTGCAACTTCACGAGTGGAAAGCTGCATGGTGCCTGAGTTTCAGTTTCAGTTTTATTGAGCATTTTCTTCACAGAGTTGCGAAAAAGAAAACGAAGGGATAAGAGCAAAAAGCTGCTATGTTAGCAGCTTGACGAGGCTCCTACCCCTTTTCACTTGGCATTACAAAATCGGCAGAGCCCAAACATAAAAAAACAATTTGACGTCGATCTTCAAAACTTCAAGAAATTAGGAAATAAAAAGAAAATGCATCAAAATTACATCAGTTTCAGGTTTACATAAAATAAGCAAATCACAAAGAGAGAAAAACAACAAATAACAAAAGAAAACAGCGTACGGTCAATCATGAAACAATGCACACGTTGCTAAACGGCTACCAAAGTATTACAAAATGGTTATACAAGGTTTACAACACTGGTTATGCGAAAAGCACAAGTTTCGATGCACAAGGAAAACACTGACGAGTGAAATGTTGCATGCTTTACTCGTAAAAAAAAACAACGAAAAAAATGTCAAAGAAAGCAAACATCATAGGATGCCATGTTACACACGAGCACTATTATAGGGTGTTTCTTTTACATATAGTATTGTAGCCGGACAATTAGAAGAAGCTAAACTACACGCCGCCATTCTGGTTGAAAAGGTTCTTAAGTTGTTTTTTATGTATATTAAAGATGTCAATGTTTTTATTTTCAAACATGTTAAAATAAGCAGGAATACAGTGTTCTCAAACCTTCTCAAACCATGATTAGTTCGCGAATAAGGAACGAACCAGGAAGGCCTTTTCCGAATGTCATAATGAAATTGTGTAGTTTTTCTGAGGTTACACAGTTTAAGAAAACAAACGTTGTTTGATAGCAAGCTTTGTTTGTATTTCATAATAAGGTTGAATCTGTGTACATGATCGATTGGTAAAATCTTATATTCTCTGAATGAATGACTTGTATGTGCGTCGTATGGTACGTTTGCAATATGACGAAGCGCTTTTTTCTGCAGCAAAAATATTTTGTTCCAATTTGCTAGAGATGTATCTGCCCACACTAGACTACAATAGTTTATGTGAGATGGAAACAACATATTATATAGTAAAAGTTTAATGTTTGCTGGAAGTATCTGTCGGAGTTTAGAGAGAGCACCACACATCCTAGCTATATTTCTAGTTACTTTATTAACGTGTTCGTCCCAATTAAGATTTTCATTAAAAATTACTCCTAATGATGAAACTTCTTTGACAACCTCAATTTTTTCGGGCCCTAGGTATATATCCAAACCTCGACAGACAGCCATCTGAACCGGTGCGAATACCTCAGCTTTGGATTTTTTTCTTGTGTTGATCATTGAATAATTTGCAATACTCCATATGAAGATGTCATTAAGAATGTTGTTGGCTGAGTCTGCAAGCTTACCTAAATCATTACCATGAAAAAATATATTAGTGTCATCTGCATAAATTATAAAGTCCACATATTTGCTGACACTTGTTATGTCGTTTATTTAAATATTATACAGTAGGGGCCCTAATATACTGCCCTGAGGTACACCTGACGTTATGGTTAGTAGGGAGGATTGGCTGTCATTTGTAACTACAGATTGCCTTCTTTGTGATAAATAAGATTTCAGAAAGTCCAGTGGGGTTCCGCGAAAACCATGATGACGCAATTTTGCATAGAGTACTTCGTGGTTGATTCTATCGAATGCTTTGGAATAGTCAATAAAAACACCCAGTGTCAACAGTTTCTTTCAAATGAGTTAAGTAGGAGTTCTTTTTGTGTGAGGAGAGCCAGTTCCGTGGACATGCCTCGTCGGAAGCCAAATTGATGCGGTGATAATATAGAGTACTTTTCACAAAAAGACATGACACGTTGATACATGAGTTTCTCTAGCCCTTTAGATATAACAGGGAGTATGGAGATCGGACGATAATTATAAAAGATATTTCGGTCACCAGATTTGTATAAGACACTAACTCTCGCATGCTTCATTCTTTCTGGGAAAACTCTCGTAGATAAGCAGATAATAAACAGATGGGTAAGAACAGGTAACAAAAGATTAAGTGCTGCTTTAATAGGCTTAATTTGTAGGTCATCTATGTCCGAGTAGTAGTGTTTTAGTGACATAAATACATACAATACTTCTTCAGGAGCTGCGTTCAAAAAAATATGCAGTGCTCATGTTTGGCACACCAAGAAAGTCCCTGTAATCACTATTTCCGTCACGAGAAAGGTTTGATAAACCAGAAGACTCCAGCGTTTTGAAATACACATTAAATTTATTAGCAAGTTCTTCACCTTTTACTACCTTGTTATCTATGTTTAACTCAATTGCGTTGTCTCTAGAGCAACTTCTATTTAGAAGCTCCTTTATTTCTCGCCAAATCACGTCGCCACGAGTGCTGACCCTCTTGAAGAGAGCTTCATAGTACGCATCCTTAGTTTTTCTCTGGTGCTTCGTTACAAAATTTCTATACCGCTTGAATTCCGAAAGATCGTTATGGTGTCTTGTTTTCACGAATTTCGCGTACATTAGATTTTTCTTCTTAATCATTTCCAGACATTCTTGCGTCATCCATCGTTTCCGACCTTTCTTTAGTGTTTCGACAGTTTTATATTTAAAGCACTATTGGTAAGTTTTTCTTAACAGGCACATGAATTTTTCCTACGCCTCATTAGCGTTAACTGATTTATAGACAGGATCCCGACAAATCTGGGCAATTTCACGCCTGAAATTGTCTAATGTTTTGTTACTAATTTCCTGTATTTTGTATGATTCTGGAGCTGATACTTTTACACGATTAAGATACTCGTTGCGATTTTGAAACATGTATATAGGGTAGTGATCACTAATATCGGCAATAACAGTTCCAGATACGGTTGAATCACTTATGTCATTTGTAATAAGTCGATAAGGCTTTCAGTATCTCAAGTGACACGTGTAGGTTCAGTAATAATATTAGCACACGCAAAGGAATCAAGTAGTAGTTTGAAGTTACCAGAGGTTTCAGTTTGCTGCAGAAGGTTAATGTTGCAGTCGCCCCCTATGATAAAGTGCAACTTGTTAGTGCACGCATACGTAAACAGATTTTCAAGAAATCGAAAAAACGCTTCTGTTTTTCCATCAGGTGGACAATAAACTACCACATATACATACTTGTGACATGCTAGTGATAATGCCTCATAGTCTGGTATAATCGCTGAAAAGTCTGATAGAAGGCTGCAAACTAAATTGTCAGCAATTAGTTGCAACACACCTCCCCCTCGACGAGAGGGCCTGTTTAGAAAGAACGATTTATACGTTGGCAAGCATAGTACCTCGTCATTGCACGTGTACCAAGTTTCAGAAATCATGATGATGTCGAATTTAAACGAAAATTCGTCGAGAAACGTAGTTATATCATCGTGCTTGTTGCGAGCTGAGCGAGCATTTAAGTGCATGATACTGCAATATCTACTAGTGTAAGGTATATGGATATCACGTGGTAATATCGCCATCTTAACAAAAGGTAAAAAAGAAAAAGAAAAAAAAAGGTCACGCCGCAAAAAAAAAAGCGCTAATCAGATAAGCCTAAGGCATGCTAGATGCCCCATGGCAGCTTTAAGTGGCCGCGCGCATCTTATGCAAGTCGGCTTCACATGTGATTTGAACTGCACGAGATGTTGCCGTTTCACGCGCAAATATTTTGCCACCACTTGCCCACGCGAAGCGCCAGCTCATTTCCCGTTTCCGAGCAATCGTCATACCCAGCAATTTTTTCAGTTGGGGACAAAGATGCTCATTTACGAAAACAGACTGTTTAGTTGTGAATCCCAGTTCCTCAGCTGTGAATCGAGTTCTCCATGCTTTCTTAACGATAACATCCCTCTTAGCTCGGCGATTGAAAACAACCACAATGTTTTCGTTCAGGGGGCGTCACTGCCTGCTTTGCTACCCGATCGGGAACAGCGCTTGCATGAGGGCGTACCTCGTTGTTCTTTGCAACACCTGGGTCTGGTGCCGTGTTACTTTGCGAAGCTGCACTCCTCGCTGGCAAACGGTGGCATATTTCTTTGTCTTTATCACTTATTGGCTCCCCCAAGGCATCACCAACTTTGGCAAGCAATTGCACAAGGTTTTCATTAGGGGTACGTGGGATCCCTTTAATTTCTATATTTTTGTTTCGAGAGTATTGACCCTGAGCAGTTAGGCGCGTGGAATTTTCGTGCACCAACTTTCTCAAACGGTCTATCTCTCATTGCATTGCCTCTTGGGACGCCTTGAGAGCAGCGTTTTCCTTTCTAATTTGAGCGCACTCTTGTTTTATAGTTTCCTAGTCTTTGTTCATGTATTCAAGGCTGTTGTTTAACTCTCTGATTCCTTTCTGAATGTCGCGTTTGAAGTCAGCGAACTCAGTACCCATAATTAAAGGCCAGTTACAGATTCAACACTTGGCAAAACAAGTACTAACTTTGAAAAAAAGGCAACAGAGACAGCGCTAGGTTAGCGAATGAAATATACAAAACAGGAGGGCAAATGCCTAACCCGGGAAAACAACAGCAATAAGCGTGCCCGTCGTATGCTGTCCCTGCTGTCAAGTGATCGAGGGAGGCGTTGCCGCTGTCATTTTGAAGGCCCAGGTGTGGCCGATGCCACGTGGTATGGTGCCGGGCGCAAAAACGTAGCCGGTCGGTCAGCGCTACACTCCCGCAAGGCGCTGAATGCAGCACGCTCCGCTATCAACGCCGATAGTCAGCCACGGCACACCTCGAACACCTGGGAAAACAACAGCAATAAGCGTCCCCGTCGTATGCTGTCCCTGCTGCCAAGTGTTTGTGTTCCGCCCATACCATGCCTTGAAACAAGCATGAGATTTAGAATTTATACTGGACGTACTGAACATGAAAATGTGCCTAACTTTGTTGTGGAGAGAGGTGTGAACTATGAATGAATAAATGACAACAGAATATTTCTTGTGAGAATCCTCATTTAGGTTATTTTCAGCAGGTTTTTAATACTTGTGGTTGCTGTTTTTATTTCAGAGAACTTCGAGCTTGTATCGTTGACTCTGAGCCCCAGACATATGAATGAAAGGCACACAGGCACTGCAATAATGAATGAATTTCAAAGGTGCATAGAAGAGTTTGGTATGGAAGAAAAAGAAGTGTACGCAGTTACTAACGTTGGTTCCAACATGAGGCGCGCAGCGGCTCTCGCTCGCACAGAACCCCACTTATGTATAGGGCATGCCTTGCATAATTTGGTCATCAAGGACGGATTCGGAAGCGTTCCAGAACTTCACAGCTTGTTGATCAACTGTCATGAAATTGTGAATACTGTGCATTATCGAGCTTCGGAGCTTCAAGAGATTGCGGACTCTTAACTGAATGCCACGGTACAATCGTTGGTAAGCACTGCGGAAACGCTCGAACACGACGAAAACGATCCAGTACTTGACGAAGGCTATCAAAACAGTGAACACTCGTACAATGCCGCTCCAGTGGCACGGGGAGGAGCAGTCACCATGAAGATTGACACGCCTACCAGGTGGCATAGCATATTGGCGATGTTCCAGAGCCTCCAAGCCAATAAGGCTGCGTTTAGAAGGTTGCTGGCTAGGCTAGGGCACCCATTGCTGGGCATTGAAGACTAGTGTCTTATTGAAGAAGCTGTAAAATTTCTGAGGCAATTTAAGTGCGCAGTGGAGCTGTTTTCGCAGCGAAAATCCAGCACGTTGAATGTGCTCATAGTCATTAGAAGTGAGCTTCTCACTTCATTGAAAGACACATCAGGAAGCAGCGACGTGCAAGAAATGAAGACAGAGATATGTTGCAGAGGTTTGAACACAGGTTTCCCCTTATGGATGCTATGGTCACGGCATCACTTCTTGATCCCAGATTCCAAAACCTACATGCCGTTGAAGAGTACCTAGCACAGAAGAACACATCAAAACTTGAATTTCTAGCGACGCAGGTGCCTCGCCATATTAAAGGATGCGATGTCATAAGGACAACTGAACGTGACATGCGCCCTAACAGAGACGCTTTGACGTCCTTAGCGCGGCGTCATTCCAATACACCACAGCATTGAACAAATGAGATCAACTCAGAATGTCACACACTGTTAAGTAAGCCTTGCGCCCAAGTAAACGATGTGCTGAAATTTCGGAAAGACACTCAGAACGAGCTGCCGTGGCTCTCGTGCCTGGCTAAGAAAATGCTGTGTATCCCGGCCACGAGCACCCCAAGTGAAAGAGTCTTTTCTGTGGCTGGTCTTGTCCTTCGATCTCGAAGAGCCAATTTGCACCCGCTAACTGTAGATAAACTTTTGTTTATTCATGATAACTACAGTCACTGCAAATCTTGCTTACGAGCGACATTTCTATAGAAACACTGTTTTCGGCCCAGTTGGTTTGTTTGCTCGTTTGATGCCTGTTTTCCAGGTTTCTTTGGTTCTGAAATAAATATTCTACATTATCCACAACATGGTGTGCTTGTTTTCTCACTTACACGTAAAAAAATCTGGTATGACTGACACAGAAAGTTGCACTGAAGTTGAATTACGTTGTGCATCATGGAAAATATTTTTTGAGAAATAACTGTGCATCTAAGCAAATATTGTATTTGCTCTCATCTGCACAAATGAACGTCGACAGGATTTTGTCTTTTGTCTTGAGGGGGGATACAAACCCTTCTTTCAACTTGCATCACGGCTGAGAGAGAGAGGGGTCGTGTTGGTGTCGCTAGAGCGAGTAGCAAGTGCTGGCGTGGCTTGAGGGGGTCAAGTGCCCCTTTTGCACCACCCGCCTCGCCCACGCCCATGTTTACACTTCATTTATTGAACACTGTAATGATGACTAGTTCACTAAATGCGCAGATTTGTTTTCTTCCGCATCTTATACCGCTGCATAAAACATTTTCACGTTGTGAAAAGTAGGTATTTTGATTTGTTTAAAGGAAAGTTACATTCAAGGAACGACAGACACTCAAAAAAGCGATTTCATGCAATCGCAATAAGAAAACTCGGAGCAGAGACGCTTTTTTTTTCGTGCAGCATATATTGTGAAAGTAAGATCTGATTCGGAACTAGCTAGCGAACGTACACCTAACCGAGTGACGTGCGCCGGTGCTTGCTCATTGTTCAATGAAAGAAGGCTTCATGAAGTATGACTTAGCGAACAACAGCAACAAACTGCGGTATCCTAAATTTAAAAAAAAAACAAGCGAAGTGCTGCACATTCGTGGTAGAACATGGACATAGATTGAAATACGCGTTATATTTTTATGAAAGCGAAATCAAAACTATTTAACAAAACGCTTTGCAATCATCGTGATTTTGACACATCTGTGTTGTGTCCTTTATGCTATTTGAATGAACATCTCTGAATTCCAGCTAATTCAGTAACCTGTACCAGAACAGTCTTTTGAATTTTTAGTTTCGGTTTCCGCGCCACCGGCGCTGCCGCCGCCAACGAAAATTGACCACACGCCGCCGCCGCCGACTCCGGACATCCCCCACGCCGCCGCTGGTCGAAATCTCCTCAACGCACATCACAGAGTTTCTCAAAATGAACTAGAGGGCACTCTGGCACTGCGATCGTTCAGCGACCATGGGAATGATGGGTAGTACACATATGCCTAGTCTTCGTACTTGGGGGCAGCGAATCGTACTTGCGGCTTCGTTTATTCCTGTGTTTCGGTTTTGTTTTGAAAGAAAAATTGAATGCTTTTGAACTTCGTAAGCCAATTTGGAAAGTAAGTCTAAAAAAATAAAATGGTGAAGTGCTACCGCTGAACATTTGCTACTACTTGTTTCGTAAGAAAACAGCTCCAAGCCACACGAACACACACGGAGCCAAAGGCAGGCCAGAAGTACGAATATTAGACAAATTTGTGCACTACCTACAGTGGCTAGAATAGGGAAGTGTGATGAGCACGCCGGCTAGCGCGTAACGCCTTGGGAGGAAACCGCCAGATGGCGATGGCACACGTTTGCACGTCACCCAAGCTGGCGATGCGCTGCGCATGTATGAGACGGGAATCAACCGCGCGCTTGGGCAACGCGAAACATATAAAATACATTTTGTTGCTCGTGCATGGTTTTAAATTGCGACCGACAAAATATGCTAATAAGCTGCTGGAACTACTAGATGCCTACGCGGGTGCGCGACTGAACTAAAATATCGACAGGGTGCCGAAAGTGAGCGCGTTGTGGCACTGAAACATTTTATTGATGTGAAATGGTAGAGGAGTGGAACGATGGACTAGGTTGTGAGCCACTGTTTGCAACACCTTCTACGGCAAGCCATCATTTCAGGGACGAGAATTCCGAGTGGTATCTTAATGAAAACCTTTTATTTTCTGCACACTGGTCATACAAGGCCGAGTAGTGACTCACTATCTGTTTACAACAATGCATACTTGATAATTGGTCGCGCGTCTTTTTTTTATCCCCAAGAAAAAAAGTTTTATATTTCACAAGCACCCCACAGAACATTCTTTCCTTTGTACTAATAGTAGATGACGCGCCTGGGCTTCAGGTATTTCTTTTCACGGGAAGATGCTCGCTCCTTGTGGAGTGCCTTTGTGTAAAGACGCAAATGGGTGAGCAGAAAAAAACGTGTTCACCTGAGTGGTGAGGCTCGAACCATGTTGTGCGGAGCCCAGTGTGACATCTTTGTTTTGTTTTGTTTTTTAATCAGAAAAAAGGCTCTTTCAAGCTGTCACTGTGAAGCTCGTAGTAGCAAAATCACTTTGAAAAAGGAATTTCAAGGGCGCCTACAAATACGAAGAGCTTCACCGAAAAGCCTACCAATAGGCCTCCGCACAAGGGGGGCCAAGGGGGTGAGCACCCCCCCCCCCAGTCACCTGTGAGGGGGACGCTAAGTCTGCTCTATACATTGACTAGGCAGCGGGGCACTCTTTAAGTGATCTAAAGGGAGGGAGGCGCTAAATCTGCCTCATACACTGAATTAATAGGGAGGGGGTGCACTGCAACGAACCTTCGCCCCCCTTCCCCCCCTGAACGACAAGCACGTCTACGGGCCAACCCCTTTCTATGAGGAGCATTTCGCCGCTCACAGCGAGCTCGAAGTGCCGGGAGATGTACATACCTCTCGTCGAAGTGCAGTTTGCACACAGTCAAGTTTTCTTGAAGCGGCTTGTCAGCGCGCGGGATCGCTCTCCGCCACTGCGCAGAGCTTTGTTCTTACTAACACCGAACAACCTGACTTGTAGCCTGCAGTGCAACCCGGGACGAAGCAATGCCTTTATTTTCGTGCCATGAGAGTGCATACAGAAGCATTGGTGTGAGAGTGCCACGGATTAAAAAAAAAACGAGGACGAACGCGCCCGACCAACCTGTCGAAAACGTGCAAACAACGTATAAACGACTGCGCATGCCCCCACGCGGCTTCTCCTCAGAGGCTTCAGTGCGCTCCGTAGGCGCTGCTTGCCGCTCATCACACTTCCCTATTCTAGTCACTGTAGTACTACCCATCATTCCCATGCTCACTGAACAGTGAAGCGCCGTGCGTTGCAGCTCCCATAGACACTAGCGCCAGAGTTCCCTCTAGTAAGTATTGTGGGAAACTCTATGGCGCACACCTTGACTCGAGGGGTAGAATGCTTGCTTCATTCTCAAAGGATGCAGGTTCAATTTGCAACTGTGGACGATAGACTTTTTATCTTAATTTTACTTGCACAGGTGTATTCATTAGCTTTTTTTAAATTCAAACTACAGTTGCTACATATTGCTACAAAAAATCACGCAAAATATGAAGTAAAGAAGAAAAAACTTGACAGCGCGCATTTATTTACAGCGCTGTCACACGAGATTTAACAAAAGCTTTAAAAAATGGCTTCCGAGATTTTAATGAATAAGAAAGACAGTGTGTTTTCTCTCGCCTGCGATCGCCGCCCACTGGCTTGATTAAAAAACAAGAAAAACTGGCAGTAAACGATCTTCGGCCGGCAGGAAATCGGGAAGGTTTGAAAACTGGTAAAAGCAGCCATGTTCTGTCTGAGCTTTCCGTGTTCCTCCTGACCCTAAAAACGAAAGCTATTAGCGTGTAACATTAATTATGGCGATTACGAGGTGTGCGGAAACAGTCAGGTGAACGTGTTTATATTTTTGTGGCAGACAATAAAAAGCACCGTCCACAGTGCTCGTGCTCGAAACTTCATAGTTGCTGCAGCGGGCCAGCGGTGGAGCCGAGCAGACGACACGCGTGTTTCCCTTCAAATGTCGACCTTTCTCTACAAGTGAGAGTCTCACGTCCTGTTACACCTTTTGGCAAATGAAACCAACGCGGCAGGGCAACTACTGTGTGCCCGGCTGTGGGGTTCTCTACAGAGGATTGACTGAAGGCACTAAGTGTTCACTATTCGCCGTTCCAACATGTCTGACCCAGAGAGAGAAATGGGAATACAGCTTACGCTTGCCAAGAAGGCACATAAAAAGTTCAAGAGCGGTCTGCGAGGCACAATTTGAGCCACTTCATGTGCTTCAAGATTTCGTGCACATTATAGGCGGTAGAGAAGGCAGGTTGCCGCGTAACCGGTCAAAGCTTGCAGTCGGAGCAGTGCCTGCTATATTCAGCGGACAAAAACTTCCCGATGGGGGTGACCAGGAGATTTATGATATGACAAATCCTCAACACGCCAAACGAGATGCCCCTGGGCCATAAACGGCCAAGTGTGAAGAGAAAAAACGTCCACCAGAGCTGCGAGCTTGACAGAGAGGCATGAAAAGTGAGTGAAGTCGGCAGCGCAATCCGTGATGGACTGCAATTTGGAAACACAAGGCGGTAACACAAACGAAGGAAGATGAGCCCTTCTTACTCTGAAGATGCCATCAACCTCCAGATGGACAGCCCTTCAGTTCCCGTATGTTGATGGTGTCTTCTATGTCACCTCCACACTAATACCGCCTTCAGAAATATCCCATGACAAAGTTATATTTCTGAAACATGAAGGAGACGGCCTTCTCTGCCGAACACATCTAAACAGCAGTCCTTACGATGAAAAACGGGGTCTATCTCAGGCAGAGGCACACATGAACGAAACCGACGTAGTTTTTTATGCCCTGGTGCCATAAGAAAAAAATGAACCTAATGATGGCCGACTAGAGACATTTGCCTCTGGACGGAACTTCAGATGCCATGGAGAGGCGTTTTACAGCAGATGCTGTGAAGGTGTGGTACCTGACGTAGGTAAGTAGGTCAATATACTTCACCGATACGGACTGAGCTTAAACTAAAGCCTATAGGAGAGGGACGTTTTGATAAAATATATGATGATTTTGAACAAGCTGCCAAAATATAAGCAACGAAACTGCATTATATGTACATCTTATTTCTATTTGGATGTTTTAATTGCTAACGGGAAGGGATGTTTCTCTTACAGAGGTATAAAAAAAGATCGCACAAGTTTACATTTCTAGTATATAATTGATATCACGAAAATGAAAGAAAAAGAACTCGTGTGAAATATATATATCAGGTTAACAATACTGTGTGTTAATGTTCTTTCTATTACTCTTCTCAAATTGAGAAAGCTTGATGAATGAGAGAGCGTGTGTGCATACGTGTGCGTGCGTTAATGCAAGGGTTTGTGGGCAGGCGTCTGTGTGTGCACGCATGTGCGTTGTCTGTCTGTGGTGCGTAAACATGTAGTCAGACCTTGTTTTTTAATTGTGCAGGTGTAAAAGGCCGAACATAGGCCAAGGCAAGGCTGTCCCTAATTAGAAAAAAAATGCAAGGTGATGCGTACCACTGATGCTACTGGTGCCACTTCTGCAAAGTGAGCCACTTGTCACGAAACAAAAAAACAGGAGACAGCAAAATCGCCGACTGCTTGTACAAGTGTCAGACTTAAAATGAAAACTAAGAGATATGGTGAAGCAGAAAAAGGCTGTAAAGGAAGGTACTTTTAAAAAAAAAGTATTGGTGACATGTCTCCAAAGCAAAGAGAAGCAGCACTAGATTTTCTCTGTGCTCCCAAGCGAGCGAGTACCAGGGGATTAAAATTCACTGAGAATTATATATTGGAGTGTCTGCTCATGAAGATGAAAAGTCCAAAGCTATACAAATACATGAGACCCAACAAGGTCTTAGTCCTACCAAGTGAAGACACGTTGAGAAAAATCTGAACTCATACCAGACGGGGTTCAGTTTCTGCACAAGGGTTCTGAGTGCTTTAAAAAAAGATGAAGTCGACGGAGGTCTTTAAGCGACACAGAGGGCTGCTAACTGACGAATTGAAACTAGCCGAACACTTGTCAGCCACATCCGCCACTACTATTGAAGGTTTGTTTGATCTAGACAACTTTACATTGAAAGATAGATGTGAGCCATGCGACCATGGCATGGTGATTATGCTTGCACCTTTCACAGGCAACTGGACGCAAGTCCTAGCAGTGCTTGCAACACACGGAAACGTTAAAAGAGAGCTCCTCGCGAAAATTCTGGTGGAGGCTGTATTGCTTTCAGAAGATGCAGGTCTTTTCGTGGACTTTGTCACTTGCGACGGTACAACATAGAACAGGAAGATGTGGAAGGTACTGGGAATTGAAGCAACGTCTCATAACATTCAATGTAGAATGAGGCATCCTAAAGACAGCAGTCGCTACGTACACTTCCTTTCAGACTTTCTGCATCTCATAAAGTGTCTCCGCAACAAGTTGTTCCTCCACGACTTCAACACTCCTGATGCCTGGTATGTTTTGCAGCTCCCCTTTATTCTTTTTTGTCTGTTGTTTTATTGTTGTGTATTTGTTATAGAACTTGAACGAATGTTTTCCTATTATTCTGTGTTTATGTTATGGGGATACAGTTCGTCGTGAAATGTATACCTCTTGTTTAGTTGGTTGATTGAGTAAATGTCAATTCAAGATAGAACTCACACACTACTGCTGGAGAAGATAAACAGAGAAACTTGATTGGAACAGGCACAAAACAAGTTTTTTTCAACGCTTTTTAAGTTCCAGAATCAGCTAACGAATTTACCAGAGAAATTTTTTGTAGGTGTAATTTCTTCTTTGAGCATATGTTCTAACGCTACTACACTATAACGTATAATGACATTTTTTTAACAGAGAAGAGGATCCCGTCCTTTCTGGACTGTTGCATGGGAGCACTAAATCCGACGTCTCAAGCTCAGCAGTCTTTTTTTTTGCGGGGGGGGGGGGGTCACATATGGTAACAACAGCCCACAGAGAGGACTATGGCAGGGCCCAGTCAACCTTCAGTGAAAAAGTCTATACTTCTTACTATGTTAGCTTTCGTTCGACGAAGCCGCATGCCACCTACAGGCATTGAGTATTGGACTCTGTAGTCGAGCTTTCACGTACCGTATAATGCGTGCGGCGATGGTCGGTTTCAGGATGTTATGGCAATAACCATCTCCTTCCAACCTTGTGCATCGGCCTCAGTGGCGGATTCAGAGCTAGGGAGAGTAAAAGCGACCCCCCCCCCCCGAAAATTAAAAACCTCTGTCGGCACTTCTCCCTCTCAATTTAATGCTCGTAGTATACTTCATCAATTAGGACAAATCAATTAGGACAAATCAGTGAAAGTACTGTGAGCACACATTGACAGAATTTGTGCAATGAAGAGGTTTTCCTGCTAGAAAAAACAAAAAAGTCATGTCCACGCCTCCCTTTCCCGTGTTACTTTATGTGAACCCCTGTCCCGCTAAAATTAGTGACTGGATCCGTCCCTGCTAACACAATAACTTCATTCGTTTACCGCATGTTTTCATACCGTGAATTACGTCATCAATGCTACCTAACGCATACACGGTTCTATTTATGTCCGGGCAACATTAGAGAAGGCTTCATGTCAGAGCCCCCTAGCAGATTTTTACATATGCAGGATTATATTTATTTATTTATTTAAATACCTTAAGAGCCCAGAGGTCATTACATAAGGGGGATACATACAAGAGGTTACTATAGCATCAGTAAAACAACATGTCAGGGAGTAATACTAGTAATCAAACTGACCGATAGCCCAAGCAACATTACTAATAACACAATAAGCAAAAAACACAGTAAGCAGCTCACCATAACAGAAAACATATTTTAAGAAATAGCAATAAACATTCTCTAAGCATGCGTTACGCATTAAATGTCAATGGTGGTTACAAATTATTGCCAACTTCTAAGTAAGTTAGTACTGCAGACTGGAAAAGGGAGGGTTCTGTAATAGCGACGATGTTTGAGGGCAGCGCGTTCCACTCGTTAATGGATAACAGCAGAGGTGAAAATTGGTATTTCTTAGTGCGTGAATATATTACGTTGACCTTATGTGCACGACCAACGCGTTCAGAAACGTAGGGAGCCGGGTGAATAAATGATCGGGAAAATGACGAGTCACTATGATATAAGCTATGGAAAAAACATAGGCGGGACAACTTTCTGCGCGTGGCAAGCAATGGAAGGTTCAGAGAACGCTTAAGACATGTTACGCTTTGGTGGCGAGAATGACAGGAGGTGATAAACTGAGCTGCTTTATTTTGTACCGATTCTAGCATATCAGATAACATTGCCGTGTGTGGATGCCAGATGGTTGACGCATACTCTAGTGAAGGCCTGATCAGAGCTTGATATGCGTGAAGTTTAGTTTTCAAGTTTGCGCATCTGAGGCGGCGTTTCAAAAGACCGAGTTTTTTTTTGATGATTTGCTGGTGATGTATTCAATGTGACTGTTCCAGGTTAGGTTGGAACTAAAGAAAATGCCGAGGTATTTTGTGGATGAAACGGTCTCAATTACGGTGCTATTGACTATGTAACTGACGGATGATGAGGGGTTGGCTACGGAAATAAATCTAATATATTTGGCTTTTTCAGCGTTGATGTGCATCTGCCACAAGTTGCACCACTCTGTGAGTTTTAAAAAATCTGACTGTAGGATGCTACTGTCATTCGGTTCGGTAATCTCCTTATATATTGTCACGAACAAAACAAGACCTGCAGCCAGGAGTTCACTTGAACCAGAGCAACGAAGATGTGTTCTTCTTCTTCTTCGCGCCCAAAAACGCGTATGAGCCACAGTGGCTCGGTTATCAATGGTGGCATTACCCCCTCTCCCAAGAAGCATCGTCTCGATGCTGTACATGAAGGCAAAAAAAGAAAAAAAAATAGATGAAAACTAGCATGCGAGCAAAATGAATGGCGTAAGGCGGAATAACGTGGTTGGTTATGGGGACAAAAATTAAATGAGAAATAAGAAAAATAGGATAAATGTAAGAAAAAGACGAAACAAAAACAAAGACGCGAAGTTACCAATAAAGTCAGTCACTCACTGGTGATTCACAGCGCGAAAAGTATGGTTTGAGACGTGAAACGTGAATGACTTCAGTTTGCGGGGTGAAACGGGAACGTCTCGAATTGCCTTGTGGGAGAACCTCGTAAGTGACGTCGCTGAGACGTCGCACAACCTTGTAAAGGCCGAAGTAGTGGCGAAGAAGCTTTTCTGAACGTCCACGCTGTAGGATAGGGGTCCCCACCCAGACTTCATCACCTGGCTTAAAAATAACTTCACGGTGGCGAAGATTGTAGCGGCGCGCTTCTGCGGTTTGGTGACGTTGAATACGGTGACGAGCAAGTTGAGGGGCCTCTTCTGCGCACTGCGCGAATTTGGCAGCATCCGTGTGGTATATTCCTAAGTTGTCGGGCATAAGCATGGCGTCGAGCAACGTCGTGATGTCGCGACCATGGACTAAGCGAAAAGGTGTGAAACCGGTACTTTCTTGAACAGCAGTGTTATACGCAAAAGTTACGTAGGGAAGTATGGTGTACCAGTTCTTGTGATCGATGTCCACATACATTGACAGCATGTCTGCGATTGTCTTATTGAGTCGTTCAGTCAGCCCATTTGTTTGCGGGTGGTAAGCGGTTGTTTTACGATGTTCCGTGCCACTTAATCGCAAGACTTCCTGCAGCATCTCTGCGGTGAAAGCTGTCCCACGATCAGTTATGACGACAGCTGGAGCATCGTGACGTAAGACGATGCTGTTAACAAAAAATTGGGCGACATCTGCTGCGGTGGCTTTTGGAAGTGCCTTGGTTTCACAGTAGCGTGTTAAGTAGTCTGTAGCGACGACAATCCACCGGTTTCCAGACGAAGACGTGGGGAATGACCCCAGCAAGTCCATGCCAATCTGATGAAAGGGCGCCTTTGGTGGGCCGATTGGGTGCAGTAGTCCCGCTGGTCGTAAAGGTGGAATCTTACGTTGCTGACAGTCGAGACATGTGCGAACGTAGTGCTTCACAGTCTTCGCGAGACGTGGCCAATAGTAGGAGCGTTGAATCCGTTGCAGCGTGCGCGTATAGCCGAGGTGTCCGGATGATGGCTCATCATGACACGCACGTAAAATGTCAACACGAAGCGTAGTTGGCACAACAAGCAGATACATAGCTTGTGTAGGATGAAAGTTCTTTTTATAAAGCACTCTATCACGGAAACAAAAGGAAGATAGTGAGCGCGCAAAGCTTCGAGGAAGATGGGAATTGCGTCCTTCCAGGTAGTCAATGAGCGGGATGAGCTCCGAGTCGTGACGCTGTTGCTCAGCTAAGCTGGTTGCTGATACGGCAGAAAGAAAAGTGTTGTCGTCTTCAAGGTCAGTGTTGGTATTTTCGACCGGTGCACGTGAGAGACAGTCGGCGTCAGTGTGTTTCCGCCCAGATTTGTGGACGATGGTGACATCGAAATCTTGTAGCCGAAGGCTCCATCGTGCTAGACGACCTGAGGGAGCTTTGAGATTCGCGAGCCAACAAAGGGAATGGTGGTCGCTAACTACCCTGAATGGACGGCCATACAAGTATGGGCGGAACTTTGTTATGGCCCAGACAACAGCGAGGCATTCCTTTTCGGTTGCAGAATAGTTTTTCTCCGCTGGGGATAACGTTCTGCTCGCATAAGCGATCACGCGCTCTATGCCATTTTGCCACTGAACTAATACCGCTCCTAGTCCAACGTTGCTGGCGTCAGTGTGTAATTCCGTGTCAGCGCTTTCGTCAAAATGACCTAGTACAGGCGGAGCCTGGAGGAGGTTTCGGAGGGTGTCGAACGCATGGCACTGATTGGAACCTCAAACAAACGAGACACCGTCTTTTGTAAGCTTGTTGAGGGGTTCAGCAATCTTCGAGAAGTTTTTGACAAAGCGCCTGTAATACGCACAGAGCCCCAGAAATCGGCGTAGGTCGCGCTTATTTGTAGGCACGGGAAAGGCGGCAACGGCGCGGGTTTTCTCGGGATGTGGGCGGATGCCAGCATGGCTCACAACATGACCAAGGAACTTCAGTTCTTCATATCCAAAATGACATTTGTCAGGTTTGAGAGACAACCCCGCTGTTCTAATTGCCTGAAGAACTGCATGAAGGCGTTGGACGTGTTGTTCAAACGTGTCTGCAAAGACCATGACGGCATCAAGGTAAGCAAGACATGATTGCCATTTGAGCCCCGTGAGAACCGTATCCATCATTCTTTGAAAAGTAGCTGGCGCTGAGCATAGACCGAAAGGCAACACTTTAAACTCGTACAGACCGTCGGGAGTAATAAACGCCGTCTTTTCGCGGTCGCGCTCGTCTACTGCGGTTTACCAGTAGCCGCTACGCAAATCCATAGAGGAAAAATATTTAGCGTTGCGTATACGGTACAACGAGTCATCTATCCGGGGTAGAGGATAAACGTCCTTTTTGGTGACCTTGTTCAGTTTACGGTAATCAACGCAAAAACGCAACGTACCATCCTTCTTTTTTACTAGCACAACTGGCGAAGCCCAGGGACTGGTCGATGGCTGAATGACGTCGTCCTGAAGCATCTGCTGGACTTGGCCACGTATAGCATCCTGCTATTAGTGCGACACCCTATAGGCATGTTGTCGGATGGGTCTCTCAGTAGGTTCCGTGATGATACGATGTTGAGCAAGTGGTGTCTGTTTAACCTTTGACGTAGTGGCAAAGCAGTCTTAAAATGAGCCGAGTATACGCAAAAGGCTTTCTCGTTGAGCCAAAGGTAGTCTCTCGTTTACGTCGAGAGTGCTCACGAAGGCCTCGTTAGGGTGGCCATTCGATGAAAATGAAGCTAACGTAGACGGACCATCGGCATCGGCAAGTTCTTCACAATATGCAATGGCAGTGTGTCTCGTTAGGTGGCGATATTCGTCGCTGAAGTTCGTGACCAGCAGGTGAGCATGCCTATTGCTAGGCTGAATGATTCCTCGGGCAACACAGATTTGTTGTGAAATAAGGAGAGACAAATTGGCCTCTGCAATTACCGCGTCAGACAAGTCCTGTCCCAATTCTACTTTGACAAAGAGGCTGCTTCGAGGTGGGAGAGTCAGAAAATCGTCAGTAACATAAAGCGCTCTTTTCCGGAATGGCGTACTGTCAGTTTCAGCGCAAAAAGGATCCTCGAACGGCACAAGTAATTCACGGAGGTCGATGACGGCGCCGTATTCACGAAGGAAGTCCATTCCTAGAATGACTGGCCGAGAGCACACGCGCAATACGAGGAAAGAGCCCGCAAATGTTGACGTACGTATTCGAATGCGTGCCGTGCACATACCAGTAAGCGTCACCAGATGGCCACCTGCCGTGCGCAACTGAGGTCCTTGCCAAGGCGTGGTAACCTTCCTCAGTTCAGATGCCAGTGTTGCGCTCATTACGGAATAGTCGGCACCGGTGTCGACGAGGGCGTTAACAGCATGATTGTCGACGAAGACGGCAATTGCGGCAGAAACAATCTTTTTGCTGTCGGAGAACACTGCAAAACCGGAATCGCCCTCGTCCGGTCGTTGCGTCGAAGGAGGGTCTTTTACAGTTCGCCGGGCCGCGACTTCACCCCCAGAAGTCGCCGTTCCTAGTTTCCCCTGCGGGGACTTGGTGACCGGCTCCTGAAAGGAGCGGAAGACGATGAGGTCAAACTGGGTGACGTAGACCGGCGAGGCGATGGTGATCTCGACTGGTGGTGCCGAATAGTCGAAAGAGTACGTTGGCCCGTGAGATAGGCTTCAATTTCGCGGGGGCGCTCACCGTAGCGCGGGCATCGAGCATCAGGGTGGAAGCCGCGGAGACCTAGTTGCCGGTATTGACAGTTCCGGTAGGCGTGACCCGCTTCGCCACAGTGATAGCAGAGCGGACGGTTATCCGAGGTGCGCCACGTGCTTGCCTTGCTACCATTTTGTCTTGAGATAGACGGCGGATAGGTGGGTGGGCTTGAAAACCTTGAGCCGAGAGGTGGGCTTGAAGCAGTGTCGTGAAATGGCTGCTTAGCCTGGTACCTTGGCCGCATAGCAGTATCTGTAGCTGGTGGCGCAGAGGATCGCAATGCCGCTGCGTATGTCAGGACTGGGGCCTCGGGAATCGGCGGTTGATAGGGGCTAGGGGTGTGACGGCCTGCCGGACTTCTTGTCTGATTACATCCGCGAGGGCTGACACAGGTGGATGGGATCCCACTGCCTGCAGCTGTCGCAATTCATCCCGAACGATACTTCGAATGAAGTCTGTGAGGGTCTGTCTCTCGCTGTCAGAGCCGATAGAGCATGTGGTGGCCGGGATCTGGCGTTCGTATTGTGACGACCGCTGCTGCAGCGTACGTTCCATCGTAGCTGCCTCACTGATGAACTGGGCGACTGTCGTCGGTGGATTGCGCACGAGCCCAGCGAAAAGCTGTTCTTTTACTCCGCGCATCAAATGGCGCACCTTCTTTTCCTCAGGCATGGTAGGGTCCGCGCGCTTGAAGAGTCGAAGCATGTCCTCGACAAACATGGATACACGTTCGTTCGGCCGTTGGTTTCTGCTGGATATGGCTTGTTCGGCCCTCTCCTTCCTTTCGGTGTTGCGATAGGCGTCACGGAGCTGTCGGCTAAACTCTTGCCATGTTGCAAAGGAGCCCTCGTGGTTCTCGTACCACGTTTTCGCAGAATCCTCCAAGTAGAAGTAAACTCGGCGCAGCTTGCGAACATCGTCCCATTCGATGATACTGGCGACCCGATCAAAGTGGTCTAGCCAGTCATCAACATCCTCGAAGATGATATGTGGGGTTTAACGTCCCAAAACCACTATATGATTATGAGAGACGCCGTAGTGGAGGGCTCCGGAAATTTAGACCACCTGGGGTTCTTTAACGTGCACCCAAATCTGAGCACACGGGCCTACAACAAACATCCTCGAAGATGTCTCCATGGAACGGCTTTGGTGTTTGTGGCACGTAAAAAACATGGGCGAGAAGAGAATCATGGCCATCGCTGGTTTGGACCACCGTCTTCTTCTTCTTCGCACCCAAAAACGCCTATGAGCCACAGTGGCTCATTCATCAATGGTGGCAATATAACGCAATCACCTGCAAATAGGCGTAGAGAAGAAAGAATATTAGATCCAATGTCATTGATGTAGACCAAAAATAATAATGGTCCGAGCACGGAGCCCTGGAGACACCGGATTTTACCATGCACTTTCTGGAAATTATGTGGTTAAGTTTGACCGATTGCGACCGGTTACAGAGGAACTCTTGAATCCATTGGATTGTTTTCTGATCAAGCTGGAGGTTACGGACTTTAGTTATTAATTGGTTATGTTGGGCGCGGTCAAAAGCCCTTGAAAAGTCTATAAAAATAGCATCTGTAGGAGCAGAGCTGTGCATGGATTTGTCCAAGTCTGTCAACAATTCGAATAGTTGGGTGTTGCAAGAGCGTTTTTCCCGAAAGCCGTGTTGGTTTGGGATGCGGATGTTGTTTCTGTTCAAGTGAGATATAATTTTCGAGTAAATGGTATGTTCTAATAGCTTGCAAGATATACAGGTTAGAGAGCTTGGACGATAGTTGTTCGGACTTGACTTTTGGCCGGATCTGTATATGGGTTTAACAAAGGCATATTTCCAGTCTTCCGGTACACAGCCCGTGTCAAGCGACTGCTGAAAGATCAGCGACAATAAATACGCTGATCTGTGGCAGGTTAATTTTAGGAGTTTGGCACTAATTCCGTCGGGCCCCGGGCTAGTCTTGCGGGGAAGGCGTTGTACAGCTTGTGCGACACCATTTTCAGTTATTGTAATTGAAGAAAAAGGGTCTTGAATGGTAAGTTTTAACAGTGCCAGTGAGTCTAGTGGAAGTTCTTCCATGAACACAGATGCAAAAAATTGGTTGAAGCATTCAGCACTTTCCTCTGGCGACAACGTTTTGCCTTGATCACTCAGTAGAGTTGGCTCAGAAGGGTATATAGGCTGTAGGGTTCACCTACAGCCTATATACCCTTCTCAAGGCTGAGATTCTGGTCGAAGCCTTGAACCGTGCACAACCATTTAGGCGGAAGTCTGCACAACAAAGAAAACTGAGCAGGTGCTCATAAGGAGCCAGCGTTGTTTTTAAATAAAGCAGTGGGCATCAAAACAAATGCAATTGTTAGAACTGCATGAGCCCTTTTGTGAGCTAATGAAGGAAGACAGCGATTTGACAAAGACTTACGCGCAGTTTGGCCTGTGTGGCATCTAGTAGCCTGTGTGGCGTGTGTTTTATTATTTGTTAGTAAACTATTCTTTTTTATTACGAGGTCGAATACAACATTTCAGAAGTGGGATTGCCTTACTATCGTCACAGAGAGAAAATGTGTGCTTGGTCAGCCTACGTAGCTCGTTAACGTAACCTTCAATGAAACGAAGAGACAATCAGACCTGCGCAGGAGGTACAGACGTTGGCCTTAGAGACACTATCTCAGCTCGTGACCTATTCCAAGTTCTCCAAGAAAAAGATCGACTACTATCAACCCTGCTGGAACGACTGTCTGTGGCCGGTGCGGCGCAACCTCGAACAGCTCCAACATTCCAGGTGATTCCCAACTTAAGTCACAACATCAGAGCCTTCGACGGCTCCGAGAACGCTCCATCGGCGCGCGAGTGGATCGAGAATATTCGTCCCACATCTAACCTTCATGGGTGGCCAGCTGCGTACAAGCTGGAAACCGCGAAGACCCAATTGGTAGAAGCTGCCAAGGACTGGTACCACCCAAAAAGTTTCCAGATCATTTCGTGGAAAGAATTCAAGGTGCACTTACTTCTTACCTTCATCGGCCAGTCTCCCATTGCATAACAGTGGCGCAGGATGCTACAGCGTGTGCAGCAGCGTAAAGAGAGTACAGCCGTCTACTTCCAATCTCAGGGGATTCTGTGCCACGAAGTCAACCTCGACTTTACAGACATGCGAGAACAAGTTATCTCGGGGTTGAAATCTCGTGAACTATGCACCATGCTTTTGGGTAGGATGCATGACGATGTCGACGACCTACTGCACGGCATCTTGAAGCTCGAACGCATCGAACGGGAACAACAGGAGGTTTTCGGCACACGCAACAGTTGAACCTGAACGAAGCCTCAAACTTCCTTCAGGTTCAGAATGCTGCCTGCCCATTACCATGGTAAGAAAATCGACGACCGACGTGAACGAAAGAACGGAACGATTCCAACCATTGCCGCCCGTCGACCAACACAGAGACCGAAGTCTATGAGACAGCTAGCCATCAACTCCTCTCAACAGGATGTGCCGAAGCAAATACAGGCGACGCCCCGAGTCTACAAGAACTGGAAGTCGTGCTTGATGCGACCCCCAAAGGACACGTGATCTCGTTTCTCAAACAAGCCCCACCTTGTGTCGAGCTTCTCAGAGACAGCGAAGCTCCGAAAACGAACGTAGGTGAAGAACCTAAGCCGAATGTGTCTGTCATAGAAACAGGAAACCTGAAAGACAAGGACACGGCCGAAGCTAAATGGTAAAGAAAATCAGACGAACTCCCAACCAGTTGCTGCAAGAAGAAAGACACCGAGGTGGAGAGAGTGAAGAGAAAACTCGAGGTGGTGAAAGAAACAGTAGGAAAAGGCGGCGAAAAAGGAATGAACGAGGAAAAAGAGGAAGAAGAATAAGGCAATGGACAAAAGGCGCCAGATAATGATCAAAAGGAGGACAGTGAGGTTGTAGAAGACAAAACGCGAAAAGGCAAGCCGAGCCAAGAAGACATAACTGGTGTCAAGCCACTGGTTCAATCGAGGAAAAGTGCCAGAAAAGAGTCGAAAAAAAGAGGACATGGGCATAATGAAGCCGGAACCCAGTAAAGCAAGCGGTTTGTCGTCTGTAGAGAATTGCAATGAGGTGTTTTTTACGGTACAAAAATTCTGTTTCTTCACTTTGTGTTGTGGTTTTCCTCAAGGTCAACTCAGTCAAGATAGTCGGAAAGTACAACATCTTCTTGAATGTTTCACGCTACGAAAGGGCGAACTTCCACGTTACGTGAAGAACTTGAAGCTTCACTGTATAAATCTATATAAATCTAAAAATTTTCTTGTGTTTTTATTGTTTCTTGTTTATCTTGTTTCTATCATGTGTGATTCAAAAAGTAGTTTAATAGGATAGCCGAATGTTTGCGCAAAAAAGCAATTGGGTTACCTGGCCGAAAAACCTTAGAGAGGACGTTAAGTCGCTTCAGGATGGCCGATTGTTAGAAATGCACGTGCCCTTTGGTGAGCTAGTGAAAGAAGACGTGTACTTAACAGAGAGACTCATGGGCATTGGACTGTGTGGCATTTAGTAGCCTGTGTGGTGTTTTATTATGCGTTAGTAAACTGTTCTTTTTTATTTCAAGGTCGAAGACAACACAATGAGAGTTCAATTTCGATGTGCATTGCGAGTCCTCATGCAGTGTGTGTTTTATATTTTGCAAGCGGCATTTTAATAAAAGAACAGCTGCAAAGTTAGAAGTTGATGCTGACTCGCATGAACTTCCTTTTTCAGTCACACAAGTTGCAAATGTTGCGACGAACCATTACTTAAGAAAACTTTCCCGATGTTATGATTTTGCAGCAAACTAACAGAACTGTTCAGACAAACTTAGTTTTCTTTTCTAACTTTCGGACATATATGACTGCACAAGACCCAGAAAATCTGTTCAGCGTTGTTTGCTGCCTCCCAACCGTTCTGTATACTTTTTTTGTTCTCTCTTGAATGAATTTGTCCGGCGCTTCTTCAACGACATACGCGAGTGCATCGCGAAATGCTTCGATTGTTCTTTTACGAACGCCCCGCCGCGGTGGTCTAGTGGCTAAGGTACTCGGCTGCTGACCCGCAGGTCGCGGGTTCGAATCCCGGCTGCGGCGGCTGCATTTCCGATGGAGGCGGAAATGTTGTAGGCCCGCGTGCTCAGATTATGGTGCACGTTAAAGAACCCCAGGTGGTCAAAATTTCCGGAGCCCTCCACTACGGCATCTCTCATAATCATATAATGGTTTTGGGACGTTAAACCCCACAAATCAATCAATTGTTCTTCTACGAACATGATATTGTGCTGATCTGTGTATTTTGTACATCGAGGACTGATTTAGTACGGTTACAGACCACATCGCAAGAATCTCAAACGCACCTCACATAGCAGGCTGCATTCGGGATACTTAGTCCTGCGAGGGTCTTCACTGCAGTGAAGCAGGTTGACATGAAGCGGGAGGGGGGATGGAGGCCTGAACAGAACGTCATCTATAGTTCCCGATAGAAAGAAGATATTTCACATATATTCCATATGGGCCATTTCTGAAATACACTTATTGTCAGGATTCGGAAAAAAATACCGATATTGATCTTCGAAATGAGCAAAATCGGTGCGCCGATTATGAGATAATAGAGTTTTGGTCCCCGGTTATGCTTCAGCACATGGTGACGCCATGTGATGTCTCATAAAAAACATGCTCGTGAGCAGTATTGTCCAACTGGGCTCATGCATACTTATTGAGAAAACAAGAAACAATTATGAGACGAGACAGTCTTGTGCGGGCCGCTGGCCACATGCGGCGAGCGTGTTTGATGTTTGTGCTATATAGCTCTTTAAAACTCGAATGCCTTTGACATCCTTCATCATCACATCTTAACAAGTGATCTATAGAAACTGCGAAGGGCAGTTTGACATTTAAATAGCCTGCTGTGTGCACTGATATGGCATTCACGTCATTAATTATTGTTACTTTTTGTGAAGTCGGTGAAGCGCGCCATATGCAAACAATCCTGTATTTGAAAACAGATCTAATATAGATTTCATTGACATACTACTGCCTCTTGAAGTAACATCGGGTGACACTCAACCTTCATAGTTTGGTTTACAATAACATTATATATAGTCACCACGCATCACCATCCTTTTTATCACAGTTATTATTAATACATAAAGACTGCTTAATGTTTGAACAGTGTGAATGTTTATAAAGCACTGAAGTACTTCTCAGACTACAGAACGCGATAGGTGGTTGGTGACGTGGCTTAGATCGAGTTATTTTCTTGTAATCGGTACCTGACAATGTACCACTGATAGTAAACAAAACAGAAAAAGTGATCTGATGGAGCTTCGCGCCCTCAAGCATGGCATATATACGGGGCGCATGGCTGTACATATACCTTTTGACAGAGAATTTTCATTAATTGTTTGCTGTATACCTTCGACTTCTTCACCAGTTGAGCACAACTTATGCGGTAAGCGTTCAACGAATGAATCTGTACTATGTCCTCGCTACGTGTTTTTTTTTACATACGTCGCTAAGAAGGCAAAACAAACCTCGACCACTTCCTTGCCTTGGGCATAGAATGCTACCTAGAATTACGAGACTTCACATTTACGCCTGACGAGGAAAACTCCCGTAGCTCCCATGCAATTATGGATCATTTTATGTCTTCATTTTTGGCCGCGTGTCTGAAAAAAACCAACGCACTCTCAACAACAAAACAGAGCAACAACAACAACAACAATAACAACAAGGGATTTGCGTGGTGAAACTATATACCGCGTCAGGCTTGCCCTACTCAGTGTAGCAGTCCGCAAATCATGACCACCTGTGGTTATTAGCGTCTACATCGAAGAACGCGGGCCTCCACGCCATCCAAATGCGACCTCGGTCTGCTGGTCGGGAGCCACGCGCACAGCAATCACCACTGTGCCGTTGACAGCAAAAACGATTCCGGGAGACTACGTCTACAACTGTAACGGCAAGTCTGGTTGGTACACTAATGGAACGGTCATGTCGTATCTGTCATTTTTACTTTGCGTCGCGTCTTAAACACTGTTCCGTGCCACCCAATCCCTAGAATGAACGCTAGAGGACATCGGTCGTATGCACAAAGTGTGCACCACTAAATATGCTTTCAAAATACAAAGCGTATACGTTCACAAAGATCAGTTGTACAACAAGCAAAGTACAGGTGTATCGCAATGCAACTTCATCAAAAGCACCAGGCAACCGGCGCCCTCTAGTTTTGCTGTTTAGCGGCCGTTGAGAGAGTTGGAAACAATGTAGGCGCCAATGACGCAAAAGCTAAACATAACAAAAAGCGCGCCGATCACTTATGCGCCCGTAAAACACAAGCATTGGTTTGCGTCATTTATTTTCGCTTAGGTCTGCCATGAATATAAGATATACATGTTCGCAATATAACTTATACTACATATGTATCCAAAATTTTAATACGTTCACCTGTCTGTTTCCGCAAACCTCGCGATCGCTTGAATAATGTTAAACACCAATAGCTTTCGTCTCTAGTGTCAGGAGGAACTCTGAAAACTCGCACAGAACATCGCTGCTTTAACAATATTCAAACCTGCGTGATTTCCCGCCGACAGAAGATCATTTACTTTCAGTTTTTCTTTTAAGCGAACCAGTGCGTGGCCACCACAGGTGAGTGAAAGCACACCGTCTCTCTTATTCGTTAAAATCTTGGAAGCCATGCTTATAAGTTTTCGTTGAATCCTGTGCGGTGGCACTGCAAATAAATGCGCTAGGTCAAATAAATGCGCTTCAGAGAACGGACTGGCACGGTGGATAGACGCGTGTTTTTAGCACTCCCGATCAACTGCACAAATAAGTGGCCTTGCATGCTTTGAGCTTATTTTTATAATTAATAGGGTGGCATTTTAAACCTTTGTAGCACCTAATACAATGACCGGCTCTTTCAGGGGCAGTTACCAAGTATTTACTTGCTTGTGTGTGTATGTTTGTTTTTTTTTCTTTTGCCACCCCATGGGGATGTGCATGTAACCGAACGCACAAATGTTTGTAGTAGAGTTTAGACTTTCTTTTTTCGTAGGACAGAATTTGTCGTACGCCATGTTTTGTAATTATCGAGTGGGACAATTTATAAAGACAATCGGTGTCAAAAAGACATGATTAAAAAAGCTCTAAAATGTTGAGGATGCGGTGTGGGTCCTAAATTGAACGCAAGTGCAGACGCGAATGAAGAGGAAGCTGACGCCAAGTGTAGGCAATGTGAGGTAAAGAAAAAAATGGAGGAAATGATGGTTGCCCAGAGTGACCTGCTGATGACAATCACCGAGAGGAGACTGCGTTGGCGACAGAGCAAGAAAAAACTAGGGCTATGAGAGAAAGGCTAAGGTCCACCGAGGAGGCAGTAGCGAAGATGAACAAAGGAGTGGCAGACGAAGAGAACAGTAGGGCACTGGCAACCAGGACGACGGAGAAGAAAGAGCAAGCAAGTTCGGAAAAAATAGGTTCAGCCAGTTCAATGGTCGAAAGATCCAGCTTCAGCGAAGTTGTAGTGGGGTTAAAAGGGGACAAAGCAGCCGGCGTCACAGGTGCAGGTAACCCCCAGGTGCAGGACACTCCAGCTGAGAAGTCACAGCATGTGATACTCGCCGGGGACTCGAATTTAAATTGATGCGCAGAAGCAATCAAACAGAGGGTAAGACGTGACAAGAAGGTTGCAGTAGGGACGTTCCCAGGACGCAAGCTGGAAGCAGTCATGAGGCAAGCGAGCGCAGAACTCGGCACTCAAAAAGCTCCTACTATGACCACATGTTTTCTGAGATCTATCTACGGCGCCCTAACCAGGTTTGGAAAGCAATAAATCATGCCCTAAATCGCGATGCTGTTCAGATTACTTTAACGAAAATAACTGTAAACGGGTAAAATCTATCCGGGGTACCTAGCCGAGCATTTCAGTGAGCGATTTGCTAATGCGGTACAACCACTGGGAAGCACTGCCCATACTCAAATTCTTCAACAGAATTCTGACACAATGTTTCTTGCACCCACAGATGAAGCAGACATAGTGCGCACATTCTAATCTTTAAAAAACAGCAAAACTATTGATGTCGACCAACTTTAGGTAAAGCGATTAAGCACGTAATTGACCTCCTTGCTCCTTGTTTAGCTTACGTGTTTATTCTAGTTCTCCTGCCTGGATGCGTCCCAAATCTTACAAAAATGTCAAAATTATCTGTCACATATGAAAATGGAGATGTTAGAAATGCTAATAATTACCGAACAATTTTAATTATACCTGTATTCTCGAAGGCATTAGAGAAAATAATTTTCTGTCGCCTGGGTAGTTTTCTTAACAAGCACAACATACTTTCAAAAAACCAGCATGGTTTTCAGCGTGGCAAATCCACACAGACTGCGTTGTTAACCCAAGAAGAATCGATAATCAACACATTGAAGAGAAAAAGCTTTCGCTGGGTGTCTTTATCGACTATAGCAAGGAATTCGATACCCTTAATCATCACATTTTACTCGGCAAGTTAGACGCCTATGGGGTACATGGTGTAGCTAATTCCCTATTTTGTTCATATTTGTCCGAGAGGAAACTGTGTTTCAATCGCTAACTGTTTTCCTTCCTCTAATACCATTTCTTGCGGTGTGCCTCAAGGAAGCATCTTAGAGCCAATGCTCTTCAATATGTACATAAATGTTACGATCGACATAAATAACGATGCTGAATTTTTACTGTACGCGAATGACACCAGTCTTTTTGTTTCGGGAAAAAATTCAGCTGAGATTATTGTCAAAGCCCAAAGCGTATTATCAGATGTACTGCAGTGGTCTACTACTAATGGCTTGCGAATAAATTCGAAAAAAACGAAAGCTGTATTTTTCAGATCCAGGGGCATGGAAACTAATCTTCACCAATCGTCAACGCTTGAGGGAAACCAGTAGAAGTAGTGGAGAAACATAAAGCTCTAGGTGTAACTTTTTCCACTCATATGACATAGTCATGTCATGTGGAATCATTGACTAAATCATTATCGCGTGCTGCTGGAGTATTGTCACGAGGTCGGCACTTTCTTCCGGAAAAAGCTAAAGTGCAAATCTACGATGCTTTATTTTCCTCGCACATAAACTACTGCCCTCTTGTCTGGGGCACCACAACCTTAGGCAACGTAAAAACTATTCACTCATTGCAAAAAAGGGCACTGCGCTACATTGCGAATGTCCCATGCAGTACTTCCGCTGGTACTTTGTTCGACCGCTACAAAATAATCAGCATTCAACATATGTACAATTTTCGACTCATTAAGAACTACTTCTTTGCGAAGGAGCACTTCCAAACATTTCTTAAAGGCTTATCAAACATAAGTCTTCAACACACGAATTCACGAACCCAAAGCATAGACAGGTACCTCGTTACTCGTTCTCGCATGAATAATTTTCTACAGTCCCTTAGATATACATTACCATCCCTACTTATCGAATATACAAATTATGAGCCCAGCTTTTTAATGTTCACAAAAAGAGAAATGCGAGAATATTTCTTCACCCTGGCCTAGTATCTTTCTTTTTATCATGCTACGTTATCGTTACTCGATGTATTGCAATTTTTTTCAGTCTCTGTCAAGCTTATTTTGATACTGTTCAGTGTATTCATGAGTGCAGATACAAAGTTATTAGTTTGGTCTGTGTCTATTTGTTCTACTGTTGTATTTGTGGAATATTAGTCTAGCATTTTGTTCTAATTGCCTACTTACAATACAGCGAATTTTTTAAGAGCTTTGATTTAACAACTGCTGCCATGTACGTGGGGCCTATGGCGCTCTCAAGTGGTTTTTCAACCGCTTTTTGCCCGATAGACCCCCCAACTGGTTGTGAGAGACTTGTTGGAAATAAAGGATGAATGAATGAATGAAAACTACAGCTGATGGACGGACCTCGTGATAACGACAGACGGTTTAAATAATGTCTTAAATGAACAAACGGCAGGACTAGCGCCCACACTGGCAAAAGGGGTCATTGACATGCGCGCCACTTTTCCTCAGGTATAGGTAAGTGGTATGGACGATACCGGAGGTACCGGTGCGTGACAGCAACCTGCAAAGGCCGGTTGTAAATGCAAACCAAGAGGTGTGGCGGATGAGTCGAGAAAAAGGCTTTGAGGTGATAGAAATAAACAGAGAGAGTTGCATAGGTGGGGTGGTCTTCAACAAGACAGAATTCACTTCGATGGGAGGCTAGGTCATGCGGTGGGTTGGCGACTTGCAGAACGCGCAGTAGCTTTATTGGGGGGGGAGGGAACGCAGGCTCTTCAGGGTGCAGGATAGCTAGTAACGAGAAAAACAATGAGGGAGACTCTTTGACAGGTGTTATGGACAGATACGTCTCCAAAGCGGCACCAGTATTCAAGATCGCTAGAGTCCGGGGCAGAAATTGTCGTAGCCACAAGGGCCGAGCCAATTCAGCCATACGGTATATTAACATGCAGGGTGGCAGGAATAGGCTGAAGTGGGAAGAGATAAAAGAACAGCTAAGGAAGGAGAGAACGATGGTATATGGTTTTGTAGAAACACCTCTTAGAGACATAGAACGACCACCAAACAATCCGGATTATGCATGGGAATAATGTAATTTAACAGAAGGCAGCAGAAAGGGGGATGGTATTGGGGCATTCATTCATAAATGTACAGACTGGCAAAGCGTCAAGCACGAGTGCAAGGAACACTTATGGCTAAAAGAGAAAGTGGCAGAGCAAATAACACTCCTTGGTTTTGTATATTTGTGAACAGGGGCAAAAGCCAGTGAGGAAAACCAACAAGTGGTGCAGTGCACATAAAATGACATTGACAAACTAGGAGAAGAGTGCGAGGTAACTATATTAGGAGATATGATTGGGCAAATAGAAGATACGGATGAATATACTAACCCAACAGGCAGAATGCTAATAGATATGTGTGAAAGGCGTGATTTGATCATTCGGAACAGCACCGAGAAATACGAAGGGCAGATAACATGGGAGTCGGGAAGGCTGCAGTCGACGAAAAATTACGGAATAATGCCACATAGAAGTTATCATCGGCTAAGGATGATGAATATAGATGAATATGGGTCCAGAAGCTTAGGTAGTGATCACAAACGTATCAATCCGAGTTTTGGAAAAGAAATGATATTGCGAAGGTGCCATTACAAGCAACCACAAGGTAATATTTATTCAGAAAAGCAAATAGGAATAGCAACTAAAGAGATAGAGAAAATAATCACCGATGATACTAAAACACAGTGGACATACACAAATCTAACTCGACTGTTTGAGTTAGAGCTTGCTAAGGAACGAGTCAAATCAACTGGGAAAAGCAGAAGCAAACCCAAGAGCTGGTCGGATGAAGAAGTTAAGAGAGACGTAGTAAGACTTCAGGAAGCCTCCAGGGAACATAGTTATGCTAAATAGAGGCGTCAATCAGAAGATGACGTCAAAAGAAAATGGGGTAACTTTTTGATCTGCAGAAGGAAAGCGTACGATTTGGTCAGTGACAAGATTAGAAAAGGGGGCCCAATGAATGGCAAAAGTATACAAAAATGATAGAAAGAGAGCTGCAAAGTTTTAAAACCATCTCAATTGTCGGAGTAATAAGACAAGCATGAAACAAAGGTTTATAATTACAGTTTGAGGGATCAGACTAGAAGAGAATGAGGCAATGGAATATATAAAAACTATGATGACCGAAAACTTTAAGTACTAAGAAAGTGCTGCATGTATTGTAGCAGATGAGAATGAACCACTTAGCTCAGTGGCTCCACTGGAACAATGAGAGTAAGAAAGGGCAGAGAGAAGGGTTCCTAATAGCACATCAACACGGCCTGACAACATCCCAATCATGCTAATAAAGAAACTAGGACCAAACTCTAAGCAAATATTAAGAGAGGCAGAGTGCAAAGCTATAATGAAGGGTGAAGCTCCCAATGGGTGGAAACTAAACAGGATGAGAATGATCTATAAAAGGAAACGGGGACAAATCCGATATAAACAACTACCGTCCTATAACAATGACATCAGTAGTTTACAAGCTGGTGATGCAGATAGTAAAGGAAAGACTACAGACATAGGTGCAGAATGAGGGGGTGCTTTGAGAACTACAAATTGGGTTCCTTTACGAAGCAGGTTGGAGGACAATCTGTTTTCATTGATGCAGTGTATTGAAATAGCGGAAAAAGAACACAGGCCCCTGTAGCTGGCATATCGAAATATCAAGGGAGCTTCCGATAGTGTGATTCAAGAAGACTTGTGAGAAATACTGGACAGACTAGATGTGGAAGATGGAATAACTAATCTTCTAAAGAATATCTATAAAAGTAACAAGGTGGTTTCAATTGAGAACAGGTAGTTGAACCTATAAATATACAACATGGGCTTCAACAGAGATGTCCCTTGTCACCTTTGTTATTTATGCTGTAACTTCAGGGACTAGGAGCCAAATTAGAGGGGAGTCGACTCGGCTTCAGCCTCTCTTTTTCCAAGCAAGGAAAACACATTAAACAGTCATAACCACCATTAATGTATGCAGATAATATAGTAATCATAGCCGACAACAAGGAACTGCAGGGATTGATAGACATCTGTGGTAATGATGGAAATAGGTTAAATTTTAAATTCAACAAGGAAAGATCGGCAGTCATAATTTTCAATGATAACGAAAGCAGTGAGCATGAGATACGGGAAGTCTCACGAGAAATAGCAGATAAATAATGGGGGCGAGAGTGAGCTGGTGCAGTGCGAAGAATGCAAGCGCTAGTGCTACTTGGACGAGACAGCATTCACGTGTTTGACCGACGCGCAGAAGGCGAGCTTCGTGTGCAGGCTATGCAAGGCACTGGAGGTGGGCATGCAGCGCATGGAGGCTAGCATCGAGGGGCTTGAAGGGGAGCTTAGGGCACAACGGGAGCAGAGGAATGAACTCCAAAAACAGCTCGGAGCGTCGAGTGAGTGAGAGGAGACTACCGCCAGCCTAGTAGAGCAAATGAAGGGCGACCTTCGAAAATAACGGGAAGGGTGGACTGAGCTCAAGCAGCGGGTAGAGGAGATAATGGCACTTTGACCTGGCCTCGAGCGGTTTGAGATGGAAGGCGTGGGTAGCAGAGAAGGCATCAGGTGGGAAGAAACAGGCGAGAAGGGAGGTAAGGGGGCCGCAGTGTCTGGCCACAGTACGGAGGCTCCGAGAACATACATGTCGGTGGCGCGGCAGTCTTCGAGCAGGGCAGGAACACAGGACAGATGGCAGAGAGAGAAAGAGGTCAAGCAAACAGGGGCGCCATCACAAGCAGGAAGCCAGTGATTGGAGCGTGAAAGGTCCAAGTGGTGGGGGACTCTAACGTGGCCAGGGTTAGGGATGGCGTCTTCACAACAGTGGAGGAAGATGGGAGAGTGAGGGTGGAGGCCCAGTCAGGGAAGAGCATGGTGGATGCACTGGCCAAAGCTCAGGCGGCTGTAGAGAACAGCATTGAGGGCGAAATTCTCGTCATTATTTATGCTGGTCTCAATGATGTGTTGAAAGGCAAGGATGACAACCTTCAGAGACAGAGGATGGCATGCGTAAGCTCCAAGACGCCTCTGGGAGTGTACATATGACCATATGCACAGTCTCAGAGGTCTGGGGGCAGTCTCGTCGGATTGAAAGGAGGGTAGTGGAGGCCAACTGTGTGATCAAGGGTATGAGCCGGCAAATACGTCAGTGGACACGGGAGCTGTGCTCACAACAGCATGCCTAACCACCTTATCTTCACTATGAAGGCTTTGTTCACGATCATCCTCGGATGGCCGTCCTGCTTATCAAGCATTCCTGCGACTTTCCAAACGTTTCTACCAGCCACAAGCACATCTGCGCCGCTCGACTGCACACCACCTATCGTGTTGGCACTTTTACTGGATGCTCCCATCCGCCGCCTAGCCTCATCGACGCACTATCACCAGGAAACGAAGATTTAAGCAACATATGCCAAGCGACGTGAATGTCAGTGGACACGAGAGGAGTGCTCACAACAGCATGCCTAACCACCTTGTCTTCGCTATGCAGGCTTGTTGTTCACGATCGTCCTCGGATGGCCGTCCTGCTTATCAAGCATTCCTGCGCCTTTCCAAACGTTTCTACCAGCCACAAGCACATCTGCGCCGCTCGACTGCACACCACCTATCGTGTTGGCACTTTCGCTGGATGCTCCCATCGGCCCCAAAGCCTCATCGACGCAGCCATCACCAGGAAACGAAGATTTAAGCAACATGCTAAGCAACCTGAATGTCAGTAGACACGGTAGCAGTGCTCACAACAGCATGCCTAACCACCTTGTCTTCTCTATGCAGGTGCGTACAGCCGCATCTCTTCAGGCTAAAAAGACTGATGATCGGTGTTTGCTACTGTTCCCGTGTCCACGGGTATTATTGAATACCATATGCGATTGCTTTTCTGTTGCCCTTTTGTTGTTACAATCGGGTGATGTCGAGACTAACCCTGGACCTAACACACGCTCTGAATCGATGCTGAATATAGATTCACTCCCCGCAGACCCTTCATAACCAATGAATGTATTATTCAAGCTGCTGAAGTATCTGCACACTCGATCCCTTGAGGGTTACAAGGCGCAATCTGAGCGGGCTTCTGATGTCAAAGCTATCAAAAATGGCAGAAGGTCATCGAGACAAAAATTAATGGTCTTCAACAACGCTTGGACTTGCTCAAAGAAAAATCATGCAAAGTCAATGAATTAACTAAAGAAATGGCATCCGCGCTGGCTCAGGTTGAAGAAACTGCTAGTTGTCTAGGTATGTTCGATTCACGTCTCGCTGAACTTGAAGATCGATGATGCCATAATAACCTTATATTCCGGGATATCCCTGACACAAAAGAATCGTGGCGAGAAATCGAATCCAAGCTAATCACAGCAATAAGATCAGTTTTCGATTCATTTCCCGATGGTGCAATAGAACGTGCACATCGTCTCGATTCCTTCATTCCAAACAAGTGCCGCCCCATCATCGCAAAACTTTCGCACTTCAAAACAAAGGAAAGCCTAATTGCTCTGCGAAACCAATTTAAACAACAAAATCTTTTAGTTGGCGAAGATTTTTCATTACTTACCCGCACCGCCCGCAAAAAACTCTTTGAATTCGGTACCGCCCAGCCTGGCTCTTCCAACTTCAAGCTTCGTAATAATAAATTATTTTTGAACAATAAATGCTACGTGTACTACGCTACTAATGATTCTGTCCATGAACTGATTCAGTATTCAACAGGTGCTGGACTAAAACGTGCGATTGCACGGTTTCAGGCACAATAGCAAAACGATGAGGGAAGTGGCCGATTGCCCTCATGCAGACACATTTTTCATGCCCATTCTTTTTACAAATGCAAGAAGTGTTGTAAACAAATACTTTTGGTTGTCATCAGCAATCGACACGTGCAGCGCTGAAATTGTCGCCCTTACCGAATCCTGGCTTCCTGCACACGTGCTTGATTGTGATATATTTCATGGCGCTTCTAATTCCACTGTCTACCGGTGTGACCCTCTGAGCGCCGAGGAGGGGGTGTTGTTCTTGCCATTTCTAAAGATGTTTCGTCGTTTCATATAGACATTAAAACCAAGCTTAAATGCACATAGACTTGCCTAACACTTAGTCATACAAAGATAACCATTGGTGTATGCTATCACTCACCTTCATCATTTGCCACCTTCATCGACAATTTACATGATGCTATTAACCTCGTTTCATCTCAGTTTTCCTCATCACCCTTGTTTTTACTCGGTGACTTTAATTTTCGCAATCTGTTATGGAACACAGAACCACCTGGTATAACACCCTTTCCAACTCAGGCGAAAGAATTTCGCGAACTTTGTTCTGTGTTTTCCCTGTGCCAACTCGTTACCCAGCCGACCAGAATCACTTCCACCACTGCGAGCACGCTTGACTTAGTCTTAACCAATCGTTCATATCCAGCTTCCCCTATAACTTTTCTGCTCAGTATAAGCGATCATTCTTTAATAAGTTTTGCTATTAACGGTAGCGCTCCTAAAACAACTAAGGTTAAGAAAATTATTCATTATTATAAAAAGCTAATTTTGAGGCAATTAACAATGCATTGGGCTCATTTCTCGACAGTTAATTGATTAACTTTAAAACGCGTTCTGTCGACATTAACTGGTGTATTTTTGCAGGTCAGGTACGTCTGTTGACAGAAAACGACATTCCTATTCGTACCATTACTTCCAACACACATGCACCTTGGTATAACTCATACATCAACGCCTATCCAACAAAAATAAACGGCTCTATCGTTCAGCTAAACCATCTTCTAACCAAGCACGTAGGGAATCTTACGAAAAGGCTAATCATACACATATATTTGCCCTAAAGGAAGCTAAAAATTGTTACCTGACCCACACTCTACCAGACATGATCAAAACAGACATTCGCAAGTTCTGGCGCGTCATTAACCCCCCTTGCAATAGCACTATCATTCTAAAAGACACAGAAGGCAACATAATCCCAAGTAACACTTGCGCAATCACTCTTAATGACGCATTTTGCAATAATTTTTCGGTTCCAAGCAACATTCACCTACCGGACACCAGCGCATGCAACTCTCTTATCATGAATCCTGTAACAGTACATTCTTCCGGCATCGCTTAACATTGATAAATTACCCTTTAACTCAGCTTCAGGCTTTGAAGACATCAACAGCAAATTTTTAAAAAGCACTAGCGTCTTCAGCTCCATCATATTGACCAAAATTTTTCAACAATCTATAGACTCATCTACTCTTTCTTTGCAATGGAAAATAGGGAAGGTGGTTCCTCTGCACAAGTCCGGCAGCAAAAACTCACCCTTGAATCACCGCCCAATCTCAGTGACCAGCACCTGTTGCAAACTTCTTAACACGTAATTTTCACCAATCTGGTTAACTTCCTCAACTCCAACTCATTTTTCACCACAGCTCAACACGGTTTCCGTAAAACTTACTCATGCGAAACGCAACTAATATCATTTACTCATGGACTAAACTGTATTTTAGATCGAGCCTCATCTTCTGACTGTGCGTTTTTAGATTTTAGTAAAGCATTTGACAAGGTTTCGCATCAACCACTTCTTTTTAAACTAAGTCTTTTGTACCTCAATAATAACATACTGAAATGGATTGAATATTTTCTTTGTAACCGCCATCAGTTTGTTACTGCTAATAACCATGACTCACCTGTAACTGAAGTGCGTTTCGGCGTGCCTCAAGAATCAGTACTAGGACCACTTCTCTTTCTAATCTATATTAACGACTTGCCATCTACATTGACATCTTATGTTAATTTTTTTACTGATGTTTGAATAATTTACCATGAAATAATCAGTACTGACGATTCTAATGCTCTTTAATCAAATCTAAACCTTATAAGTGATTGGTGTAATACCTGGCGAATGCAACTAAATATTAACAAATGTAAAATTTTACGTGTTCATAGAAACTCTACCACTCTTCCATTCTACCATATGAATAATATCCCCTTAGACCCTGCGAACTCATATAAATACTTAGGCATTCATATAACTTCAAAGCTGACCTGGTCTCTTCATATTGAATACATAACCAGTAGAGCTAACAGCACGCTTGACTACTTACGTCACAAATTTTCTAACGCCCCGTCATCTTTGAATTACTACTTTATCAGTCTTTAGTGCGTCTGAAACTAGAGTACGCCGCAGCTGTGTGGGACCCACACAACGAAAACCCCATCTTCTCTTTAGAACCCCTTCAAAACAATTCTGTTCGTTTCATTTTTTCCAATTATAACTGCACTTCCAGCATATCTTCAATGAAAGCTAACCTACGTCTTCCATCACTAGCATCACGGAGAAAAATAGCTCACTTAACTCTGTTTCATATGATATACCATCACCCATTTCTTCATAATAACTTCATTTCACAGCCACATTACTTATCGCACCGTGTAGACCATCGATTCAAAGTCGGAATTCAGGCAGGAAACACCAACACCTTTAATAATTCATTTTTCCCTAGAACATCTCGACAATAGAACCACCTTCCCAATGACATAGTCACCATCAATGATTATAAACTTTTTCGAAAGGCTATAGCTATCATTGTTTTACTTAGAATTCATGGCACCTTATTATTGTTGTAAAGTTGTAAAACAGAAATAACGTCATGTTACTTTGTTTTTAATATTTTTGCAAAGTATTTCCTTGTTACATTGTATGTACTGATATTTCTAGTCGTTTGTTTTATCGCACTGGTGTATTACGTTTTTGTTCTGTTATTTACTACACAAATTTGTATAATTTTCCGTTCACTACTCCCCTCTGTAATGCCCTCGGGCCTTGAGGGTACAATAAATAAATAAAAAACTCGGACACTGCGTAATGGAGGTGCACCAAGACGTGTACGAGCCCGGCGCTCGTTCCTTTGCACTGGATGACATTCATTACAGTAGTTCGACGGGCCGGAAAGTTGGTAATAGGGTGGTTCGTCAGGCCACAGCTTTTTTAGGGGGACCCAAAGCCCTGAGGCCAACAGTGTAGCCAAAGACGGTTCTAAAGGGGCGAAAATATTCAAGCCACAGAGGGTCTGTGGGAGAAGAAATCGACGTAACCACAAGGGCGGAGCTAAGTCAGACATAAGCTATATTTACATGCAGGCTGGCAGGAATAGGTTAAAGTGGGAAGAGACAGAAGAGCAGTTAAGGCAGGAGGAGCTGATGGTACATGGGGTTGTGGAGACACGTCTTCGTGACAAGGAGCAACCACCTTGCAATGAGGACCACGTATGGGAATATTGCAATAAAACAGAAGGCAGCAAAAAGGGAGGTGGAATTGGGGCATTTACACATAAAAGTATGTGTTGGCAAAGAGTCAAGCAGGGATGCACGGAACATTTAGAGTTACAAGGGAACGTAGCTGAGCAGGTGACACCCCTTGGTTTTGTGTACTTGTGAATGGGAGCAAAGGCCAGAGAGGAAAACCAAGCAATGGTGGAGTGTATAAAAAATAGCATTGAAGAACTAGGAGGAGAGTGTGAGATATTTATACTGAAAGATATGAATGCACATATAGAAGATATAGATGGGTATGCTGACCCAACAGGCAAAATGATCATGGATATGTGTGAAAGGCATGAGTTGATGATTTGTGACAGTACTGAGAAGTTTGCAGGGCAAATAACAAGGGAGGTAGAAAGGCTGCAGTCGACAATAGATTATGCGCTGATGTCACATAGAATGTATGACAGGCTCGAAAGCACATAGATGAATGTGGCTCCAGAAGTCTGGGTAGTGATCACAAACACATCAAGCAAAGTTTTGGGAATAGCAATGAAAGTGGGAAGGAGACAAAACGAGCAACTACAGGGGAATCTTTATTTCATATAGGCAAATAGAAATAGCTACTAAACAAAGTGAGAATGTAATCGCAGAGAATAATAAAACAGTGCAGACGTACATGAATCTAATAAGGACTGTTTGAGTTAGAGCTTGATAAGGCCCGTGACAAGTAACCCCAGAAAATGAGACACAAACCCAAGAGTTAGTAGGATGAGGAAGTTAAGAGAGCCATAGTAAAACGCCAGGAAGCCTCTAGGGAACACAGACATGCTAAGCGGCAGGGTGAACCAACAGATGACGTAGAAAGAAAATGGGACATCTTTCTAAGCTGTAAAAGTGAAGCATCCCTTCTGATCAATAAAAAATGAGAATAAAGGGGGCTCAGTGGCTGGCAGAAGTACATAAAAAAGAATAGAAAGGCAGCTGCAAAATTTTGGACCCATCTAAACTCCCTAAGAAATAAGACAAGCCAAGAGCAGAGGTTTATAAATACATTTCACCGTGTTAGGCTAGAAGGTAACGAAGCTATTGAATATATAAGAACAAGAGTGACAGAAAAATTTCAACAAAGAAGTGTCTTATGCACCACAATAGACAAGGATGGATCAAGTGGTGCAATTGCTCCATTTTCCTAACGAGAGTGGGAAAAGGCTGAGAAGATGGTTCCTAGTATTACACCACATGGCATTCCAATTATGCTGATAAAGACATTGGGTCCGAAGTCTAAACAAACTTTGAGAGAGGCAATGAGCAAAGCAATAACCAATGGTGAAGTCCCAGCCGGATGAAAACTAAGTAGGATGAGCATGATCTATAAAGGAAAAGGGGACAAAGCTGACATAAACAACTATCGTCCTATAACAGTGACATCAGTGGTCTACAGGCTGGCGATGCAGATTATAAATCAAAGACTGCAGGCATGGATAGAGGATGATTGGATGCTAGGGAAACTCCGGAATGGGTTTCGAGAACACAGGAGGTTGGAAGACAATCTGTTCTCACTGACGCAGTGCTTTGAATTAGCCGAAAAAGAACACAGGCCCCTGTGGCTAGCATTTTTGAATATCAAGAGAGTGCATGATAGCATGGTTCAGGAGGACTTGTGGGGAATACTAGACACACTAGGCGTGGAGGATGGAGTCACTAACCTTTTAAAGGGTATCTATAAATGTAACAAGCTAGTTATAAAAGGGGAAATACAGGTATCCAAGCCCACAAAGATAAAATGGGTGCTTAAGCAGGGGTGTCCTCTGCCACCCTTGTTATTCATAATGTATCTAGAAGTATCAGAGGCCCAATTACAGAGAAGTGGACTTCGCTTCAGCCTCTCTTTCATCAAACAAGGAAAACTCATTGAACAGGCACTACCAGCATTCATGTACGCAGATGATTCTTGCTAATGGCCGACATCAAAGGAGATTTAGCAGAGATTAATGCACATCTGCAGTAATAAGGGATTTAGGTTACATTTCAGATTCAGTAAGGAAAAATCAACAGTCATAATTTTATTGATAATCAAGGTAGTAAGCTTAAGATACAGGAGGTCACGCTAGAGATAACAGATAAATACAAATACCTGGGTGTATAGGTAAGCAATGGGACAAGTACCAAAGAGAACACGAAATATACGTTGCGACTAAAGGTAACAGGATTGCAGCGGTGATGAAAATAGGGTACTGAGGAATCACAATAGGTACGATGTTGCGAGAGGAATATGGAAAGGGGTCATGGTTTCTGGTTTGGCTTTCGGCAATGAGATCTTGTGCATGAGCAAGAATAGAAGTTAAGGAACGTGCAATCGGTAGGCTTGTTTTAGGAGCTCACAGGAATACACCAAATCAGAGAGTACAAGGTGATATAGGATGGACATCATTTGAGGGCAGGGAAGCTAGCAGAAAGATAAAATTTGAGAAGCCATTGAGAGAAATGGGGGACGAGCATTGGGATAGGAAGGTATTCAGCTACTTGTACATAATGAATGTTGATACAAAATGGACGAAGCGAGCCAGTAAATTGATAGGTAAATACTTAGAAAAGAGCAGGGGGCCAAACCAAAAATACTTTACGGTTAACAAGAAGGTGAAGGAAGCTGAGATCGATATGACGAGAATTGGCATGATTAAGAAGTCCGCACTAGAGATCTGTCAAACTCTTAAGCAGGGAATCGCCAAGGAAGAGATCTATGATAATACTCGGGGCAATCGTGTACTGTTTGAGGCCAGGACGGGAGTATTGCGAACCAAGTGGACAGAGTGGCTTGGCCGTGACAATGAAGGCATACGCCCCTTTGTGTATGCAGATTCTGCTCCGGTGCCTTTTCATCGGCGTTGGATTGGCAGGACAAGTAGATGGCGGGCAAGGCTCTCCAAAAGCACCAGTGATCATGTCTATGTTCTTCGACGGACCAAGGTGTTCTCGCAACTCAAGCACCGTTCCTTGCCAGCCGTGGCTGAATCTACACGTGAGTAGTGTCCACCGTGCATTATCTTCGAGTACCCTGACGTCACCAGGAAAGAACCGGCATGCCTGGTTATTGAATTTAAAAGCAGCAGCGACAGTTTTCAGTGAACACGGTGGCACGGTTGTGACAACGATAGCTTATGCTCCTTTACATATGCAGGTTAGTGAAAAGAAATATCGTATTCGTAGCGATTACCTTTGACTTGTCGTGCTGCCATGTCCACATACCATTATGAAATGTATCGGTGAATGTTTTTTCTTAGTAGGAATGTTGTTATCATTATCGGGAGACGTTGAAAAATCCCGGGCCTACTAATGCGTAAATGATTAAGGAACTTTTTGAGACACAGAAGGTAATCTTGAGCAAAGTTCTGAGATTCAGGAAAAACAGGCCTCTTCTGAAGCAAGATTGGTTCAAATAAATATTAGACTGTCAACCATAGAAAAAAACCTGAAGAAATTTGAAGCCGTCAAGAACAGACTAATCACCGTTGAGGGCAATCTAAATGAAAAAGACAGCAATATAGATTTGCTCAGCCGGAAGGTAGACGATCTAAAAATAGATCCACGCAAAATAACCTAATAATAAGAGGCATTAGGGGAGAGGGTCGTGAAACTAATGAAATTTTGATGAAAAAGGTGAATGATAGTGTGTTTAGTGGCATGCTAGAACTAAAAAAAATCAATTGAAAGAATACATCGCCTGGGTAAAAGAACTGAAGGTAGAGATCATTCCATAATCATCAGATTAGCTGACTTCCGAGATAAAACCTAAATCTTGGGTCATTGTTCCATGCTTGAAGGATCGAACATAAGAGTCAGCGAGGATTATTCTAAGAGGATTGTTGAAATACAAAAAAGTTTTTGGGCGTCTCCACAGGAGGAGCGGCCAAAGGGAGCGACAGTTAAACTAATACGCGATGAAATTAAAATCAACAATGTCCTTTATGCATGGAATGAAGACACGAATGAGCGCTACGAGTGTCGTGCTCGTCAACAGAGTGATTCCGCCTGAATTTCGAAAAAAAAGAAGGCTTCAAAATATTGAATGTCAATGCTAGAAGAATTTTTAAATAAGGTCGAGGATGTTGAAGCGCTAGTTTTTTAACATGAACCGGACAGTATGATGATTATGGAGACATGGCTTCGTAAAGACACATTAGACAGTGAGATAACTCCGAAATCTTATAATATAAATAGGAAAAACCAAAAAAGTAGAGGTGGGGGTGGGTCGCATTGCTGATTCGTGACAATATCTAGTTTACTGTGCTTCCTGTTCTTTATGACATAGAGGCAGTGTGGATTAAGGGGGTTTTTAAAAATCGCGTAATCCACATAGGTTGTTTATATAGGCCACCAAATTCACCAGTCCAAGTTCTTCCTAGTCTCCGGTGCTTTATGGACAGCAATATGCAACGTAGTGATAGTAAAATACTTTTGGGTGACTTCAACCTGCCAGGCATAAACTGGAGTGACTACTCTCCCGGAGCGACAGAAATTTCTAATAGAGAAGCACTCCTTGAACTGGCTTTCTGCTTTGATTTAAGCCAGGTAGTGTACGACTAAACAAGAGTCAGTACTCGTAGCTCATCCATCCTCGACCTTGTAGTGTCTAATCAATTGTTACCCACACTTCGGGATTGCGAAATTTGTGATGGTATCTCCGATCACGAACTGGGAGTGCTGTCTTTGTTTCGCCCACTGCTGTCAATCATTCCTCAAAATATGTTTTTAACTTTGTTAGAGCAGATGATGTTGGGGTACTGGAATTGTTAGAAGACTCCTATCAGTGTTTCTGTGAGTACTATAAGCATAATCAGAGCCCAGATTATCTCTGGAAATACTTTTCCAATTTAGTAATATCTTGTATTGAACGCTTTATACCAAAGCGACTTAAGAAGACTAGTGAAAAAAGTCCTTGAATAACAAGGCAAATATTTCTCACTTAAAAAGGCAATTGAAACAAAAATGTAAGAACAGTAAAATCAATCCTAGTGTACTAAACCAATCAGCCATTCGTAATCTTGAAAACGGTCTTAAATTACTCTTTAAAAAATCTAAACAAAGGTTTTTTGGCATCACACTCCCCAAATTTCCAAGGGAAGCACATGATAAATTTCGGAGATATGTTAACCCATCAAGAAAGCTCGCTTAATGACCCAGGTTACGTAGTTTCCCATCGCTGTGAGTTTTAGTGAATATTTTGCTTCAGTGTTTACTGATAATAATGGCATTTTGCCGAACATTGTTTTCTCATTTTAAATGAACTGGGTGTCTTCAACTTCTTCCTCAATTCGAACTTAAAAATAAGAGCCCTGGGCCCGATACTATCCCTAATGAATTTCTGTGCAGATACGCTGAACGGAATTCAAAATATTTTGCATTAATTTTTGGATCTTCCCTTATCCAGGGTTGCTTACCCAAAGAGTGGAAAATAGCTAAAGTGATCCCAATTCCTCAAAAGCGGTAGTTACGGCAATGTAGCAAATTATCGGCCTGTTTCAATTATCAGTACTTGCTCAAAACTGCTTGAACATGTCATTTAGAAACATCTATTAAACTATATGAGTGAGCATATTTTATCCAACTGCCAACATGGGTTTTGACAGCGTTTGTCTACAACATCCCAACTCATCGAGTTAGTCCGTGACCTTTCCAAAAATATTAACTCACATGCACACACGAATATGATTTTCATGGACTTTGCGAAAGCTTTCGACAAAGAGTCTCACAGTAAATTACTTAGAAAAATTTATGTTACGTTCCAAAAAATTACCATCACAAAGTGGTTTTCATACTATTTTTAATCTCGTCAGCAATTTGTGGAAATAAATGGCACTAAGTCTCCTGTTTCAGCTGTAAAGTCGGGAGTATTTCAAGGCAGTGTCCTGGGCCCACTTCTGTTCCTTTTATTTATAAATGACCTTCCGAAGAAAATTGGCATTTTTATTAGGCTACTTGCAGACGATTGCATCATATTCAATAAAGTCGACACAATTAGTGAGAAGATCAAATTACTCGAAAATTTACAAAAACTAAAAAAATGGTGTGATGAAAGGCAAACGGTGCTGAACCCCCTGAAAACAGTAGTTATGACAGTCACTAGGAAGAAAAATTACTTAAAATATACTTATTATATAGATAATCATGAACTAAAAAAAGTTGAACAACATAAGTTCTAAGAGTTCTAAGAGGAAGCACTAGCATTGTTACGTCAATGAAACACAGCCTTTCCCTACAGTCACTTGAATCACGTCGCAAAGCATCTCGTCTCATACTTTTTCACAAGATATTCAATCATCCACTTTTGAAAGCTCAGTTCATTACCACTCCTGCCTATTACTCAGCTCATTTAGATCATCAACATAAGGTACACGTCATTATATGCCGCAATAACACTTTTCATCATTCCTTCGTCCCACGCACATCCAACGACTAGAACCACCTTTCCTCGGACATGGTTTCCATGACAAATCATGACTTGTTTTCTTCCACAATACAGGAGTACTTTACGTGATGACGCGTGAAGTGTATATTGTAAATTTATAATATTGTATTCTGTTTCCCCATGTTTCTTATGGTACTTACACATACATCCCGTGTATTGCCTAACATCAAATTTACATGTCTTGTAATCTTTATCATTTTGATGTCACTATGTTTCTCTTGCTCATAGTTTAGTATTTTCTTGTACCCCACTCTCCTCTGTAAAGCTATGTGCGATTGAGTGTAAAATAAATGAAATGAAATGAAATAAGTACCTTGGTTTAAATTTTACAAGCGATCTTCGCTGGAATCATCACATAGATTATGTGTGCGCAAAAGCCACTAGGGCCCTATGGAGTCTTAGGCGCCATTTGCCGTTTGCGACACAAGAAACTAAATGTTTAGCTTACAAAACACTTATTTACCAATAATTGAATACGCGGAAATTGTCTGGAATCTAGTCACAAGTACAAACATATCAAAAATTGAAAAAATTCTGCGTTTAGCAGTCCGGTTTATATTTAATAAATATCTATGGACAGATTTCCCATCTCAACTGAGTGCACTAGCAGAGCTACCCACAATTTGAGCTAGGACAAAACACGAAAGACTCAAGTATCTTTACCTCGTTATTAATAACTGTGTTCATATATAAGATATGCTGAATATGTCGATATTTTTCGTACTGAAACTTCTACTAGACATCGCCATTCAATGTTTATTCCTGCACCTGCTGTTTCCACCGATTGTTTTAAGTACAGCTTTTTCCCAAGAGCTATCAATGAATGGAATTTGTTGAGCGATGAAGTCGTTTGTAGCTCATCCATAGATATGGTTTTAAAACACCTAGCACATATCTTCGTTTGTAATTAATAATGCTCTATTTGTCTCTGCATGCTCTAGTGCATTCAATGATTAAGTTCTTGGTTGCGTTGATGCTGATGCTGATGCTGATGACCTCTGATGGATGGCGCTTACCCACAAAGGGGGATGGGCCAGGAACCGGGCGGCAGGATACTTAAATGAAACTAAACTGAAAATGAAGCCAATCTGAAAAAGAAGCTTAAAATAATACTACCAAAAAACAAAAATGTGTGCTGAGCAAGCGGTCAAACCATCTTTTGTTTTTGAAAGACATAACTACGAATTATAAACTAAATATCTGAAAAGGTAGTGGTTCACTAGCATGGTAATCTTTTAGTTGCGTTGATATAATCAAACACAGCGGAGCATACATCCCTGTGGCAGTAACCAAATGAAGTTCCGCCAAATGATAAAATTACTGGTAAATTTACTTGTATTCCTAGCTTTTGTAATGGGGCTACTAAAAATCTTTTTCTCTGATAAGAATAACGATGACAGAATAAAAAGAAATGTTCAATTGTTTCAATTTCGTTGCACCAAATGCATAGCGGTGACGCCTTGAGCTGAGCTTTATTATGGTAATAATTTAGTTGTGGAACTGCACAGCGCAATCTGGTATAAGTGACCTCTAACTGGCGAGATATACACCACTGTTTATTCCAGCAATAGCTCAAATGCTCGAAATCTTTGAATTTATCCAAATTACCTTTTCCCCATTGCAGGCAAGCATTTCGGAACTTTAGCGCAGTTACGTAAGCTGTATCTGGCAAAACTGGGATGGTGGGCCCACCCAGGGATACTGCTGCTAAAGAGTCCGCCATTTCGTTCAAATATAATCCACGGTGGCCTGGTACTCATAGCAAATGCAGTTTTTTTACGTTTTTCGGTACTAAATGCCGAAACGTATTCATGAGCTCTGAATTTACTGCCGCAGAAAGTGCATTACAAACTGATAATGAATCTGTAATGATAACTGCTAATGATTAGCTTGAGGGTAATTTGCGTAGGGCAAGAACAATGGCCAATAATTCTGCCATGAATACCGGGGTATAATCTGGGAGTCGAATCGAAAAGGACCAGTCCAAAGAAGGAGAGAAGATGCCAACCCCAGCCTTTTCTTTTGACACAGATGCATCAGTCGCTATGATATTGCTTATCTCTAGGTGGGTTAGATAATCTGCTAACTGGTCATTTAAATACCTATATGCCAATTGTTTTGCGTTATGAGGAAATATATCATCGAATCGTATGCTAAGCATTGACTTTAGGTGGTGTATTGGACAAATATGTCTAATTTTTACATTCAGTTGGTTTAGTAGCGCTTGTGCAAATACTATTTGCGGGGTGTGTAGTCGCGACCAATGGGTTTCGAAAAATAAAGTCGGTTCTTGAATGAAAGCGTAAAATGAGAGTCTTTGGTGCGAACTGTATATCTTTAAGAATGCTTGCACAGTAAGAATTTTAAACCTATTTAGCAGAGAAGGTAGGCGAGCTTCCATATACAACACGTTATTTGCAACAAACTTTGGTAGACCCAGACACAAACGCAACGCTTCTCTTTCCAGCAGTATTAGGGGTCTCAATTTATAGGCTGCGCTGAAAGAAAATAATACACAACCGAATTCTACGATGGGCCGCACATAAAGTTTATATATCATTATTAGCACATCTCTTCTTAAACCCGCTTTACGGTTTGCAAGCTTCCATTGCCACCCCATGGCCCGTGTTGCCTTGGAGTACACATCATCAATGTGACTTCTCCAATTTAATGTGTCATTATATATGATGCCCAAATATTAAGGGAATTCGCCTGCGGAATGAGCTCATTACTGTACATTAACGAGATGTTGATAGGCTGCAGAAAACAGAATGCGAGGAGCACACTTTTCTTTACGTTCAGGGTCATATGAATATTTTTAAGCCATCTTTCTATCATATTGAGATAATTTTGTAGACTCTGGTATAATGATTGAACGTCGGTATTACTTGCGAAGAAAGCAATATCGTCCGCGTACACATATAACTGAATATCCTTAGTTGATGGAATGGAGCTTAGGAAAATGTTAAATAGAACTGGCGACAGGACAGCCCCCTGTGGTACGCTACGTGTCTGCTTATATCTATTCGATGAGTACCCATCTTTAAAGCAGTAATATTCTCTCCCTTTTAAAAACCGACACCCACGCAGTGATGTAGTTGGGAAAGTGGTGATATTCCATCTGTTTTAATAAAATTGAATGCTCAGCCCTATCGTACGCTTTAGCCAAATCTAAAGTAACTAAAGCACAGTATTGGCGCCAACGCCGAGCCAGTTGTATTCGGCTCTCTAAATCAACATGCGCACGCCATATTGAGCAACCGGATCTAAAACCAATTTGACTGGGGTTTAATATTGCGTTATTATTAATATATTTCACTACCCGGGCATTCAAAACTCTTTCAATTAGCTTAACCAGATTTGACGTGTTTGATATCGGCCTTACATTGTCCAAGGCGAATCCTTTTTCCTGCTTTTTAAGAAGTGGAATCACTTTAGACAGCTTCCATTCCGCAGGTATCCAAGCTTTTGTCAAAGAAAAATTCACCAGATTAAGTACTTCAGTTGGACAAATCTCGAATATTACTTTTATCATTGAACTTGTTACCCCGTCTGGTCCAGGTGCCGAAGGAGATAAGTGCCTTATTATCTCTGCCAGCTCATCTAAAGCAACCTCCTCGAAATCCTCGCCTGCCATTGGGTTCACAATGTGCAGTGTTAGAGTTGACAGAAATCTATCTTGGAGCCCTTTCGCAATATTTTCTAATAAATGAGAGAGCTCACGGGGGGAAAGAACAGAAGAGTCAATATTTTCAGCGGGTGGTAACATCTTTTGAGATCTTAAAAATCTGAAGAGTGCTTTTTTGTTTTTAGCCCTAGAAAGATACTCATGTCGTTTAATATTATAACCTTCTTTTGCTGTACTTACTGTGCGTTTGAAGTCTGCTGCTGCGAATTTATAATCACACCAATTTTTTGGACATTGGTTGACCAGCAGTTGTTTCCATGCAGCTTTCCGTTTTCTATAGCTCCTCGTGCACTCTCCAGTCCACCATGGACTAAAAGAACCTCTTGTGGCCGAGTCTAATTTAAACGTTGCGCCCCGCCGCGGTGGTCTAGTGGCTAAGGTACTCGGCTGCTGTCCCACAGGTCGCGGGTTCGATTCCCGGCTGCGGCGGCTGCATTTCCGATGGAGGCGGAAATGTTGTAGGCCCGTGTACTCAGATTTGGGTGCACGTTAAAGAACCCCAGGTGGTCAAAATTTCCGGAGCCCTCCACTACGGCGTCTCTCATAATCAGAGGTGGTTTTGGGACGTTAAACCCCAGAAATCAATCAAATCAAATCAATAATTTAAACGTTGCGTCTTTTACTGATCTTTTTAACACTGCACACAGACTCATAGCCCTAATGTCACGTTGTATGTCCTTGCGGTGATCAAAAGTAGCCCTCAAGTCTTTTTCTAATTTTCTATAGTTGAGGAATGAGCGGGCCGTTTCAGCGACATGTATTCTTGGAAAGTTCAGTACAAAAGTAATAGGCAAGTGGTCACTGTTAGTAGCACAGTCTAAAGTTTGCCACGACCACATATTTAGAGATGAGCTTGAAAATGTCAAGTCAATTACAGATTTAGAGAGACCTCGGACAAAAGTATCAGAATGCGAGTTTAAACAAGATAAATTCTTGTCAATAGCCCATTCCCACAATCATTTTCCGCTTAAATCTGTTTTAAAACCCCAGGCCACATGATGTGAATTGAAGTCTCCAGTGATTAATATATCCTTTCTGCAGGCAGAGAACATATCGTCTAGACTTCGCGTGTCTTGCACCCCGGCTGAGCAATACGCATTTTTAAACGACAAGGGAGAAGCGTCTGGTAATGCTATGTCTACTATCAAAATTTCACAATCTGGAGTCACACAACGATAAGAGATCGTAGCTTTGTGACTAAACTTACTTAGTTGCTATCAAGACAGCAAGCCCACCACCTCTGCTAGGTCGGTACAATAGAAATAGCCGATAATTTTTTAGGTGAAACTTCTGGCTGGTTGAAAGCCAGGTTTCTTGCAGTGATATAATATCCGGGCAAAGCTGTGAAGAAATGTATGATAGGTCTGTGGCTGCGGAAAATATAGATCTGCAATTTCACTGTAATATGGTTAGTGAACCTATTTTGACGACAGAACCGTCGCGGAAACTGCTTGGTCCAAAATGTCTTTTCGCAAAAAGTCTTTCTTAGACAAGTCTTTCTTAGACAACCCGTTGAGGGCAGCCTGACGACACCGGAAGGAGCTTCCTGCGGCCCTACTGTGTGACGCTCCTGCTCTGAATTGCCACTTATAAAGCTACCGTCCCCACCAAGGCTCCATTGCAGCAGCGACAGCGGGATGGCCACGTACTGAAGTGAATTCTGTCTTTCGTGCAGATACCGTATCGTGCCCTTCCAGCGCGAATACCAGCACGTGTAGGGCATTCTGCCGCCGTGAGGAGGAGCTACCATAGGCCTTGACTGATCAAATTCATCATTTGTGCCGATCTGTCAACCCGTTGAGGGCAGCCTGACGACACCGGAAGGAGCTTCCTGCGGCCCTACTGTGTGACGCTCCTGCTCTGAATTGCCACTTATAAAACTACCGTCCCCACCAAGGCTCCATTGCAGCAGCGACAGCAGGATGGCCACGTACTGAAGTGAATTCTGTCTTTCGTGCAGGTTAGTAGTTATTAAGTATTCTAAGGTAACCCTTCTGTTCAATTCGCTGTTGCTGCTGCTACCGAAGTACTATAGTTTTTTTTTCTTTTGCAATTTATGGTGTGACTGAAACTTGTTAAGCGATGCCGACGTGTGCCGAACTTGCGAAGCGCATTGATGCAATTGAAGCGAACTTCAACAATGAGTCTGACCGTCTGGCTCATGATGTCTTCGGTAAAGTCTTGTTGAGAATGCAATCTTCAGGAATTGATGTTAAGGAGCTCAAAAGCGAAATTGACGATTTAAAACAGAGCATGGAAATCCTGATTGGCATTGTTGAGACACTGCGCTCAGAAAAAGAGGTACTCGCTGCCGATAACAAAAGACTGTTGAACGAAAACAACTTGCTCTCAAAAAAGGTTCAAGAACTTGAACAGTACTCCAGAATCAACAATGTAGAAATCAAGGGCATTCCCTGCACGCAAGGGGAAGACTGTGTAGCGATTTTCCAAAAAGTTGGCGATACTGTAGGTTGCCCCCTTGTGCCCTCTGACCTTGACATTGTGCACCGTGTCTCGACGAAGGTCAAGGAAAAAAAGAATGTTGTTGCCAGGTTTTGCTCGCGTTCGAAGAAGAATGAATTCATTTCTAAGGCACGTAAAGCTAAGTTGTGTCTTGGGGATCTTGGTATCTCTTCTGCAATCAACAGCCCTGTGTACGTAAATGATCACCTAACGCCAACAAATAAATCATTATTCACCAAGGCTCTAACTCTAAAGAAAGCCAATAACTGGAAATTCTTATGGACAGAGAATTGTGCAATTAAGGCAAGGAAAACTACCGACAGTCAGGTTTACCGCATTGCTAAGGAATCTGTTCTCTCTTTTATAATCTAGATATCCCTGTTTTTTTTTTACGCATACGCTGTTGTTTTTTTCACCATCGCTGTATCTGATTCACCATGTCAGTTTACCTAAACACTTCAGAGTTGAATCATTTTCTTTTTAACAGCTCATGTTCGCTTATTCATTTCAATGCTCGTAGTATGCGGAAACATTACGACGACATTCAAAATCTTCTCTCTACAATCACAAAGCCCTTTCCTATCATTTGTATCACCGAAACTTGGCTTTCAGACGCTGATAAAAATCTTTTCGGCTTCCCCAACTACTCATCTGAATACGCACACAGACCATCAAGCAATCATGGTGGAGCAGCCATCTATGTATTATCAAACCTGGCATTCAAACGACGGCATGACCTTGCAATAAATTTACCAAACTGTGAAGCTGTATGGGTAGAATTTGATCATTTCTTGCTTAACATCGACAACAAAAATTTTATTTTAGGTTGTATTTATCGTTCGCCCTCTACCTCCATTACCGATTTTTGCAACGCTTTAGACAATGTGCTTGAATCAATATCATCAGAAAATAAAAATGTAGTTATTGTTGGTGACATGAATATCAACCTGCTTGATACCGCGTCCGCTATCTTCACGACATATTCTAGCTGCTATCACAGTTATGGTTTTGAATGCCTAATTAGTCAAGCTACACGTCTTTCTCGTGACGGCGGATGCTCACTGATTGATCATGCGCTATCAAACCTTCTGGTCGCTCCTGAAGCAGGCATTCTTACCAGTGATATCACCGACCATTATCCCATTATTCTTAAAACTATTTCAACTCCTATTTGTCGTTCCGCATGCTTTCATAAACTTGTTTTGGATAAGGAAGCACTTATCGAGAACATTACGAAATCAGACTGGCTTGCTGTAAGGGAAACCAACGACCCTCAAGAAGCATTCTCGCGCTTTTTTTCTTTACTTTTACATTACTTCCATTCCCATTCGCATAGGAAAAAATGCAAGAAGATCATTGCGTCACCTCAAAACCCATGGCTAACTGATAAATTACTTAAAGCAATGCGCAGACGCGAGAATCTTTACAAAAAAACCAAGAAACAGCCTTTCAATGTTAAGCTAAGAGCAAGGTACAAGAAATACTGTAACAATCTCTGTGCGCACTTAAAAAGAGCAAAAAGAAAATACCTCGAACAGAAAATATTAGAATGTGGAAGTAACTCCGATAAAAAATGGAAATTAGTAAATTCTTTTCTAAATAGAAACGGCGACCGAGGAAGCATTACTTCAATAATTCATAACGGCATTGTGCACTCAAATCCACGTGACATTGCTGATACATTCAGTGACTTCTTTTTTTCGAACAATCTGCCATCGGACCAAGTTTTAGATTACGAAATCACTCGCTTACCCCAGTCCTTCTATTTGTTCCCCACTTCTGTCGATGAAGTAACCGCGGTAATTCGGAATCTAAAAACCACTAGCGCTGGTCTAGACGACATCAGTCCATCACACATAAAGCTGATTGCTCTATCTATTTCTGACATTCTTGCAGATGTCATTAATCTAATATTTAAAAAGGGGACTTTTCCTCGCGAACTTAAGCGTGCTAGAGTTACCCCAGTATTTAAAAAAGGAGACCGATCATTGGTAACGAACTACCAGCCTATATGTGTGCTCCCGTTCCTCAGCAAAGTAATTGAGAAATTATTTGAAAAGCGCCTAACTAATTGCCTTCGAAAGTTTTGCATTCTTACTGATTTTCAGTTTGGTTTTCGAACAGGATATTCTACTGATCTCGCTTCTTTATATCTTACTGAATTTCTAAAGCAGGCGATTGACCATGGCAGTTTAGCTGGATCTGTTTTTGTTGACCTAACAAAAGCCTTTGATACTATTAACCATCAGATACTCTTCATAAAACTGGAAGCAATGGGAATATGTGGTCCTGCTCTGTTATTTATTCGCAGTTATCTCCTTAATCGAAACCAAACGATCAGTATTTCCGGTACCTACTCCAAACAAACAACAACGAACATAGGAGTACCACAAGGGTCCATTCTGGCCCACTTTTGTTTTTAATCTATATCAACGATCTACCTAATTTTATCATACACTGTAAATATTTGCTCTACGCTGATGATACGACGATTTTTAGTTCCGATAATAGCATAGACTGTTTAATAAATAAGCTGAGCACAGATCTTCGCAATATACTACACTGGTGTAAGCTAAACAAATTACAGTTCAATCTTCAAAAAACCCAATTCATTCTCTTTTCATCACATCAGCGATCGCTAGTAACGGATCCCACAATTAGTATCCCAAATCATTCGATCCACGCTAGTAATGATTGTGTTTACTTGGGCGTCAAACTAGATAGAAACTTAAAATTCCACTCTCATATTTTAGATGTCAAGAAAAAGCTGTCTTATGGTATACGCATCCTCATTCGGTCTCGCCCTTTTTTTTCACGTTCCATTCTCTTGTCACTATACTACGCATTTATTCATTCTCACATCAACTACTGTATAACTACCTGGGGCACTACCTACAACACTCACCTCGCACCGTTACAGACTATTCAAAACAAAGCAATTAAAATGGTCACTTCTAGTTCACATTACACCAATTCAAAACAACTATTCTACAGCTACAACATCCTTACAGTGCGCGATATGGTTAAGTATAATCTAGTCATATGTTTATCCAAGCATATCAATGAGCTATTTCCCATTTCCATCATCCCGTCCTCCTCACTTCTCAATACCAACAACACTAGATTTGCTTACCACAAAAACTTCATCTTACCGAAAGCCCGCACTAACTATGGCAAACAAACCGCTCATTTTAGCTCACTTTCCATATGGAATTCACTTCCATCCATCTTAAAAGTAATGAATCCACACTCGTTTGTAAAAGAATTAAAAAAGCTCTTTGTCAACCAATACAAAACGTAGCACTTCATTCTCATAGCCCCTAAAGCATGCTCTCACACATGTATGAATGTGTGTATACATATGTGTGTTTGTGTATATGTGTATAGATGTGTGTGTATATGTGTATGTGTGTATATATGTGTGTATATATTTATATATTTTTTTCTTTTTTCTTTTGTGTTTACATGGTTCCTTTATATTATGAAATGTGCTTGATTACCTATATCATTATGATTATTGGAATTTTTCCCTTCCTGTCGAAGCTATGTTTTATTTGTTTTTATGTTCATCATGCACAGGAGGTCCCAATTCAGTCTCCGACTACGGGACCTCCTTCTGTATACTGTCTGTAATGACTTTACTTCAAAGTAACAATAAAATTTGATTCTGATTCTGATTCTGATTCTCAATGAATTCTTTTTTAGATAGATACTTTTTAGATTTCGAATTATGCGAAGAGTTTTTTGATTGGGGAGATTGGGTTCGCTTCAGAGCCTTATGAGAGTCCATATCCATATCTGCACATGCTTCTGAATCATCCGTAAGATCACCGTCTTCCGTTGTTTTGGAAGTCCCTGCCTCAGGAGAAACCGCTCGCTGACGTGTTGTCGCACTTTCTATTTCCGTACGCTGCGATACTAATGATGTCTGAGGAGCCCAATCGTTCGTAGATGCTACACCTAGAATTTGAGATAGTTGATTGGAAGCCAATTGTGCCAAGCTTTCAAAAAGGTTGTTTGCGAGGCGTTCCATTGCCTTTTCCATAGCCTTCTCTACGGCCTCTGCGATACATGTTGCGAGAGATGCATCCATGGCGGTGGTATTACGTGCTGCAGCCCTGGCATATCCTTTGGGTCTCTCCTGCATTTCTGCAACGGCTTCTCTTCGAGAGCACCTCTTGCGTTCTACAATATGCAATATGGCAAGCTCCCTTTGTTTTGCTGCACAGTCTGCGGAGTCTGCAGGGTGCGCCCCATTACGTAAGCAGCACCTCTCTTTCTCAGAGCTGCACTCGCGGCTGTCATGATTTTCACCACACAGCTGGCATCTAAGAACTGATCGGCACCCTCTGACGCTATGTCCATATCGCCAACATTTCAAACACTGCAGGGGTTTGGGGGAAAGTGGCTCTACCTTATAGATCAGTGGCCATGCCTTAATTTCGGAAGGTCGGACTGTTCCAAAAAAGGTCATTATCACCGATTCCGTTGGTGATTTTATGTTGTCAATTGCACGGGTGCAGCTGTACACTGAAATTACACCCGCCACCGAAAACAAATCGAGCACATCTGCAGGTGTCAGGCTTGTGTCTACACCGCAGACTAATCCTTTGGAGCATGCGAGGTGCGCCGGAATAAATGGGCTTACCGGATGCGCTGCGAATTCGGAACATTGCAGGAGCTCAGGAATGCATTCCTGATCTGCGGAACAGCACAGGATGCCTCCGCGACCAAACTGGCGGACCTCAGTGATCTCCTGGGGATGCGAAGTGGCTTTTCGAAGCTCCACTTGAATCGCCTTTGGGTTCTTCATCGGAATACTGCCCCCATCTGTAGGTACCAGTGCCACAGGGACACTTCTCGCTCCACTGCGTAACAAATAGTCTGTTGGCCAATCCTTGGCGGGAAAGGAAGCTAACCAAGGGGAGTGCCCTTGGCCGGGGGAAGAAAATGACATCAAAATGGAATGACTCGCTTCAGCTGAAAAAGACCAATACAGTTACCGGAAAATAAAGAACTCTCAAAGAACAATAAGGATACTGCCGCCCAATCCTGAGCCCGGGCAGCTTCTTCACAGTCGAGCCTCACAGTCGAAATGCAACGTGACGTTCCAGCACGAGAGCACGAGAGCTACTCGTGCGTTATTGGTTGCGTTATTGGTTGCGTTTTTAATTGCTTCATTCTTGTCCTTTAATTTTTTACTTCTGATTATATTTGTTAACTATGTTCTGTTCTTTGAAGGATCGCTATTTGTTCATGTATTTTTTCAGTCCTGTAATAGCCCTATGTAAGGGCTGATAGTATCCGTAAATAAATAAAGACTTATGTGGCCGAATACGAAGGGGTAGACATGGTATGCAGTGCGTGCTAAAAAGAGAAGAAAACTGCTGAACGCCTGATAATGTTCTGTAAAGGGCTTCACCCTTCAGGATGATCGCGCAGAGTTTTTCAAAGCACTGGGGTTTAAGGACAGTGAGGGCAAATTAGACTTCAAGTGGGTAGAAATAACTAGGAGGAGGTTATTTGATTGGTGGCTAAAATTAAGGCATGAGTGAAAATTAAATCCTTCACTGCAAAGTACCAGTCTTCAACGACACTATTTAAAGGGAAAAAAAGATAAATCTAGTTGTTGGTTCACTTAGTATTACGGCTAGGTGGCGTTAGCCACTGCCCGACCTAAAGAGTACAGCCATATCAATCCATCTATTCATCCTCGCTGTCAAGTTTTTTTTCTTTTTTACTTCGCATTTCGCGTGACTTTTTGTAGCAATATGTAGCAACTGAAGCCAGAATTTTAAAAAAAGCCAACCAATACACCTGAGCAAGCAAAGTTAAGGAAAAAAATCGATCGTCCACAGTTGCGCTTCAAACCTGGATCTTTTGAGTGGGAAGCGAGCATTCTACCCCTTGACCACTTCAGTAGAGCTGCGCGCACGGCTCTTAAAACGACGACACATTGCAGACTACCGATCACAGCGCCCCAAGCGGATTGACCCTGTTTGGACTTCACTTTCAGAGCTCGGCCCGGGCACTACCAATGTTCTAGTACACTCTAGTTTGGAGGCGGTGGGATTTTGACAGCTTCATCAATGAAAGGCGCTTTAGGCGAAAGTGTATTTCCCCGACTTTTCAGAGGAGCTTGTTTTCTTTTTCTCCTACATAAAAAAAGCATATCACAACGTCTGGAATGGCTCATGCAAATACAAGAAGCTCGAATTCCAGAAATGCAGAGACGTTGCTGCATTAACTATATACCTTTCAAAAATGAAGCGCTCACTTGTATTACGCACACTCATGCACTGGCTTTTGTAAGTTCACATAGAAGCGATGCAAACACCGTAGTAATGTTACAAGCCTATCATCTCATTCTTTACCCTGTATCATCGAAGCAGCTTGCTTCAACATGTAAATTGAACATAAGTCGTTATTCTTTTTTGGCGCTTAAGCTTCTCGCCTCAAAGCGAACTCTAATGTGCTGCGCAATATGACGTTTTTGGAATCCCGAAACAAGCAACAATTATTCAAAGTGTTTTTGTGCACCCGGGCGCAAAAAGGTAATCTATGTACTCGTGAATGCAGTCGTAGTCGTGAAAATATGTGAGAAATAGCAAGCGAGTGAAGCAAGCCTACTTGCACATCGTAAGTTGTGCCCGATGTCTACACGATTCTCGAAGCCAAATGCTTCCCAAGAGCCCACCATCGTTGTTCCGAAAAGGAATCACAGACATGTTCAGAACCGTCCTGTTCAATTAGAGGCACCGCACACAACATTACCAGCGCAAAAAAAAACACGAAGGCTACCTATGTACACCACAATGCGCCCATCAACCTGCCCTGAGCAATATGGCAGTGCGTCGGCTTCAGCCACAGAGCCCCACTGCTACTCCAGAAGTTTTAGTATTACCTTTTTGATGGTGCTGCTACCCAAAAGCAACTCTCCGTTCTAACTTTAGTTTTTTTCCCTAAATGTCTACCACATGGCGCCTTATCTCACGCAGAACTCTATTTTTCATGAACTGAAGCACGCAGATAGATACGGAGCCAATTTTGCTTTTTGATTACTTCTATTTCTGTGCATCTCTACTATTTAGAGGCGAAGCTCTCGAAGCTGTAGGTGGTGCGTCCGCGATATATGTAGTAGCAGTAATAATAGTAGTAGCCGTCGTATTAGTACTAGTAGTGCATCGTAGTACTAGGTAGCCACCTCCACAGCCGGACTAAATGAGCGGCACGCGTGCACTCATTTGAATTGAGGAGTAAACCCACGTAAATTATATATATATAAAGAAATCGTTGTTTCTGATTAACTAACTTTCAGAAACGAGTATCGGTGACTTAATCTGCAATAAAATTTGCATTGAAATTGATGCTTGCGAAAAAAAGCTAGTATCAGAAGGATGCACTTTGAGCAATATCTAGTTGCCACTTTGAAATCGCTGGGCGTAACCTTCTTGGTTTTAGCGAAGTTTAGTGAGTTTTGGGCCGCAGTTTTATGAGCTAGAGGCTGCGAAAGATGGGAACTAAAAACGAAGCGCAGGCCGTAAGAAAGTGAGCGCGTGCTGCTCCTCTAGTCCCGCAGTGCCACCTCTCCTTTATTCCTTAAAATTACCCCTGGACGGTGGTACTTCTCTATGATAATATATGATGAAAAGATGCGAGATGGCGGTGCTTGGGGTGTTCACTAGATGGACGGACAGATAGACTTACGCACGAACAGAGAGACCGGATTCACGGACGAACGAACGAATGCAAAAACAGATGGATGCACGGACAGACGCACGGACGGACAGATGAACGCACTGCAGATGGACACATGAATAGACGGATGTTTTGCCCCACTCATCATAATGCACTCAGTGGATATGCTGCGAATTTTTTCTCACCCTTTCTAGTTATCTTTCTCTTCTTTCTTTTGTTTCTCGCTTTCTGTTCTTCACTTTCTGCTTCTCGTTCTGTGTTTTCTTTTAATCAGCCCCTTCACCCTTTTTCTCTGTCTTCTTTTCTTCTGCCTGCTTAATTATATCTACCTTTCTATCGATTGTGTATATTTATTGCTCTTTATTTCTCTCTCTCCCTGCATTCGTTCTTTCGCCTGTCAGCATTAATGCATGCCATGTCTAACAAATCGGGGCACGTGTCCTGAGAGCAAAGCAGGAGGTGAAGTAGAGGAAGAAAAAACGAAAAGAGTGCAAAGATGGCATGTTCAATCCCGGCCGCTGCGATCGCATTTAGATGGAGCCATATCGATAGAGGCCGATTACTCTGCAATATCAGTGAATGTTAAAGAACACCAGATGGTCAAAATTTCTGAGGTGCCCCACTACGACGTCTCTCATAATCATCTTGGAGTGTTGGGACTTAAAACTCCACATAACGTAATAAAAAAAAGACCGTGAACCATTTCATTATTATAATAGTTTTCTTTTTGTAAGAGCTGTGAAAATTAGTGTTACAGAATAAGGGTAGTAGTACAGAGAGGTATGTATTGGTGTCTAGGGGTAGTCTAATATACGATTAACTATCTTTTTGCAAAGTGCGATGTATTCGGCTGTATACAATGTTTTGAAACTTACATATTTTGGTGCCACGTGGTTCCAGAGACAATATTTAAAGATATTTAGAGTGTGTTAATATACTGTAGTATACTTTTCAGGAAGTAGGTATAATTACATAGTTAACAATTTTATCTTTATCCAACACTGTTTTATATATATCTCTAAAAACTCCAATTAACGAGGAATTGTGAAACCTGTAGTGCATGAAAAAAAAGAAAATATAACACAGAAAGAGCAAGTGACAAGAGGACAATACGCTTTGTCCTGCCCATTTTCCCGAAGATATGTGAGAACTTGGTGCAGCGTCCTGTATAGTCACTTGCTCTGTCCGTGTTTTTTTCTTTTTGTGTCTGTGTGTGCTACAAGTTTATTATTCCATACCGCAGAGGCATTATATATATATATATATATATATATATATATATATATATATAAATATATATATATATATATATATATATATAGTGAAGAATAAAGGAGCACACTTACGAAAATTTGATAGTTGTTTACTCTACGTTTCGGCCGTGGCACGGCCTTCGTCAGGATTAACAGAAATACGAGTATGTGGCCGCTTTTATGGGCAGGCATGAACACGTCAGTACAAAACACGTGCGATAAGCATGTGAGTGTCACAAAAATTCTTTTATACAGCCGTGACTACACTACCAACCATTAAAATCTAATACAATAGACAAGATTGTGGGCATGTGAAAGACATTTCTAACATTCACCATTGACGACGAGGATCACGCATGAAAAAAATATAAATATGTGATAACCTTTACGAAGTATATTATACGTCAGGGATGCTTCTTTAAATATTTCTCAAAATTTCGGACGTCAGGGCATCGTAGAAAGGCATGACACTTTTCCTACGCATTCGTTAATGCCGGATAACAGACTGTTGAACTTGTGAATCAAGAACGATTCTCGAATTTCTCGATCATGGTGCGTAACCCCCGAATGCAGAGATGTTACTTGGCCGCGTCTTCGACTTGACTTGAGCAAGTCGGCGCGAAGCAAGCAGCGGACTTGAAAACGCTCAAGTCGGCCTTCGCGTTTCATAGATGTTCAGGCTGTCTTGCTTGGTCAAGTCAAGAACGAGCTTCAAAGCAGAAACACGCTGCTCGCCTGCTAACGAGGGTAATAATGAAGTTGTTCGCGTAAGGCATGCATTACATTAAAAAAAGACCATACGTTTTAAAATAACTATAAAAACGAAGGGCCACAAGCATATTCTTGCTATTTTACGGCTAACGAGTGGCACGTGGTGCCTGCCATCACAGCGATGCGCAGTGTTGCTTCTGTAAAGCGTTCGTTGCCCGCTGGTTTTAGTGGCCACCCAAATGCGGTGCGTTTCTCCATGGTTGCTTGTTTGGAGGAGAAACAAGCATCGCGTTGGGTTCCTTCGTCGTTTTTTTTCTCAATCGAACGCCATGGCATGTATTTGTGCTGACCTGGCTCACGAGGTGACGCGATTTTCACGGTATTTGCCTTTCCGTTCGCCTGAGTGCATGCCTGTAATGGCTAGGTCGCAGTTATTGTGAAAAAAAAACAAGTTCTCGGAACACATGTGATTCGTATCCTTTTGTTGTGCTTGGTAAACAAGAGAAAAAGCGGGGGTCAGGACATTGCCCTCAGCAGAATTCTGTCTCGCAGGGTGCAGCAATGTATCGCTGCATGATGGTGACGCGGATAAAAAAACCCGTGATAGGGGCACCTCTTTCTTATGTGTGTGTAATTTTACGTAGCGTTGTGCTACAAGCGATGCCTTTCTGAGCGAGAAACAGCGCCCTAGACGGGACGAAAGGATAGACGAGGCACACGGACACAGCACCGAGTCATTTTTTTTTCCGAAAGAGACGGAAAGTGTCGTCGTGTTATAGAGAAACAGAAATAGCCTTTGCGGTTACGGAACACTTCGGCGTTGTCAACACCGGGGCTATTAATACGCACGTGTGTGTAGTCGACACAACCTGTAACGCAAGGGAACTCAGCCACTTCATAACAGTCCACCGGCTGCGCAAAGCGCACCAGCATCGCGTACAGGTGTTTGCGATGAGTATTGTAACTTTTTCGACTGCACGGCACACTGTCGACTAGGGAATGCGGACGAAATTTCCGGTGACTGGTTGGAATGTGCCAGCGCTGTAAAACCTGAGAGCCATCAGTAGCTGTAACACTGGATGCACGGGCTGTCTTCGGTTGTCCCCACTTTCACGGAGCGGCAACATAACGAGCAGCTGCCCCACGGCGTTCTTCATGAATCTGTACCTAGAGTGGTATTGTTGCTCGTCGTACAACTCCATAGGATTTCCTCGGTCACGTAAAGCGGTTCCAAGAATCTTCGGCAGGCAGTGCGCCTCAAAAAATGCTACGCTTATGGCGAGGCAAGCAAACTCAAAAGTGGCCACCTTTCACGCGACATCCATTCGAGAGGTGGCCATGTTGGAATAACGCGTGAAGTCGCTTTCAAGCTAGCCCCGCAGCTGACTTGAAACTTGTGCTGACTTCGACCGAGCCAAGTCGCCTTCAAGTCATCCGCAAGTTCGAGAACGATTTATGGTGACCGGCAAGACTGTCTTGAGTCAAGAACGAGTCAAGTACGAGTCAAGTAACATCTCTGCATTCGGGGGTTAAAGCCAGATTCTAATAGTGTTACCATAATCTTGTCAGACGAATGACCTGGTAGATGACAATGCTTGGACAATGGAAGATGTGGCAAACTGTTTACGTGTGATTTGTGGTTGTTGAAACGGATGCGAAAAGATGTCTCGGTTTGACCGATGTATTGCATGTGACAGATTGAGCATTCAAGTAAGTAAATGAGGTTGCTGCTATCGCAGTTTAAGTCCCCTTTAATCCTAAGTGACAAGTTAGATGCCGTGCTTTTAGCAACAGTTGCAGTGGTCATGTGCGCACAAACTTTACATCGGGTTTTTTTACAGGGGTGACAACCAACGGGAGCAATGAATCTAGTCTTGGAAGAAGTTACCATGTCGCGCAAGTTCCTTGATCTCCGATATACAACCCGCGGTGATTCAGTGAAGATGTCCTTAAGCCGATCGCTCTGTGTCAGTATGTTATAATGCTTTCTGAGTATATACGACACGTTAGGAATAGGCGAAGAATGCGTGAGAACGAGGTTGGTTCGGGAAGGTGGCGCTAATCGCTTGTCTTTACTGATGAGCTCTTTCCGATCGAGACATTTTGCCCGTTGGAGAGCGTCGTCAATTATTTGTGAAGGATATTGTTGTTCGGTTAATGCTTTACGGAGCTGGTCACAGTTGCGAGTGAAATCCCTGTTGTCCGAACAAATTCTTTTAAAACGGATAGCTTGGCTATAAGGGATACTTGTTTTGCAGTGTTTGACATGGCTACTTTTAAAATGAAGACATCTTTGTCGGTCAGTGGGCTTCCTGTATAGGTTTGTCGTTAGTTTACCATTGCTTAAAGCTACATTGACGTCAAGGAAGTTTATGGTGACTGGTGAATAAGAGTAGGGAAAAGGAGATGGATGGTTCTACTTTGTTAAAGTCTGCAATGAAATATCGTAATGCCGCTTCACCATGGTGCCAAATTAAGAAAATGTCATCAATGAAGCGTTTGTAATAAAGTGGTTTAAGGTCACGAGTGGCGAGAAAGTTATTTTCTAGAATGCCCATGAAGATGTTCGCATAACTGGGACCTATTTTGTGCCCATCGAGGTGCCGCTGGTTTGAACATAATGTTCACCGTTAAATTCAAAGTTGTTAAGCTCGAGTATCAGTGATAAAATAGTGCCCAAGGTGGAACCGTCGATGGGTTTGTCATTTACCAAGTCATTGTATGCTTGGAGCACAGAACGAATCCCGTCCGCATGGGGTATATTTGTGTACAGTGACACCACATCTAGTGTGACCAGAAGAGCCTCACTCGGAACACGCATATTTACAATGTCACGCAGAAAGTGATTAGTGTCCTTGACATATGAAGAAAAGTTAGGAGGAATTGAACTAATTAGGCTGTCTGCATATCGAGACAGGCTTTCCGTAATGGTTCTTATTCCTGAAATTATTGGCCGGCGTGGATTATTTAGTTTATGAATTTTAGGAAGCAGATAAAATCTACCAGCTACCGGACTCAGGGGGACTAAGGATTTAAGCACAGTTTCTGGAATTTTATTTTTTCTTACAAGCTTTTTTAAAGTTTTTCTTACTTTGGTCTTGAATTCCTCGGTTGGGTCGTAGCTCAAATGTCTGTGAAGTGTGAGGTCATTTAATTGCCTGTAGGCCTCACGAAGGTAATCAGCCTTATTCATTATTACGATTTCTCCCCCTTTATCGGCCGGTTTGATGACGATGTCGTCTCGAGAAGCCAGGGTCTGGATCGCTTGTTTTTCTTTGTCGCTTAGGTTGCGGTGAAACGGCGATTGCTTTTTGTATGCTTCGAGTACATCTCGCTGCACTGCTCGGATGTAAATATCGAGACATTTTTCCCTTTGGGAAGGGGGAGTCCAGTGCTTAGTAGAAAAAATTGCTGTTTCGATAGATGGAGGCCGATTATGAAAGTATTCACGTAAACGCATGCTTCTTTCAAAATTGTCTAAGTCACTGATTAGTTGGAATTCATTGTATCCTCCAGTGGCAGGACAAAAGGTCAAACCACGGGAAAGAACGCTCAATTCTTCAGCCGATAACGTGGCACTAGAAATATTTACTATATTTCCAGCTTCTGCGGAGGACGAATGCACTAAAGACGTTGCGTCATCAAGAGTGCTGACGCTTGTGCAAATGTTATCGCGTATCAATTTTTTATATTTTTTGTCGCTGAGCTCGCGGATTTTTTCTTGCCTGTAGTTATCAAGTGACGCTCTTTCATCGGCTGTGAAATTCCGCGTAGCAAAGAGTTGGTTCTCTTTGTTCCTTAGCTGTTTTCCGGATGACTCATAATGGTTAGTCACAATGCGCGTGAGTTCCAGAGACGCTTGTTTGAGCGTGCTGTCCCACCTGGAGAGATTATTGCTAGTCATTTCAGACGTAGCAGGCCTTAAGTTAAGGCTTAAACCTATGGGTACTGTTGATGTAGCAATATACATCTTTAAAGTGGAAGCATGCAGGTCACAGCAAATACGCTTTTCTATCACTTTTCTAAGCTTCAAAAAATGCCCTGAGGCATCCCCAAAGGGAGTCTTACCCCGGCTAGGTGGTAGTCATTCGGTTGCTTGGGTAGGATCAGGCCGCTTGCTTCTGAATTGGTACCTTGACTGGGACGACGTGGCCCCGCTGGGAGGTGGAGAAGCGGCCGGTGTTGCCTTGCTGCTCACTGGATTGTTCGTAACCCTGTAAAAAGACACTGCTTTGTCTGTCATCGTCGTGGTTATTGTCTTTGCCGGTGTCTTGTTTCTCGTTGTCAGGCTGGTCGTTGCGTTGGTTGAGGGTACACAGCTTGGCGATGTCTTTTTTCTTAGTGTCAACTTATTCACTGCATCACTCGCCGTGGCCTTGTTCTCAGAAGCCCGGCTGGTCGTTGGCCGCCTTGTCGTTGGCTTGCTTGTCGCTGCCCTGCTTCCATGTATGTTGTTTGCTGTTGTCGCACTTGATCGCCCTGTCGCCGAGCGAATTTTTATCGCTTCGATACCACTTGGTGGCATTCTAGCAGAGGGTGCAGTCACTTTCTCAGATGACGAAAGATTGTCGTGAGAACGAGCTTTCGTGGCACGAGGCACATTACAAATAGTTCCGCTGCTTGTGTAGTCTTCCCAAGCAGCCGATGACGCATCGCGTGGATTTTTGAAGCACAACTGTCGAAAGTGACAGGCAAGTAGCGCAAAGCCCTCGAAACTTGGGTGGAGACCTTCACTTGCGAGCACGCGAGATGGCGGGAGCCATTCAAATCCATGATCGACGGGAAATACCAGCTTTGAACGTTGGCCAAAGTTCCGAAGGTGCTGGTTGAAAAATCTTGCAGACTTGTTGCAACGTTGCACAAAGGCTTCGTTTCTGCTTCCTTGACGGCGGTTGCAGGATCGTGGCAGGACCAGCCTTGCGTATATTTGACGTATAGCGGGGCGCCGTTTCGTTACGATATCCAGCATCTCGCGGCACCTGGCAAAAGCCACGTTGCCGGAACACTTTGGGATGTCATTGCTGCCAACGTTAAGAATGAGCGTTTCCGTTAACGGAAGCACGAAGTCCAATAGTGAACTTACATCACTGATGGTAGCACCACTCTGAGAGATGAAGGCTGGTGTACCCGCATGAAGCGGATCAAAATGCTGGTATAAGTATTTTGTCTGCGAGTCACCCAAAATGGCTGTCGATGTGGCACTCTTAGGGTATTCGCAGTCAACAATTTTCGTAGTGGCTTTTCCGGGACCCATAGTAGTAAAATGATTCAAAAAAGAAATTCTGTGGGTCCGGTGCAAATATAGTGAAGAATAAAGGAGCACATTTACGAAAATTTGATAGTTGTTTACTCTACGTTTCTGCCATGGCACGGCCTTCGTCCGGATTAACAGAAATACGAGTATGTGGCCGCTTTTATGGGCAGGCATGAACACGTCAGTACAAAACACGTGCGATCAGCATGTGAGTGTCACAAAAATTCTTTTATACAGCCGTGACTACACTACCAACCATTAAAATCTAATTCAATAGACAAGATTGTGGGCATGTAAAAGACATTTCTAACATTCACCATTGACGACGAGGATCACGCATGAAAAAATATAAATATGTGATAACCTTTAGGAAGTAAATTATACGTCAGGGATGCTTCCTTAAATATTTCTCAAAATTTCGGACGTCAGGGCATTGTAGAAAGGCATGACACTTTTCCTACGCATTCGTTAATGCCGGATAACAGACTGTTGAACTTGTGAATCAAGAACGATTCTCGAATTTCGCGATCATGGTGCGATTTAAAGCCAGATTCTAATAGTGTTACCATAATCTTGTCAAACGAATGACCTGGTAGATGACAATGCTTGGACAATGGAAGATGTGGCAAACTGTTTACGTGTGATTTGTGGTTGTTGAAACGGATGCGAAAAGATGTCTCGGTTTGACCGATGTATTGCATGTGGCAGATTGAGCATTCAAGTAAGTAAATGAGGTTGCTGCTATCGCAGTTTAAGTCCCCTTTAATCCTAAGTGACACGTTAGATGCCGTGCTTTTAGCAACAGTTGCAGTGGTCATGTGCGCACAAACTTTACATCGGGTTTTTTTACAGGGGTGACAACCAACGGGAGCAATAAATCTAGTCTTGGAAGAAGTTACCATGTCGCGCAAGTTTCTTGATCTCCGATATACAACCCGCGGTGATTCAGTGAAGATGTCCTTAAGCCGATCGCTCTGTGTCAGTATGTTGTAATGCTTTCTGAGTATGTACGACACGTTAGGAATAGGTGAAGAATGCGTGAGAACGAGGTTGGTTCGGGAAAGTGGCGCCAATCGCTTGTCTTTACTGATGAGCTCTTTACGATCGAGACATTTTGCCCGTTGGAGAGCGTCGTCAATTATTTGTGAAGGATATTGTTGTTCGGTTAATGCTTTACGGAGCTGGTCACAGTTGCGAGTGAAATCCCTGTTGTCCGAACAAATTCTTTTAAAACGGATAGCTTGGCTATAAGGGATACTTGTTTTGCAGTGTTTGACATGGCTACTTTTAAAATGAAGATATCTTTGTCGGTCAGTGGGCTTCCTGTATAGGTTTGTCGTTAGTTTACCATTGCTTAAAGCTGCATTGACGTCAAGGAAGTTTATGGTGACTGGTGAATAAGAGTGGGAAAAGGAGATGGATGGTTCTACTTTGTTAAAGTCTGCAATGAAAGATTGTAATGCCGCTTCACCATCGTGCCAAATTAAGAAAATGTCTTCAATGAAGCGTTTGTAATAAAGTGGTTTAAGGTCACGAGTGGCGAGAAAGTTATTTTCTAGAATGCCGATGAAGATGTTCGCATAATTGGGACCTATTTTTGTGCCCATCGAGATGCCGCTGGTTTGAACATAATGTTCACCGTTAAATTCAAAGTTTTTAAACTCGAGTATCAGTGATAAAATAGTGCCCAAGGTGGAACCGTCGATGGGTTTGTCATTTACCAAGTCATTGTATGCTTGGAGTACAGAACGAATCCCGTCCGCATAGGGTATATTTGTGTACAGTGACACCACATCTAGTGTGAACAGAACAGCCTCACTCGGAACATGCATATTTACAATGTCACGCGGAAAGTGATTAGTATCCTTGACATATGAAGAAAATTTAGGAGGAATTGAACTAATTAGGCTGTCTGCATATCGAGACAGGCTTTCCGTAATGGTTCCTATTCTTGAAATTATTGGCCGGCCTGGATTATTTTGTTTATGAATTTTAGGAAGCAGATAAAATCTACCAGCTACCGGACTCAGGGGGACAAAGGATTTAAGCACAGTTTCTGGAATTCTATTTTTTCTTACAAGCTTTTTTAAAGTTTTTTTTACTTTGGTCTTGAATTCCTCGGTTGGGTCGTAGCTCAAATGTCTGTAAAATGTGTGGTCATTTAATTGCCTGTAGGCCTCACGAAGGTAATCAGCCTTATTCATTATTACGATTACTCCCCCTTTATCGGCCGGTTTGATGACGATGTCGTCTCGAGAAGCCAGGGTCTGGATCGCTTGTTTTTCTTTGTCGCTTAGGTTGCGGTTAAACAGCGATTGCGTTTTGTATGCTTCGAATACATCTCGCTGCACTGCTCGGATGTAAATATCGAGACATTTATCCCTTTGGGAAGGGGGAGTCCAGTGCTTAGTAGAAAAAAATTGCCGTTTTGATAGATGGAGGCCGATTATGAAAGTATTCGCGTAAACGCATGCTTCTTTCAAAATTGTGTAAGTCACTGATTAGTTGGAATTCATTGTATCCTCCAGTGGCAGGACAAAAGTTCAAACCACAGGAAAGAACGCTCAATTCTTAAGCCGATAACGTGGCACTAGAAATATTTACTATATTTCCAGCTTCTGCGGAGGACGAATGCACTAAAGACGTTGCATCATCAAGAGTGCTGACGCCTGTGCAAATGTTATCGCATATCAATTTTTTATATTTTTTGTCGCTGAGCTCGCGAATTTTTTCTTGCCTGTAGTTATAAAGTGACGCTCTTTCATCGGCAGTGAAATTCCGCGTAGCAAAGAGTTGGTTCTCTTTGTTACTTAGCTGTTTTCCGGATGACTCATAATGGTTAGTAACAATGCGCGTGAGTTCCAGAGACGCTTGTTTGAGCGTGTTGTCCCACCTGGAGAGATTATTGCTAGTCATTTCAGACGTAGCAGGCCTTAAGTTAAGGCTTAAACCTTTAGGTACTGTTGATGTAGCAATATACATCTTTAAAGTGGAAGCATGCAGGTCACAGCGAATACGCTTTTCTATCACTTTTCTAAGCTTCAAAAAATGCACTGAGGCATCCCCAAAGGGAGTCTTACCCCGGCTAGGTGGTAGTCATTCGGTTGCTTGGGAAGGATCAGGCCGCTTGCTTCTGAATTGGTACCTTGACTGGAACGACGTGGCCCCGCTGGGAGGTGGAGAAGCGGCCGGTGTTGCCTTGCTGCTCACTGGATTGTTCGTAACCCTGTAAAAAGACACTGCTTTGTCTGTCATCGTCGTGGTAATTGTCCTTGCCGGTGTCTTGTTTCTCGTTGTCAGGCTGGTCGTTGCGTTGGTTGAGGGTACACAGCTTGGCGATGTCTTTTTTCTTAGTGTCAACTTATTCACTGCATCACTCGCCGTGGCCTTGTTCTCAGAAGCCCTGCTGGTCGATGGCCACCTTGTCATTGGCTTGCTTGTCGCTGCCCTGCTTCCATGTATGTTGTTTGCTGTTGTCGCACTTGATCGCCCTTAAATTTCGATACAGCAACCTCATTTACTTACTTGAATGCTCAATCTGCCACATGCAATACATCGGTCAAACCGAGACATCTTTTCGCATCCGTTTCACCAACCACAAATCACACGTAGACAGTTTGCCACATCTTCCATTGTCCAAGCATTGTCATCTACCAGGTCATTCGTTTGACAAGATTATGGTAACACTATTAGAATCTGGCTTTAAATCGCACCATGATCGCGAAATTCGAGAATCGTTCTTGATTCACAAGTTCAACAGTCTGTTATCCGGCATTAAGGAATGCGTAGGAAAAGTGTCATGTCTTTTTACGATGCCCTGACGCCCGAAATTTTGAGAAATATTTAAAGAAGCATCCCTGACGTATAATATACTTCCTAAAGGTTATCACATATTTATATTTTTTTCATGCGTGATCCTCGTCGTCAATGGTGAATGTTAGAAATGTCTTTTACATGCCCACAGTCTTGTCTATTGTATTAGTTTTTAATGGTTGGTAGTGTAGTCACGACTGTATAAAAGAATTTTTGTGACACTCACATGCTGATCGCACGTGTTTTGTACTGACGTGTTCATGCCTTCCTATAAAAGCGGCCACATACTCGTATTTCTGTTAATCCTGACGAAGGTCGTGCCCCAGCCGAAACGTATAGTAAACAACTATCAAATTTTTGTAAGTGTGCTCCTTTATTCTTCACTATATTTGCACCGGACCCACAGAATTTCTTGTTTGAATCATATATATATATATATATATATATATATATATATATATATATATATTGATACGTGTATGAAACTGTCACCCCGACACAGCTGAATTGGCACCCAAATGAAGAAGACAACAACGTGGTTGTAGTGGGTGGGACTCTCCAGTTTCTCCCGTTGGCCTGCATGACTGTGCGCTCTTTCAGCCGTTAGCAAGACCAGCTCTCGGAGAATAAATCTTCCCCGTAACATCTTTTGGTGGAAGGTGCGGGTTCTTCACACAACCCGGCTCAGGAACTCCGCAGTGGACGCCAGCTTTCTCCAGCCGCGATTCCTGAAACTGGCACTCTGGCCTCTCCATCCGCGCCGGCTCCATCACCTGTGATTCCCCCCCATCTTCTCGACCCTGGCACATTTTCCGGCACGGACAGCACGGACGTCGAAGAATGGCTCGCATTATTCGAGCGCGTCAGCAAGCACTACAGGTGGGACGAAACGCTTATGCTGGCAAATATTCTGTTCTACCTAAGGGGTACGGCACGCGCCTGGTATGAGACGCATGAAGAAGAATTAACCAGCTGGGACGCATGCAAGCAAAAGCTTCGCGATTTGTTCGGTCGGTCAGTTGCTCGTCAGATGGCAGCCAGGCAGGACCTCGCGTCGCGTGTTCAATCATCGACGGAGTCGTACGTCACGTACATCCAAGACGTACTGGCACTGTGCCGGAAGACGGACAAAAACATGTCCGAGGCGGACAAGATCAGCAACGTGTTGAAAGGCATTGCTGATGATGCTTTCAACATACTAATGTGCAAGAACTGCACCACTGTCGACTCCATCATCTCCGAATGCCGACGATTTGAACAAGCAAAAAGCAGGCGAATCACTCACCACATCGCGAGACTACCAAACACTGCTGCGACTTCGTCTTGCGAGGATTCTGCAGCGCCCCGTTCACTTGCGCCTCCTGCCAATATCGCAAGGATTGTTCGCCAGGAGCTGGAAGCCATGGCACCCGCTTCCTATCAGCCCCCTGCGCAAGACCACTGGGCAACAGTCTCGCTCATTCAAGCCGTCGTACGCCAGGAGTTTGCTAACCTGGGCGTCCAGGTTCCCCAGCCGCAGCCCATGAGCACTCCTGTCCACAACGCTGACCACCACTCTGCCCCACTTGTCGCTGCGGCAGCTTCGACTCCTCGGTTTCCACCACGCTACCAAAATCCATCTGAGTGGCGTACGCACGATGATCGACCCATCTGTTTTTCTTGCTCTCGAGTTGGGCACATCTCCCGCCATTGTCGCAACAGGGGGTATTTCCGGCCAAGCTTTCGTAATGTCGACCGCCGTCAGGACCGTGGACACTATTCGCAACCCGGTTTTTCGGATGACCATATTCAGGACTCTTCAGCTCGCCGTTCATCTCCACGCTCCGAACCGTCCTACGCTGACGTCGTCGCCCGAAGAAACTGGTCAAGCCGCTCGCCGTCACCTCAGGGTCGGCCGTCACGCTCCCCTCAACGCCGCCGCTCTCCGTCACCGGCTTATTCTGGCCATTCCCCGGGAAACTGACGAGTGCAGCTCCTGGAGGTGGCGCTGCGTTGACGACTCGGAACGAAAACCCTCAACCGGCTACAATTTCAAGACGCAATTTACTTCGGGTGTTCGTTGATGGCCACGCCGTTACTGCTCTAATTGACACTGGTGCCCAAGTATCTGTTATGAGTTCTACACTTCGATCTCGCCTGAAAAAAGTTCTCACACCAGCTATGTTCTCTACTGTTCGAGTTGCTAACGGAAGTCGAACATCGGTACTTGGTATGTGCACTGCCCGCGTTACTGTTGCTGGCCACCACACTTCCGTTCTCTTCGCAGTACTCGATGCTTGCCCACACGACGTCATCTTTGGAATTGACTTCTTAACCACCCACTCCGCCCTCATCGATTGTTCTACCGGTATCTTACGGCTCGAATTGCCTTTGCGCTCCGATTTCACTCCTCCAAGTCGCACTCGGCTACGATCCGTGGAGTCTCTACGGCTACCGCCCCAGGCTGCTATGTACGTTCCTCTGTCGCCCTTCCCGTCCGTTCCTGATGGAGACTATCTGGTAGCTCCCCTCATTGATTTGACCATTACGCACCACATCGCACTACCACATACTATAGTGATTGTTGCTAACAACACGGTGCTACTTCCAGTTCTGAACTTCTCGACGTCGACCCAAGTTCTTCCCCAAGGCATCACTTTAGCCGATCTTTCCACCCTTGATGAATGTTCGATTTGTTCTTTTACACCTGACACTAAGACCATGGCGAAACCTGTCATCACGTCGCAAAATAAGGCATTCCTCGACAAAATGATATCCAGCGACCTCTTACCTTCCCAAATTGCGGCGCTTCGGGGTGTTCTGTTTTCTTACCTGGATATCTTTGACGTCGACGACCGTCCCCTGGGCCGCACAAGTGCCGTAACCCACCGCATCGACACCGGCGACGCCAGTCCACTCCACAAACGCCCTTATCGCGTGTCACATGCTGAGCGCCAAGTTATACAGACGGAGGTCGAGAAAATGTTGAGTAAAGACGTCATTGAGCCTTCATCGAGTCCTTGGGCCTCCCCTGTGGTCTTAGTTAAAAAGAAGGACAACACCTGGCGCTTTTGCGTCGACTATCGCCATCTGAATCGGATCACCAAGAAGGACGTTTATCCTTTACCCCGAATCGATGATGCGCTCGACTGCCTCCACGGCGCCAACTATTTCTCGACCCTTGACCTTCGATCCGGATACTGGCAAATTTCGGTCGACGACCGCGACCGCGAGAAGACAGCATTCATCACACCCGACGGCCTTTACCAATTCAAGGTCATGCCTTTTGGGTTGTGCAATGCCCCGGCTACGTTTGAACGTATGATGGACTCTCTTCTTCGCGGTTTCAAATGTTCGACCTGCCTTTGCTATCTGGATGATGTAATAGTTTTCTCGCCCTCCTTCGAAAGCCACCTGTCTCGTCTCTCGGCAATTCTTGACGTTTTTTGTTGCGCTGGTCTCCAACTGAATTCGTCGAAATGTTCATTTGGACGTCGGCAGATTAAACTACTCGGCCACCTTGTTGACGCCACTGGTGTTCAACCCGACCCTGACAAAGTCCGTGCAGTCCGAGAATTCCCGGTTCCGCGTTCCACACAAGAAGTTCGCAGTTTTATTGGGCTCTGCTCATACTTCCGCCGCTTTGTCTTCAACTTCGCGGATATTGCTAGGCCCCTCACGGATCTCCTCAAAAAGAATGTGGCCTTCTTTTGGGGAAGGGACCAAGAACATTCCTTCGCGTCGCTAATTACCGCCCTCACCTCACCACCTGTGTTGGCTCATTTTGATCCAACGGCTCGAACAGAGCTTCGCACCGATGCAAGCGGCCATGGCATTGGTGCTGTACTCGCTCAGATACAGAATGGCACCAACCGTGTGATAGCCTACGCTAGCCGCCTTTTGTCGCAAGCGGAACAAAATTATTCTATAACTGAGCGGGAATGCTTACCCTCGTTTGGGCTATCGCGAAATTCCGTCCGTACTTATACGGACGTCCGTTCGCAGTCATCACGGACCATCATGCGCTTTGCTGGCTGTCGACGCTTAAGGACCCTACAGGGAGACTCGGCCGATGGGCTCTTCGATTACAGGAGTACACTTTCTCGGTTGTTTATAAATGTGGAAAGCTGCACAGCGATGCTGACTGCTTATCCCGGCACCCCGTTGATCCACCTAGCTCCACTGATTTGGAATCCGATGCCTGCGTTTTAGCCATCACTGACTTTTTGAACGTGGCTGACGAACAGCGCCGAGATCCATCGTTGCTCACCATCATTGACCGCCTTCAATCGCGTTATGCTGACCCTTCTCTCAGCAGATACCTGCTTCAAGACAACATTTTGTACCGCCGCAACTTACACCCCGACGGCGCGGAACTTTTACTCGTCGTACCGCATCACCTGCGGAAGGATGTTCTGCGACAATTCCACGACGCTCCAACTTCTGGACATCTAGGAGTCTCCAGAACTTACGACCACATTCGACGACGAGTATTCTGGAAGGGTCTGTACCGCTCTGTTCGCCGTTACGTCACATCTTGTGACCTCTGCCAGCGCCGAAAGAAGCCTACGACTCCCCCTGCTGGTCTTCTTCAACCTATTGAAGTTCCAGCCGAGCCATTTTATCGAGTGGGGTTGGACTTGCTAGGTCCCTTTCCTACTTCTACAACTGGAAATAAATGGATTGCAGTGGCCACAGACTATGCCACTCGGTATGCAATCACTCGAGCGCTACCAACCAGCTGCGCAACCGACGTTGCCGACTTCTTGCTGTACGACATTATTCTCCAGCATGGCGCTCCGACTCACCTGCTCACAGACCGTGGTCACTACTTTCTATCTCGTGTGGTTGATGACCTACTCCGATCTTGTGCTACCCGTCACAACTTCACCACATCTTACCACCCTCAGACTAACGGCCTTACGGAGCGCCTAAACCGCACATTGACGGACATGCTTTCCATGTACGTATCTACCGACCACACTGATTGGGACATAGCTCTTCCGTTCGTAACCTTCGCCTATAACTCGTCGCGTCATGAAACAGCAGGCTACTCCCCTTTTTATCTACTCTTCGGACGTCATCCCTTACTGCCCTTCGACACACTGCTTTCATCAGACCACCCATCCTCCACTTCGTACACTCAGGATGCGATCACCCGGGCCCTCACGGCACGCGCGGTAGCGCGCGCTCGGTTATCGTCGTCGCAGACAGCACAAAAGTCCCTTTACGACCGTCGACATAGAGATGCCGTTTTTTCTGCGGGATCTCTTGTTCTCTTGTGGCTCCCATCTCGACGTGTTGGCCTCTGCGAAAAACTACTATCGCGATACGCCGGGCCCTACCGAATCATTCGTCAGGTCACACCTGTGACCTACGAGATTTCCGCTACCACAAACTCATCAGCTGCTGCACCCAGAACGGAAGTAGTCCACGTTTCTCGTCTCAAGCCCTACAACACCGACTCGCTCATTTAACAGGCACCGAGACGGTGCCTTACGGGCCGGGGTGATGATACGTGTATGAAACTGTCACCCCGACACAGCTGAATTGGCACCCAAATGAAGAAGACAACAACGTGGTTGTAGTGGGTGGGACTCTCCAGTTTCTCCCGTTGGCCTGCATGACTGTGCGCTCTTTCAGCCGTTAGCAAGACCAGCTCTCGGAGAATAAATCTTCCCCGTAACAATATATATATATATATATATATATATATATATATATTGTATTGAGAGAACAAGAGACAGCACCGGATCCCGGGCCTGCTGTTCTTATTCTGTCTCTTCTTCCTCGCTTTTCAGCCCATGACCCACAGCTGCTGAGCCGCTCTTCGTTACATTCGGCCACACTGCGGACCTGACAAAGAAAAAAAAGAAATTACAGTTCATTGCACCTGCAGCGGTCCAACTTCTTTTTCAAGCGCGACACATGCACGGCAAAGTTGTTTCTTTTGCGTTTATCGAGAGTGAAGTTCGCATCTGAGGTGTTCACACGCCAGGTATTTTCTCCTACACGCTGAGTAATTATGAATGGCCCGTCGAACTTAGGGAGTAGCTCTTGCCAGACCCGCTGGTGCCCCTTTGCACCCAGACCTCGTCACCGATGTTGTAAGCAGGAGCAGGTCTACGGCGTCTGTCATAGTGGCGCTTTTGATTTTCTGGTGCGTGGGTGGCTTTCTTGATCGCCTTAGTTCGGATCTTCTGACAGGCCGCTTTGCGATCGTTGGCACGTGGAATTATAATGGGATCATCCGCACTGAGGGCCGCTTTCAGCTGTGGTAGTTTCCCATAAACAATTTCATAGGGCGTTTCCTCGGTAGACATCTGCAGTGCCGTGTTAATCGCAAAAGTGGCTGACGGAAGGTGGACGTCCCAGTCGGCCTCTGCTCTTTTCCCTGCCTTCGTATATGGAGCGAGTCGTGCCTGGATGCTCTGGTTGGTTCTCTCAGTAAGGCCGTTTGCTTGGGAATGAAACGTGGATGCGAAGTGGTGCTGCACGCCTGCCGTGCAAAGGTACTTTTTCAGTTCCCCGCTACGAAACGTTGTAGCCCGATCAGATATTAACTTTTTTGGTAAGCCATGTCTCCATTCAAATCTGCGCTTGAGGAAGTCGATTAGGTAAGTGGATGCAAGAGATGGCACGGCCTCCACTTCCAGGTATTTTGACAGGTAGTCTACTGTACAATGACGTAACGATTTTCCGCAGTGGTGGTGGGTAGAGGTCCCATGTAATCAATGCCAATCGTGTGGCAAATTGTTTCGGGTATCTGGATTGGTGTTAGTAATCCAGGTTGACACCAAGGCAGTCGCTTAAACTGCTGGCTGATTTTGCAACTGGCGGCGTAAGAACGGACGCTACTTTGCATCTTCAGCCACCAAATACATTCTTGTAGTTTCTGGAGCGTGGCTCGTTGGCCGGCGTGTCCGCCTTCTGGGGAGTTATGAATGGCTCGTAATATTTCTGACCTGTGGGATTTCGGGATCACCAGGAGGTAACGTTCTTCGGATCGGTCCGCTCACCAGTGACGCCGGTACAATGCGGCATTGCACACCACAAAAGTACTGTAATTTCCCTGGTCAGAGATAGATGCAATAATGGATGGCAAAACTTTTATCCTCCTGTTGGGCTCGGGATACATTCGTTTGGGCGAAAAAAATGTGGGTTTGCTTGGTTTGTTGCGCGCAGTCAAGGGGGTTCCGTGAGAGTGCATCGGCGACATTGTTTAGCCCCCCGGCGCGGTGGCGCACGTCAAAATTGTATTCTCGCAGCGTGATGATCCACCGGGCAAATTCGTGCTTAAGTTGCTGCTTGGAGAACATCCATGCTATAGCAGCATTATCAGTCACAACAGTGAATTTACGCCCGGAAAGATAATGTCGAAACTTATCATCGACGCTCCATACCACTGCAAGACATTCAAGCTCGTTGGAGTGATAGTGGCACTCGGTGTCTGAAAGTTTTCGGCTGGCATAAGCGACCACGCGTTCCACGCCATCTGGATCATGCTGCACTAACACAGCTCCTAGGCCGACTTGGCTGGCATCAGTGTGCACTTCGGTGGACCAGTCTTCACTGAAGTGACTTAGTATGGGGCAACAAGTGAGCTTTCGTTTTATAGCTCAAAAAGCATTTTCTTGTGAGACGCCCCATTCAAACCACGCGTCTTTTTTAAGAAGACCGCTCAAGAAAGCTGCGATCAAAGCGAAGTGAGGAATAAACCTTCGCAAATACAACGCCATACCCAGAAATGACTGAACCTGCTTCAAGCAGGTTGGTATGGGATACTGCGACACGGCAGCTATTCGCTCCGGGAGTGGCTGAATGACGACAGGAGATATATTATGTCCCAGGTACGAAATCTTAGACACCCCAAACTGGCATTTCTCTTGGATCAAATGAAACGGAGCGGATCGGGCAGCCGAAAAATGAAGCGGTTCGGGCAGCCAAACGACAGCGTTGCTCAACCGCTTTCTGTATCACTGCAGGATAGCGGCCAAACGGTACGCACCGGGTGCGTCATCTCCTTCCGCAACCAGGGACGCCACCACGTCAGCCCGCTGTGGTCGCTGCAAAGGCACGTGGCTTCAACGGCTTCTGCGCAAGATCGGCCTGAATTCTGCGCATGCGGAGAGGACTCGCTGACGCCCCGTCGCCCAGCCAACAGCTACGCCACATCAGAGCGGTTCGGGCAGCCGAACGACAGCGTTGCTCAACCGCTTTCTGTATCACTGCAGGATAGCGGCCAAACGGTACGCACCAGGCGCGTCATCTCCTTCCGCCACCAGGGACGCCACCACGTCAGCCCGCTGTGGTCGCTGCAAAGGCACGGCTTCTGCGCAAGATCAGCCCGGATTCTGCGCATGCGGAGAGGACTTGCTGACGCCCCGTTGCCCATATATACCCAGCCAACAGCTACGCCACATCAGAGCGGTTCGGGCAGCCGAACGACAGCATTGCTCAACCGCTTTCTGTATCACTGCAGGTACTGTTTATACGTTTATGTGCACGATACAAGCTGATGTACTGCGGCTGCTTGGATTGCTCTGAGTGTTTTTGCTGGTTGAAACTGTGTTGACTAAAAATACTTGACGCATTAGGATGGCAAACAACAACAAGGAAACCGACCCTTTGAACGAGTTCGCGAAGGGCCTCGGTGATAAAGCACCAACTAGCAATAAAGAAATCGCGAAGGTCCTGGTAGAAATGACGTCTAAGTTCATCGAGGCCATGAATAAGTTGACAGTTACGGTAACAGCTCTTGCTTCCTCAACCAGTGATAACAAAACGGAACTTACCTCCGTCACGACTTCAATGAAATTCATGAATGACTGTTTCGAGGAATTCAAGTGTGATGTGAGGTCTATCCGGGAGGAGATCACTGAAGTCCGGAATCGGAGCCTTGAGTGTCAGCGCGAAAATGAGAGGCTGAACAAGGAAATGAAGGATCTCAGAAGGCAACTTGTGGAGCTGGAGCAGTACAGCAGTAAGAATAATCTTGAGCTGAAAGGTGTTCCGTGTACAGAAAACGAGGACCTAAAGGAAACCCTGAAGCAAATCACTACCCGTTTAGGCGTTGACGTTCCTTCTCAGGATATTGACGTACTGCATCAAGTAGCTTCAAAAGGGCTTCCTACCGTTATTGTTAAGTTTAACTCAAGGTCGACTCGAGATAGTGTCCTGCAGGCTGCCAAGAAGAACAGATTAAACACGACGATGCTCGGATTTGCAACGAACGAACCAGTGTACATCAACGAGCATCTGTGTTCTGAAAACAATGTTCTGTTTGGCAAAGCCATAAGTGCAAAGCGTGAGAGAAACTGGAAGTTCGCCTGGGTTTCTGAGGGCAAGATTCTAATGAGGAAATTGGATAAAGCGAAGGTTCTTCACACAAATTGCGAAGATGAACTCGTCAAAGTCGTGTAGTCACCCACCGTGTCCTAATCGTTTAGTAAGGTATCAAGGCGTACCTTTACAATGAATAATGTTCAGGTTCAACAACTTGCTGGCAAAACAAGCACGTCAATATTCCACTGCAATGTTCGAAGTATCAGAAAGAACTTAGATTTACTTGTAGCACGGTTGTCTGAGCATGTGCAACCGTTTCATATTATTACAATCACGGAAACATGGCTGAGAAGAGGCGAGGAGGTTGTAATCGCTGATAACAGGTTTACCTCACAGCCAAGATAGTCGCGAAATCGCGGTGGCGGCGTCGCCCTACTTATTCATAAAAGTTTTTCTTTCATATTTTTGCCATCAATTTCGTGCAGTTGTTCTTTTATGGAAGCCTTGTTCGTAAAGTTAGAAATTCCTCTCATTGTTGGTGTCATTTATCGGCCTCCCAATTCTAGTCTACCTGATTTTCTTGCTAAACTTGAAATAATCTTTATGACAATATCAACAACGTACACTGATCCCGTTGTGGTAGTTGGGGACTTTAACCTTGATACTAGCCAAGATGCTAATAAGGACTACTAATTCTTGCTGCAGTCATTCAACTTCAGAAATGTTATAACCACCCCCACGCGTGTTACAAGTGTATCTTCATCAATTATACATCACGTTCTAACAAATATAGATACCGACGTTCATACTGGCGTTTTCAAAGAACCCATTGCGGATCACTTTCCGATGTTTATTGTACTTAATAACTTAATCCAAAACAAGAAGGAACATCGACGACATATTATCAGGACAGACTACATAATGCTGAGAAAGAGCCTCTTGCAGATCAGTTTTGATGATATATACGACAATGATGTTAATACTGAGTTCTCGAACCTGATAGGAATTCTTAAAAACGCAGTTAATAACTGCTGTTGCGTACTCCCCACACGTTCACATCAATTACCAATTTGGCCTTGGATGAATGATGACATTTTGCAACTGGTAAAAACGAAGAATTTCTGGTACAATAAATGGAAATGCCATAAGACGAACCGTTACTATTTAGGTCAGTACAAGCTACTGCTCAACAAATGCGTAACGATAATCAGGGCCAGTAAAAAACAATACTACTCACGCTGCATCCAGGAGGCATCTGGCGATACACGCAAACTATGGGGTATCATAAATGAGGTTACTGGGGGCCGTCAATCGCAACGTGTTACTCCTGACAGCGTTGACAACAGCACCGTCGAAGCGTTCAACACCTTCTTTTCTGGTATAGGCAAAGCTCTGGCAGACAAAATTCCCCGCTCTGCAGACAGTTACATTGCGTCGAACACAGTTGTCAATACGTTTGTGATGTTTGATATTGAACTTTCCGAAGTTTTTCATATTATTGAAAACCTTTCAACTAACAAATCTGCTGGGCTAGACCAAATTACCGCGCTATTTTTGAAAGAAAACGTGGATATTTTAGGCCCAACCTTATGCAATTTATTTAATCATTCTGTACAAAACAAAACTTAACCATCCATACTAAAAATTGCAAAAGTAATTCTAGTTTACAAAAACGGTGACATTACCGATCTGTCTAGCTACAGACCGATATCGGTTCTTAGCGTTGTAAATAATATTTTTGAATATATTTTATCAAACTGCATAAATAAGTTTTACAGAAATACATGGTTCTTTGTCCTCAGCAACATAGATTCCGGTCTAATTATTCTACGTCATCTGCAGTGTTGACATTAGCACAATCGATTAACACGGCCCTAAACAACAACAAGCTAGCGGGAGTTGTTTTTCTTGACTTACAAAAAGCATTCGATATGGTAGATCATTCAATTCTTTTGCATAAATTAAAGCACTACGGCATACGTAATCAAGCCTATGAGTTATTTTCTAATTACATCAAAAACAGACAGCAGGCTGTCGTGATGACCGATATTACTTCCACACTGCAATATCTGAACACAGGGGTGCCACAGGGATTGGTGCTCGGGCCGCTGTTGTTCTCCCTTTATATCAATGACTTGCCTCATGTATTAAGCTCTTCCGAAATTATTATGTATGCCAATGATACAGCCTTAGTATGTACGGCGGACAATGTTCTTGAATTACAAAGACAAGTAAATTCAGAATTGAAAAAAAATTCCCAGTGTTTTTTGCTAACAGGTTAACGGTTAATGCTAAAAAAACAAAGTACATTATATTTCATTCCCGTAGGAAATTAATTAGTTACGAAGATATTCAGATAAAAATTGACAACTGCATATTGGAACGTACGGACACGTTTAAATACCTCGGGATTATACTAGATAATCACTTTCACTGGGCAAGTCAAATAAATGCCGTCGGTGTAAAGCTGGCTTCCGGCTGCCACGCGCTTTTACAAGCTAGAGGCTACTTTGATAAAATCATTTTGCGGGCGCTTTACTTTGCTTTCATCAATAGCCATTTATTCTAATGCATGGAATCGTGGGCCTGGACTTATGATTCTAATCTGGATCCCCTTCGAAGGCTACAAAAGCGTGCCATAAGAATAATGACTCACAGTAAGTACAACGAGCCAAGCCGGCCGTTATTCCGATCGCTAAAAATACTACCCTTCGATCTTTTGCGTGACTATAAGATGACCGTTTGCGTTAATAGTATCATAAAATACAATAGCCCATTTGATGTCTCGTTATTTTATTCCTCTTCCCGCCCTACTAGAAGCCTGACGTTCGGTAACTTTAACTTGGCACCAAGAAATTACGTTTATGGTGAGAGATTATGGCAATTCACAGGGATAAAGATCTGGAATAGTTTGCCCACTGAACTGAAGACATCACACAATGCTGCGGTAAAACTAAAAAATCAATTCTTGAGCAAGCTGTAAAAACTTCTTTTTCTCTTTGGTGGTAAGCACTTACAATTGTGTAAATATACGCTGGTGAATCTTGTAAACCTAGCATTTTTTTCCTTCTAACTAAAACTTGTGATAGTTTGATGTTCTTTATGTATTTTAGCTGATGTTTTTTGTGGGTCCACGAAGTTATGTGTCGTAACTTTTTGTATGCGCACAAGCAGTTTTGTTTGGTGTGACCAGATTGTTTAAGAAGTGAAAGACTTCTCTACTCTGTATATGTGTATGTTTACAGTGTCTGTATAGCTACATATGTATTATGTGTAATTAATATTTCCCGCTTTTGTCCATTACTTTTTTCACTGGACCTTACACTAGCCTTAGGCTATGGGTCCAATCAGTGTTTGTAAACCTCATGTGACAAATGATAATAAACGAAAAAAAACCCCTGCTGCATAGAGTCTGTGTAGTAGTTCGTCCTCATTGCGAAGGTGTTCATCCTGCGTCCTGCCAACGACCAGGATGTCGTCTAAGTACACCACACAGGCTTGGTTTTTCAATGGTCCGAGCACTGAATTCATCGCACGCTGAAAAGTGCTAGGAGCCGTTCTTACTCTAAACGGCATGCGGTTGAATTCATACAAACCGAAAGGTGTGCGAAGGGCCGTTTTACATCTATCTTCCTCCGCGACCTTAATCTGCCAGTACCCTGCGCGTAAATCAAGTAACAAAAAGAACATGCAGTGACGTACTGTATCAACAGCGTCATCAATGCGGGGTATTGGGTAGGAGTCGGGCATCGTACACTTATTGAGCTGCCTGTAGTCCATCCACGCAGAAGCGTAGTGATTCATTTTTCTTGCGAACAAGGACGACTGGTGCTGCCCACGGACTCGATGACGGCCTAATAATGCCCGCGGCAAGCATTTCATCTACTTGTTCTGCGATCACTGCCCGTTCTTGTTCAGCGTATCGTCGCAGTGGTACGCATATTGGCGGATGATCTCCCGTAGGTATGCAATGGAGCAGCAAATTAGTGCCTAGCAGTTCTGCTGTATTGCTAACGAATACTGGCTAATGGCGAGCCAATATAGAAGACAAGGTAGGAGGAGTGGACGGCTCACCTGTCGGTGGTGGCAGGGTTGTGGCGGTAGTCCCAGCTGTCGAAGACCGGAGCTCAACGTGGCCGCGATGTATGGTGAGCTCAATGTCATCAGATAGCAAGAAGTCAGCACCAAGGATCATGTCGGCAGAGAGGTCGTCAAGGACGGGAATGGCTGGAAGAACTTTAGTGCCCGTTGCCGTCCGGACTGAAATGTCGAGCATTCCGAATAGCATAGCACTTCCTCCAAGTCCGCAGAGGGGAGGTTGCGTCCACGGTCGGATAGTGTCCGGAGCATGACGTCGGTGTAGCGCCGTTCGTTCCGCACCGGTATCCACCAGAGCAGGTAGGTCACCTATTCCCTCAACGTGAATGGACATCCGAGGAGTTTGACAAGCTTAGTAGTGGATTCGGGTCTGGAAAGGTTGACGACACTCCTTGGCGTTGTGGCCAATGCGACCGCACTTTAAGCATCCGTGTCGTGTGGAGGCATAAGTCCAACCTAAGCTGACGACGAGAGTTCTGCTGAAGTTCGGCTGCCTTTTGAGCGAAAATCTGGGGTGACGCTTCAGGTGACTGAAGATGGCAGCATGGGTAGGGTCAACCAAGCCATTAACGACATACTGGCGGGCAGCCGGAGAGATCCATGTAATACCACATTTGTCGAGAAGCCCGAGCTTATCGCAGACGTATTTACGGGCGTCTTCCGATGGAGCCTGCCGACGCGATCGCATGCGCTTAAAATGGTCGTCGTATGCGGATAGAAGTGGTGTGAAGGGCGTGACGGAGGCTGTAGACCAGTCACTCCAGGATTTGTACTTGCAGCCATTGTATTGATGCCACGCTTTGGCGGGTTCGCGCAGTCGGCTTACGGCTAGCGATAGCATCTCGTCGTCAGTCCATGCATGTCGACGGGCCAACGAATGGATTTCATCCAGCCAGACTGTTGGGTCTTGATCAATGCCAGTAAAGTCAGGAATTTCTGCCACAGACGGAGGAGGCAACATGGTGCGGGCACAGGCTGCTGAGAAGGTGACGGTGGTGTCTGCAAGACGCTGGTTTGAATTAGCGATGGCCTGCAGAACCGTGCAGAGTTCCCTGGCGGCTACAGGCCAGGAATTTATTTATTTATTTATTTATTTATTATACCTCGAAAACCCCAGGAAGGGGTGTTACATGAGGGATGGACAATACAGGGTTTCTTCCATGTGCGCTTTGAAAAGAATGGGGCTGGAGTGGTGGCGCACGACGTAGGACGGAAGGTCATTCTAATCCTTTGCTGTCTGAACGAAGAATGACCGAAGGTGAGCAGTTGTACGGGCTTGCGCAGGGTAAACTGAGTTGTTGTGGTTAGTGCGGGAAGATATGCGATGCGCGGGCATGATAACAGATGCGTCGGACAGTGAGTGAAAAAATTTATGAATAAGAGCTAATCTAGCGACTTTGCGTAGCAGTTCAAGGCTGGGAAGATGGGCTTTAATCTTTAAGTTAGTAACGCTTGTGTGGCGCGAGTAATCAGAATATATAAACCTAGATGCTCTATTTTGCACAGATTCTAATGTTTTGGATAGATTAGGTTGGTGGGGATCCCAGACGGCGCAAGCGTATTCAATCTTCGGGCGGACTAGTGTTTGATATGCAAAAAGTTTAACAGAAAGGGGAGCAAGTCGTAAATTTCTTCTTAGGTAACCAAGGACTTTGTTTGCTTCGTTAGAAATGTTTCTAATGTGGCAGGACCAAGTAAGATCTGGCGTATTGTTTATACCTAAATATTTGTAGGAATTCACCAGGGATATTTCGCAACCAGAAAAAAAGTATGAAGTAGCCGGGTGAGATTTCCTGCGATGAAAAGAGATGACGGAGCTTTTCCTAATGTTCAAAGTCATGAGCCATTTTTGCACCAGGTTTCTATAGTTACTAGATCATTTTGAAGAATCTGGGAGTCATTAGGGCAGTTAATAGGACGATAAATCACGCAATCGTCAGCGAATAGACGGATTTGGGACAATATATTGCTAGGTAGGTCGTTAACATAAATTAAAAATAGAAGGGGACCGAGCACCGTACCCTGAGGTACACCTGAAAGGACAGGACGCGTAGTAGATGATGTCTGGTTGGAGTAAACGAACTGTTCCCGGTTGGACAAAAAATTTCGTATCCATTCTAAAACTGCTGGATCAATGTTTAAGCGGGAAAGTTTTTAAAAAAGGCGTTTATGGGGTACTTTATCGAAAGCTTTTTCAAAATCTAGGAAAAGGGCATCTACAGGAACATTATGATCTATACTTGAGCTGATGTCGTTAATAAAGAGCGCTAGTTGTGTGTCACAGGAGAGGCCTTTCTGAAATCCGTGCTAACTTGGATGGAAAAAGTTTACAAAGATCAGGAATTTGACTGTTTGAGAATAAATTATATGTTCCATTATTTTACAGCACACGCATGTTAGTGATATGGGCCGGTAGTTTGAAGGTGAGGATGACGGACCTTTTTGGGGTATCGGAATGACCTTGCCAACCTTCCAGTCCCGTGGCACCACTCCAGATGACAGCGATTGCTGGAAGATGTGCGACAACATGACAGCACAGAGATGTTTGGTATTTTTTAAAACTTTAGAATTTATACAATCAATACCAGCTGATGACGTCACTTTTAAGGAATCAATGACTTGTATGATGCCATTTGGTTCGAAAGTGACACTGGGCATAGCAGGACAATCATTCCTAGCAGGACAAGCAGAAGGAGGCGTTTGTAGCCTCCTACTGCTCCTCACGGAAATAGAGATGGAAAAGAGAGGGTGTTTATGACGAGACACTAGTATATTGAATACCCCTTGATTTCACATCTGTTGTTCTGTTTTCATGAATAACCATGGGCTTTATTAAACATTTTATTACAGAAAATATACCAGAGAGTTGCGGAATATTGCATGATTGAAATGAAAGACCCTATTTCGGCATGCCAATAGAGTTGACCGCTGCCCGAGCGCACCTCAACAAGGAGCGTTAAGCATCCAAGGTCGAGCAGCCGAGCAGGTACTCCTTTCAAGCCTCTCTTGGGGTGGGGAAAGGGGTGAAAAAGGAAGGGGGTTAGTAGGGCACGAAGCGACATGATAGGTGTCAGCTTGGACCTGACAGATCGAGCAGATGCCACTGATTTCCGGCAAAAAATGCATGGCCAGACTGAGATAGGTATTCATCTGGAGGCGGCGCAGTATTCGCTCATCTGCTTTCTCCAGACCACTTGTGGGATACGTGTACAGGTGGCGCGAAGCCCGGTAATAGGCAAGAATTTCGTGAAAGCGCATCGAATTCGTATTGCCATATTCCGACTCAGGACATGGAGAGACAATGGCCGGGATGAAAAAAGCGCGGGCAGCGACGTTCGCTGCCTCATTGCTGGGCAGGCCCGAATGACCTGGGGTCCATACTGTACGAATAAGGTGAGGGTTAAAGCGCCAAGAGGCTGCCCGAAGTAGGTGACCTGCCAGCTGCAGGCGATAGAACCCTGAAGGTCGCGAAAGTTGAGGAGTGGTTCGTTTGTTGGTTCTCCGTCGTGGTTTGAAGTCTGGCCCATCGCTCGGCGTACGAATCCTCGAGCTTGTCTGTAGGCGGCGGCGTTACTCCCCATAGTTGTTTTGAATATTAGTTTGCCAGATTTCGCAGTAGCTGCGTGCAAAAAGAATATAATCCTCACAGGAGATTTCAATTCACACCACATAACATGGTGATATAGATCCGATGCAAGTGGAAAACGGTTATTAGAATGGGCCAGTATGATTGGCGTTCAGTGTGTGAATTCCAGATCCCCCACTTATGTATGTGGCCTATCACGTTATGTAATAGAGCTGACTTTTTCAAACTCAGGCTGTATCATTTCATCCTGGTCCATCATCACATCGGCCACAACTAGTGATCACCTTCTAATATAGTTTGAAATAATATGCATGCTTGATTCGACAAACTATTATCTTTGGAATTATATTAACAAAACCAAATTTAAAGATGCATTACGATTAGGCTTAAATGCACAGGCAGAACACAAGTTCGGCCTGAATAAAGAGTTCCATCTGATCATCGAGTCTACCGCCTTGGTCCACGTCACGACCTTGTGACACTTTCATTTACATCTATTCAAGTACATGCTTGACTTTTCTTTTTTTGCAAATGCTTTCCAGTAAATGAGAGTGTTATGTGCGGTTTATGCCTTTCTGGTGCAACACCTGGTGGAAGAGCAGAAAAGACTCAGGGTCTGAGAGAGCCAATCGTACTGTGTAGGTAAGCTTCGCATTATGGTGAGCCATCATTTCCTGCACAGTCGATCCTTGCTCCTACCACTTGAAAACTTTCTGCAACTGGTTTATTTCTGTACTGTTGAACATTAACACACTATTAACCATGTGATAACAGTCGCGTAATGTCATTTTATATGATGACAAAAATAATGCGTCAAACATTAAGCCTTCGAGTATGGTCATGTGGCTATTCACACTGTTCTTCTTGCTACCGCTTTAGACTTCCGATTTAATGGGGGATCTAACGCTTTAAACCTGGACCCTTAAAACGCTCTATCACCAATTTCAACCATTTTTCCAGAGTGCTTACACTTGTTGCTGTTTCATACTTGTTGCTGTTTTACACTTGTTGCTGTTTCATACTATTAGTGAATATATCATAACTTCTCCAAATATGCACAAAGTGGTTGAAGTACACACTTGGGACAGCATGCTGCTATTGCGCTCAACATTTAATGGCAAAGTTTAAAGAGCCCTCCACCTACAATTTTGTTTTAGCATTGAAGCACCTGCTTTTTGTTTTAGCAGTGAAGCAATTTTGTTTTAGCAGTGAAGTACCACGCCTATTCAAATCGATCACCGGAGATCAACGTTCCGAATAGTCATTTTTGGCATGTTCAGTATGTTTCGTGTCCTCCTAGCACTTCCTAATAGTTGGTGCGGCCACTGAGCTTTCAGAATCAGTTTGAATTTTTTCCAATTTGGCATCATAGTGACTTTTCACCGGCCTTTTCGCAATACATTTCGGTTGGGAAATGTGCTTAGCTGACGAACTTCACAGAAATGCGTGCCATTTTCTTGGTTTCTCATTTTTAGTGATGAGTACTAGTACTTGTCTCCCTTTTCTTGAGTAAAAGGTAATTGCTTGTAGCTCTCTCGCAGAAAAAATTATGCGACTAATATCAGTGTGTTAGTGACCTGTCAAAAAGGGCTGAAATTTTAGTGAACCAAATCTCCAAATTAATGCATGACGCTACTGCGGCGTGAGTGGGACAAGGTAAGTATTAATGACCTTACCTTATGCTTCTAGCTACTTACCGCCAATAGCTTAGTTTACGTGGCGCCTGAGGGCAAAGCGTAGCTTTTTTTCATTTTAGCATATTGTCAGAGGGCCAAAACGCGACAAAAAGGCATCAAATTGCCATTGAGAGAATTTTATTAAACCACTGGCTTCTGCAGTCGGCGATCCGCTGGCAGGGTTGGCGAGGCCAAAAGCACTTTGAACGGCGAATTGCTGGCTGCCCAGAAAATGTTTATTTTGACATTCCTTTATATATGGCAGCACAGCGTTCTGCGTTTGCACTTTGCTTGGTATATTATCCGCTAGACGAATATAGGTAATGTTTTTAGCTGTTAGTTAGGTTTTTTTTTCTTCAGCGGCAAAGGATGCACAATCCCGGCTTTTTCGACACATGGCCTTGCTATTGAAATGCAGAAGAAACCCGCCCTCGTGGCCTTACTGATATGCCTACAAGCCTCCGAATGGGCTCATTTTCCTTACCACATCCTAGCAAACAATGTCAAGCAGAATCCATTAAGACTTTCCTTAGTAAGGCACAGGGCAAAAAATCCGAGAGCCTATGGGAGTGTAAAAAATGTGAGGTTTTCATTCACATGCCAGTGTGCTTTTTACTTTTTCACTCACAAAAGTCAAACTTGAAGCACCTGATGCAGTTGATCATTGTTAAGCGAACAAAACAAAGTGTGTTATTTTACGACGTTTGTTGCGAATTTTATTGCGGTTTAGGTGCACTGACCCATGGCACCGGTGGGCACAAAAATGTTCCAGCAGCAAACCAGGCGGGAATGGCCACGGAGAGAGCCGTAGCCAATCGGTCAAGTGAACCATTTACTTACACTCGCATATATTGTTCTCGTTATATATTTTATTTCTTTGTTAAATAGGGTTCAGGCGCACAAAGACATTATTATATAGCTTCCTCGCAGGAGAATGGCATGAAAAAGCACTGAATGCTGTTGAGGACAGGACTCACTCCATTCGCGCTGTGTCGAGGTTGTTCTGCATTCTGGAGCATGTTCTTAAGAGTCGCACGAAAAATTGGAAGAATCTTCAAGTCAAGTCATTCACAAGCACATCTTCGAATGAAGTTTTAATGAGTTTTTTTTTCATAACAAAATTTAAAAAATAACAAGCAACAAAAAATCTGCATTTCATCAGCTCACCAAGCTCGCCTGATGAAATTGAAAGCCTCGAAATCCTCGTGCGATTCTGTACCAAAATGGCATGAAGAGGTGTAAGAACATATCTAGAGTTGCATCGTTAAATAATCAAACAAAGTGCAAGTGTTCAAAAAGGCATCAGAAAAAAGAAAGACTGACGGTATTTGATATGCAGGGAGTTCTGTAGTAATAGGGTCTGTCTGGATCTAATGAGCGGAGTGCAAGAAGTGGGCTTAGGAAAATTGCGTGAGCGCCCACGAAGTGCATTGCAAGTGCTTCAACTGGAACAACTGAAAAATTAAATATTTTTCACACTGTCTTGTTTTGCCCCACAGATTGGGACAAAATAAGATACCTGGTACAATTTTTATTTCTTTTTTATGAATAACTTTCGATCTGTGGCAGCATGGTCATGTTTTTGTGGCACATGCCTTATACCCAAAGTAATTTTCCTGCACTAACATGCACTGCGGTCTGCACATGCACTGCATTACTGTCTAATGTTGTGAATTCGCAACATAACGAAAAACTTCGAGTGAGGAAGTCACGGAATGCAAGCCGCCTTTAATGCCAGCTGTGAAGTACTAACGAGAAACGTATATGTCGCCATGAAGAATGTAGTGCTAGCTTGTGCTAGACATTTTATGCTAGAACCAATTGTTTTGTAACTGATGGCGAAGAGCACAAAGCGCATGCAAGAGAGCTTACTTCTTTGTTCTTTTCCACCAAGATGACGCGAGTTCTATCTTCAATATTTTGTTTATACCATAAGAACACGCTCAAGACATGGCACACGACATGTTGCATAATTCTGAAGTACGTTTTTCCTTCCAAGGTCCTCGCTTCTGTGGCATGTGGAGAAATCAAGACATACATAAAAGTATGCATTAGAGATGCATTTCAGATAATTTACCTGTGGAATCATTTAACAGTTGCTAATAAATAAGGCTGGAAAATTAAAACAATTTTTATTTCCTACGGCAGTTTCATTATTCAGGCATTGAAGGGTTAATAGGAACAAGTAAAATAAAAACATATGTTCACTATTTTTAATTTTTGGCCGGATTTTGCCTTTCCCTGGTTACACAAATCAGCGTAGTCTTTGTGCTTACGAGCTTTGAATGCACTAGTGGCTTTGTTTATTGCTGTTTTGGTTTTGTCTAAAACAAAAGAATGGACTGTTGTGAGCTTTGTGACTTGATTTGAATAGAGGAGCCCAAAAAGTCTATGTGCTGAAATGAAACTGCTGAACATGCGCTGATTTTTGTTTCGTGACAGAGTAGCTTCAAGCCATGTGAAGTCAGACAGAGCCGATTGCATGAAGAATAGGCAAATTTGTGTATTACCCACAATTCCCGTGCTAGACAATGTGTCGTACATTGCAGCTCCCATAGCAGTGAAGGAAGTGACATCTTATATTCTTTTAGTATACTTTGAAGCCGGAAAAGTACTGTTTTGAAGCAGGCTTAAGTGTTTCTGCCGCACATCAAAGCATCTCGTAAAAATTATTATTTAATAGAAAATATAACTTACAGAAAAGCAATGTAAATTTCAAGAAGCAAACAATTAAAAAATGGCTGGTTATAAAAAAAAGTGCTGTCAAATGAGCAATATATTTAAAATACTAGTACTTGTAGCAGAAATCAAATGAAACTGGTAAAGCTGAACACCACATTTTAGCACTAACCACAGTCCCGCGTATCTATTGCCAAATAAGCATTAGATAGATAACCAGTATCAATGAAAATCAATCCTGCTCATTTTCACAAGATTTTACCACACCGGTCAACATGTCGAGCTGAAAGCGAAAAAAAAAAGCTGCAAAATGACTCATATGGCTGATATGCTAGATTTTGTCACACGAATGAAATCAGAGCGAAAAATGCTACACACTAATAGCATACTGGGATGATAGTGTACAGATTTCTTTCAGTTTTTTAGGACTAGTGAGTGGGTCAAACAGCAAACGTTCATCATTTTTATCTCTCAGTGCCGTTTCCGAGCAGGTTTCAAGCAATTACTAACAAAAATTACAGTTTGGAGCAGCATGGAGCTGCGCTTTGATCACTGCCACAGACACTAGTGCCAGAGTTCCCTGTAGTCTACTAATAAGAAGCCCCATAGCGGGGGTCTGGTGGCTAAGGTACTCGACTGCTGACCCGCAGGTCACGGGAGCGAATCCCGGCTGTGTCGGTTGCATTGCCGATGGATGCGAAAATGCCGTTAGGCCTGTGTGTTCAGATTTGGGTGCACCTTAAAGAGCTCAGGTAGCCGAAATTTTCAGGGTCCTTCTTTAAGGCATCTCTTATAACCATACGGTAGTTTTGGGATGTTATATCCAACATATCAATCATCTACTTATAGGAAACTGTCATGCAAGGTACCCGATGACAATGATAACTATAGAACATCAATATTTTTCCCATGAATGAAAACAAATAGAGGGCGTAGAAGGTGGGGGCAAAATTACGAAAACGCTAAGTGGACTCAGGGTTGAGGACACAGGAAGCAGTGGCTAAACGGCAAAGCCAAGAACAAGCTCCTATCAAAAATGAGTCAATCTCGCAATGACGCACACGCTGAAATACACCTATAGAATGAAATCGTTGTCATGACAGTGTATTTGGCCCGAGATCCCTCCCAAGGCAACGTTGAAAATTTAGACATGCACGATTATAAAACAAAGTACAAGAACACCCGCTTCATACACATTGCAGATTTCAACCAACACTGACATCACAAACGACTGGCTTGTGCAGTACAGTAAACACCCGTTACATCAAACTCGCTTCATTCGAATCATCGCTTTCATCGAAGTGTCACGCAGTCCCGACCCAAACACATGTATTTTAGACCAAATTACCCGAAGCATAACGAAAGCTTGCTCTTCTGCTTAGAGCAGGCGAGTGACCGTCCACGCTGCCGAAGTACATGTGCGGTGTTTTACATGTCCACGTCCCGTGCCAAGCAGCCTTTTTTTGGGCTGAGCGAGCGACATTCGTGCTAGCATCTCCATGACCGGTGCAGACTGGTGCAGACGGCATGAGGGTCTCCGTGGCGTGGATTTTACCCCAGCCTCTCTTCGTGCGCTACTCTAGCATGGAGGCGATTGCTAGCATGTCGTCTGCTCACCGTTACGCCGCTGGCCATGCCGGTGGTGTCACGTGGCACCACTGGCGTGCTCCCTGGCTCTTAAGTTTTTTCAATCAATGTTTGGAAGACACACGTGCGCATTTGTTGTGCGAGATCTGTGTGAGCCCGTGACGTTGTGTGTGCACTTTGTGTGTGTTTGGTTACTGTCAAGTGAACATGAAAACACCGGTGCATGCATGAAAGTGTATGACATTGGACCATAAAGTTCAACAGATACGTGAGGCGGAAAAAAAGGAGGTTGGCAAAAGTCTGAAATTGCAAGACAATTCGCAATACCGCCATAAACATTATCAACTCTTCTGCATAAAAGAATTCCATACTGGGCGGCTTGGAGCCAAACGGAAGCGCAACCGTGACTCTATGTACCATGAAGTGAGAAGAGTGCTCCTTGAATCGAACGCTAGAAATGCAAACCTTCCTGTATATGGGCCTGCATTGATTGCAAAGCCAAAGTCCTAGCCAGCCAAATGGGCAAGCAAGATTTTGAGTGAAGCATTGGTTGGCTTGAACGTTACAAATGAGAGCATGGCGTGTCTTCAAAATCAAATGTTGGTGACAGGGCCGCTGCGGACTGCGACGTCGTGGACGGATTGTCACAAGCAATGGCTGAGCGCCCTAGGAAAATAGACATGTAAAACTTGGACGAGGCGACACTGTTTTACATACATTGCCGAAGTGCACGCACACTGCTCCTGCCAGAACTTCATCAGGATGTAAACAAACCAATGAGCGCCTTACAGTGCTGTTCGGCGCTCATGCGACAGAGCAGGACAAGCTTCCTTTCTCTGAGTTAATTGCCGTGAGTTAATTGACGAATGCCTACGGGAGGGGGTGGCCAGATACTGCACCAGGGTGGCCAATCCTTCTCTGGTGAGATCATCGGTGCGTACCGGCTTTAAGCCGGTACGATCAGACAGTAGTGGGAATGCTCCATGCATGTCTTCCTTATTGTTGTTCAGCAGCGTTGGCGGCCACCCACCACGGAGCCCAACGAGGGGACGCTACAAGTTTACAAATGCTGAAACCTGCAGACGCCAGCCGTACAACGCCACTATAACCCAATGCGCCTAGACCAAGGTAGGCTATTTGCACAGGGTTAACCCTAGCCGCCAGAAAGTTTGGAAGTAAACGGAAGAGAGTAGAAGACAGGACATATAAATAGTAAGAGATAAAGACGAAGATGTAGGGAGAGAGAGATAGGAAAAGGCGACTGCCGATTCCCCTGGGTGGGTCAGCTCAGGGGTGCCGTCTACGTGAAGCCGGGGCCAAAGGGGTGTGTTGCCTCTGCCGGGGGGCCTTAACGGTCCAATCACCCAGCGTCGGCTCAACCCCCAAGATCCCCTTTTCCTCGGACACGGCAAAGCCACGCACGGCTAGGCGTGGGAGGGAGTCGAAACTCCCCCGTTAGCTCGGGTTCGTGGTGTCGCTACACACCAAATGCCTACTTGCGCAGGCACCCCTGCGGTGCGCGCAGGCACCCCTGCGGTGTCTCTAGAAAAAATGCCAATAGGGAAAGCTATTGGTCCTATAGAGAAATCTTATTGGGTCTATAAAAGTTATATTGTGACTTTATAGGTCTTATTTGAATTGTATTGGCACCAATAAAAATCAATTGACCCAGACCTATAGGTTGTACCTATTTGTCACCAATAAAACCAATAGACACGTATTGGCACCATTAGGGTACCTATCGGCGACAGCTATTTGTGTGTATTGGTACCAATACCCTCCAATAGGTTAGATGCATTTGTCGTCTATAGAACCAATAAATAGTAGCTATTTGTCATTTATAAGACTTCAAGGTATCAATTGCCACCATAATCAAATATTTGTGGGTTTACATGCAGAGTATTAAATTATCATCCATATGTATTTCATTTAGTAGCGAATCCAATGGAAAGGCTGTTTTAGATTTGCTCGATATGTGAGGAAAGTTACGGCTGTTATTTCCATATGTGCATGTTCTAAAATAATGCACCCAAGCTTTTTCATAAATGTCCCCAAAATGATTTTGCAGATGTGAATTTGAGTAAATTTATTCTGTACTCAACACTATGATTAATGCACTTGTGGGATAAGACCGCAAAAATTAAGGTTCAACTTATCGTAAGAGTTGAAAAAAGAGCGTCGATGAAACTATTATGTTTCAGCAGGGAAACTCGATGCTATTTTTAAAGAGCATACAAACGGGGAAGGGAGAGAATAAGCTAACAATAAAATAAGCGAAGTCGAAGTGTATGGTATAAATTGTCATAGCCTGCTTGAATGTAACGTCCTTTTGAGCCGGTGGGCCAATACATGACGCGGATGAAGCAATTGGTGTTCAGCAAAATTGCATTAGGCAACCATGACAAAGCGGAAGGACGACAAACGCCTTGCAGGTCAGTAACGGTAGGGCAGTGCTCCCGCTTGTGACAGCGCACGATGCTGTTGAGCCCAGCAAGACGCAATGAGGACCATGCACACATACGTAGTTTCATGTGTGTGTACAGTAACAACTTGCATGTGCATATTAAAACACCTTTTCTCTTCCGCTTCGTATACTCTCCCCAAGCATTGCATGTAATCTCAACGTAACAGCAACCGCGTTCAAGTGTCACTTGCACCGTGCTCAAAGTCACCATGGTCGCAGAATGCTGACGCTGATGAGTTTCACACGAAACACGGACACAGTGGCCAGACGCTGCATCGGCCGCGTGGCGGAATGCAACCGTAGAAGGTGCACGACCGATTGTGTTGTCTGTACAGTTGCTGAATTAATGATGTGAAAACACTCACCGTTGTCAATGCATCTAGCGCGCGTGCTCTTGTACTTGCTTCGTTGTCAGTGAGCTGTTACTTGCTGTTGATACTAGGACAAAATGATTTCGCTGAAGGTGTCGCACTGGCCCAGAGTGTTGAGCCCCGTTCCATTAGTTTCGGATCATCACGACATGCGCGCTGCACAGCTCACGTGCTTTCCGAGCCTGAGAGAGAGTCGTGCCTTCTGCTTTACATTTGGATGTAATAGAGGAGAATTTGCCCAGTCAATATGACCGACTTCCGGTTTTATCCCGGCTTCACAACGAGTGACGTCAGGGCCTCTCCTACCTTTCCTTGCTCCGTGGGTTGAAGGAAAAAAAAGGCACCATCTTCTGCAACCCTTGCCCCTTGCGGGAGCACGGCTCTGTGCCTTGAGGAGGAGGAAAGAGAGGTCTCGCGTGCGCCAATGCCATGCTTCCCCCTTTTCCGTCCCTGCCATGTAGCCCTTCTCCTTTCAACGACGTGCGAAGAGAGCAAAAAAAAAAGCTGCCGTAGAATGTTGGTTTTCTCTCAAATGCCGATCTGCTTCTCTCCACGTGGAGACGCTCCTCCTTTTTCCTCGCTTGCTGGCCATGCTGCGGCTGCGTAGCGGAGAGGCTCCACTACACTACGCAATTGTTGTCGTTGTCTTTAGAAAGTACCGACGCTGGACATCTCCGCACGCAACTTCTCTTGCCAGGAGAATGCTAAAGCCGAAGTAGAGTTGCTTTGCAAGCTGCGTGCGAAATTGATTGACTCAATGCAAGGCAAACATGTGCAGATGCTCATCACCAATTATATCGATTACCCACTTTGTCACTCTTTTCAATGCATGATGGGTGAATGTCATGGATAATTTACAATAACACTGTAAGATCCCAACGTTTGTTACACTCATTATTCACTTCATGAGGATGTGGAGATTTTTTAGAATTAAAATTCATCTTGGCTGGAGAGAAAGACTATTTTCTGTGTTTTTTAACAAGCGGAAATCCTGAAGGAATAGGCACGGCCCTGCGTTTGATGCATTTCCGATGCTTGCCTGTCACGCACAGGTAGGGGAGTTAATCCCCACCATGCATGGCCAACGGACCTGTGCGTCAACAAGACAATACGTCTCTAGCACTGTGTATGTGATGCGTCTGCCCTAAATCCGGCGTCCTAATAATACTGGTGGTAGTGATATGCATTATTATGGCCCGATTTCTGCTACCCATAACTATTGTGGGTTCTATTGTTACTTGAGATAGCCTGCCGAAGCTCTGTTTGGCCAGGGACAAGGTGAACTTACACTCACCACAGTAGGGATCCAACAAGGGACACAGCTTGGCCCAAAGGCAAAATAGCTCGTTCATCATGCCAAACTAATGAAAATGGCCACTACCATGCCCTATAACAAGATGTTTGTTAGGAGGGATGAACTGTGGCAACTGTGTGATGGCCGGCACCCACTGATAGAGCTCTTTTCCCACCACATTAGCTACATGAAAAAAGAAGATGCGGCCTGTTGCATCACATCGCCATCAATGGGGGAGTGCGTCTTTGTTGAGTTGGCCGTTGCGGCCACTGTTTTGGTGAGGGCTTAAAGTACAATGGTGATGAGGGCACTCCAGTGCACAAAGCAGACGCCAGTGTTTGTGCTACACTCTAAAAAAATTGAGTATTCGGGGAGTGTTTCTGCTACACATCAGTAATAGCCATCTACTTTGAGTACTTCCCTCGCCCTATACCACAGTTTTGGTAGTTAGCGGTCACGAATGACACATACGTTATCAGTGTGACATTTCCTGACAGGAAAGTGGCCGGAGCCGGGTTTTAAGGACGGAAATGTGCGCAAGTAAGATGACGATTATCAGATGCAAAGCTGCTCTTCGACTAGCTCGTGCAACACTGTCCCCTCCGTCCACACTGCTCACTCGCCCCAAAAAATGGAGCGGTGCCAAGTAGCTTACGCCCTGCTAGCAGTGTGCGGTAACGTCTTTCTCCCTCCCCTGCTGCGCGCTCGCCATGTGTCATCACTCTCGCTTCACCCTCTCCACCGCTCGCAATGCTCGAGCCCACTTCTTACGTGGGCATCATCTCATCTGCGCCACCTCTCTATCTGCCGGCGAGAAAAAGCCGCGAGCCGGCGGGTGTGCACGTTGCGCGCGCCTCGAGAATATCGTGGCACTGAAAATGTGGACAGCATGCTGCTGCCTACCTCGCGATCGCGCCGGCTGGCGGGAGGCCATCGCGACATACTTCATGCTAGTGTGTGCGTACCTTTCCCAGCTGTCGCCAGGCATTGCGAGGGTGTTAGCGAAGCCGATCGTGTTCGCGAATGACGGCGTCAACACTGACGCGGCGCAAGCCAGGGAAGCCGAATGCAAGCGTCTGCAGTGAAAGATCAGTGACACTGACGAGGTGGCGAGTCAAGAACACTGATCACAATCAAGAATACAGGCAGTGTGAGCGTAACACCTGCGAAACGCGAGCCAAAGAAGCCGAGCGCAAGCGTCTTCAACGCGTCACGCTTCCCGTGTTTTACCGCTTCAAACAAATGTTTACTTGAGTAAATGCTACACAAAGTTTCGCTTCAAACTGTTCTTCCAGCAAACGCGTCGACAGCCATTTCAACATGGTCAACAACGTGTGCACCGCTGCTGCTTCACGTCCCATCAGGGTTCTCTTCAGGTGAGATAGTCCATAGTTCTTGTTGTGTAGCAGAACTACTCCCTGAATACTCCACTTTTCTTAGAGTGCACGATGAAGTCGCCTCGGGATTTATGAGTGTTTGGTCATTTTTTGTGTATGTGACTGTGTGCGGGAAAGCTTGCCTCATGTTTCAAGTACTTGAGTACGGTTATTTAGTGCGCGAGCGTGCGACACCCTTATTTTCAGTGATGTGATGCCGTCAAGCTGTTTGTGTGCTGCAGTGCATCCTAAACACGAGAAAACACGCTACTGTTAAGTATGAGCGACGTGCCCAATTGTTTGTAGTTCCGCGATGGCAAAATGAAGTGAAAGGAGATGACGAAACTTGCACAAAATGGTGAACATGAATGGTTCCTACATCAATCTGAGAAGGCCGCAGTATGCATGAGGACAAAAGGGCGATGCGTGGTAGCCAGAGAAAAGACGAAGCGGCAGAGGAAGACAGGCCTTGTTACTCCAAAATAGTGGCTAGTTGGGCTGGTTGGTATTGCATTTTTAAAAGAAATATACTTCATTACTGTGCAGGGAACGTTTCAAAAAGAAGACAGATAAGACAGATCACACTGTTTGTTTCTGTCTGCTTTCTGAAATGTTCCCTGCGCACTAAAATAGTATATTCTTTCGAAAATGCCACGTTGTTGGCTGTTGGGTTCTTTACTCGGCCTAGTGAACAGATGAGCTCAGAGCAATTGGCTGTGTTACTTGGCCATCAAGTTCAGTTGCCACAACCATGTTTATTTATTTTATTTATTTAGGTACCCTAAGGGCCCAAATGGGCATTACATAGGGGGGGGGAATGGGATGAAAAGCCGACCACAACGTACAATATTGTAAAAAGAAAGAAACAACAGAACAAAAGTAAAATTAACAATATCATAAAGGCAGCAAAAGTACACAATTGGCAAAGTACAGCGGTGAAACGTATAAAAAAAGTGTAAAAGTGACAGAAAATCTGGTATTTAGAAGGCAGAGGAACAACAAATTTACAGCCTAAAAAGATGAGCATGATGAAGACAAGTTACAGTGTATTTTGAATAGGCTAGAAAAGCGAGGAGTGCGGTTTGAAAAGAGAAGGTGTCTGTTTGGTCCACTAGGCTACTAGGTAAAGAATTCCATTCATTGATTGCCAGAACAACGGGTGAGTTCTGATATTTGTTGGTTTCGGGGCAAAAATTGGGCCAACTTTGTAAGCGTGGTCAGCGCGTGTGGACGTATAGGTGCCGGGAGTATAAATATGCGAGCGAATGGTGTTGGATGATGGTACAGGGTGTGAAAAAAAGTTAATCTTGACAACTGCCTGCGTTGGGTGAGAGGGGGGAGATTAAGTTCGTCCTTCAAGGCAGATACACTCTGGTATATTGAAAAGGTTATCGCCTACGCAAGCCGAACCCTAACCGCCCGGAGTCAAACTACAGTACCACGGAGAAGGAGTGCCTTGCTGTCGTGTGGGCAATTGCTAAGTTTTCGACCTTACCTTTACGGCCGTCCTTCAGAGTAGTGACGGATCATCACTCGCTGTGCTGGCTTGCGAACCTCAGAGACCCCTCCGGACGACTGGCAGGTGGAGCCTACGTCTGCAGAGTACGACGTCACTATCGTGTACAAGTCCGGTCGTGCACACGAAGATGCAGACACGTTGTCACGCGCGCCAGTTGAGCCTGCCGCTCAGAGCTTCGAAGAGGACTGCCCGTTCCTTGGGCTCCGTAAGCGTAACAGACTTGGCTTTACGGCAGCGAGCAGATGCTCAATTGCGCCTATCATTGAACATCTAGAGGGCCGCAACGTATCACTGCCCCAGCATATAACTCGTCGGATTGTCATCCTTCTGCTTACGACAGGGCGTGTTTGTGTACAAGAAGACCGCAGCCGCCAGCAACAAAACTTACCTGTTGGTCGTCCCCGCAGAGCTGCGTGAGGAATTCTATTTGCCTGCCACCAACGAGCCTCCATCGGGGCCATCTGGGCATCACCCGAACCATCGCTATGGTACGAAAGTCTTACTACTGGCCGAAACTTGCCGCTTGCGTTAAACAGTACGTTCAGCTGCCGCGAATGCCAGCGCCGAAAAATCCCAATCTGTTAAGCCTGCGGGATTACTTCACCCTATCGAGCCACCCAGAACCACCCTTGCGATCAAGTCGGCATGGACCTCCTGGGTCCGTTTCCTCCCTTGTCATCTTCCGGCAACAAGTGGATAATCGTCGCTACAGATTATCTAACCCGCTATGCTGAAACTAAGGCGCTTCCTAAAAGCACGGCTTGTGAAGTTGCTCAGTTTTTCATCGAGAGAATTGTATTACGCCACGGTGCTCCATCCTGTGTCATCACAGACCGAGGAACAGCGTTTAGCAAGGCTCCTTGAACAAGTTTTTCAGTTAAGTTACTCCACGCATCGCAAGACAACAGCGTATCACCCTCAGACAAATGGACTGACCGAGCGGCTTACAAAACGATGACTGATATGCTGTCTATGTACATAGACGTACAGCACAAGACGTGGGATGAAATACTGCCTTACGTAACATTCGCGTATAATACCGCTACGCAAGAGACCACCACGATTCACTCCGTTTCGTCTTCTATACGGTCGGGACGTTCAGACGATGTTGGACGCAATGCTCCCATGCACATTGACAACATCGAGGATCTCGACGAAGATGCTGATGTTTTCGTGCAACGAGCCGAGGAAGCACGTCAACTAGCCCGCGTAAACATCAAGAAACAACAAGGCGTCGATGCACAGCGCTACAACCGCTGCCCACAGACAAGTCGATTATAAACCAGGTGACCAGTGTTAGTTTGGACCCCTGTGCGCTGCAAAGGTCTCTCTGAGAAGCTTCTCAGTCGGTATTTTGGCCCGCAAAGTGCTACGACAAGTGAGCGACGTCAATTACGAAGTCCTTCCGGACGGAAGCCAACCACCCCGACGCCGACAGCTACGACCCGAGATTGTGCACGTGTGGTGCGGTTAAAACCGTACCACACACTGTGACATGTCTTTTTTTTTTACGATACACGCTTCGTTTAGCATCGAGGCGATGCTCTTCAGGGAGGAGGGGCAGTGCCGCGCGCTTGATCTGCCAGCGCAAAAGAGGCAGACGAAGTGGCAGTTCCCCTCGTGCCATTGTTCTGTTTTTGGCTGCGCTGAGCCGACCGCTCTTCGGACTTTTGTGAGGACGCCTTAAAAAACGTCTCCTGTCTTTTTAACGTGACAATATGAGTACGATGACAGAATGAAGCGCGCGGCTTTGTTCTGTACGGATTCAGCATGTTAGTCAGACACATCTGATGTGGATGCCAGATGATTTGCGCGTATTCTAGTGAAAGCGGATAAGAGCATTATACGCGTGAAGTCGTGTCTCTGAATTAGCTAAATAAAGTGACGCTTGAGCAGGCCGAGCTTTTTACACACGCCTTCGATGTGATTTTTTCTATATGGGGGGTCCAGCTTAAAATCGGAGGTGAATGTACCTCCCAGATATTTGAAATATAAACTGTTTCTATTTTGACATTATCTATTAAGTAATTATAAGTTTCGGATCTTGTCGTAGAAGAAAATTGCACATGCTTAGTTTTTTTCTACGTTATTTTCATCAGCCATTTTTCGCACCATTCAGTTAGAGTAAATAAATCATGCTGGAGTGTAGAAACTCATCGGAAGTTACTATTTCTCTATATATCACACAGTCATCGGCAAAGAGACGATTGATGAGAAATGTTACATGCGAGGTCGTTTATATAAATCAGAAACAGTAAAGGGCAAAGTACTGACCCCTGGGGGACTCCTGATGAGACACCCACTGGGTCCAGAAACGTGGTCATTTAATTTTACAGATTGCAAACGTTCTGTAAAAAACTACGAATCCAGTGGGTTGTTTTTGTCATCCAGATTAAGGTTACAAATTTTAGCCATTAGACGCTGATGTGGAACCCGATCGACAGCCTTCGACAATCGACAAAAATGGCATCGGATACAAAGCAACCTGTGCTGCGAACGTGGAGGTCAGTGACCAGTCAAAAGTTGAGTCCTGACATGAGAAATGTTTCCTAAATCCGTGTTCACACACAAGCTTGTAAAAAATTCAGACAGGGCCCTTCAGGCTTGTCAGCTATCTTTAATAAAACAAGTTCACCACCCATGCATGAGGAACTTGCTGATGATTGTAGCAGCAATCGGCATGGTAACCACATCAGACCAATTGACAGTCTTCAGCCTCCTTACTCTGTTTCACCAGGGTCAATGCAAACAAGGCAGCTATCACGTGCCGCAGAATAAGCTAGCGGATCTCCAGTGAATGCTGAACTGATGCCAGTGTCGATGGCACCTTGCAAATGATTTTTGCGGAAACCCACAAGGCAGCGGAAGGGTTAGAAAGTGGAAAGAAGAGAACCCCCCGTTTGTAGCACGCAGCCAGACCAGATCAGGACGAATTTCTCATGACTAAGAAGATTCTCTTTCTGAGAATCCATATGAATTTTCTTGTGGCTTCATCTACGAAGGGTGGTGGTCTTTCCCCTGTTTAGCACTATACTTAGTGCCACTGGCACCTCAGGCCATTGCTGCTTCACTGTTACTCCGCAGAGCACGAGTGAAAAATCAGTGTGTTGATACTCTCTCTAAAATCTGTTTGGGTGGGTAGGTGTTACATACATGACCAGTTGGTGGCAGCACTTGGCCTGTGAATGATAGCTGCATACCAGTGGTATAGGGATCACGAGACAAAGAGAAAAACGATAGAGTGGCTCGAGCTGTTCTTATTGATAGAAACGCTCACCTACCAGACGTAAATACATATACGCGTATTCTCTCAAGCCCATGTATTCAGACTCTTGTCTTTACCACAACATATTTGGCTGAGCGTGTGGTTCCCTGTCCTCACCACGAAACTCTAACGTGACTGTTTGCTCGCGGCAGGCAACAAGGACCTCCCAACTTTCCTAAATCCACTCCGATTGTCACTCCTCCAGTCTCTTGCCAACCCACCGGTCGACAAACTTCCGTCATGCTCCAGTCTTTAAAGACCCTGACATGCACTCAAGCGGCTAAGGTTCCAAATTCAACCAATGGCTGTGCCTGTACAAAATGCGGCAGTGCTAGTTACAGATGGGACCTCAGCCTCACGTTCGCGAATGTCATTTTTTACCTCGATGGAACTCCTGGTGTTTGGTTTGACATCCATGAGCATGACATTACAAGCTTGGATAGCTTAAAAAGATTATTATGTGAGCTTTTCGTCGAAATCACTTGACCATCGAGGAGCGCCAAAGAATGAAGTGTCAACTTGGGTGCAAAACTCCTCAGAGTTGTACATTCAGCTACATTCAGCATTCATAGTACTCTGCACAAAATTGTGCACATCCTCAAGAGTATTGTCGACAATGTGTTCAACTTGTTCGAGTTTAGTTTAATTTCTTCTGTTGATTCTGTATTTTCAAGGAAGTCACTGACCGCAACAAGCTAAAAGCAGGCACATCTTGCATCAGTTTCAGCGTCGTCTCCGAATACTGAGGCAATCTCATCTTGCCTCGACATGTATTTTCACGAAATTCCAGCGATAACTTAAGATGACTTGTTCGCATGCGCTTGAGGCTGCCGCTCCTGACTACAGTTCCCTGAGCCCTTCCCTTGGCCCAGCAGTTGTACGACAGATCACCAACATGAATATCTGCTCA